>CM065638.1:64045075-64780075 GCA_033220585.1 Dipteronia sinensis | reverse complement strand
GAATAAAAGTAACTAATAAATCCCTATATTCATAACTTCTAGCAAGCAATTTATAAGTAGAATTCCAACGTGTTGGAACATCACGAGGAAATCTAATGGCACGCTTACCATTTTGTTTACAATATGCTGCCCATGATTTTATTACAGAAGGATGTTTCCACAAAAAATAGAGGGCATCTTTAATAGGTTGAATAAACTGTTCAAGAGTTTTTAATCCTTTTTGAACACATAAATTGAAAACATGGCATGCACATCTTTGATGAAAAAATTTACCACCAAGATAAGGTTTGCATAATTCAATTAAAGCAGGAATAGCATCGGTATTGTTAGAAGCATTATCAAAACCAATTGCAAAAAATTTGTTCTCAATTTTATACTCTGTGAAAATAATTCTAAGATGTCTAAAAATATTAGCAGCAGTGTGTTTATCATCAAAAACTCTAAATGCAAGAATCCTTTTTTGGATAGCCCATGCATTATCCATATAATGGCAAGTGGCACCTATGTATGAATGCATTCGCCAATGATCACTCCATATGTCGGCACATACAGAAACACAGCTATTATATTTTTCTAAAATTTTTTCCAACATTTTCTTTTCTTTTTCATAAATTTTTTCAAGTGCTTCTGTGAGCGTGGTTCTAGGAAAACGACATGCAGCAGGATTTAATGCTCGTTGACAATAATTATTAAAACCAACATTTTCACCAAAACTAAATGATTAGTGTTTTACTGCAACCATTCTAGCTAATTCTTCTCTATTTTTTGCATCACTATATTTAAATAATTGTTGGTTAGGGGTAGCGTACCTGGGAATTTGAGCTTGTGAACTCGATTTGGCATGTGCATCTGGATGTGAGTTCGTTATATGCTTCCGATATGTGCCATATCCTCCAGACTTGTGCCATTTAAATATTTTTTTACAGTAATTGCAAATCACTACTGTGCTTCCATCTTCATGCGTAACTTTCTTCATATGGAGTACGAAGAGATCAGATTTGACCTGCTTCGGTAACTTTTCTTCCATCTGTGGATCAAAATCAAAATCAAAATCTTGATGTGGGTTGGGATCAGGGCCATCACCATCAGGGCCATCAGGCTCATCACCATCATGGCCAAGATCAGACATATTTTCTGATTGGCTTGTCAAAATGGGGGTGATATTGAGATCGGGTTCAAAAATTTTAAGAGAGGGATATTAATGAGATTGAGGAAAGTTTATGCCTAAGTCTTCAGCATAGACTTGGTGTTGTAGATACTCGTGATAGGCATGGTCGTCATGACCGAGATTATCCGTCATACGACTCTTACCTTTCATCGAAATGGAGCGTCTAGGAGCGTCACCACTTCCACTTGCCATTTTAAAAATTGAATTGTAAAATTCCTTGAACAAAAAATGTTAAAAAATTGATTTAAAAATGATTAAATGGTTGGAAATAAATTTGGAAGAAAATTAGAAACTTAGTAGTTAGTAATTGCAATTTGCAAATAAAATATATTGTAAATAAAATAAATTGGATATAAAATAAATTGCAAATAAAATAAATTGGAATATAGCAAATAAAATAAATTACAAATAAAATAAATTGTAAATAAATGAAATTGGAAACTTAGTAATTGACTAATTGCAAATTAAATAAATTGGAAATAAGAAATATTGCAAATAAAATAAAATTAGAAACTTAGTAATTGTAAATAAAATAAATTGGAAACTTACTAACTTAGTAATTGCAAATATATAAATTGGAAACTTGGAGACTTGGAGTTTGAGACTTGGAGAATTGAAAGTTTAGAGAGAATTGAGAATTGAGAATTAGAGAGAATTGACGAAATTGGGGTGAGGAAAAATGAATGGAGGGGTAGATATTTATAGAAAAGGAAATGAAAAAGAAAATTAAAAAAAAAAAAACAAGTGAACCGTTGGAGGCCCAACGGTCTGTTGACGTCAGTAGGCCGTTGGGCCCAACGATTCTATTAAAAAAAAATTTAAAAGAGGAACCGGCCGGTTCGAACCGGAACCGAACCGCCGGTTCTGGTCCGGTTCGAACCGGAACCGAACTGCCGGTTCTGGTCCGGTTCGAACCGGTCGGTTCTTCACTGAAATGAATCGGAACCGAAATCGACCGGACCGGTTCCCGGTCTGGTTCTGGAACCGGAACCGGTTTTTCCGTTTCCGGTTCCTGTTTTCTGACGCCGGTTCCGGTTCGAACCGAACCGGCATCATGTCTAAACTCACCACTTTAGTCTATCTGACAAAATATGTGAAAGTCAACTATTTTAAAACCCATGAAAGTATACTTTTGTCCTTATTACTATTTAATTTAGCTAAAATGATTATATTAGCTTTAAATTAAAATGAAAAATAATAAAATTCTCTATAATAAAATCTTAAATAAATATGTTACAAAAAAACTTAAATAAATAATAATAATAATAAAGTCCATTAATTTTTTCTTATTTTGTATTTTTTTCACAATGGATATTTATTTAGCTAAAATAATTATCTTAGCTTTAAATGATTTTGAAAAACAATAAAATTCTGAATAGTAAAATCTTAAATAAATAGATTACAAAAAAAGATTATAAAAAAAATCATTTACAGTTAAGATAATCATTTTAGCTAAATAAATATTCATTATGACAAAAATACAAAAAAAAAGAAAAAATTAATGGATTTTATTATAATTATTTATTTAATATTTTTTTGTAATATATTTATTTAAGATTTTATTATTAAGAATTTATTATTTTTCATTTTAATTTAAACTAATATAATCATTTTAGCTAAATTAAATAGTAATAAGGGCAAAATTGTACTTGTACAAGTTTTAAAATAGTTGACTTTCGCATATTTTTTCAAATGGACTAAAGTGATGAGTTTTAGAAAAAGTAAGGACTAAAGTGATGAATTTGGAAAGACATTTACAAATGTGACAAATCATCAAAAAGATAGGATTTATGTGAAATTCTGCCGTTGTCTTTTACAAATGATACAATACACATATGTGTGGCTGACTGGGAGCTGACTGGATAATGATATGGCTGCTGACATTGTCATCTTCTTCCTTGGAAAAACTACAGAAAAATTTCTGGGAAAAAAAATGCATTGACCGGACTTTGACAGGAGCTAGAGAGCTTGTTAGAGCTCCGCTTGAGACGCGGTCAGTGGCGTGAGAATCATATTTCTGAGAGGAACACAATGATATCCTCCGAAAAGCGATTCGAGCACTTTGAATTTTCTAGGTTTTTCAAAAACCAAATATCTATACCAATTTGTTGCTCATTTTCTCTGCCTAGTCTATAATTACTAATCGTGCTGATAATGTGTTGTAAATGAATTTGTTATGATATTGTCCGTTTTGGCACTACTGGGTTTCACGGGTTTAAAACGTGCCATACTAGGAAGGGGCGCACTCCCCATTTAAACCACTCAGTAGATTGTGTGGGAGCGATTTGGGATCCTTCAGGATCACAACACACCCCTCATCGCGATCGTGCTGATAACGTATTTTAAATTAATGAAGAACATATGAGATGGAGAGAGAGACAAAGATGAGAGAGACACGAGAGAGTGAGAGAAAGTTTTTGTATTGATATTTTGGAGAGTTGTATATATATATATATATAGGCAAACAATCATAGGGTCACTTTTAAGCAAGTGGAGAGGAAATGAGAGATAAGGTAATAAGCAAGTGGAGAGTTAGGCGGTGGTGGAAATCCACCTTTTACAATATATATATATATATATACATATATATATATATATATAAAAATTTCACATAAATGCGCACTGATGAAATTATATAAGGACATTGAATGTGAGCCACTCGTTTTACATACTTTGACTTGATATGTATACACTTGTCAGAACTCTTTTATAAATGAGTGACTCACATTCAATGTTCTTATGTAATTCTATCAGTGCACATTGACAGGAAAATGACTGTATGTTTATATATATATATATATATATATATATATATAAAGATGGTGATAATATTATCTTATCCCTATATTATTTTAATAATATAAATTAACTAATAATTTTTGTTTTTAAATTTCTATTCACCATGAAAATAGGAAACAAAATCAATCCATTTTAATATTTTAATTTCTTATTATTTCATACATTATTACCTAATCTAATGTGTATTCTATATGTGTAATGCAAGGTTTTCCAAATATTTTTCCAAATATGTGTAGCACATGAAATGTCAACATTATAACACTTACCACATAATCTCATAATTTAAAAGATGTTGACACCTCACGTGCTACACACATTTTGAAAAAAAAATTGGAAATTTTTTTAGAAAGACTAGCATTACTCATTATGTGTGTATATATATATATATATATATATAGATATATATATATATATATAGATATATATAGATATATATATATATATTAGATATCACTAGAACAAACTAAGTAAATATTGAACTCTTATACGACTACCTATATTATTTATTTTGTTTGGTTAATTATTAATATGATTTTGATAAATTTATTTTATTAGTTTCTTATTTAAATTTTGTTCAAAATTATTATAAGTTAATTTGGTTTGACATGAATTTTATAAAATTAAGTTACAAGTATGTAAATAATTGTGATTTAAATATATCAATGGTATAATGATATTTTAATTAAGTTGTTGAAATTTATATTTTATAAGTTGGGAACTACTAAAATATTATTTTCAGTTATGTATAGCTTTAAGAATAGGTATAGGCGTTGCAACAAAAATAAAAGATGTTTTCTCATATACTCTTTAATTATATAATTGAAATGTAAAATTAGGAAGAAATTAGATTGATTTGGTTATAAATAATTTTCTAGATATAAAATAGACGTGTTACATTTTAATTAGTTGATGTCTATTTTATTTATTTATTTGTATCGTTACTTTTAACACCGAACGATATCACATTTTGTTGAAAAGTATCAGGTGTGGGATTCCATATTTTTTCTTGTACGGCATTCCTACTGATATTATTTGAAGATTGCGAGACCAACAATATTAATTTTTGTCTTGGCCCCCCCCCCTAAAACCAAAATCCTGGCTTCGCCCCTGAATGTATGTGATATATATATTATCAAATTGAGTATCTTCGGGAGAAACTATGGGATGCTGCAAGTAAATTAGCTACAAATTTGCCCTTTAAAAAAAAATATTAAAATAAATGTAGTGGTCGGAGAAAGTGAGCTAACTCGAATTCACAACTTTACCGTTAATATATCTAAGGAACATACTACTAAATCAACTTCATCTCAAATATGTATGAGGAACATACTACCGGATCAAATTAATCACATCAAAATTTGATAAGTTAGAGTAGTATAATTGCTTTTAATTAGGAGCTTTTAATTATGAGCTATATCGGTTTAGACATTTGAGAGTGATCAGATAGATCACAGATGGGGACCATTTACAGAACTGGAAATTCAGCGATGAAGGGGCCCTTGTGTGGACGGTCGAATATGAATGAGACTAATTAATTGCATGTTTTCGCAGCATTATTCACATGGATTTTTCATGTTACAACTGAAACTGCGCGCTCAGCAGTCAGCACCTCAAATGGACTAAAAGGTTTCTCATTAATAAATAATTATAAATCATCAAGAATTTTTCAAATAAACTTAGCCATGTATCAATGGTGATTAGGAACTTTCAAGGCTTCATCTGAAAGTAAAAGCATGAACACACTAGGTAATTAATACAAGACGACAAAAAAAAACGCAGGTTAAATTTAGCCACGAATGAATAGCGACAATCATATCAAAGCTTAATTCATATATTCACGCCGATATAAATTGCAATTTTACACGCTCACCTAGTAGATGAACAAGCTTCGGGCTTGAACAAACAACTCTCGAGTCAACGATTCGAATCCTACAAATGGTAGAAGCTTAAAAAAAAAAAACTTGAGATGCTAATTATGTCCCTAGGAGCATAGCTTAGCTGGTAGATGAACACGCTTGAGAATTGGCAAATGACTCTCGAGTCAGTGACTCGAATCCTATAAATGATAAAAACTTCAAAAAAAAAATCTAGCCTAGATAGATGGATAGATAAATACTATAAAAAATGGTAAAAACCATGATCTAGGTCAAAAATGGAGTCTATATTGAAAAAGGGAAAAAAAAAACCAATACCATGATGGAATGACATACCTTTGTGTTATGAATGGTGAAAAATAATTGGTTTATCGGTCATTACGTATGTTGGAAAATTTTGTGATGAAAACTCATTTTGAGAGCTTTAATTGGGTATGATTGATTCTACGAAAATAGAAGATCAAAGTATATTCGAATTCTCTTCCGTGAGAGCTTCGAAATGGTATACTCTAACTCACAAAATAATTAATTGGTGAATGAGAAATTGAGTCTCAAAGTGAGCCCATTGTATAGGGAAAATTGTGCATCCCACATTGGTTGGGTAAAGCATTTATATGCAATATATAAGTGGATGTGTGATAGTTACTTATCAACATGTGTAGCATAAAGGCTCTCTCTCGCGCGCAAGGGGGGGAGTGCAAATCATCGACCCCGAACCTTCGGATTGGATGACTTATGTGTGGGCGCGACCCGCGTACACGAATGCTGCTCCGATTGGACTTTCATAGTACAAACGACCTTTTGCTACTACTTAGAATTTATTTTTTCCTAAATCAGTGTTTATATTGACATGTAAAGAATTAATTCAATTTAATTTTCCCTAAATTAAACGTGTAATGATAAGGAAATTTCGTTTTGGATTCTAGATACTTACTTGATCACTAAGTAAATAGAATCGGTAATTAATTAGAAATAAATCTCTCGGAGATTGACTTTTAATTAATATCATTTTCATTAAAAACTTAATTGACAAGTATTTCCAAATTAATCCTCATGACTTCGGTTTTATAATAACCCTAGTCTAATCTTTAGAAGAAATAGAAAACACGAAATTAATTGCTCCCTTCTCTATTCTTATTTATTTCAGTTAGTGGTAAGTTCGAACTTGATTTGAGTTCGCTGAGAGTGTTAGTGCATTACACTGATCACTAGTTAAACCGTTGTAGCATGGGAGACAATCGCCATACACATACGGCGTTACCCGGCGAAATTGTCTTAAGGACATCGTGTGAAACACGGGCCTCGGTTTTCCCCTAACGTTCTGGTTTATGTTTATTATCTCTGTCCTTTGCATATTCGTACCAGATTGTTTTTCAGTAAAAGAAACAACACCTTTGTGTTATGAATGGTGAAGAATAATTGGTTTATCGGTCATTACTTGTATTTCATGCCGTCACCACCGTCGAACCATCATATTTGGTTGTGTCGTTCTCTCTTTCTCTCTCTACCTTTCTCTTTCTATCTCGAGATCTATCTTCTCTCTTTTATATGTTACTAGCTTCATCTCTCCATCTTATTTTACATGCCTAAAAACTCTCACATTTGAATTTTACATGCTACAACTCATTGGAGGGCATTTTTGTCCACAAAATAAAATGTTGAGAAAAAAATTAAACTTATTAGTATGGCTAAATTTATTATTTCCTATAATATATAAGGGCTAATTTAGAATTTTCTCATAAAATTAAAGAGTTAGGCGGCTATGAGTAAGATTTGTAAATATTTACTTTTGGAGTCATTACCAATAATTTAATTAATGCCCCCTAAATAATACGCGATGTAGCAAGTTGCCCACTGAATGTTTTTTTTAGGCATTAAACCCCTTGAACTTTGATATGTTGGCAGTAGCTCACGAAATAATGACAGAACTTCCTTTCCGTCATTTCTTTGTCACGTGCTCCTCACGTTCGTTGGTACGAAAGGGCAAATCTGGAATAACAGATTCCAACGGCTCCAATATATTGCCCTAAATTAACAACATGAATAAATCGAATTTTTCCAAAGCTTGTCTTTGAAAGCTTCTTGCATCTTGGCTATTGAAGTTTCGTCTTCAAAAGCTTCTTGGTGTTGAAGCTTCATCTTCGTCATTTCTGCTCAGTGTCAGCTTGTTGGTTGTCGAAAACATCATTTTGCTTGGGCAAACATAAGTGATGGCTTGGATCTTGGGGACTTGTACCCAAAGTGTCTTTGTGGAACATCGGCGAGGCGTTTCACATCTTGGACATATTCATACCCGAAAAGACGTTTCTGGGGTTGCTCTAATTTTCGGGTATGTGTGTGTTGAAGTTGGCATGAAATTAAACAGGATTTATGTCTGAAACGTTATTGAATTTTTCTTGTAATTTTTTTTTGCTTGTTAGGGAGATGCGAATTGTGGATTCTTTAGATGGTATGAACCTCCGATGTGTGTAAGGTCTAAAATAATTATTCATGGATTGCTTAGAAGAATACGAGAGCTTGAGATGGGATCGTCGAAAATAAACGTTCTTGAAGGCAATGATAAAAGCTATACATATGTATATGCATTTATTGTTAATGAAGAAGCTAGTTATGCATGAGGAATGAGAATAAATTGGTTTTGTGTTTTTGTTTTAGCAATAGGGATTTTGTTTTTTTTTTTTGGGGAAAAACTACTGGATGAATTTGTTCAATGAATTTGTTGTGGTCTGTCTACCTCTGTAAGAAATTTCTATGTAACTGGCTATCTCTGTAACAAATTTCTATGTTTTATGTTAAAGTATGATTGTATTGTTTTGTTGAATTAATTTTGTTGTGAACAATTCCTGTGAATATAATGACAACTAATTTTGTCCATGGCATTTGAATATAATGACAATTTGTCAAACACATTGTACACCAACTGGGAAAAGCAAACACATTGTACACAGTTTGTGTTTAAGGTCTACCATCACTTGACAGTACAAAAGCAAACAAGCCTATTTAATATGTTCTCTGATACATTTCATCAACCACATTCAGATTACAACCACAAATATCAAAAGCAGGAATCCATAACACAGCTTCAGTAATTTCATCAGACAACACATAACAATCTACATTTTGGTCTTTGTCTTTTTCCTTTGTCTTAGTTCAACAACTTTGCCTTTCACCTTGAGTCCCAGTAACACATTGAGTTCCTTCAACAGGTTGAGTCCCACATTCAGTCCCTACAACACTTTCAGTCCCATCTCTATTACTTCCCGCCCTTTTGTCACAAGTAGTTTTGTTGTGCCCTTCCAAGCCACATTTCTTGCACCTAACCACAAGGTAATTCCTCCTCAGCTTGGTTTTCTCTCCTACTCGAACCTCATCAGATTATAGAGTCCTTGCCTTTTTTGGCCTGCCTCTTTGTTTCTTGAAATCTGGACATTGCATATGTGTGTCATTGGTTTTTGGCCACATGCTTGGCCCATTGATGACATATATGACTGGGGTATACGCCTTTAGAAAGGTTTCCTTCTTGTACTTGTTGTCTATGAAGTCAATAGGTTCACGGTTGGAGCACAATAGGGCAGCCATTCCATGTATACACGGAATCCCTATGAGCTGTCACTTCTTGCATGCATAAGTTTTCTTGTCAATGTCAACCACAAATTGGTCTGCTCCACGAGCCGTGACTTGATATTTGTAGTTTCCACTGTACACTGGGTAGCAGAAAACATTAATCATAAGAAAAAACATTAAGCGTACTATAACCAAAAACAATGTACAGAAATCAAACTTGAAAACTTTTGACCCTATTTCATGTTGCCACTTCTCCACTTCAGATCTTTTCCTTACTAGCCTTGTCATCAAATAGTTTCTGATCATCTCCATCATAATGATGATCGGCTTGTCACGAGCTTGTAGTATTGCTAAGTTGAAGGCTTCACACATGTTATTGCATAACATGTCACACAATACAATGTCTTTGAAGAAGGCCCTTGACAAATGAATATGATCTTTGCTAACCAACCACTGATATACAACCTCGCTTTCACTCTGCATCCTCTCCATACACTGTGTAAATCTGTCAAGTGAAAAAGAAACAATGTTAAGCAAGATAGAAACCTGAAAATATTAAGCATGCTATTAGATAAAACAATTTAGAATGCTTACTCTTGTTTAGTAGTAGATTTTGCGATACCCCATAAAATCTGTTTTAGCAGGAACCCTTTGTGTTGGCCTTTGAAATTGTTGTACAAATGCTTGACACAAAATCTGTGTTTAGAATTTGGAAAAAGATCCCCAATGGCATCTATTAAGCCCTTCTGTTTGTCATTAATCTACACAACACCAAAAGAGTTGTTAATTCCCAAATCAACAGCCAACTGCTCTAGAAACCAAGTCCATGTGTCTTTACACTCAGACTTTACTAAGGCATAAGCTACTGGGTACATCTTGTTGTTTGGATCAACCCCAATGGCTGTTAAGAGCTACCCGATGTGATAACCTTTGGTAAAACAGCCATCCAAACCTAAAGAGGCCTACATCCTTCTTTCCATCCCTTCTTCAAAGCATTCAGGCAAATGTATAACATCTAAAACCTTGGTTTTGCATCACCTTGTTGTTGTGAACACTTGAAGATAACGGAAGTGTCTGGGTTCATCCTCTTAAGCTCTGTACTATACTCCCAAAGCTTGGAGTATTGATCATTAACAGCACCTTAATCATCTGTCTAGCAGCATTTCTAGCACGGTAGTACTGCCATCGGGAAGCATCCACATTAGTGTCTGTCCTCATCACTCAGACATTCCAGTGAAGTTCCAATCTAGGTTAGCCCTCCGTTGACCTGTATACTTCTCAGCTATGAGTTTGGAGTTAACAAACTTGTTCTTAAAACTTATAGAACATGTGTGTTCATCCATTAAAGTCTTAATCTTGAAAGTCTTGTAATCCCTTAACCAAGAATCAAACACATACCATTTGTATCCCTCTGACTTGCATACTGCCCTAACCCTGTTGGGATCATTTTTAGCAAACTTAACATTCCTCATTTATTTCACAGCATGTGCCCTGACAGCCTTTTTAAATATTTTAGCACTACCAAACTCCATACCAACTTTAAAAACTGGATCTTGCATGTCACACCTTAGATTGAATTCATGGTAGCTTCTACTGATGAACTTCCTAATTGGTCATCCTTTAAACTCCCTACCATCTGATTCTTCTAAGCTCCTCAGTTCATCTGATCCATTATCAATATCTCTCTCACCATATTAACTACTAAGTCTTCTGGTTCTTGCTCATAATCAGATTCTACATGTTTCTCAGCCTCACCATCATCTGACTCTTATGCTACCTGTTTACCCTTATCTCTCTCAGCAGCTTCTCTAGTTAATTCAGTTATCACCATCTTCATTAACCCTAGTTGGCCCATAATCAACGCTAGCAACCCCTATGGACAACACCATTAGCCCCATAATCAACAGCATCAGGCTCATGCTCATCACCAGCAGGCCCATGATCAGTAGGCCTATACTCATCAACAGCATCAGACCCATACTCATCAACAGCAGGCCCATGATTAGTAGGCATATGCTTATCCCCAACAGGCCCATGCTCCTCAACATCATTTTCTGCCCCATTGTCATCACCAACTTCTCCAAAGCTGTGATACTGAGACTCTGGTTGCTAGGGATGAAATCAGTTCATTCCCTTTGACTTCTTGCAATGGGACTATAGACTTAAGATACTGATCTACCACCCTACTATGAGGAATTTATCCGCAAACCACCTCAATTATTGATCATTCCCTATGTTAAAGGGTGTTTCATACCCTTCTACCCCATATACAGCTTATACCCCAGTTTGATGGCAATATCATCAATGTATAACAAAGATAACTTCTCGAAACTAATATAGTCAAACAAATTGACTGTTCCCCCAATATAGTTATCCAACTTTCCACATAAATCCCCACCATGATGCACCTTGAAGCTGAAGTAGTTCTCTGGGTCATTAGGATCTACAATGCAAGTCAATAACACAAGTTAATAACGGTGTTTATTCACAAGTATATTAGATAAAGCACAAACAGTGATTTACAGATTTCATTATTGCAAATTTGAGTTGTAAGTGGGTCTGCTTTATAGATTTTATTATTCTACAACTGAAATGTATAACTTTTATCAATTCCTGTGGTCCCTTCCATTTGGGTAGTTTTGTTGTTTTGTATTAGACAAAACAAAATCATCGAACCTTTTTGTATATTTTAGACTTTTTCTCATACCCAGGCCATTAAATAATAGAATATCATAAGCAAAGACTACACAATCATAGAAAACATACCGTATTAGGGCTGGTCTTCAACGTTTTTCCTTGCTCCAACCATTTTTCAACCACTGTTCGTTAATCAGATCTACCCTAAATCGCGACTCACCAACCGTATTCGGAACAAGAACCAAACCAATCGTAATCGAAATTGAAACAATTTTTTACCCCAAACCTCTAAATCACCCATAACTGTTATGAAAATCAAGAAACTATAGTTTTTTTACAGTGCAAACATGAGATAACTTTGGGAATTCTCAGCTAACTTCACATTTTGCAACTTACCCCTTGTATCATGAGGAGGAAATGACATAACTAACCTTCGTACGAACGAACGTGAGGAGCACGTGACAAAGAAACTGGACAGAAAGGAAGTTCCGTCAGTATTCCGTGAGCTGCTGCCAATATATCAAAGTTCAGGGGGGGTTTAATGTCTAAAAAAAACATTCAGGGGGAAACTTGCTACATCGCATATTATTCAGGGGCATTCATGCAGCTAAGCCATAATTTAATTTAGTCAGTTATGACCAATAATTCAGTCAAATAGTTCAAAAAAGCCAAAACTTTTATCAACAAAAAAATTGGAAGTGATTGGTGAACCTTGCAACCATAGCCAGGTAGCATAATTCATTCTTTTGAAACATTTCCTTTAATTAGAGTACCGAATAAGTAATTCAAATTTAGCAATTATATAGGGTCAGTATGGTTTCTGCTTTCGGAGGTAGGCTCCGTTTGATTTTTTGTCTGAAGACCGAACAATTTTGAATGTTACAGAATACTGAATAATGACTAAAATTGAAAACCGAAAAACGTGTTTGTTTTTTTCACTGAAAACTGAATATAAATGATAAATTGTTTGTTTTTTTAAGTTACAAATATCTGAAAATAAATATTTTTACATCTATGGCCTTCTAACTATTATTTGTTTTATACTTACATTTTATTATATTAAGGACAACAATAACAAGTAATTTTAGTGTTAACAATATTTCAAATTTATACATATAATTAAACAAAACTTTTTGTTTAGCTATATTACAAAAGTAAGATCTTAATTTTTTTTAGGAATGTACGAGATGAGGTACGTTAATTTTATTGAAAACTATATTATTTTCCCTTGAAACAATATATATTTTTATCTTAATGATGACATGATGTGGTTTTGTTATCAGATGAAAATGAAGTTATTATCAAACATAGGAATTAATTGATTGTAAACATGATTGAATTTCATTCCATGATATGAAGTTGTAATAATCCTACTATGATGTAATTTTGTAAAGAGAAGTCTACTGTAAGTAATATGTTTTACTTTTTTTTTTTTTCAGATTTTGTTGAAGTAATATTAATTTTGTTGGTGGGGAATTAGGGACTCAATAGAATTACCATGCGTAAGTATAAAATCACTTCAAAAAACTGTATTCCAATGGAGTTATTTATGTAAATAATTAAAAAAAAAATCAAAAAACTGTATTCCAATGGAGTTGTTTGAGTTTTGAAGCAACTAGGTTTTGTAATGCTAAAGTTATTTATTGTGATAAGAAAAAAAAAGTATTACTATGGTTAGGTTTTAGATGGAAGACAAAATTGGAAATAAGTTAGATTAATGATGATAGTTTTGGAAGTAAAAAAATGTTTTAAAATCCAGTGGTTTTTTGTTAAGTGAAAAGTGAAAAATTTCACTTTTATAAACAAGTGGTTTTAGATATTTTAAGTGATTTTATCACTTAAAAAATCAAACAAAACAACTAAATGGAGCACATTATATGTCCATTAAGTATTAAGTGAAAAAATCAAACATGGTCGTAGTTGCGAGAATAATTGTTTTTTTAGTCTTCTAATTAAAACCCTGTTACTATAGTTTAAATAGGTGAGCAGTTTTGTTTTGAGATAATTACCCTGGTAGACATCAATTTGATGACAAACTATCAAAATGGTCACTAGATTAAGAATTGGTTTCAAAGTGACCATTTTTGACGAAAAATTGTGACACTAATGGTTATTCCATTCAATTTCATCCAATGAGTGGTATTTTGGTAAATAAGAGGATAAAATTAATTTATTTTAAATGTTTTTTGGAAATCAATTTTTTCAATGAGTGGCATTTTGGTAAATAGGGGGATGCCATTAATTTATTTTAGATGTTTTTTGGAAATCAATTTTTTCTTTTGTTTTTTGAAACGAATAATAATATTTAGTGGGTATGTAAATATATATATATATATATATATATGTTTCTTTTGTTTGAGTTATATATATATATATATATATATATATGTAATTATTCGTTTCAAAAAACAAAAGAAAAAATTGATTTCCAAAAAATATCTAAAATAAATTAATAGTCATCCCTTTATTTACCAAAATGCCATTCATTGGATGAAATTAGATGGAATTGGATGAAATTACCATTAGTGTAACATTTTTCGCCAAAGATGGCCATTTTGAAACCAATTCTTAATCTAGTGGCAATTTTGATAACGTGTCATCAAATTAATGGTCACCGGGATAATTATCTTTTTTTTTAGAAAGAGCATTGCTACGATATATATTGATATACCAGTGATGACTACTTGAATCAAAGTCATTGTTAGACTGAACAAATGCTCTTTTCATCAAACCATATTGAACGGTGGTCTGATATCATCAAGGGTGTCTCGATGATTTTTTTCTAGAGTGGGCTAAAACAGAACTATATATATATATATATATATATATATATATATATGAAAAGCTTGAACCCTAGTCCTCGACAATACATGGAAAACTTGATCCATTCTCACTCGATAATTTTTTTTTCTCCGAAAGTATAGAAGTATAATTTTTCTTGACTTTAATATATTGTTGTTTAATATCGTGATCTAAAATCATCAAACAATTTGGTTAAAATGATACATTATAAATTATAATGCAACACTTACAATAATAAATTGTAGTCGAAAATTAAATTCATAAAAAAAATAACAAAACATCAATTTATAATTATGACTAACAAACCCAAGTACCTAATTTGTTAATTAAAAAAATTACCTGAGAAAAATAGCTGAATTAAAATAACCGATTATAAATAATAGAATATGTGTAATACTATATAATCTAAATAATTAATCCAAAATTTAACTCAAATTATGTGATAATTGAGTCGATAGATCGGACATAATTATTAATTTCAAAAGAGAGAATTGATCAGGGATATGTTAGTAAGAGAGAGAGAGAGAGAACTAAGGGTGGAACTTGATTTATTGATGAAGAGACGAGAGAGTGTGTATGTTGGGACGTGAGTGGGTGAGTGGGAGAGAGGAGTGTCTCTGTGTGTGAGAAACTGAGATATCAGTCAACAGTGTTGGGAGTTGGGACATGAGACTATGGGAGAGGTGAGTTAGTAAAAGCCCGGGTCAGCCCTATTAAGGTCCGCCCTCGGATACCACTACAAAAAATGAAGTATACGGCAATATGTTTATTATATGACCTACTAGTAGACATGACGCTGGTTCGGTTTGAACCGAAGAACCAATCCGAAATCGGTGTCCAAATATCGAAACTGGAATCGGAAAAACCGGTTCCGGTTCTAGAACCGGACAGGGAACCGGTCCGGCCGGTTCAGGTTCCGGTTCGTTTTAGAGCGGAACCGGCCAGTTAGAACCTGACCAGAACCGGTGGTTCGGTTCCGGTTCTAACCGGCTGGTTCATCATTTTTAAATATATTTTTTTTATTGGTTTTGTTTTATTTTATTTTATTTTTTAATTTGTCATTTATTTATTTTATTTTATTTTGCTGGTGACACAATAAAATACATTTACCAATTACATTTTTATTTGATTAGTTTTTTAATGAAATATGATAAAAAAAAAAAAAAAAGGGGACAGTTCCGGTTCGGAATCGATGGAACCGGACCGGAACCAGAACCAGCGTCATGTCTACCTACCAGTAGTCTAGTACCATGTATTTTCTGGACTCTGGAGTGTGAATGCGAGGCATACGTACTTTTAACGTAATAAAAGCGACAGTGACCTGTATAAATGAATTAAATTAAAAGGGCAGGGGAGATTTTTATTTTTATTTAGGAGATAAGAGAACATGAAAAATAACGCGATACACGTAACAATCAATATATGAATGTGAAAAAAAGCATTGATCAGAAGACAAAACCCTTGTATGTCCCAAGATCTGCATTTTCCAGAGTTTTGGCAATTAGCTTCTCAGCTTTTCTGTGCTTCATTTCCAGCCTCATGCTCTCAGTTTTATCAATCTTATGATATGATGATGAACTCCCATTTGGCCTTGGAAATCTCATCATCAAAGTCTTCATCCACTTCTTCAATACCACCATCATCATCACCTGCTACAAATTAATTGCCAGATAATTAAGATATTGGACCTTTGAATTTTGATAATGATGATATACAAGTAGAAACCAAATTATGAAGATAATTGAACGTCACAGTGAAAGAACATTAAGCCATCTAATAGCAAAGCATTAAGATTTAAGTGATAACTGATAACACGTTTATAGGCTAATGTAGGAAAATTAGTTGTTGCATGGAGAATCAATTATTGATCGCCTTTATCCCATTGTACCGTGAAAATTTCCTCACATGATCAGATATCATGTAGAATTCAAAGATTCTCCACGGGTAATTAAATCAGTATTTTTTTTTTATCAAAAACAAATATTATTTTCTTGGACATATATTAATCTCAAATATAATTTAGGTATGATTTTATCTAATTTTTTAATAATTACTAAATTAAGAATATTTCCTTATTCACATATGTATATATTAACGTAATCTATTAAATACAAAATTAAACTTCATTTTATATTATTTAATGAATAATGTTTCGGGTGCTAACCGGTCAGCACCCAATGTACTGATCCCACTAATTGAGATGTAACATGTGGCATTTTTCTCTTTACTACATTATTGTCTGCTGCTACTCCAACTCTAATTAATTAAATAAGAACAATGTCAGTCAGCATTAAGGTACTGACCTCATCAATTGATGTGTAACACATTGCCTTTTTATGAAGAATGTAAAGAGATAAATATAAGAGTAATACTAGACGTTCTAATTTTTTTTTTCCTAAATTCTGTCCCAAATGATGTGGCACGTGAGGTGTCAACATCACATTAGTCAACACTTAATCTCATGATTTATAAGATACTGACACCTCAAGTGCCACATCATTTGGGACAGAATTTAGAAAAAAAATTTGGAACGTCTAGCATTACTCTAAATATAAATATTGTTATAATGTGTATGGTTTTTACCACTTGTGTAATACACCCAATGAATTCCCACTAACCCACCGTCTCTCTCTCTCTTACTTGTGCTCTTACTTGCCAACTTGAGCCCAACCACTGTGCTTGTTATCATCACCATGCATCACCATGCAGTAGCTGATTACCTCCCTCTTTACCTATAGATATGTTTCTTGTTTCTTTGTAAATGCTGATAAAAAAAGTCACGCAAAAGCTGCAGCTCTCAATATCAATAGAAAGTAAATATTCTCCTTATTTCTCAGCTCTCTCATCTTTCTCTCGTCTCTTATCTCTCACCTCTCACCTCTCACTGTCTCTTCTTCATCTCATCTCATTTTATTTATTTATTATATCTATTGTTTTATAACACGTTATCAGCACTAATGTATATAAGTAGAGAGGATCCCCTGATGGTGATTTACTTTCATCTTAATATTCTGGATCTATATACAATTCCAGTATAACAAGATGGTTTATGCCGTCAACGGAACATATATATATATAGTTCTTGATTTATTTATTTATACCCATTTATTTTTATTCACATATCAGGTGATCTCATGACCCTGAAACTGTTTAATTCATTATGCTCTTTAAATTATATTTATATTAAATTAAATCTACAATTTAATTTACAGAAAAAAAGAAGAAGTTGTAAGCATGGCTAAACTTGTGAATCTGAAATTTGATGCACTTAAAGTGTCAGGAGATAACTATATGTCATGGGTTATTGATGCTGGATTATACTTAAAATCCCAATGTCTATACTACATCATTGATGATGGAATCAATGATAACAAGCAAGACAGATCCACAGCCATGGTCATAATCCGTCATCATTTGAATGGGGATTTGAAAGCTCAATATCTTACTGTCATAGATCCTGAGGATCTGTGGCAAGAGCTTAAAGATTGTTATGATCATCAGCATGATGTAACATTACCAAATGCTAGATATAAATGGCAGCATTTACGATTTCAAGACCACAAATCAGTTTCTGAATATAATTCTGCTATGTTTAGAATCATCATAAGGTTGAAATTATATGGCGAAGATGTATCTGAAAAGGATATGTTGGAAAAGACTTTCACAACTTTCCATGCCTCAAACATAATATTGCAACAACAATATCGAGAACACGAATTCTCAAAATATTCAGAACTTATCTCATGCCTTTTATTAGCAGAAAAAAATAATGAGCTACTAATAAAAAATCACGGATCACACCCGACTGGTTCTACAACATTTTTGGAAGTGAATGCTAATACTGTCGGATATCGTGGTCGTGGTCGAGGCCATGTGTATGATCGTAATGTTAATCGTGGTCGTGGTAACGGTCGTAATCCTGATCGCGGCCGTGGTTATAGTCGTAATCCTGACCAGGGCCAGGGCTGTAGTTTTAAAAGATCAGGTGGATATAAGCAAACTACTCAGCAGAAGTTGAATATTTATGAGGCCAAACAGTATAAAGGAAAAGATGTTCAAAATAAGCCTAATGCAAATAACAATGTTTATTTTAGGTGTAGATGTGACAATCATTGGTCGAATGAATGTAATACACCTAAACATGTGGTGGATTTGTATCAAGCATCAATCAGAGGAAAGGGAAAGAAACCGGAAACTCATTTCATTGAAGATTCATATCCTAGAGATATTACGCATCTCAATGTTACAGATTTCTTTCCAGACCCGAAAGACATGCCAGCTGCTTCAGTTGGTGATGGGAATGTTCATACCAATTAAATACTACTTACAGTACTATTATTTTGTTATTATGTTCATGTAAAATATATCTCTATGCAATATATACTTTTTGAATCATTTTGTCTGATATGCACTTTATTTTTCTTTATGAAGCATACAAAATGAATCCAAATGATAAAATATGGATTATTGAAAAGCTAGAAGTAGGAGATATATGTCTAGTTGATAGTGTAACAACTCATACAATTCTATGGAGTCAGAAATATTTTATAAATTTAACTTTACTCAGAGCAAATGTTAATTCAGTATCAGGTTCAGCGGATCTAATAGAAGGCTCTGGAAAAGTCATGATATTGTTACCAAACAATACTAAAATATGTATCGATGATGCATTATATTCAAGTATATCCAGAAAGAATCTGCTTAGTTTCAAAAACATACGGATGAATGGATATCATATTGATACTATGAATAGAGATAATGTTGAATATCTGTGCATTACTTCTCATGATTCAGGCTAGAAACTCATTATAGAAAAGTTGTGTGCTTTATCTTTTGGATTATATTACACTATTATCAAAAATGTAGAAACTTATGCAGTTATGAATTAGAAGTTCTCAGATCCAAAAATATTTGTACTTTGGCATGACCGTCTCGGTCATCCAGGATCTACAATGATGCGTAGAATCATTGAAAATTCTCATGGACATCCATTAAAGAACCAGAAGGTTCTTTTATCACATGATGATTTGTGCACTGCATGTTCCCAAAGGAAATTAACAATAAAACCATCTTTTTCTAAAGTTTATTTTGAATCCCCATCATTTTTACAAAGAATTCAAGAGGATATATGTGGACCTATTCATCCACCAAGTGGACCATTTCGTTATTTTATAGTTCTAGTTGACGCATCTGTAAGATGGTTACATGTATGCTTATTATTAACACGTAATGTCGCTTTGGCAAGATTACTTGTAGATATTATCAGACTTCGGGCTCATTTTCCCTATTACTCAATTAAGTCCATACGCCTTGATAATGCTGGTGAATTTACTTCCTAGGCATTTGATGAATATTGCAAAGTGGCTGGGATTGATGTTGAACATCCAGTTGCACATGTTCATACTCAGAATGGATTAGCAGAATCACTTATTTAACTTGTCTAGATAATTAAAAGGATTTTATTATTACGAATGCAATTACCGATTTCTGTATGAGGGACTGTTGTTTTACATGCTGCTGCATTAATCCGGTTTCGGCCCACTGCTTATCATCAGTATTCACCAGTACAACTTGTACTTAGTCATCAACCAGATATATCTCATTTACGTACTTTTGGATGTGCGGTATATATCCCGAATGTACCAACAAAAAGAACTAAAATGGGACTCCAAAGACGTTTGAGAATATATGTTAATCTTGATTCACCATCAATTATTAGATATCTGGAACCCTTGACTAGTGATCTTTTCACAGCACGGTTTGAAGATTGTTATTTTGATGAAACAAATTTCTCATCATTAGGGGAAAGGAAAACTTCTTCTGAAGAGAAGCATGAACTTTCCTGTAAAGTTCTTAGTCTAATTCATTTAGACATGTACACATCTCAATGTGAGAATGAAGTACGCAATATAGTACATCTTCAATCAATAACGAATCAATTATCAGATGCATTTACAAATGCTACTAGGGTAACAAAATCATACATCCAAGCTGTTAATATACCAACACGGGTGATTGTGCAAGAAAAACAATCTAACAAATTATAGCAAAAGAATCATCTATTGTACGTCAGAAACGTGGTAGACCAGTTGACTCAAAAGATATTGTTCCTCAAAAAATGAAAATAAATAAATCCACTTTCTCTAAATTAACTCTAGAAGAGTTAAATGCCCCTGAAGAAACACAAGTTACTAAAGTGACAAAATCCCCTGTGGGAGAAGGAATCTCTGAAGAGATACAATTATGTAGAAATGAGAAAATTTATATAAATTATACAAGAGAATTGTGGAATCGTGAAGAAACAATCATCGATGATGTATTTTCATACACGGTGGCAACTGAAATTATAAATGATGATTATGAACCTCATAATCTCGATGATTGTAGACAGAGGTCTGATTGACCTAAATGGAAAGAAGCAATTCAAACATAATTGACTTCATTAGCCAAACTTAAAGTATTTGGATCAATAATCCAGACGCATGAAGACATTAAACCTGTTGGGTACCAATGAGTTTTTATACAAAAACGTAATGAGAAAAACGAGGTCGTGAGATATAAGGCACGACTCGTAGCACATGATTTCTCTCAGCGACCTGACATCGATTTTGATGAAACATACTCACCAGTGATTAATACAATTACGTTTCGATTTTTGATAAACATGGTTGTCTTAGAAAGACTGAAAATGCGTTTGATGGACGTAGTGACCGCTTATCTATATGGTTCACTGGATTCAGATATTTACGTGAAAATCCCTAAGGGGTTTAAAATGCCAGAAGCATGTAACTCAAGACCTCGTAATTTGTATTCGATAAAATTATAAAGGTCCTTGTATAGATTAAAACAATCCGGATGGATGTGGTATAACCGCTTCAGTGAATATCTGATAAAAGAAGGATATACTAATAATCTTATATGTCCATGTGTTTTCATTAAGAAATCAGAATCTGAATTTGTTATCATAGCAGTTTATGTTGATGATATGAACTTAATTGGAACTCCTAGGAAACTCCTGAAAACTGCTGAATACTTAAAAAATAAATTCGAAATGAAAGATATGGGAAAGACAAAATATTTTCTCGGCCTCGAGATCAAGCATAGATCAAATGGAGTACTTGTCCATCAATTAGCATATATTGAAAAGATTTTAAAAAGATTCCATATGGATAATGCTCATCCATTAGGTACTCATATGGTAGTTAGAACTCTTGATTCTAAAAAAGATCCATTAAGTCCAAAAGAAAATGGTGAAAAAATACTTGGTCCTGAGGTACCATATCTTAATGCAATTAATGCTTTATTATATCTGGCTCAGTGTACTAGACCAGATATTGCATTCTCTGTGAATGTACTTGCTAGATTCAGTTCAGCACCAACTAAAAGACATTGGAATGGGATCAAACATCTTTTCCGTTACCTTAGTGGAACGAAAGATTTAGGATTATTTTATATAAAATCTAACAATCTTTCAGGTTTACTTGGTTAAGCTGATGCCGAGTATCTGTTTGATCCCCACAAAGCTTGTTCACAAACGGGATATGTTTTTACATACAATGGCACAACAATATCATGGCGCTCCACTAAACAGAATTTGGTTGCTACATCCTCTAATCATTCTGAAATCATCGCACTTCATTAAGCAAGTCGAGAATGTGTTTGGCTAAGGTCAATTATTCATCATATTCAAAATTTTTGTGGATTTTCATTATCTACAGAAATGCCAACACAAATATTTGAAGATAATGCAGCTTGCATTGCTCAAATTAGAGGAGGATATATCAAAGGAGATAGAACTAAACATATTTCTCCTAAATTCTTCTATACTCATGAGCTTCAACAGAGCTGTCAAATTGATGTTAAGCAAATACAGTCTACAGATAATCTTGCAGATCTGTTTACCAAAGCATTGCCTACATCAACTTTTGAGAAGGTGGTATATAGAATAGACATGCGTCAACTCTGTAAAATACATGATTAATGCTGAAGTTTTTATGAGGGGGAGCATTTAATCAGGGGGAGCAAAGTTTTGAATGGACATGTGTACACTATACTCTTTTTCCCTTCGATCAAGTTTTGTCTCACTGGGTTTTCCTGAAAAGGTTTTTAATGAGATAGTTTTTAATGTCCAACCCCGCTAGATCCAAAAAGATCTAGTAGGGTTGGACATTAAATTTTGTATATATATTTTTTAAATTTTGTCTCATTGGGTTTTTTCTAGAAAATTAAAATACAAGTGGTATAAATCCAAGAGGAAGTGTTATAATATGTATGGTTTTTATCACTTGTGTAATACACACAATGAATTCCCACTAACCCACCACCTCTCTTTCTTACATGTGCTCCCACTTGCCAACTTGAGCCCACCCACTTGGCTTGTTATCATCACCATGCAGTATATATATATATATATATATATACAATAATTTTCAAATAAGTGCGCACTGATAGAATTATATAAGGACATTGAATATAAGCCACTCATTTTACATATTTTGAGTTGGTATGTATGCACTTGTCAAAACTCTTTTATAAATGAGTGACTCATATTCAATATCCTTATATAATTCTATCAATGCGCACTGACAGGAAAATGACTGTATATATATATATATATATATATATGTTGCTTGTTTCTTTTTAAAGGCCGAAGCTTTGAATATCAATAGAAAGTAAATATTTTTCTTATTTCTCAGCTCTTTCGTCTCTCTTCTCTCATCGTCTCCTTTTCAGCTCTTCTCATTTTATTTATTTTTTGTATCTATTATATATATATATATATATATATATATTCATATACTTTTTGCGTAGTCCACCTTATCAAAAATCCCAGGTACGCCCCGGGTGCAGACCCCCTTTCCCAAATATTGTGTGGCTGATATATATTTTGTGTTCTAGGACAACGTATAACTTTCATGTGTTACGTACTTAATACTTATTTGTGCAGCTAGGTAGCTATCAACTACTCGAGTCAATAATATATAATAACTAAAATAATAGTTAGTTTAATTTTATCCGGAAGTACGATGTTGATGAGATGCTACTATGCTAGGGGTGTACATCAAATCAGTACATGATGTATATAATCTCATTCATGTGATGAACGATGAAACTTGGATGTCACATGACACAGGTACTCTTGATTTTTTGAAACTGAGAAGATCAAGAATCACAAGAAAATAATAAATAATGTTGACAGCACTGTTGATTGAATTGCGTGGGAAATCTGTCCAAGTGTAACAAATATCAGCCATACATGTTGTCTGCTGATCTTCAATTATTGAGCCATGCCGCCATGGCGTCCCTACAATTGCTTTCTCTAAATAAAGACATTCAAGTACCTGAACGGTTTACTTTTCATTTGTCATTGAGTAAAGTAGACAATCATCTCCTCAAATGTTTAATCAAAGACCAGAGGTACTAGGCTGGGCTAGTTATATATATATATATATATTATAATTTTTGGTCAAATCCTTAAAATTCTTATCTTATCTGTTAGGATTAGCGGAAATTTTTTTACACTAATTTCAATCGGTGGAAATTCTAAAAATGGTACGAAAAATTTCAAGAACTAACCTGACTACCTGAGTACACAGTCCTCCTATCGCGAACCTAGCATGATTATGCATGTCTCGTTGTTAAATATTTTTATACTTGATTTATTAATATGTTATGTAAATTTATGTCTTTTGAATATTTTTATACTTGATTATGCATGTCTCGTTGTTAAATATTACTTAATTAATATAGTTATAATTCATTAAATTTTTATGTTGCAAATAATTCATAAAATAAATTGTATATATATTTTACCATCTAAATTATTTATTGTCAAAATTGTGTAGAATGTTAACTTTTTGTTAATTTTGATTGAATAAAGATTATAGAAAAACATGTTATATTATGTTAATGAAAAATGAGATATTCTTAAGTTGGTTAGATAATCGATTCCAGAAAACTATCAAAGCTATATCCAAGTAACCAAGTAATTACTGAAAAATGAATTTATTATTTTATAATATATCATTTACAAATTAAAACTAAAATATATATTTATTTATATATTAATTATTATCTTTAGAGAATCACAATAAATAATATTTGAAAAAGCAATAATACATTTAAAAGCTTAGTAAATTAATATTTTTTTTATATTAAATTTACCTTTTATATTTCTTAACTTAGTGTTATTGTATTTAGTTTTGTTGTATACAAATATACAATTTGAGCTTTGTTTATAAATTATAATTATTATATCACATAGTAAGGGTATTCAAAATATAAATATAATATAATTTTAATGAATAATTTATAAATATATATATATATATATACACACACATTATACGGTTCAATGATTTGAACTGGAGATGTTGTTCGATTGAATGAACATTTTTTTTTATCATCAAGCTATATCGAAGAGTGATATAATTTTAGAGTGGTGATATTGGCACACCCCCTACTGATCTATTCATGACCCACTTTTAAAAATTTTGATTTAATTAAATAAAATTAAATGCTTTTATTAATTTTTTTTTGTTTATTTCCAAAACTACACATTTAACTTATTTTTCAAACTTAATACATACCATATATGATCTCTCTATCTCTTATCTTTGTATCTGTATACATCTCTCTCACCTCCATTGATTGATTTATTTTTTTTCTTCTTATTTATTTTTTTTAGTTTTTTTTTCTTCTTATTTCGGAAATGAAAAAATAAAAAATAACAGGGTATTTCAATATAACGACAACTTGATATCATTCTAAAGAAAAAATAAACTTCAAACTTATGTCCAAAGAATGAATTGTTTCCAGATGCTTACTATCATTATCAGACAATTCTTGTTTTATGTCATTCTCATGTAATTCTTTAAGATGTTTGATATCGTTCTTAGACAATTCTTCCATTTTTTCTTGATATTGTTCTCAAACTCTTTCATAATATTTTAGATGTATGTAAGAAGCAGATTTTAGGGTTTAAGAGTTAATTTTTTTTTTTTTGATGAAATTTTTTTTTTTTTGGAAAAGGAATATGAGATTTTAATAGATTTACTTTGTAGAAAATTTCTTTCCTAAATTGTATGTCTCTTTACGTAATTTAGATAAAGGAAAAAGAAATTATATAATTAAAAAATGGGGCATGAATAGATCAGTAGGGGGTGTGCTAATAGCACTACTCATAATTTTATTGAAAAATGATTATATTCGATCTATGCATTTATATAAAATCTACACCTAGTCACCTATATTTGATGAATATATATTTTTTCCATATAAGGACGATACTTTCCTTGCAAAATGGCACTAACATGGAAAGCTTTGGGTCAACATCAAGGTGCATCACCATGGCCCATGTACAAGCAAAAAATTAATCAATACAGGCCCACTCTCGTATACTTTTCAAGGCGTTATTAGTTATTACCCAGGGGTTCTCTGCGCTGCTCTCATGACTCGTGTTACCACGTTTGCTCTTATTTTCTTCCTATTTGAATAAATTTTCGTTTCTTCATATTCAACAATAGAGATTTTTTTAAAGGATACAAAGTCTCTCTGCCACAATTAATCCCATAAGTGTGGGTCTCAGCGCTCCCCATCCCTAGCATTGAGAGTCAAATACTGTGGCCCCACCCTGAAAAAATTATGTCTACAAAATATTGTAAGAGCTTAAACCAATCTTAATTGTTATTATTTTTCAAGGGGGACCCTCGGCTGCTATGCCCAATCTCCCTCTACCATACAATTTATTTCTATATTTATTCATTTTCCAACCCTACCAAATGAATAAAAGGAATACCCTACCAATTATTTCTAACTTCTAATCCTACAATAAGCCATAAAGCGACCGTGGAATTATTTCAAAGGGATAGTTACACAAACACATACCATTATATTGATACGACCGTTTTGGTATATTGATAGAATCCTTATTTAATATTGGATAAATGCTGTACTGATATCTCTTTCCGTTAGTTGAAATTTGTTAAATTCTTACGGTCAATGGTCAAAATCTAAAATACCTTTATTTTTCATTTAAAAAAATAAAAAAATTAAATATTAGATATTAACAATATCTTTTTTAAAAAATTGAATGTAGAATAGTAGACAATCTCCACCAAACATTCAGAAATCTTTTGTCATCTCTATTTTCTTTTCTCTCTCTCTCTCTATATATATATATATATATATATATATTTGTCATCCATAGTCGAGACACGGCAGTCAAGACTATGGCCACCAATAGTTGATTTTAATTTCTATGTTTTTTTATTTTCTGTTTTCCTGGATTTTATTTCATAGTTAACAAACTCACTTTTACTGTTTTAATGAAACTGGCTCTTGGGAATTAAGTTATTTCATAATTGCTCTTTTTTGACAAATGAGGCAGATCTATAATGGGCCACATTTATGGGCTTACATTTTATTCTTGCCTTCTTGGGTTTGGTTTAGACTGATGATATTTACATTGTTTTCAAAATACCGATATTATCCTTGAATTAAATTATTAACATTTTTATCAAAATTATTATAATTTTAACAATTATTTTACTATTTTAAATATTGGTGATCGTATAAATTTTCATTCTCTCTTACCAATATGGGAAGAGCACAATCGGTGAAAGCTTGGATATTGTTGTCGAAGATAAAACCTATTATGACTTGTGAGAAAACCTGTTATCATCATGCAATCGAGTGTTTTAAACCGAAAAGAGTAATCATCGATTAACATCATTAAACTATTCGAGCCGGTTGCTATCTATCAAACCTCAGGAGAGGCCATCCAAATATAGACTTCAGCTCCTCCAACCGATGATTCCTTCATTATGAAGAGCTGGTTTTTTGGGCCTCCACGTTAAAAAAAAATTAATTTTCTTTTATTAAAAATAATTTTAGATGTTTTGTCCACACCCATTCCCTAATACTGTAACTCAAATATAATGCAAATAAGTGATTTCAGTAGATACCATAATGGTATGCAAATATTATGATGGATCAATTAATCACCAAGATTTATATGAGAAAGGGTATATTTGGTATTGTGTGGGGTGTGTTTAAAGCAAATGATATATAGGTTTTCAAAAAATTTAATCTTTTAAAAAAAAAAATTAATGGGATATACACACACGAAAAGGGGTGTACAAATACATTTGTAGGGGGTGTAAATATCGATACACATAGGCTTAGCCTAGGTTATTACTTAGACTGGAGCCCAATTGAAATATGGACTAGGCCGGTTCGTCATCATCTTATAATAGTTGTTTGTGGATTACTGTTTTGTAAAAGTAAACCTTAACTCAATTTGATGTTTTTAGACCCATAATGCAACCGTCTTTGGGAGAAAATTTTTAGAATTCGTTTTTGAAATTTTTAGAAGACGTTTTCACCAAAACCTAAAATAAATGATGAAATCCCAAAACTTATGTTAAATTAACTGTTTTGAACTGAACTAATGGAAAATGAAAAATATTCACGCATCTTCAACCCTTGTGAGTCAATCCAAGTGTTCGTCTTCCAAAACTTTTCTCCACAAATTTCTATCAAATATTCACTCTAATCCTTGTTCAAATGTGATATGTCTTCTTCTAGCTAAGAACATATGTATAGTACAATTCTCTCTCAGATTTGACAGAGATTTAAGGTTAAGAAATTATATGAAAATCATTTGGATCCAAAACAAACAACTCAAGTAATTATTTCCAATTGTTCCACAAGTATTTATTGATTTGACAAATGATTTTCACGACTCTGCTTTGATCTAATGATCTGGTTTGTTTCGAAATATCGATGAATATATACGTGTTTTTTTATTTACTTTTTTTTTTTATGATATATAGAATATGTTTTGTTTATGTAAAAGAAATTAGGGATATTATAGAGAATGAGTGAATTTTAAACGGATGTAATGAGTAATTCTAATTATTTTTATTTAAATTACTAGTTTGTTTCCGCATAAATAATCTTAGAGTAATGCTAAACGTCTCAATTTTTTTTCTTAAATTCTGTCCCAAATGATGTGGCACGTGAGGTGTCAGCATCTTATAAATCATGAGATTATATGGTGACTTATGTGACTCTGACACCTTACGTGCCACATCATTTGGGACAGAATTTAGGAAAAAAAATTGGATGTCTAGCATTATTCATAATCTTATGTTAAGTAATCTTATTTAAATTACTAATTTGTTTCCTTAAATTACTATAGAGAATGAGCGTTGAATTTTACTGAAAAACTAAACAAGGATTGAAAATTAAAACTAATAATCACATGTATATAAAGAGGAAATATGTCTTTTCAGTCAAAAAATTAAGGGCTTTACTAAATTTACCCAAAATTAGTACTGTTATTGTTTTTACCAAACTTTACCTTGAAGAGACAAAATTGTCCCTCATTTTCCAATTTTCCTTTTGTTTTTTATTTGTTGTGTGAAATTGTCCCTTCTCACTCTCTTTTAATTCTCACGACTCTCTCTTCTCTCTCTCTCCTTTTTCTCACGCCATTCTCTTCTCTCTCTCTCTCTCTCCTTTTTCTCATGCCATTAACACAACTATTTCTCTCTTCTCTCTCTTCTCTCTCACACCTAAAACCTATTGTTATCTCTTCTCTCACGCACAAATCAACTTCCCTCCTCTGTCTCTCGGGTTTCTCTCTCACCCCACTACACATTGGCTTAAACTACACGAATCGGATTTTACAGAATTGTTGTGGAGCTTTCTAGTTGTAAATCAAGTTGGATTTGGTTATTCTTCTGTAGGTATGTATTCGAAACCTTTGTTTAATTAGTTTAAAAGGCATGAAATAGATTGGGTTTTCATTTGCAGTAGATGCCATGAACTTAGGTTGAAGAAGATGGCATCTGGTCTGTTTAATTTGGTCGAACTGGTTTGTTTAATTTGATTGGTCTGGTGTGTTTAATTGGGTCAAATTGGTGTGTTCAATTTGGTTGATTGAGAGATTAAACACACTAGGGATTAAACAATGGTGTGTTTAATTGATGTGAGCTGGTGTGTTTAATTGATTTGAGATGGTGTGTGTTTAATTGAGTTGAACTTGTGTGTTTAATTGATGTGAACCAATGTGTTTTTAATTGATGAATTCAGAGATTAAACACACTAGAGATTAAACACTGGTGTGTTTAATTGATTTACGTTGGTGTGTTTAATTGATTTGAGATGGTGTGTTTAATTGAGGAATTCAGAGATTAAACACAACAGAGATTAAACATTGGTGTGTTTAATTGAAGTGAACTGGTGTGTTTAATTGATTTGAGATGGTGTGTTTAATTAATTTGAATTGGTGTGTGTTTAATTGAAGAATTACTTGTGTGTGTGTGTGTGTGTGTGTGTGTGTGTGTGTGTGTGTTTAATTGATGAATTACATGTGTTTAATTGATGTGAACTTATGTGTGTGTGTGCTTAATTAATGATTTATGTGTGTTTAATTGATGACAGTTGGTGTGTGTTTAATTGATGACACTTGGTGTGTGTGTTAATACACATCAGCGTGTTTAAGCACCGAGAGTTAACACCGGTGTGTTTTCTCAGAGATTAAACACATCAGTTATTTATCTACCTCATCAATTAAACACACTAGTTTTAATACACGAATTGTGTTTAATGTGTGACAGGTTTAATATATTTCAATTTAATTATGAGATTTTTATTTGTTGACATGTAGGAATGGACCCAACAAAATTGCTAATCACTTATAGTGGGAAATGGATGGAGAACTTTATGAGAGTGGTGAAAAAGTTTGTCAAAGTTCTATCCTACAAACTTTGAATGTTGTGGATTATGTAAAATACGATGATGCCATGAAAATGCTATATTGATTTTGTAAATTACTGTCATATAATATGAGATGCTTGATTAAATGCCGAAAAGAAGTGTTTTTGGGGCAATTTTTCTTAATTGATATTAGGGTTGTGACACACCCAAGTTCCCAGACAAAAACACAAACAAAGCCATTGGACACAATACATTTGGTAATTATTTTTCGTCACATGATCACAGTTTGCAAATTAATGTATTCTAAAAGTAAGCATTATTAAACCAACAAACTATGTATTATTTTTCTTTTTTCAAAGAAACTAAATATAAAGTACACCGCTAATAAAACTTGAACAAAATTACCAATTGGTACATATATAAGAAGATTATCCCTACAGACAAAATAATCAAACTCAAGAATCCATATGATGATCCGATTTATCTCCATCCACCAGCATCACCACTTCTTTAGTTCTAAAACATACCCGCATTTTGAACAAGAAATTCTTGAATCTACAATGCCAAGATACAAAAAAAATGCCACTTAATTAGTGATTTAGTGATTTTTGATGATGATGTCAAGATACAAAAAAAAAAAATGCCACCAAGAGAAATGAGCACGGGATACCAGTTTCTACAATATGTAATAACCAGGTCACACGATACCATAATTGAACATAACTAGGTAACACGATACCAATTGCATTTTGGAATTGTGTTATTGATCAATTAAACACACTAGTGTTATTGATAAATTAAGCACACAAGTACAAAACAATTAAACACACAAATACTAAAGAATTAAACACACCAGAACTCATCAATTAAACACACCAATGTTAATGGTACTAAACAATTGAACACACCAATACTAAACAATTAAACACACCAAACCTCGATTAAACACACCATAACTAAATAAAACACACTAGTGTTATTGATCAATTAAATACACAAGTACAAAACAATTAAACACACCCGTACTAAGGAATTAAACACACCAGAACACATCAATTATACACACCAACGTTAATGGTACTAAACAATTGAACACACCAATACTAAACAATTAAACACACCAAACCTCGTTTAAACACACTATAACTAAATTAAACACACTAGTGTTATTAATCAATTAAACACACAAGTACAAAACAATTAAACACATCAGTACTAAAGAATTAAACACACAAGAACTCATCAATTAAACACGTCAATGTTAATGGTACTATACAATTGAACACATCAATACTAAACAATTAAACACACCCCACTTCGATTAAATACACCATAACTAAATTAAACACAATAGTGTTATTGATCAATTAAACACACAAGTACAAAACAATTAAACACACCAGAATTCATCAATTAAACACACCAATGTTAATGGTACTAAACAATTGAACACACCAATACTAAACAATTAAAACACCAAACTTCGATTAAACACACTAGTACTAAACAATTAAACACACTGAAACTCAATTAAACACAACATAACTCAATTAAACACGCTAGTGTTATTATTAAACACACCAAAGCTCAATTAAACACACCAGTGTTATTGATCAATTAAACACACCGGTACTAAACAATTAAAATTCATCACATATTTCAGTTGTTGACAATAAATTCCAAAAGGATTGACCAACCAACAATCCACCAAATAAACCTCAAACCGAAAGTCACTTGCTCTATTGTACAAAATCCAACAATCCAACAAATGAAACTAACTGGCTATTCATTCACATGGAAAATCCAATAAAGGTATTAAAACAAAAACCTATTTCCAACCCAATTAAACACACATTTATTTCCAGCTCAATTAATCACACCATTACTACCCAATTATATACACATATTTCTAACCCAATTAAATACACACCTAATTTCAACTCAATTATCATTCGATAACTGCAAAAAGCATCACCACCATCTCAGAAACCATAACAATGTAGCTGGAAAAATCCAACTACACACAATCTCAGAAACCACACACAATCACAAAAATCCAACCATGTATCTCATCCAATTTACAAAACCAAAACCTAGAAGCCTTAAAAATATGTAAATTTAAGTCCAAGCAGGGAACAAATAAGTGCAGCTACTGCAGTCAAGCCATTAAGTAGTTTAATTTGAATTTGAACAAATTTAATTTAAATTTGGAGTTTGGTTTGAATTCTAAAAAAAATTATGACAAATATATTAAGTAAAATATCTTTAATTCGAATTTGAAGCAAGACTGCTATTTGTTGAACATCTACCTGGCATCTATAAGTAAAATATTCCGGTTTCCTTATAAATACAAGACAACTTATAATAGGAAATAAAGTTTGATTTCTAAATTACAATATAAATGCACAAAAATCAAGTAACTCCTCTTTTATAAAACGCAATCTCTCATTTACTATAATAAGCTCATCCTTTACACAATTGAATCACCCACCCCACAATTTACAATCCCAAACAAAAATTATAACTTAAAAGCCGAACTAAAACAAGCAAACGAACCTCTTCTCGGAAAGAAAATCCAAAACATGCAAAACCAGATTGTACAAATAATCCACCTTCCTGCTATACACCTGAACCGAACCCTGAGCCATCAGAGCAACTACATTTTCCCCAAAAAAACCAAAACACACTAACAAAATTACAAAAAATTTGAGTAAACAAATAAAAAAACAAAACTAAAAATTAAGATAGATATGAAAATGAAAGCAAAAACCTTCAATTGATATGAAGCAAGTTTAAATTTCTTTTTAAGTAAAAAAAAATCAAGAAATAAGTAAGTGATAAGAATAGGGTTGAAGAAGTAGGGATTTTGTAACAAATTAAAGCATGAAAATTGATTGAAATAGGATTACATACCTTTTGCAGTTGATTCTTGAAGATTTGAGCAAGGTATCGTTAAGAGATTGAAAGAATTTGGAGAGAAAAATTAGTCACGTCGTCGCTGCTTGTCACGCCGTTGCCGCTCGTCACAACCTCTAGTCATGCAGCCGCCGATCTCTCGTCACTCCGCCGCCGCTCGCCTCTAGTCGGTTCGGGGTTGAGGTTGGGGTCGATTTAAATCTCGGTATTTCTCTCACTCTCCCTCTTTCTCTTTCTCTTTCTCTTTCTCTTTCTTCGAATTCAAAATAAAAGTTTATTTCTCCTCTCTCTTCTTTCATAGATTCTCTTTTGTTTTATTAATTTATTTTGTTTTTTAATTCTTTTACAATGAACGGCAGTTTCGTCCAAACATAGAAAAGTTTGGTAAAAACAATAAAAATACTAATGTTGAGTAAAATTAGTAAAGCCTCTAATTTTTTGGTTACTTTTAAATTTCACCCATGTATAAATGTTAATGGTTTTTTTAAGTCATAAATAACTTTATATTTAGATCCATTCAACAGTTACTTATTATATACTAAAATATTAAAGACAACTTAAAACAAGTAATTTAATAAATTCTAAAATAAAATTATTGTTGTGAAATTGGGTGAATTTTCACCGCTCCACCGATTGTAGGTATCAGTGGAATTCCTCCTTAGCCTCTGTTGTCATGGTCATCAGTTCGTCACCCCTTTGGAAACATATAAACCATAAAGAGGAAATACCCATTTTTAGTCAAAAATTTAGGGGGTTTATTGTTTTTACCCAAATTTAGTAAATTTATTATTTTTACCATACATTCCACTGTAGAGACTAAATTGCCCCTCATTTTTCCATTTTCATTATTTTCTTTACTTTTTTCTTTGAGTCTGAAATTACATCTTCTCTCTCCTTTTGTCAGAAACAATATATCTTCAATCTCTACCTCTGATCGTTCTCTCTCTTTTTACAATCTCTACTAGAAACGTTCTCTCTCTTCGTTCTTTCTCTCTCTCTCTTCAATCTCTACAATTTATTTTTGTCTGAAATTATATCTGTCTTCAATCTCTACTAGAAACAATATCTCTGTAATGAACCCATTTATTTTTCAAACCATTGTTGATGGAAACAATAACTCTGTAACAACACCTTTGTTCAAACACATATATTTTCTCTATAATGAATACGCAACTCATGTACACAAAATCCATATAGGTGTCTTCAATCTCTTCGGATTTGGCTTCGTTTTTCATAGATTTGGGATCGTATTTCATGATGAATCAAGATGATTCAGGTCCTTCTTGTTGATGTATGTACTTGAAACCCTAATTTAATTTGTTTCAGTTGCATATTTATTGATGAATTTAGGTTGAAGAAGATGGTTTGCATCAGTGTGTTTAATTGATTTGCAGTGGTGCGTTTAATTGATTATCCAAGAAGATGGTTTGCATCGGTGTGTTTAACTGATTATTCGTGGTGCGTTTAATTTGGTTTGCCCTAGTGTGTTTAATTTGGTTTGCCCTGGTGTGTTTAATTCTAGGTGTGTTTAATTTGGTTTGCCCCGGTGTGTATAATTCCGGTGTGTTTAATTTGGTTTGTCCTGGTGTGTTTAATTTAGTTTGCTCCGGTGTGTTTAATTGGTTTGCCCTGGTGTATTTAATTGGTTTGCCATAGTGTGTTTAATTAGGTTGTCCTAGTGTGTTTAATTAGGTTGCCCTAGTGTGTTTAATTGGTCGTGGTGTGTTTAATTCGTTTTTCCCTGGTGTGTTTAATACATTTGCCTTGACGTGTTTCATTGGTTTGCCCATTTCTGTGTGTTAGCTTCTCAAAATTAAGATCAATGATTATCCTAATATGATTGCAGTATATTCTGTTTAATTAGGATTGCAGTATATTCCTTTGGTAGCATTTTTCGAATTTTGAGTCTTAGTATTTCTAAGCTTCAGTTTATTTAGCTGAACATTTTTGTGTTTTGTGTTCGGTTGACTATTTTGGAATAAAATATTATAATTATTTTCTTTGCAATAGATTATAGCGCAGAATAATGTTATCCTGGTTTCAGGATGATTTGAGAGAGGTTGTTTTGCTTGTATTTACCATCAACAAGATCTTCCAAATGCAATGAATGCTGCTGAAATATCTGACAAGCTTGAGACACCGAAATAATTTGTTTATGGAATGATGCAGATGTTATGGAATGAGAACTTTTTATTTGGTTGTCTGGAAATTTTGGATTAGAGAATTTTGGATTTCTGCTGTAATGTCTTCTAATGTTTCTAATTGCATTAGATATGAATTTTATAGTTATGCATCAGCTGCTGTTTATTGTTATTTACTTTCTTAAAGAATATTGTGTGCAAAGGCAAGTTGGTTTTAAGATATATCCAATTTGTAGTATATATACTTGAACAATGTTTGTGCGCAGGTTTGTTATTATAATTGAGAGAGAAGCTACTTTGTATCTGATTCAAGAAAATTTTGAAATGATGATTAGATTGGAATAAAGTTAACCATAGGTGGTGTTGTTGTCAATTATCAATTTAACCAACTGAAACGGTTCACTGTCGGAATATTCCATAGAAGAATGGATTTTTAGAGTCATTCCTCAGTAATTGAATGAATATGATGCCTTTGATCTATTATGTGATTTGTGAAAACCAGTTCTTTAAACATTGCCTAAAACATTATTTTATCTGGAAACTGAAAAAAGCAAAATTCCACTAGCTATAACTTCTTCGTCAGAAGCACTGTCATCCATCATATAATCATATTATTATAAAACTAAAATTCAAAGAAACTATCACAAGTGGATGAGATTGATTTTGATAAGATCCCACAAAATCAGGCAAAAAATCAGGACTCAAGTCAAATAAAAAATCTTGGCAAAACTATTGGAAGAATGTTAGAAACAATAAAACCGTTGGAAGCTAATCTTGTGGAATGTACAACCATTACAAAAGGATTCAAGCTATCAAGATTTTGTTAATTGTCTTCCTTTTAAATATTTTACCGTTAGAATACAACTTGTATAAAATCCCATGTATTTGTCTTACAAAGCAACACAAGAGTTTTATTCTTCCCCGAGTTTTTCTTTCTCTTCACTTTCATTATGGTATCAGAGCATTGCTCTAATATGTCATCTTTTGAAGAGCCCAAAATAACCATACAGTCATTTCATCAATGTTCTAGCTTAATCTCCATAAAATTATCTACCACAAATTATCTCCTTTGGAAATCTCAAATATTTCCTCTATTCGAAGCCTAGGATTAGAACACCATATTAACAATTCTCAAAAGCCAGCTGATGAAATCATTGATTATGCTGGTAAGAAATCAAAAAATCCAAACTTTGAAACTTGGATCAACAACTATGGCTTACTCATGTCCTGGCTTCTCGGAAACATGAAAGAAGAGGTCCTCAGTATGATCTTTGGTAGGGATACAGCGTATTCAATTTGGAATAATCTCCAAGAGCAGCTGTTGCCTAACACCGAGGAAAATGAAGCTCAGTTAAAAAATGAGTTATATTCTCTATCTCAAGAAGCTCTTTCTCTTGATGATTTTCTTCAAAAATTTAAGGAGACCTGCGATAAACTTGCAGCTATTGGAAAGCCTATGTCAGATGTTGACAAAGTCTTTCAACTTTCTAGAGCACTTCACCCAAAATTCAAAGAGTTCCGAATTGCGGTTTTATCCAAACCTCTGTATCCTTCATATAATCAATTTATCATGTCTTTGCAAAAAAATTGAGCAGGTTTATCTTGCAGAGGAAAGACAACAAGTAAACCACAATCAAGCCTTTTATGCACAAAGAGGAAGAGGACGAGGATACCATGGTGGAAGAGGTAACTCAAGAGGACGAGGACCGAACTCTTCCTCTCACAATCGGGCTCAAAATAATCAACCTTTGACTTTCCAAAATCAACAGAGGTCCAATCACACCAACAACACTTGGAAGGGACAATCAAGCAAGCACAACTCCAATAAAGAAGCTTGCCAAATCTGTCATCGTATAAATTATACTGCCGACAAGTGCTTTTATAGGTACAATTATGCTGATGAAGACAACACTCAAGAAGGTCTAGCAGCAATGACCTTGAATGATGGGGATGATCCAAATTTCTATGCGGACTCTGGTGCAACCGCCATATAACAAATCAAGGAGGTAACTTGAAATCTTTGAAACCTTATTTTGGTACTAATTCAATTTTGTTGGTAATGGGCAAGCGTTACCTATCACACACACTGGTAAGACATTGCTAAAAACCACACAAGGTAAGCTTGCTTTAAATAATGTTTTAATGGTTCCAAAAATTAAAAAGAAATTACTTTCTGTTAGCTAACTTATTGATGATAACTCTTGCATTTTTGAGTTTAACTCCACTGGTTTTGTCATTAAGGATCAGAAGCAACAAATTCTAGCAAAAGGATATAGACAAGGAAATCTATTTGTGCTTAGCAAAGAAAGTGTAGAAGCACTTACTGCAGTCAAAGCTAAGGGAGCTCCTTCAGAAACATGGCATGCCCGCTTAGGACATCCCAATTTAAATTTCTTACAATCTTTAGAAAATAAGAAAGTCATCAGTGTTTCACAATGGATGAACAAAGACTCTATTTGTACTAGTTGTCAACTTGGAAAACGTAGTAAACTTTCATTTAATAAATCCCTTTCAGTTTCAAAATTCCCTTTGGAAAAAATTCATAGTGATTTATGAGGTCCAGCCCCATTACTTTCTTCTCAAAATTTTCAATACTATGTTATTTTCGTCGATGATTTCACTCGTTACACATGGTTGTATCATTTAAAAAATAAATCTGATTTGTTTACTTGTTTTCTTAAGTTTCAAGCATTTGTTGAGAATTTCTTTGACATGAAAATAAAGATTTTTCAATGTGACGGAGGAGGAGAATTCACCTCAAATGCCTTTCAAAATCACTTAGCCACATGTGGAATTGCACAACAAATCTCATGCCCCCACACTCCTGAACAAAATGGACTTGTAGAGCGCAACCATCGGCACATCGTCGAGACAGGCTTAACCTTACTTTTTCATGCTAAAGTCCCTCTAAATTCTAGGTTGATGCATTCTTAACTTCTATTTATTTAATCAATAGATTGCCCCTCACCTCACTTGGTAATAAAACTCCATATCTTCAAATTTTTGGAAGAAATCCTGATTATTAGGGTATGCGTATCTTTGGGTCTCAATGCTTTCCATACCTAAAAACAATTGCAATGCATAAATTTTCTAAGAAAACCATTCCATGTGTGTTTATCGGATACAGCCCATTACATAAAGGTTACAGATGTCTTGACCCTTTAACAAATCGTGTTTATATTTCACAACATGTTGTTTTTAATGAAAAATCCTTTCCATATGCAGAAAAAGACAGTTCTCATTTCTTTTCTTCTCGTAATTTATCTTTAACTAATTTTCCCAACTTTGATGAATGGTTTTCAGGAAATTCTCCATCCACATCTCTTCCATATTTATCAACTTCATCCAAGCAACCTCTCTTTATTGGTGACTATCAAGATCCCTCTTTAAATTCACCTTCACACATTGTCTCAAATCCATCTTTGTCCTTACCACCAAGTCCTACACCCAATTCCCAAGCCTTTGAACCAACTATTGATAATACTAACACTACCCTCACTTCAGCTTCTACCAATAATGCTGACCCAATCGAATACACTCCTCCATCGCCTCCTTTAGTCTCTCATCCTACTAGAGAAAGAAGACCTCCCATTTATTTAAAGGACTATGTTTGCAATTCTCTACCAAATTCATCACAACTTGATACAGCCTACCTTGTATCTTTGAGTGAACCAAAAACATTGAAGACTGCTCTCAAGTTTACAAACTGAAGAGATGCCATGCAAGAAGATATTAGTGCCCTTCAACTCAACAAGACATGGTCCCTCGTTCCTCGTCCTATAAATGCCAATGTTGTAGGCTCCAAATGGGTCTATCGAACAAAATACAAAGAGGATGGTAGTGTAGATAGATTCAAAGCTCGCTTAGTAGCCAAGGGCTACACCCAAGTCCCAGGTCTTAATTTTGGAGAAACTTTCAATCCCGTTGTCAAGGCTCCAACCATTCGTATTATACTTTTCCTTGTTGTTCATTTCAAATGGCCACTCAAACAACTAGATGTTAAGAATGCTTTACTCAATGGAATTCTTAAAGAGCGAGTTTTTATGGAGCAACCTCCTGGATTTGTGGATCCAAACCTATCAACACATGCTTGCCTCTTACATAAGTCATTATATGGTCTCAAACAAGCGCCTCGTGCTTGATTTTCTAAATTATCTCATTCTATTTTCACTTTGGGTTTTAAATGTAGCAAAACTGATCCTTCTTTATTTATTTATCATCATGGAACTAATTTAATTCTTTTACTTGTATATGTAGATGATGTAATACTAACAGGGAATGCCCCCTTTCTCATCTCTCAACTAGTTTCTCGCATCAATAAAGAATTTGCTCTCAAGGACCTTGGAAACCTCACTATACTTTCTTGGCCTAGAAGTGAAATACTTCCCTGGTGGTCTCTCTTTATCCCAAACCAAATATGCCTATAACCTTCTGGCTAAAGCAAAAATGCTTGAAGCCTCTAAAATCAATACTCTTATTTCTCTCAAACATAATCCTTTACCGGATGATGATGATCCAACTGATGCTACTGAGTATCGCCAACTATGTGGATCTCTTCAATACCTTACTTTCACACGTCCAGATCTCACCCATGCTGTCAATCTTATGTGTCAACACTTTCAATCTCCCACCATGAAGGATCTTCAAGCTGTTAAACGCATCTTACGTTACATTAAAGAAACCTTAACTCATGGTATTCGCTACTTATCTCAAAGCTTTTTAACTCTTAATGCCTTTTGTGATGCAGATTGGGATGGCTGCCCCCAAACAAGACGAAGCACCACTGGTTACTGTATCTTCCTTGGTGCAAATTGTGTGTCCTGGGCCTCCAAGAAGCAACCTACAGTTTCAAAATCTAGTGTTGAGGCTGAATATCGTTCTCTTGCTACAACCGCTGCTGAACTCACTTGGTTGCAATATCTCTTTCATGATCTTGGCATTCAACTTGAACGGCGTCCCTTACTTCTTTGTGACAACAAAAGTGCCATTTGCATGAGTCGTAATCCTGTTTTCCATGCTAGAGGTAAACACATTGAAATTGATTATCATTTCATTCGCGAGAAAGTTATTGCTGGAGCCCTTCAAGTCCGTTACATTCCTACTACAAAACAAATTGCAGATATTTTAACCAAAGCTTTACCGAGGAATTCCTTTGAGAATTTTCGTTACAAGCTTGGCGTTCGATTTCTCTCTTTGCCAGAGTCAGGCTTTGGGGGCAAAACTATTGGAAGAATGTTAGAAACAATAAAACCGTTGGAAGCTAATCTTGTGGAATGCACAACCATTACAAAAGGATTCAAGCTGTCAAGATTTTGTTAATTACTGTTGAATTAACTTGAGAATGATTTTTTGTCATTCATTGTCTTCCTTTTAAATATTTTACCGTTAGAATACAACTTGTATAAAATCCCATGTATTTGTCTTACAAAGCAACACAAGAGTTTTATTCTTCCCTGAGTTTTTCTTTCTCTTCACTTTCATAAGATTTACCCTTACTTTTTAAATCCACGCAATGAAAAAAAAATGGTGTTGGAAATCAAACACACACACACACTAGCTTGAATCATCCATGGAAAAATGTAGTTATGCTTCTTATATATCAATGGTGGTTGTATTAATGATCACAACCCATACCAATGTTAATGTTCAATTAAAAACATTAGTGCTCAACAATTAAACACACATGTGTTATTGATCAATTAAACACACTAGTGCTCAACAATAAAACACACAAATGCTAAACACTCAAAAACACATCATTGCTAAACAATTAAACACACCAGTTTTACAATTCTAACCTGGAAACTTGAATTGAGACATTTTTAATACTTCTTGTTAAGTTGTTTTTAACACTGCTTTTTTTTTCAGTTAAAGAAAACTGAAAAGTGAACACTGTTAAAAAATCAATCAAATGTACTTCTAAAACAGTAGTCCTCAGCAACAAAATATGCTAACAAATGTTATCTTGTTATTCAAAAGTAGTCAAAAGGTAGCTCAAATATGATAACAAATGCCTTGAATGCCTTGTTTGGGCAACAAAAATACGCTAACACTAATTCATTCATAACATTGAAGGTAATAAAAGTGTGTCTCAAACAAGGCATCCATTGTGCAAAGTAAAGCCAAAAGGTAGCACAAATATAATTAAGAACACAATAGATACCTAAAGTCTAGGAAAATTTGGCCGTCAAAAGTAAGAAATGGATATTCGGCTGCACAATTAAGTACTACATTAAACTTAAACTCTGAATCCCATGCTGTTCCTCTTTCCTCTGGCCTTCTCAAACTTCCTTCCCTTAATTTTGGTCCAAAGTGGTTCATTGCTTCACAGTCATTCTTTGGTCATCTTAGAAGAATCTGAAGTTGAAAATAAAAATAGTCAGATTTCTCAACTTGACTTAAAATATCTCACCCAAAAAAAATCAGATTTCTCAACCTGATTTCTCGACATATTATCACTGTCAAACTCAAGATTTATTAAAATAATAGTAACAAAACAAGAAACAAGAACATTGACAAATATTTACATTTAATTTGGACTATTTTATCATTTCATCATTTTAGTTACTTATATTTACATTTAATTTACATTGTTGCTCCAATTTATATACATTTTTTATAGATTAATTATGATAATCCGAATTTCGACAGTTTCTGTGGTTTAGTCGATTTCAATTCGAAACCGAATTTGTTGAAACCCGTAAAATGGATTCTTATAGGTACAAATTAAATCCTCACACTCATTTGGCCAAAAAAAAACATCCTTTTTAAACAGGGATGATGATGATTTCCATTGTCATTTCTATATGGGAATGGAATGGATTCCCCATACAAAACATTTTTTGTTACTTTTATTTTTAAGTAGGTCATCATTTTCCCCATTTTTCCAATTTTCCCCAATTACCTATTGGTCCTATTTTCTTTGAATTTTTATTCTGCAGTAAGAGAATGAGATTGCTAGCTTGTGTGAATGTTTGAATGATGAATTATTTATTTTGTCTGGGTTATTTTGAGGATGTATAAGTAAATTTTAGAATATTTAATTATTTATAAATTTTAAGTAAAACAAAGTCAAAGGGAAAAAATAAAGTCAAATATGTTGAAGGGAAATGAGGAACTGAGGGGAACGAGAGAGGATGAGAATACCTCGCCCAAACTCCCTTATCAAATAGAGATGAGGATGAAGGAGATAGGGAATGGAGATAGGGATGGACATACCGCATTTCCTCGAATATCATCCCTAATATTACTGCATAGAATTTCACATAATAAAAAATAAATAAGGTGATAAAAGATATATGATGTATTATCCTCTAATTTCATTACAACATGAATCCTTTGCACTTGGCAAAATTTGAATTCCTCAAGTACTTGATTTCACTACCCCTAACAAAATTCCAGTAAAGTAGATAGTTTCATAATCAATATGAACAAGATATGAGTTAACTTGCAAGAGTATCAGTTTCGTATATAATTACTGCATTTGATTTGTGAAGATCAGCCTAAGAGCATCCTCAATGCTAATTTGCTCTAATTTTAAAGGTTATGGAAGATTACTTTTCTCTAGCTAGCTAATACCTGCAGAACATATTAACATTTGGTTTCTTTTCATCTTATTCTAATCCCAATACTGTTCACAACATATTGCAGACTGACAGTCAAATTAATCAACCTGACACTACCATATGAAAGCATAATACCAACAATGTAGCAAGTAGATTTGAGTTATGCAAATGACAAAATATTCTCCTCATAATTGGAGACAGTAATAGTATCAATACAACTAAAGTCATTAAACTGTTGAGCATAGTCAGGCAGGTCAAATATTTCAACTCTTCTGAAAACGTTGTTCCCAACATCATAATAAAGCACATAAAAATGTTGCTTCTTGGATACGCGACGCGGTGCTAGTACTAGCTCACCAGTCTGAATTGTGCCAGCAACGTAATACAGCTGCGCCTGTTCGTCTTGCAATTCCTGCAAATCTGAAGGAATCACTAAACCATTCTTAACCCAAATACGGTCCTCTACTGTCCAAACTATCAGCAAACTGCTATCCTCATCATCATAGATTTGATCATAGCAAACTATAGCCGGATTCCCTGCAAATGCTATCAAGTCGGTCCAATTTTCATCATCTGACGATATCTCATCAGGAATCTCAATCACTTGGAAAGTTTCGTTTCCGACGTCAAATGCAACCAAAACGGCCTTGCTACTGTTGGACTTCGTCGTCCAGCACCTGAAATATATAATCCCACCAATGCAAATGCTCTCGCGTTTAGGATAACAACATGGACCGCCATCAACCAATCTCCACGACTCGTCGGTCCCCAACGTGAAAACTCTGTATTCAGGGTCTCTTCCGGGAACTTTCCAAGAATTCAAGACTTTGTATTTCTTGGTCACCGGATCAAACCCAAATGAGTTGACACAGAAATACGTAGAGGATGCAGATGGGGAACTTACAGGAACAACAAATGGAAGAGTAAAGACTTGTCTGGTGCTTGGATTACATATCTGAGCACAAATTCCAAAATCCAAACAGAGCAACCCATTAAGGGACTTGGTGGTGTATCTGGAAAAGCGAGGTGGGATTGTCAAGAGAGGAACTGCTGATCCGCCATTGTAGTCTGCGAAGAAAAACATCTGACCGGATTGGAGTCTAGCGGAGCATGTTATCAGGAGACCGATCGGTTTGATTGGGAAATGGGTTGTATGTGAAATTACAAACGATGGGGTGATAACAGAGGAGTTACAAAACTTGGAAACGCACCTGAATCGAACCACTGACTTCAAAGGAAGCTTAGCGAGAATTTCCAGTATTAAATCAGGAGGAATTGATCTGGTCTCCATCTGTATTAAGAACCCTAATTCTGTTTTCCACCCAAGTTGGGATTTTCTTATGTTTCTCTATTTTGGTTTAGGCAAGAATCAGACGTGAAACCGTTTTTTATTTTTTTATTGATATGTCAAATCATTCTCTAATTATCTTTTTTTTTTTTTTTTTTTACAGTGATTGATTGTCGATAAAATGGCTGTGAAAACCAATCATATCTTAATCATTAATTACAATGTTATGTGTAATGAGATTATCCAAACTCAAATCCAATTTTTTTTTTTTTGAATTTTCATATTCCGATCGGATTTAGTCTGATAAATTAGGATCAGATTCGGACCAAATATTTTCGAAAGAATAAAATTGCTTTCAATCCAGAAAATCAAACCAAATGGCTCATGTGATTTAGGAATATCAGATTTGGATTCAGATTTTCTCCTAGGATTTTTTCAATTTTTTTTTTAAGTTCTTTAATTTTTAAAATTTTCTTTTAATAATATTGAGCTGCATAGCTAAAAAAAATTGCAATTGGATTTTAAAACATTTTATAATTTTTTTTTTGAAAAAGCTACATGTTATAATTTATGAAGATATTTTTTTATTTTAATTTAAAATTAATGTTTTATTAATTTATTAATATATTTTACGAATTAAAATCAATGTTTAATTTCCTAATTCAGTTATCAATTAAATTAAAAAAAAATCAATTCCAACATATTAAATCATACTCTTAAAAAGAAGAAGGTTTGAGATGAGATTGGTCATTGGTGTATGGTTAATGTAATAAGTATGTTACATCTATAAAAGTCTTTTGATAAAAATGGAAGACAAATTATAAGATTTGATATAGTTAAAAGTAAATTTTGAATATTTCCTAACTTTTAATAACTTTCATACCTCCTAACTTTTAAAAAGGTGTATTCAGTTGAGATTTCAAATTACTTTTAAAGACTTTTATGGAATTTAAAAGTTTTAGTGTATTCAATATAGAATTTTAAAGACTTTATAAAAGTTATAGGGTATTCAATACAAATTCTATAAAAGTCTACAGAAGTTAGGAGGTATTCTAAATATTAATGATTTTTAATGACACTAAGGAGGGTGTATTCAATTAGGATTTCAAAAGACTTTTAATGACTTTTTTAAGTGGATGACTTTTGCAAATTTCATGGACTTTTACAGACTTTACAAAATATAAAAAACTTTCATTTTATAAGACTTTCATCGACTTTCATTTTAAATGACTTTCAGAGGCTTTTATTTTAAAAGACTTTCATAGACTTTCATAGACTTTCATTTTAAATGACTTTCGGAAACTTTTATTTTAAAAGACTTTTATAAACATTTATAAACATTTATTGATTTTTAAATATGATATATACTTTGTTTTAGCAAAATTATATAGATTTCTCATATCAATAAATTTTTTTTTAAAGAATAAAAAAAATCATTGTTAATTAAACTTAACAAAAGCATTTTTACCTATATATGTGATTTTAAAATTTTTATTTGTAATTTTTTTATTTTTTGCATCATAAAGACATTATGTACCTAATTTTTTTTAATAATTAGTCAAAATTTTATTTGTTTTTTTTATAATTAGTCAAAATATTATAAATTTTATTTTAGAATAATTGTAGCAAATCGAAAATAATATTAACGTTTACATGTCAAGTATTGCAATGGGTATAAAAAATCTACCAAACATTAATTCAAGTTACTAAAGATAAAACATAAAAACCGCATATAGTTATTGAACAAGATTCATGCTTAAAAGTGGGTCGTTTGATATTGATCATAATTACATTTAGCCACACTCATACGCGACTTTGATTATGACATATTGACATGATTGAGTAGTGGTTTTGATCTTTTATTATTTTTAATTAATATAAATAAAGTTCGTTTGATTTGTTTCGGTATTGTTTAGTTGCTTTAAGAATAGAAGTAAAAAAAAATAATTGAACTCTCTCATCCTTAATTGCATAGCTTATATAGATTTGTTTATATTATTTTTTAGTTTATTTTTTTTTGTTATAGATAGTTAATGTTTGTATGTTTTTTTATAATGTTTATTCATTTTAAAAGTTATTTATTTTATTTTATTTTTAAAATTTATTAAGAATGTGTATTCTTTTACTTGAAAATATAACATATGTTTGATGATTAATGTTTTTCAAAGATTTTATGTTTTTCTTTTAAAGTAAAATTCTTTCTATTTATTTCCTCAAAAAACAAAATTCTTTCTATTTAAAAAAAAAAGTCATTCAAAGTCTTTGGTAGGAATGAAAGACAAATTGTGAGATTTGTTATAACTAAAAGTCATTAAAAGTCAGTGATATTTAAAAGTCATTGACATTGTGAATACCTCATAACTTTCGTAGACTGTTAAAAAGTCTTAATTGAATACCATATGACTTTTAAAAACTTTTTTAAAGTCTATAAAAGTCTGTATTGAATACATCATGACTTTTATAGAGTCATTAAAAGTCTACATTGAATACACTCAAACTTTGTAATTCCATAAAAGTCATTAAAAGTCTTCTGAAATCTTAATTGAATACACTCCCCTAAAATGATAATGACTTTTATTGACTTTTAGTTATATCTTTTGTGCAAAAAAAGTTATATCAAATCTCACAATTTATCTTTCATTCATGCCAAAGACTTTGAATGCCTTTTTTAAAAAAAAAATAAGAAGAATTTCACTTTAGAAAAAAAAACATAAAACTTTTTGAAAAACATCAACCACCATGCATATGCTCTATTTTCAAATAAGAGCACACTCATTCTTAACAAATTTCACAAATAAAATAAAATAAATAAACATTATCATAAAAAAACATAAAAACATTAACGATCTATAACAAAAAAAAATTAACTAAAAAAATAATAGAAAACAACTTTTCATCGGTTACGCAATTAAGGATGAAAGATTTCAATTTTTTGTACGTCTATTTTCAAAGCAACTAATTAAACAACACCGAAACAAATCAAAAGAACTTTATTTACGGTAATTAAAAAAATAATAAAAGATAACAACCACTACTCAACAATGATAATATGTCATGATCAAAGTCGTGTATGAGCTTGACTCTACGTAATTATGATCAATGTTAAATTACTCACTTTAGGCATGGGTCTGCTTGAAATAATTTTGTGTAGATTTTTATATTCCTGGTCATACTTTTATAGAGATATGTAAATGTTAATATTATTGTCGGTTTGTTACATTTATTTTAAAAGAAAATTATAATACTTTGACTAATTATAAAAAACAAATAAAATTTGACTAATTATTTAAAAAAATATTAGGTGCATAATTGTTTTTATGATGCAAAATATAATAAGAAAATAAATCAAAATTTAAAAATCATATATATAGGCATGAATGCTTTCGTCAAGTTTAATTACCGATGATTTATTTTTTGGAAAAATATTTTATTGACATGAGAAATATATATAATCTTTCTAAAATAAAGTATATAATATATTTAAAAGTCAATGAAAATCTTTTAAAATGAAAGTATATGAAAGTCTTTAGAAATGAAAGTCTATGAAAGTTTTTTAAAATTAAAGTTTATGAAAGTTTTTCAAAATTAAAGTCTATGAAAGTTTTTCATAATTCCTCAACGTCCATAAAAATTCATGAAATCTACAAAAGTCATCAACTTTTAAAAGTCTTTTAAAATCCTAATCGAATACACCACCCTAAGTACTAACTAGTAACTATTAACTCAGATTAATATTATAACATATCAGTTTTTTTTAATTGTTAAAGCTTTAGATATAAAATAAAATAAAAATAATATATATACATTTTTAGGGAAACAGGGAATGGGTTCGGAGGAGGGCCTCCCCACCACCTCACCCATTTATAAAATGAGAGCCAAGTTTGTCTCCACCCCCACCCCTATAACCTATTTGGAGGTAAAATTTTCCCCCAAAACCCTATGAGGGCCCGTGGAGGATGGAGCCCATGGGAAAATGCCCATTCCTATTCAAAACACCACAACCAATTCATCCGACTCTTCTAATTGTACTGCTGTGAACAAGAAATTATAAAACCTTAAAAAAAATCCATATCATTCAACCAAAAGAAATCTCATTCATCAAATAACACATCCTCCTAACATGGTTAAGCAAGGGACATCCCAATTCCCAATAGAGAGTGAAACCCAGTCATTACAGTCTACACACAAACAACTTAATTCAAAGTCACATCAAAATGCGCAAGACCATTCACTTGTCTCCCTGATTAAAGCCTACTCAAGAACTACTTTGTACCGACTACCGAGCAGCGACCATACCGTACTCATCGTAATACCATTAAAGATTATGTGATTATATATTAACTCTAATTATATAAGTTATTTTTTTTATTGTTTATGGTGTTGTATCTGCTGTCTGCTTGTCTCATGAAAGAATGAGAATATTGATGACATTTTTATTAAGTTATTAGAGAATTTAAGTAGTGAAATTTGATTTGATTTGATTTGATTTGATTTGATTTGATTTCTTTCAATTTATGTATTTGTGTGCAATTTCTCTGTCACGCTTCATGGTATAATATTCGATAGAGTTAACTAAAATATTTAATTTAATTGAAAATTTTGAAATATCTTCCGAGATTTGTTTATCTTTTATATAGCATAAAATGTATCGTTATAGACGTTGGTTACATTTTTCTCATGTAAAGTATTAAAATTTATGTTTTCTTTCATCAGATACGGGGATAGACAGAGCGAAATGGATATATATATCACACGGATACGGGGATTGATAATGGATATAGGTACATGGATATATATATATATATATATATATATATATACATATATAGTCATTTTCTCCTTAGTGCGCACTGATATAAAATATATCGGTGCATTGTATGTGGACCATAGATTATGAATAAGCACTGACAAGTGCATGAGTCAAAGCAATTGAATCTATAGTCCACGTGCAACGCGTAAGGACCTCTATTTTATGATTGACTTATTTCATGACAAACCACACCACATTGGGGATGATTGTGTCATGGGTAGCTTAAGTCCTTGTTGGCAAGCTTCCAAGCATCTTCATGACTTCAAGAGCAAAGTGTATATTAATTTGACTTTGTCTCTTGAAAAGTATAGGTGCGCGCACACACACACACACGCACACACACACACACACACACACACACACACACACACACACATACTTCATGCATGCATCGTTCATCTTGCATTTGTGTTCTTTAGTGTTTATATGTGTGCATCATTTTCACAATCACACTTGCACTTCATTTCTAGATTTAAGTTTGGTTTGTGTTATGTCCGTGCTTGGACGATGGTGTGCTTGTTTTAGCGTGTTGAGTGACCATTTGAGAAGGTCTCATTCTTCTCTTATTTTGGTCTTTGGTCACATGGTTTTTTCCAAGAGTTTGGACATTCTTGTTGTTGTCCAAATCTAAGCTTTGGTTACTCATTTGACCATAACTCTTTCTACAGCCATCCAAATCATGTTTTGTTAATTGGAGTAGAAAGTAGACTTCTATACATTTCCAACGGTATATTATATGAAAGGTTTGGATATCGTTTGGTCATGTTTTGAGCCACTTGTATTTCAGACCTCTCTATTGCATGAGTTGTGCACGGGTCCCTCACCCGTGCAGTTACCCATGCACTGAGGATGAGTGCATTCAGGTTTGTGTGATTGCACGGGTCACTTACCCGTGCACTGAGATTAGTGCCTTCTGGTTTGCATGACTGCACGAGTTGTGCACGGGTCTCTTACCCGTGCAGTTACCCATGCACGGATGTAAAATGCACTCGGTTTTGTCAACTGCATGGGTTTCTTACCCGTGTAGTTACCCGTGCACTAAGCCTATTTTGTGCCTAATTTGCCAAAACGATATAGTTTTAATTAGGGCTTCTATACAACCACTTATTTCTCATCTTTTTCACTGAAACCACGAAATTAAAACCCTAGAGAGATAGATTGAGTAGTTCTAGAGAGGGAAAGCTTCAAGCTTCATACCTTGACTCTCCAAACCTAAAACCCATCATCTTAATGCATCATTAAGCATCTTTAAAGTATGGGTCTTTTTGTTTTCATGACTAGGTAAGTAAGAACTTCATTGAATATCATTTATTATTCTTCTTACTCTAGATTATGTATTTATTGCTTGATTAAACACCTGGACTCTACTTATTGCATATATTTATGAGTCTTTATAGCATGATTGTGTTTGTTTGTTGATAGCTAGCATTTAGGACATTATTGCCCTCTAACTAAGTCTCTATGCTTTGCATTTAGACATTATTGTGTATGCCTCATTAATTGCATTTATTGATTGCACATTTATTACCCTTGATTATATGTTGTCACAACTTGTGTTAGTTGGACTTTTATTTGACAATTAGGTTGTTAGATTTTATCTACATCCAATTGAGTCCTTATATATGGGCATATATGCATTGTTTGATAACTAGGTTGTTTAATTGCATTAAAACATTTAGTTAAGCATTTTGTGTTTGGTCTTGCACATTATTGCATTTGAGCATAGTGTCATATACACACTTAGACCTTTATACTCTTCATAAGTCAAAGTCTTGTGGCTTGTAGGTGAAGTTACACAAGCGAGTCAAGTCTTGCAACCAAGGGTGGTTGGTAAGCATTGGTCAAGTGCCACTGTAAAAGGCCTGCGGGGCAGAGTAGGAGGTGCTCACGCCAAGAGTAGTGGATTATGGGATATCACTAGGGATTAAACAAAGAGTGGCGAGTGGCGAGTGGTAGTGTCCATGGCCTGAGGTTGTCGATAGTGAGAGTCTGAGTATCACTTGAGGGTGTAACCTTTTATTCATATAGTGGATTTCTGTGATCGTATGTGGGTAGAAGGATAGACCGTGATTTTTCCCTTGTTGAAGGGTTTCTATGTAAAAATCAAGTGTTCTTTACATTTCCGCACTTTTCACTTGATTTGGTATGTTTGTTTATGGGGTGAATTTTTAATATCGAATAGTTAAGGAAAATTGGTAATTAACTTGATTAAAATCTAGTAACTTATATATGGGCATATATGCATTGTTTGATAACTAGGTTGTTTAATTGCATTAAAACATCTAGTTATGTATTTTGTGTTTGGTCTTGTACATTATTGCATTTGAGCATAGTGTCATATACACACTTAGACCTTTATACTCTTCATGAGTCAAAGTCTTGTGGCTTGTAGGTGAAGTTACACAAGCGAGTCAAGTCTTGCAACCAAGGGTGGTTGGCAAGCATTGGTCAAGTGCCACTGTAAAAGGCCCGCGGGGTAGAGTAGGAGGTGCTCACGCCAAGAGTAGTGGATTATGGGATATCACTATGGATTAAACCAAGAGTGGCGAGTGGTAGTGTCCATGGCCTGAGGTTGTCGAGAGTGAGAGTCCGAGTATCACTTGAGGGTGTAACCATTTATTCATATAGTGGATTTCTGTGATTGTGTGTGGGTAGAAGGATAGCCCGTGGTTTTTCCCCTTATTGAAAGGGTTTCCACTTAAAAATCAAGTGTTCTTTATATTTCCGCACTTTTCACTTGATTTGGTATGTTTGTTTATGGGGTGAATTTTTAATATCGACTAGTTAAGGAAAATTGGTAATTAACTTGATTAAAATCTATTAAACCCCCCTCTAGGTTATTAGATACACGCTTTAGAGTGTATTTTCACAACGCATTGATAAATATTTATCAGTGCGTATTGATATGAAAATTTTCCTATATAGATCAAATGGATAAGGGGATAGATAATCCGCTTACTTATCAATGTTGATGGATACAGGGATGAAGATATATATCTCACATGGATACGGGGATAGATAATAGGTATCCATCCCCAATGCGCTCCATTACCATTCCTAGATGGTTTCATAATGAGAATGGGAAGAGTACCCTGCACGATTTTTTTTTCTTTAAATTTTAGATATTTCCCATATTCCTCTTGTCCTAATATTCCCCAATTACCCATTTTATTTGACTTTCTATTATATAACACGAGAATGAGATTCCTAGCTTTTGTGTACACTTGAATGATGGATTATTTATTTTGTTTAAGTTATTTTGAGGAGGCAGGAGTAAATTTTAGTAGGTTTGATTACTTTTACATTTTAAGTCAAAAACAATCAAACAGGATCAAATATAAGATTGAAAATTAAGAGAAATGAGGGAACATGAGAGAATGGGAATACCTTCCCCAAACTCCCCCATCCCAATTTTTTCAAATGGAGATGGGATGGGAGGACTTAGAATTAGTTAGGGAATGGGGTTGGGGAACCCATATCCATCTTCATTTCCCCAATTATCATCAATAAACCATAATAACTGCATATAATTTATTTATATTAAATCAGATGATAACTTATGTATGATCAACTAATTTCACATATAATAATTAGAAGATGAATCCTTTGCACTTCGCAAAATTTGAAATCCTCAATTACCTTTTTTTTTTGTGTGTGAAGGAAATACTTGATAATGCCAAACATGATACTCTATCATTTAGATAAATCATCACTTCATTTGACCACCCCTAACATAATCCCAGTAAATTAAGTAGCCAGTTTCACACTTTCACACCCAATATAATATCATGAACAGGATATGAGTTAACTTGCAATAGTATCAGTCTCTTGTATAATTGCTGCATTTACTTTGTGAAAATCAACATAAGTTGCTCTAATGTTAAAGCTTATAAAAGATTACTTTTCTCTAGCTAACTAATACCTGCAGAGAAAATTAACATTCGGTTTCTTTTCATCTGATACTAATCCCAATACTGTTCACACCAAATTGCAGATTGATAGTCAAATTAATCAACTAGATAACACAAGTGCAAAGCAAACTAAACAACATAAAATAGGCATTTCCCAAAGATAATTGTGTCCAAAAGCACAAAATGTATTAAAAATACTTCCCAAACAATACTGATTTTGTCTGAAAGCAAAATACCAACAATATTGCTAGTAGTTTTGAGTTATGCAAATGACAAAATATTCTCCTCATAATTGGAGACAGTAATAGTATCAATACAGCTGAAATCGTTAAACTGATGAGCATAGTCAGGCAGGCCAGATATCTCAACTCTTCTAAAAACGTTTTTCCCAACATCATAATAAAGCACATAAAGATATTGGTTGTATAAGCGACGCGGTACTAGTAATAGCTCACCAGTGTGAATTGTGCCATTACAGTAATACAGCTTCCCCTGCAAATATGTAGACATACTTATAGTTGGTTTCCCTGCATGTTCTATCAATTTGGCCTCATTGAAACGATCTGATGCGATCTCATCACGGATTCGAAACACTTGGAATATTTCTTTTCCGACGTCAAATGCCACCAATACGGCCTTGCTACCTTTTTTCCAGCAAGGTCCAGCACCTGAAATATATAATCCCACCAATGCAAATGCTCTCTCGTTTAGGATAATAACATGGACCGCCATTAACCAATCTCCACGACTCGTCTGTCCCCAACGTGAAAACTCTGTATTCAGGGTCTCTTCCGGGAACTTTCCAAGAATTCAAGACTTTGTATTTCTTGGTCATCGGATCAAACCCAAATGAGTTGACACAGAAATACGTAGAGGATGCAGATGGGGAACTTACAGGAACAACAAATGGAAGAGTAAAGACTTGTCTGGTGCTTGGATTACATATCTGAGCACAAATTCCAAAATCCAAACAGAGCAATCCATTAAGAGACTGAGTGGTGTATCTTGAAAACCGAGGTGGGATTGTCAAGAGAGGAACTGCTGATCCGCCATTGTAGTCTGCGTAGAAAAACATCTGACCGGATTGGAGTCTAGAGGAGCATGTTATCAGGAGACCAATCGGTTTGATCGGGAAATGGGTGTTATGTGATTTCACAAACGATGGGGTGATAACAGAGGTGTTACAAAACTTGGAAACGCACCTGAATCGAACCACTGACTTCAAAGGAAGCTTAGCGAGAATGTCCAAGATGTTATCAAAAGGAATTGATCTGGTCGACGCAGAAGACTGTTGTGTCCACTCCATTATCTCTATCAAAATTCAAGAACCCTAATTTTTCTGTTTTCCACTCAAATTGGGATTTTTCTTGTTTTTCTCTCCTTTTGGTTTATTCCAGAATCTGGATTCTGGACGTGAAACCGTTTTTTTTTTTTTTTGTATTCATACTCTGTTTGTGCTCTTAAATTCAGGTCAGTCATGCACAGGTGTGCAAGACTGCAGAGCGGGGAATGGTCAGGAGTTTTCCTTTTTACAAGTTTTTCTTCTTTTTATTTTGGGTGTCGTTTGGATTTGATTCGGATAATTCAAATCCAATTTTATTCGGATTTTAGGGATTCTCATATCTCGATTGGATTTAGTATAAAAAGTATTTTTTATTTCTCTCCTGATACTTGTTTCAGAGGCCGTTTGTTTTTTTGTCTGAATACTAAACGGTCCTGAATTTTTCTAAAAGAGACTTAAATGTGAATATGAATGACATGTTTGTATTGTCGATATATCTGTTTTTTTAAAATAAAATTGTCTGAAAATAAATAATTTTACATTTATATCCATGCATGTTCTTATGCAAACAAAGTACAATTTAACAAAATAAAAAATTCTTCAAAGAATATAATTTTACATGTTCGGCAAACAAAATTCAAGTTCAATTTATTGTCAAAAAAAGTTCAAGTTATTTTGTATATTGTCCATGTTTCTAGTGTATATAATTGAGGAAACCATCTTTGTTTTTTTTTATTTTTATTTTTTTTTTTTGTTTCCTGGATCATGTGCACCGGAAACCAAATAAAAAAAAGTTACTGATAATTTTTTTTGAATGATTATTTTTTTGAAATAGGGTCCCGAATTATATGCATCGGTCTCAATGAGAAGTGATTATAGTTTTTTCATTCTAAATGCGGTTTAAAATAAGAAATATATTCAAAGATAGATCTCTATTACATATTGAATTAGAATAAATTTGGAAATATATCTTCTTTAGGAGGATAAACTTGGAACATAATATTTTAATTATAACCCAGTGATTTGGAATTAAGCTAAAAGTCAGGATTTCTGACTTATTTTTTAAGTTGTTTTTTTTATATATTTTTTAAAGTTGTTTGACCACTTAAAAAAAACAAAAAAAACAACTTAATAAGTTCAATTCAAGCCCATTAAGTTTTAAGTGGAAAAAACAAAGAACCCCTTAGGGGTCGTTTGTTTTTTGGTCTGAAAACTGAACAGTCCTGAATTTTCTGAAGACTGAATAGAGACTGAATCTGAACTTGAATGACATGTTTGTTTGTTTTTTTTTCTCACATCTGAATGTATTGTCAACATATTTGTTTTTTTAAAAGTAAAATTGTCTGAAACTAAGTAATTTTACATTTATACCCACGTTAAACAATTATACATAAAATATGTAATAAAAACAATCCAAAAATAATAATTATATATGAACACATATGATCATGATCTTCTTCTTCGATTGCAAATAAACTTCATTTTTACTAAGAAAAGAAAGGTTTTTTTTTTCAAAAAATAAAAAGGACAACAGGAAAACTCACATAAAATACTCTAAAAAATTAATATATAAATATATCACTCTAATATCATAATAAAGTATTGATATTAAACAATAATATAATAAGTGATTATGGTTCTTTTTTATTTTTAAAGCTATTTAAAATAAACAGTATATATTACTTTGCATTTGGTTAATTAAGTGATAATTACAAATTTTTACATAAATAAACTGCACTGTTCCCACTATTGTGGAGAACAAAATTAAAAACCCCATGTTGATCAACAGAGAAGAAATTACAGGAATCATCACAATCAAACAAACTTTGTTCTTCCACTTTGACAAAATGAGACTGTTGATGATGATAAGCATTGATCAGTGTTGTTATTGGTTCTCTTCTTGAACTTCAATTGCCACTTGACTGCTCTCTTCATTTTCTTCACTAAGTTTGGATATCAATTCTCTTAACGGTAAAATCAAACACATAACCATATATAATTCTTTCTTGCAGAAAACCAAAGGAATAATCAAACATATACCAAAAACCATTCTATTGTGTCACATACCAGTATCTGACAACCAAATTTCTAAGGGCAATTGCAAAATTGTCCATCTGTAAAAAGGTCAAGTGCCATTGGCTGTCCAATGGATGGTATATCTTTTTGGCCAAATTCTAGAATCCATGGTAAAGAGATTCCAATGAAAAGCAATTCTGCATATTTGAGCATGAAGACACCGGAACAATCTCTACAAGTTCAAATTAGACAAACATAACATAATGAATCAATTTATTTATGACAGAGTGAATACATTGTAAAAGTTATTGTCATAGAAAACAATACCTATCATCTTGTTGAGGAACCACTTATTTGCTGAAGTTTGCAGCGCTGAATGCACTACTTGGAGGAGATATATTAATTTCTTCATAGTAACCTGAATGCTTCAAAATGGAGGGTAACAAATAAAGCAGGCAACAGATGTCTTTTAACCGATAAGCGTGATAGTGGTGGCCTCACTTTGAATCGTACAGATATACCTTTGCTTCTTTCAAAAGTACGTGGCATAGCATCCAGTGCCCGCCTGAGTTGCATGGTATCAACAGCTGTATATAAAATACAAATGTTATGACCACATTGTGATATACAAATGTTTGAACACATTCTTAATAAATTTTTAACGTAAAAACAACATACTTACCGACTCAAATTTCCACCAAGGAACATTGTAAGTCAAATCATGACCGCGAACATAGCTTATCACTTCTTCGTCAGGAACAAATTCTAAAACCTTGAATTCAGGATATTCTTCCCATACTTCGACATCCGGAGGAGTATCAACCTTTTTCTTTTTGGCCCTTGTTACATTTTTCTATCCTCCGCCCTTTGGTTATCCATTCTCTCCATCTCAGCTTTCCATTTCTGATTCACCAAATACTGTAAAATGAATTTAGTAAAATTGTTATCAATTTTATAATTATTCAGATTTACCTAGTGCAATGAACTTACGAAGAATATGGATGGGACCAATGCAATCTCCTCATTGTAGTCAGCTTCTGGTGTCGAATGTCTCCTCCGCAGAAGGTCAAGGTAACTGTCTATGTGCTATATACAATACAAATGATGGACGTTAGAAAAAGTGTTGGAAATAGTTACTAAACCAGACAGATAACTAATGCAAAAAATATACCATGGTTGATAACCGTTTTTGGCTGTCCAGGAGCTCCTTAAAATGTGAACGGTTCATTGGTACAATTTGACCAGTATAAACACTGTTAATGGTCAAATGTTCTTTATATTAGGAAAAGAGAAATCACACGTTATACTATCAATAGAAAAGAGAAAAAGGGAATGGACTATTACCTAGCTTTTTCTTCGCTTTTTATAAATGCCATGAATTCAACATTATTTGATAATCCATCCAACCCAACTGGCTTCCTTTTCTTTCTCATTTGCATGGGGTTAGTCCATGGGCTTTACATACCTTGATCGCTTCTGAGCTCTCAAATTGTCAATATCTTTGTATACGACATCTGGGTCTGGTCCATCAAGCACTACCACACTCATATTAGGGTTTGGAACCACAACGTTCGCAGCTGGGGATGGGTAATCTTCCATTGATAGAGGTTGTTTAACCAACTTATCCAAACCCAAATTCTGCGGATCCGCCTTCTCCACATTATTTGATAGCATCTTAGTGGCAAGACATGCAGAATTGATGATCTCTTCAATGTCATCTTCACGAAAGATATTTTTTAACTCGGGATCCTAAATTTACAAAGATTAAAATCGTATAAGTAAAATACCACAACACATGCCATCATTCCATAAAGTCATGTCACATTGCACTCTAAAACACCATTACAAATACTTTATTCATATACGTGCCTTAGATGAAACGGTTGAAACAGAAGTATCCTCTACTTCTGCATGAATAATTTCGGTGTACCATCAACCTTCTCCGAAATTTCATTCTCAACCTCAACCTTATTCGAAATTTCATTGTCACCCTCAACCTTATCAGAAATTTCATTGTCACCACCCTCAACCTTCTCCAAATGTACTGCAATAGAAACATTGTTCTTTTCCATTTCCCCTTCAAATAAGGTTTCAACATGGTGCCCATCGGTATTCTAAAGTGATAACAATAAAAATTAAGGACTAAAAATTTGAAGAATTTTTATCAAGGACTTAATATTTGAAATACGAAAAAATAAATCAAGCTTACCATATCAAAAACATTGTCATCGTTTTCTTTCTAGCCGTCCATGTCCATAACAGTTTCTGTACTTGCTCCTGATTTTTCAAAGTTTGATTGTTCAGCTGGCTTTTCTCCAACCTTCATTTCTTCTCTAATATTTGCAAATTCATCTTTACAAAAAGAAAGCAACGGTCCCTCACTGTCCTTAACATTTTTTGCATTAGCTGAATCGCTCTTCTTAATCAGTTTAGCAAGCGCTGAATAGAGTTTAGCTATAGTGGACAGGCCCGAAGTCTGAAATTTAGATTGCAAATCCAAAGCATCATAGGATATGTTAGGCGTAGACACTATTAACACAAGCAAACACAAATAAAATCTTACATTCAAGATAAAGAAAAAGTTGTTGAACTAATTAACCAAAAACCTTAATAAACAATGAATTACATAAAGAATTTGCATACCCTAAGCATGACTCAATTAATGTTTGTATTGTTGGGTCCATGCATATCATGTTCTACAGTATTGCTTGGTGAAATTGGACAGAATACACAAGAATTAATAATCAAGAGAAGATCTTTACAAGTAAACGTGCATAAGGAAACTTGAACTTTATTTTTTTTACATCCACAACTTTTTCAATCCATTAAATTAGTAATCAAATCTAAACGGAAAAAATCTGTACCTTAGGAGTTTCAAAATCTCCTTCATTGAAAAGCCGCCTCTTAGAATTGGGATCTGAAAATGAGCTTTTGGATTTGATTACAGCTCCCTCATCAAGTTCATTACGACGAACCGCTAATCTGTCATCGGGGTCCTCATTAGACCCAACATTTTGTTCCTCTTCAAATTCCATGTGTACAGGCCTCACCAAGGACTTATAGTAATCAGCCCCCTTTTCATAATCGTGAACTTCCCAATCAAACAAAGCCATCTGCATGTAGGGGAACAAATAATGTTATGCTCTTCCTACAAGTCGCTATTACTACAGAAAAAGAAAAAGGCAAAGTAATGAAATACACACCGTTGATGAGAACCTGGATTCAACTTTCACGACCCTTGTATCGAATTTCCATCTCTTAAATCGTGGGAACCCTGTGCTAATTCGTCTTTCGGTGAAATATGTCAAACGGGGAATTCTCTTAACTGCCAAGACCTATACAATTAAAAATCAAACAATGTTATTCTATAACTAAATATTGTGTGCAATGTTTAAAGGATTATAAAATGTGATACTATTACCTGAAATGGTAGAGGAAATCCGAATATATTGATTGTATGGCAGTTGGATGTATTATTCTTCTCTGCATCCTCCTTTAGCTTTGGTAAATCCATGTCTTCTTTTTCTACTACTTCTCCATCTTCTACTTGTATTTTCTTTTTCACTCTTTCCACCGCTTTGTTTTTCTTCTTCTTCTTCTTCTTCTTATCCTCATTCTCTTCCTTATTTTCTTCTTACTTCTATCCATTATCATCTTTCTTCTTTCCTTTACATCTCAGTGTGTAAATGTGATTCTGGAGTAAACCCTTGAGCCGATACATTGTAAAATTGTGGATGTAAGAGCCCCACGAAAAAGTTTTGGAGGCATTTTCATCCTCAACTAAAGCAAACAGCCAAGCCGGTATGGCTTTTCGTTCGTCCTCAGTGCCAAAGAATTGGGAGACCATTAATATGTACGCCATCTTCAGGGCGTCTTCACCATTCGCATCCGTGAGCTAGGTAAATGTGGCAAACAACAATTCAAATGATAAACACAACCTATGTGAATTGAATTTTAGGCATGTGAATTGGATTTCAAGCCTGAGAATTTTTACTTTGAAGCCCGAGAATTGGTCTTCCAAGCTCGGGAATCCTTAATTTCATCCCCGTGAATTGGATTTCAAGCTCGGGAATCCTTACTTTCATGCCTAAGAATTCCTTACTTTAAAGCCCAGGAATTGAAAGTTCAAGCCCTGGAATTGGTCGTTCAAGCCCGGGAATCCTTACTTTCAAACCCGATTATTTGAATTTAAAGCACGGGAATTGGAAATCATGCTAATGTAACATGACAATACAACGACAATGCAACCCAAAACACAGAAACAAACACAACATTCAAAAACAATCATCTAGCTCAAACACCTCTATTTCAAACAAATGGCCATCTATCATGTGAAAAGATGTTCAATGTTTCCTATCTATCATGTAAAAGATGTTCCGAGTTTCCTATCTATCATGCAAAAGGATGTTCAAAGTTGGTTAATGCATGTTCATTAAAATAAAAAAGAAAAATAATAATAATATGGTCATTTTAAGGAAGATGATATATATATATATATATACACATACAGTTAAAGAATAATGATGCTTTAAGAAAAGGACAATAATGAAAGACAACGGTTTTATCATCAGAGATGTTTGTGTTCTATGTCTGTTAGCATTTGTGACTCGGTAATTGAATAATGAATTATGAATAGAAACAAGAAAAGCCCTATCAGTAATTGAGACAACTTCAATACTATAAGGATGATAAATATGAGGAAAAGATAAAGGGAAATCACAATCACCACACAAAACATCAGTGCATACTTATTTTTTTCATTTTATTTACTTACAATTTAATATACTTTTCTTAGCTTTCAGTACACTTACCTATGGTTTCAATACTCGAGAATCTTCATTTAGCAAACTGCCAAACACATACAAACAAACTGTTTTGTTGTGCCAAAAACCAACAAACCCTCTTACATTCTTAAGCTAATTATATAATTCAACAAATGCTAAAATCATCCCCTTGAAAAAAATAACAGAGAAATACAATAACAGTGAAGTACAATCACAAATCCATACACAATTTTAAACATTCAAATAAACTCCCTTTGAGAAAATCAAAGAAAAAATGAAAAACTAAAGGAACCAAAGCAATAGAAACGAAGAGATACAGAACATTGAAAATAGTTAGCAGAAACTAGTTATGTGTACTTGAACATCATCACTATAAGTCTATAACAACACAAAATAAAATAGTAACATAATGTAAATGAGGCAGACAGGTCAAAGAGAGACTTCTGCACACTAATTACCTTAAAGGTCGATTGGGTTGGAGAAGGTTGAACTCTTGCCTTCTTAGCGTTTGACTACTGCGTTTCTTCTTCAGATTGTAAGTGTCAATTTAACATAAGCTTCTTGTCTTCAGCAATTCACACTCATGCTGAAATTCAACCTGAAATCCGACAAGAAAAATTATCAAAACTATTATAAAATTTCCAACAAAAAGAAAAGAATGATGACAAACTAGAAATCCAAACCAAAACTATTATAAAATTTCCAACAAAAAGAAAAGAATGATGACAAACTAGAAATCCAAACCAAAACTATCACATGAATTGATTTTCATCATGAAATCTGAACCCTATATCAAAACTAGATAGTAATGTAATAACAATCAAGAAATGAAAACACAAAATCGAAAACCCTCATGACAAAATCAGTATCTCCTGAAAAACTTGGTTATATATTAGTGGGAATATAAGAAAATGGTCTTTCCTAGTACATTATAATTACGTATAAATAAGAGTAATCGAGTAAACGATAGAAATCAATGTCATTACCAGAATAGTACGGTCGTTTTGGGATTTTTGGCGTATTTTGTTCAGATTCGAGGTCTTTTTCTTCTTGGTTAGGGATTCAAATTCTTTCGATTTTTGGTCGGGGTTTCTTCTTCAGATTCGCTTGCAAGGAGTGTTCTTTTTAGGGGTTCTTAAGGCTGTTTTGGTCGGGGTTTCTTCTTCAGATGCGCTTGAAATGAGTGTTCGTTGGGTTGGGGGTTCTTAGGGCTATTTTGGGTTTAGTTCTGGTGGAAAATACGAAATAAGGGTGATGAGGATAAGTGGGTAATTTTGACTTCATCTTTTAAGTTACCAGGACACTCTGGTAATTGATGGAAATCCTTTAAAATGGCACTTTGGTAACTTCATCATTTTTTTGAACATTTTTGCAAGTTTTTTTCAAATGTGGACATTTTTTATCTTTCAAGCTTAGGAAAGGTCATTTTCTTCTATTCCCACTTATTAATGTTGGTATATTTTGGTTTGGATTGGAGACCCAATTAGACACCCAAATAGGGCCAAGAGCCCAAGTCTATGAATATCCAACCCAAACCTATACACTTATCTGATAATTGGCACAAGCAGTTACTGTAAAAATTGCTCGAGCAGTTTACAATATAAACTTGTACATGTATTTACATTTTTTTTCAAGAGAAAAAAGGTATGCTTCTGTGCAATATGCATGAGAGAACTGTGCATTAATGGGTGTGTATAGTTGTGTGTGCATGTGTGCATAACGTAACAGAGAGAAGAGCAGTGTATGTTCATGTGAACAACATACAATGAGTTAAATGGAAACAAAATGTGGAGAAATCAGTAAGAAGAATTTTGTCCTATCTTTAATCACTGTGTGGGTACCTGTATCGTGATTAGAGGGGACTTTCCGTTATCGTGATTGTCCTCCGATCAGTGATACAACCAGTGTTCGATCAGCTTCCGCTGTACAATTTGGATTCCGATGGTAAACGGTAATCCGAATTTATCTATTTTTTATTTATTGAATTTAATCTTCATTGGTATCAGAGCCTGGTTGGGACTGTATTTTGGTAGAAGAATGCCATGCTAGGATGTTTGTTTATTTTTGTTTGTAGAACAATAAATGAACACAAATGTCATCACACACATGTTAGTGTTATATTTCGTTTTTCTGGGATGTATGTGAGCATATATATGTTATTAGATGTTCTGGAAAAGCATGCCACGAATTGACTTCAAGATTAAGAGAATTGTGAAGAATTAAAGTAAAAATAAACACATTGTCATTTTTTTATTCTCTACGATCATGGTACCATTAAATAGAGCCTTCAGAGAGCGTTCTAACGATTGGTCATTTGCATAATTTGGTTAAGTATATAAGGAGAAGAAGTTTTTCGAAGTTTTCAACCTGAGATTAAAATCTAGAAATATTTTTGGAGTTTGAATTTGGGTGAAGAACATGAACCACATGCCTACTGGCGACGAGTGCACTTCACCTCGAACCCAAACATCATAACCGTTGGCACCATTGGATTCACTGTGATAATACGAGTCGAATGGTGGTGGTCCAGAAATCAGGAAACGACAGGAAGGCGGAAAGTGTGCCACACCCGCTTCCTGTGAGAGTGGGGATGACACAACAATTGTACATGTGACACAACATCAGACATGTGATCCACTAAGATAGTGACACGAGTAGCTTTTTTTCATGTGGCACTGATTCAGCCTCGTGTTCCACTATAAACATGCCCTGTGTCGATGAGTATTCACGTGGCAGTTATTCAGACACGTGGCTCACTTAGAAGATGACATGTGTACAACCTATGAATAAGACAGCTCACTAAGACGGTGACATGTGTCACACAAGTCAGTCAGTTGACCCCAGTAAGGTTTCTGGTACGGTTTTCAGTGATGGTTTTGGATACAGATTTTTCCACAACGTTTTCGCCTGCTGTTTTTCCAACGACGGTTTCCAGTTGTGGTTTTTGGTTGCTGATTTTCCGGCCAAGGTTTTTGTCGCGGTTTTTTGGGCGATGGTTTTCGATGTTGTTTTCAGCTGCAGTTTTCCACTGATAGTTTTCGGTACGGTTTTCGGTTACTATTTTTCTGACAACGGTTTCTGGTGCGGTTTACGACTACGGTTTTCGGTTGTTATTTCTGGCACGGTTTTTGACTACTGTTTCCGATCATAGTTTCTAATTATTGTTTCCAACGTAGTTTCTGGAACGGTTTCTAGTTACGGTTTCCTTCATGGTTTCAGTCACGGTTTTCAATCATAGTTTCCAAAGCAGTTTCCGTTGACAGCTTTAGGCACAGGTTTTCTGTGACAATTTTAGGTAAGGTTTTCTGGTGACGGTTTCCACTGCGATGTCCAGTGACGGTTTTTGGTATTGATTCTAGGTGACGGTTTCTAGTTACAATTTTCGACATGGTTTTCGATGACGGTTTTCAGTGCGTTTTTCGATAACCGTTTCTGGCACGGATTCTAATGATAGTTACTGACGGTATTTTCAGCTATCATAAAATTTTTCATCAGAAACTTCGACGCTGTTTTTGATGGTTGTCAGAATTTTCCATCATCATTTCCGACGGCATTTTCGGCAATCGTGGAATTTTTCAGCAGAAATTCTGATGCTGTTTTTGACTGCTGCGGAGTTTTTCGATGGCATTTTTCGATGATCGTGGAATTTTCCCGTTGAAATTTTGATTGTTTCTCACGACAGTGGAATTTTCTAGGTTATTTAGAGCAGCATTTTCGGCCTTCGTGAAATTTTCCAGTGGAAGTTTCGATGTTGTTTCTAACGACTGCGGAGTTTTCCGACATCATTTCTAACGTTATTTCCGTCGGCATTTCTGGCCACCAGTGGAATATTCTAGCATGAATTCTAACGATGTTTTCTGACCGTCATGGAATTTTCCTACGACAATTTCGACAACCAAAATTTAGCTTCAGTGGGAGCTAGATTAAAGTACCTTCGAATTGATATCTCTATGACTAATTATTATGCAATCGGGAATAAGAAATTTCATCAGGATGTACATTGGAAATGTACAAGGTTATTAAAAGACAAATGTTTCTAAGTGACTTAGAAAATTTTTAGGAAAAATCTGTATCATCTCATATGTATTAATGGAGAAGATTTCATGAATCTTATTAATGACATATGGCCGTTGTTAATTTGGACTCATGCTTTTATGTGGAGAGATGCGGTTGATAGTCTTTTCTTGAAATTTCCCGAAGAGTTACTAGATCTATAAGGTTGAAAAAGATAAAGTAAAGTACCACGATGTATTTTGGTCAGATAGAGTGTGAACTAGAAAATGTAGAGGAGTGCCACATTTTTGGGAATGTGAGGTGATCTATTACATCCGCAATGAACATTCATAGTGCATACTTAGAGTTATTGCATTCACATGAGTTATTGCACACGCAAAAAAGGACTAAGATTCGTTAAAATGGAAGTTAGATAAGTTATGAATACTTAGAGAGTCTTTCTTAGTGGTGTTCGATATGAATTTGAGACGTAAGAATAAATAGCATGAAAGTCGCGTATTTTAGAAAGCATTATTATTTTATAAACGATTCTATAGTAAATATTTTTGGTTTATTTACTTTGTAATAAAATTCAGGTTTGACCCATAAAATGCTTCAAGGGACTTGTGCATTGTATTCTTTTGTTATTTACATGATCACCTATTTTGAGAATTCTAAATTGTTGAGTACAATATTAGAGTTAAAATTTTACACAAAGTATTAAATTTATGATGATTATATTTTTTGGAAATAGATGGTGATTAGGCGCTTCGACGACCTTTTTTGATCTGGTACCTTAAATTATTCCATCATATTTTTGGTTTGTGTTTGCAGCAAAATTAAATGTGTGTATTTATGGAAGTTAATATGCTTGCATAGTAGACTGTATGTCTCTACATAGATTAGCATAAGATATAGCTAATATTGTGACTAATTTGAAAGTGATAAGTTGAATTTTGTAATCTGTGTGATTTAACACTTGAAAATTCAGTCTATTTGTAAAGAGCAAGAGGCTCTTGAAGACTATAACATGAATCATGATTGAACCTCGACATAGTACTTGTTTGCTTGGCATACAAGATATGAAGGCTTATCAAGCTAGAAGTTAAATTACTCACATTATGTTACGGAGTAGCTTAAATAGTAGCCTCGCATGTGTGTGTGATAAGTATAATGAGATTTAAGTGAAGTGACTTACCTTTAAGAGCTTGGTTTAAAGGGAAATTTTAGTAGTATTTTGAATACTAAAATTTTAGTAGCTTCGGTATCAAGTTTTTGAGTACTTATAAGAAGCGCCAAAATTAGTGGCAGCCTCCAATAATGATATAAAACATGATACATCGATTAAACGATGTGATCTTTTCTGATAGTTGAAATATATAAAATTAAGCTGACAATGAATCAATCACGTCAATTTGGTAGTAGAAGATGGGGGCAGCTTAGTCTTCTAGGCTATTTTATATGAAAGATTACAACATGTACAAAACTTTTAGTTTTGAGCGTATTAATGGAAATAGATATTTCCAAAAGATGAAGAGGATCTAGTCATAGACACAATTAATCTTAGATCAGAATATGCAAGAAGTTGAGGGATAACGAATTGAGGAAGGAAAAAACTAAAATAACATGTTACAATTATGACAAACTAGGTCATTTTCACTCATAAATGCATTGAATCGAAAAGAGTAAAACTCAAACTCAAGAATTTGTTAAGTTATGCTTAAGTGTATGGCTAGAATTTTTCTTTCTAAATCTCATCCTTTGTGGACTGTAGATAAGTGAAGATATACCATTCAATTAGAAACTGTAAAGCATACATTGAGGAAAGTTAGATTATTAGAGACAAGATGTATATGTGTTGAGCAATTTCGGAGTTAAGTACCTACAAACTAGGTTTGCATGGTAGCTTAAATTTGTATTCCATGATGTTCTAATATATACTTGAGATCTAACTGGGTTTGGTGTCTGTGGTTGTCCTCATTGATTCGGGTTATCGTTAATAATCATGATGGTTGTATGAATATTATTTTAGCATATTATGTTCATATGGTACTTGATGGTTGTTTAATGATTTTAAATTATTATACGTCAATGTGGACGGTTATAATTTTGTTTGTTTTTCAATCATTGTAGTGGTGATGATGCTGATATTTTGGCATGCTAGATTAAGTCATGTTGGACTAGTTAGAAAGAGTATATCAATCAAAGAGGACTAATTGGACTAATTTATCTAAAAGGTCGGGCAAATTATCTGGCAAGAAAAACAATTAGAAAACCATTTAGTAAGGAACTACATCAGGAATTCCATTGCAACAAATTCATTATAACATTTGTGATTGAATGAGTGTAAAGGCTAGACATAAAATTTCATATCTAGTTATATTCATTAATATCTTTAGACGTCTCAGTCATGTTTATTTGATCTCTTATAAACAAAAGCATTGGATTGCATTAGATTGTTTGTTTGATGATCAAATTAGATGATAAACTTTTGAGTTTAAAGAACAAACCGAGTACATAAATATCTTTCTGAATGGTTCAAGGAATTGTTTAGCAAGAAAGGTATAGAAAGATATTTATTTATTCCTGGGACTCCGCAGCAAAATAGTGTAGCGGAAAAAATGAATAAAATATTGTTGGAAATGGTTACGTCTGTGATGATACAAGTGAATCTTTTAGTATCTTACAATAAGACATGTTTATTGATTGCTGCCTGCTTACTTAATCATGTTCCACTAGATCAAACATGTCCACACCTTAAGAATGCTGGACATGTAGGTAGCCTGGTTTGACTAATCTACTATTGGGGTTTTTGCCTTGAAGCTTGTAATATGTAAATGATGATAAATTATAAATAAAAGAAGTAGACTTTTCATTCTATTTATACGTCTCATACTTTTATATCATATGTGCAAAATATTCAGGATTGCTAGATGTAATCTCAAACTGAGTATATGAGTGTCATATACAGAAGAATTCAGTTTGAGACGTGAAATCTAAAGAGTCCGTAGAGAGGAAATAAAGTTGGGTACTTTATTTGTGGTTAATCTACAGTTGCAGTCCATTCCAAAATGTATGGTGGTCTTATCCTAGATTACTCATATGTTGATATAAGAATGGAGGCACCTTATATGATGTGATCATATAGGACTAGGCCACGATCTATATGAATCTCTCACTAATATCTGTTACATGGGGAGATTCATATATATCGACAAATGATGGTTGTATATGGTTGATCTTAATCATGAGTGTCTTACTGACTCCTTCAGGTTAGATCGAGGTTTTTGATTTACCATGGGTGAGATCGGAGTAGCATTCCCGATCAATATGTCAGTATCTTGGAATCGTGATTTGGCTTGTGGCTGGGAAGGTCTGTACACAATAGTAGAATCTATCTCTTCTTGCCGAGAAGTAGTTCCCTTAAGGGTTGATTCGAGGCTTGAACAATTAAGAGCGATCTCCTTCTTCAGTAAAGGAATGAGGGATATAATTGTTTATCAGATAATCAATAGTACTTAAAGGAAAAGATATAATTAGATAGGTATAACGGACTTTATGACCTAGCTCTAATTATGAACTACTTGTGGAGGATCATACCATATGTAATAGCTATATCGATAGACACTGAGGTTTTTGGTTTGTGTAAAAACATATACAGTTATGAGAGTGCAGCATCGGGTTTTTAATGGAGTAACTCCGATGTTAATAATCATAAAAATATTAATTAAGGAGTTTAATTAATTTTTTTTCTAAGGATTATTGGAGAAAATAATAATTAAAGAGTTTAATTATTTTTTTTTCTAAGGATTATTGGAGCTCAAGACTGTGAGTCCATTATGTCCCCTTGCTATCCCGGAACGTTGATGGTAACATAGGTCTCGGTTAATTAATTGGATGGTCCAATTAATTATGTTACGAAAGTAACAAGATTTTTATTCAGACAATTAATTAAATGATGTGATTATTTAATTAATGAATTAATAATTAATTGTATTAATAATTATGAATTATGAATTGGTTTAATTATTTTATGGAGGTCAAGGGTTCGAACCAAGACCAAAGCAAAGATATAAAAATAATATTGATTATTTGATCTTTAGTAGGTCATGTGTTCAAGTCACAGTGACACCATTGAATGAACCCTATCATAATATAAGATATCAGGATATTTTGTTTTTATTATTTGATTTTAAAAACAAGATAAAAAGGTATTTTGTTTTTTAAATATTTGATATTTGAAAAACCTAATCTATCATATAAAAGTGTTTTATAACTTTATAAACTCTCAATTAACGTAATTGAGTTATACGTAAGAAAGAAAAATAAAAAGGAAACAAAAAGAGGGTATGCGCCCTAAAAAGAAAAAAGAAGAAGAAAAATCATTTTTTCTTCAAGTTTTATATAGGGTGGCTAATTTCTTCCAACTGAAAGCAAGAGTTGTTTTCTTGTGCTTTTTTCTACCTCCTGAAGCCTGTGACGTGCCCACATGCAGTTACCGAAACCTGGGAGATAGCGAGGAAGATCCGATGGTATAAATCGGAAGGTGAAAACAAGAAAAGAAAGAACAAGAACGAAGGAGTTAGCCTTGAGGTATGATTACGAATTCTACATCCTTTTATTGTTATATATCGTACAGGTTTAATAAAGTCGCTTAAATATTTTTTTTAAAAATCGTTTTTGTATGAATACAATTCATACGATTTCTTAACTCAAATTATTTTCTTCCGTTGCACAACTGTAGGGCTTACATCTACAACCTTAGGGGTATGCGGATTATATTTATAATCCATCTCATAAAAATGAGGAATTGGATGCGAGAAGAGAAATTGTATTTTTGTTTGATACTTTGTGCATTCCAACGGATAAATAAACAACGGTGTACAATTAGATAGAAGTGTGACTTAATTTGAATCACAAGTTGTTATTATTAGAGAGTTAGTAGAGGCGGGTTTGATATAAATATCTGATTTTAAGAATTGGATGATCTTTGTTAATACGCGGGTGACTGGTAAATTAAAATCTAACTTGATCCTCTATCCCTAGTTTGAGTGAAATTCTACATGGATCTTCCATCCCAAATGGGAGTGGAAGTCTACACCCTATTGAGAGTAGAAATCCTCATGGATCCTTCATCCCTAGAAGGAGTGAAACAGCTGTTGAATCAGCCACCGTGATAATTTACCAACTCGTCATAGTAATCGTAAAGTTATCCCTTGTCATCTTTTAGAGATTGAAATGGAAGATTTGATGATTACTTCACTTGACAGTGATAAGCCAATGATTTTTGAATTGAGCTATCACTTATATATACTAAGAGAATATATTAATGAAAGCAATGGAAGGGGAGATGAAGTCTAGAAAAGTGATCATATCTGGGACTTGATTCACTTACCGCGTGATCATTAGACCATTGTGAACATATGGGTTCCACATATCATACGTAAAACGGAAAGTACTATTGGGAGGTATAAGGCGCAATTACTCGCAAATGAAGAAACTTATTCTTTGAAAGTAAAGTTTTCTTCCATACGCCTCATTCTAGCACGCATCACATATATGAACCTGAAATTACATCAGATGGATATAATGATTGTACTTCTCGATAGAGAACTAGAGGAAGAGATTTATGTGGAACAACCTGTAAATTTTTTGTTTCAAAAGACCTATAGCTCATAAGTGTGCTTGCTTAATTAATGTATGGTTTAAAACGATCCTCCAAAAAGTGGTATCTTTGATTTCATCAAACTGTAATATCTTACAGATTAATGATGACTAAAGATAGTCATGGTAAGTACACTAAACAAGTCGAAGATAATTTTTTATATTATCTATATCTGTGGATTATATGTTTTGACTAGAAATAATGAAGAGTTTGTAAAACCATAATGAAATGATAATTCTCAAATTTCATTGAGATTTTATATGAGTAAAATGGCTTATATATTATGAGTGAAAGTTGATTCGAAATGAGCAAAAGCTCATAGATACTCCTATTTGAAATCGTAAACTCTTAGCTTAAATATATACCCTGAAACTCCATAAGATCAAGAAATTGATGACAAGTTCATCATGTTAGTACTATACAGAGTTTCATGTACATTATGATATGTACAAAGTTTATTATTAGTTACGTTGTAAGATTGGTGAGTGGACACCAATATAATCATAGATTACAACATTGAGATGTTGTCAAGAGAATTACGACATACCTTGAAAGTACAACTAACTACGTAGTGTGCATTGTGATATGTACAAGACCTAATAGAAGTTATGCCATAAGATTGGTGAATGTACACCAATATAATCCTAGATTGAGAGGATTGTGACATAACTTAATGGTAAGGAAACCTTCTATTTATGCCAGCATAATTACATACATAATGTTATAGAAATATGTCGTTAGGTTGAGACCGACATTCTTACATGTGCGGTCGCCTTAGTCGCCGAGATAGCAGGCTGAGATGAGACACATACATATTAGAGAATTTGTCGCCTTGATTGAGTCAAGATGAGGTTCACAATAAATATACCAATATTTTAGAACCGATCATGATAGACCCCACTATCATTGATATCTGATCAAGCAAGATGTGGGTCTTAATATGACGCTAGAGAGAGGCGAGCTATTAAGAACTCAAGTTAGCCACATGATTTATGACTGAACTAAGATATGTACAGTGAATGATATAATGACATGCATTCATATTTATAATGCAATTCACTGTAACACGTGTTTCATACAACGTGTGCTATAAGTGACCGATGTGAAAAATGAGAGAATGAATCCATGCTTCCTCATTGCGTAAGTTCCAATGAAGTTTTATATAAACTTCAAATAGTATCCTCATGACCATTCAATCTGTCTTGAAGTGATAGAATAATGTTAACACATTTAGTGTGTTATTTCTATAGCTATGATAATTCAATCTATAGGGCACGTCTAAGGTAGCACTTGTTCTGGAGACCAAGAGATAAAGATGGAATAGGAGGATTTAATGAATTTTTATATGACTTATGTATTCACTGGCCGACCAATTGTATTTGGAGATACAATTGTGAATACATGAAAGGTGATAAAGTCAAGTATAACTTTTTGAGGGATTAAGTATGCTTTTGACTGATAAAAATTATAAAATTAAATTTAGGATACAATAATGAACAATATTATCTCTTGCAAATAGAGAATTTGCAAGTGAGATTAAGGTTGTCTCCCTGATTAAATCCTACCCAACAATGTAGCTAGTAGTTTTGAGTTATGCATATGACAAAATATTCTCCACATAATTTGAGACAGTAACAGTATCAATACAACTAAAATCACTAAACTGATGAGCATAGTCAGGCATGCCAGATATTTCAACTCTTCTAAAAACGTTTTTCGCAACATCATAATAAAGCACAAACGTTTTCTTTCTCTTCTTCTTCCTCATCAAATCTGAACAAGGTATGTGATATGTGCACTTATTTGCGCTCAGCAGCCTTCAGATTGTTAGGGAGTCTTAGACTTTGTCAATTAATAGTTAGGAAAAAATAAGTAGTGGTCTTTATGTTTGTTATTTATGGCCAAAATGCAGGTATGTTGCACCATTTAGATAGCTCCACTTTCACTTTCAACTAGTTGGTTTATTCTTGTTAGTTGTTTGCATTAGTTGTCAGTTGTTTCCTTTGTTATTAGCATTATGTTGTTAGTGGTTTAGTGGTTCCTGGTTTTCAGGAATTGTTGCTGATCACTGTTAATTGTATGCCTATAAATGACTCATTTGAATTCAATAAAAATGCATTGAATATGAAAAAATGAAATCCTCTCTATCTATCTATCTCTCTATTGTTCTACTCTTCTCTAAATTCTCTCTATGTATTTTCCAGGATCGGAAAAGTACATAACAATGGTATCAAAGCGGTTCGGTCCCATGGACACACATTTTCGTAACAGAGTTTATGAAATATTAACTCGTCATGAGTCCACCTTCGTCAAAATCCAAAATACCCTCCAAACCATTAGGGATGAACTCCAATCTCTATCATTTTATCAAACACAATTAGCCACCTATCTTCCAGTGTTTTTCGATGATACATATGTATCGGCGGAGGTTTTTATCGATTTTGATAAACCCCTGATATTTGATGACTATATATTTGAGAAAATTCCATATAAAAGCAATTCATATTTTGTGGATTGTTTTTACGAGTCACACATTTCCCTTACCACGCAACCTCCCCGACCCTTCGCACCATGCTGGACCGCAGTAACACCCAACTGAAGTTATCCTTCCCTACTTTCGGCGGCGATGACTCGCATGGATGGGTTTTCAAAGATGAGCAATATGTTGATTTCAAGCTCATACTATCAACCAAATTTGGTGACCCTCTTAATTGTGTCGAATCCAATGAGTTGGAACTCCCGGCAGACTTATTCAGAATTTATCCTTGTAGACAAGGATAATTTGGGGAGGATGGAATGATATGTGCACTTATTTGTGCTTAGCATCCTTCAGATTGTTAGGGAGTCTTAGACTTGGTCAATTAATAGTTAGAAAAAATAAGTAGTGGTCTTTATGTTTATTGTTTATGGCCAATGTGTAGATATGCTGCACCATTTAGATAGCTCCACTTTCACGTTCAGTTGGTTGGTTTAATGTTGTTAGTTGTTTGCATTAGTTGTCAGTTGTTTCCTTTGTTATTGACATTATGTTGTTAGTGGTTTAGTGGTTCCTGGTTTTCAAGAATTGTTGCTAGTTTTTTTGTGAATGATGAGTTCAATGAAATCTACATATAAATAAAATTTGAGAATTTTCAAGTACTAGAACTATTTATCCAAATTTTGTAAAATATGAAGGCATCGAAAAATAGGCAAAATATAAGTATATAATGGTTTGAGTTGGGTTATTTGGGTTGATAAAACACAATCCACAAACCAACCCAAACCTATCGGGTTGCTAAAAATTAACCCAGTTGTTTTTTTTTCCTTTAACAAAACCAAACCAACCTACTTAAATTGGTTTGGTTGGACGGGTTGATCGATTGGCGGTTTGGGTGCCCACCCCTCTTAGATATCAATATTCTTGAGTTTTTTTAGGACTCTCGATATCTTCCAAGACAATAAGACAGCTCGTCTCGTTTAATTCTTTGATGATTTTCTACATCAATTCATCTTCAAAAAGTGTTGCATCTTCCACCATGACTCGGGTTGAATAATAATTTGTTGCAGTACATCATTCTTTGAACACACTGGAAACTTGAACCTAGGCAGTGTTGGTGAAATAATGCTTCACACCAAGATAAATTTCAATTTTTTAAAAAAGCAAGATAAATCTGATATTTTTCAAATATTCAACTAACATAAACCCTACAATCCGAAAGAAAAAAAAAAACAAACCTCGCTGATTCACCGTTCTGGAAAAGAGTAGCTGTTGAGAGAGAAAAAAAAAATAAGGAAAACCCTAGATTTCATTTCGAAAGAGTGAGTTTGGTTTTCAATATATATATATATATGTTTGTGTGTGTGTGTGATTTTCACCATTAATTTCACAAATTATTTGGATCCAAAAATAATATGCTTTTAAAAAAATAAAAATGGATGTGTTAATAATTTCAATAAGGGTAATGTTGGCATTAGGATGAGTATTTATAGTTATGATATAATTTTTAAATTATAGATATAGATGTACTTGTAAAATGAGTGTGTAAATCATATTTATAGGCGGCAATATCGGCACCCTTACAGATATTTCCTGAATTTTTTTTCGAAAAAGATATTTCACCCCATATCACATCAAAACTCATAAATTACGGAAATATCGTGGAAAATACAGATATTTTAAAGAGAGATTCTTTTGACAATCCAATTTTTTTCTTTTTACACTTCTTTTTTAAAGACACCTTATTCTCAAAATTCAAATTAAAAAAAAAAAGAAAAAAATCTAAAGACACTTCCTTTTGTTCCAAGATTATTATTTTTATCTTTTGGCAATCCTATTCTAAAGACAATCCATTTTAAAAATAAATTTCTAAAGACACTCCATTTTATTTTAATAAAAGCAAGGATGAACCGTCGTTTCCTTTGGATTCATCCTGATGAGTAATTGATAATGCATATTTCTACACATTGTCACATTGTGTATCCCCATTTCCTATTGTTTTGCATCCGTTTCCGGGTAAAAAACTAGATATTTGATGGTTTAATTGAGTTTGTGCATGTTTCTAAGTAATCCAGGGGGGAAATTGCAAAGTTAAGGGAATTCAAGGGCCAAACTGAAGAATTGTAGAATCAAAAAGAAGAGAAGAGTATGTGCCCCTCGACAGGCGCACCAAGAGCGCAACACCAGCTCATCTGCTCTAATAGGGTGGCTCTGGTGAAACGTATGTCGACCAGCGCATGAGCACCAGCGCATAAGGACCAGTATGGTGACGCTGGTGAAGCGCCTGACGATCAACGCCACACCAGCGCATATGATTCCAGCTCAGCAAAATCTCTGGAGCTTTGTCCCCTAATTTCCAAACATTATAAATACTCCACTTCCTTTCATTTCTAGTACCTCTACCACGACCCTTCAGCTCCAAATACTCCCATTACAATCCAAAACCTCTAAGAACCAACCTTTAAACCAAATCCTTCACCAAATCACCTAAAACCTTCATCAAATCACCATCTAAACTCAAATCCCACCTTACCAACCACTCAACACCTCATTTCCTCACCTAGATCAACCATTAAGATCACATCTTGGAGCAAAAGAAGTCAAGGAGAGAAGAAGTCTAGCACAACCAGGCAAGAGAGGAGGAGTCCTTCAACTTACTTCATTTTTTTCCTTTCTCTCTTTACTAATACTTGTAGTCACTTTACTAATACTTGTATTTATTTATGGCTTGTAATTATTTCAAATCTTGTATGGCCATTTCTTATATTATGAACTAAATTCATCTTGGCTAAGGCCAAGATGAAGCCTTTACCATGAATTACTAATGAAGACCACCACTTTATCTCTATTGTTTGTGTTCATGTATGTGTATTTTATGCTATTATCAATATTGAATGGTTAGCTAGCAATTAATGCTTATTTGGTTGTTGTGTGATGTACCGAAAGGAGAAGCACACAACGTGCTCAATGAAATGCATGATAGAGGTCTAGTAAGGTAGAGATACTCGAGGCTAGTCTCTAAGACTCAATTAGTGTACCATAAAGCTTAATAAACTGGTGTGTATTTCAGATGACCATCGAGAGATGGGTTATTGGTGCATATAAGTGTTATCTCTATAACTCGAGAGAGAGTAAAGACTAATAGAGGGTTGTCACGAGTCTACATGTACACTTGCATAATTTTATCTTAAACGGTGTGTCTATAAATTGGTGAGAATTGGTTAGGTGGATTCACGGTCTTAGCCTAATTTCCTCTTAGTAATACAATCATGTGCTTGTGAATGACTTTGCTTTGTTTGCTTGTTTGCCTAGTTTCATTAATTGCCTTTTAGTTGTAGACTAATTTAATTGGTTTTGAGTAGTATAATTCAATCATCCAACCTTTGCTTGTCTAAATAGTAGTCTAATCAATCAATTGTGCTAATCAATTCATCAATCCTCGTGGAACGAATTTTATTTATCATAGCACTACATTACAGCTTCGTACTATTGCAGATGCTCATTTTGGAGTGATTAGTAATCTTTTTTGAATTAAATTATTAAATAAAGAAATTATCTCTCCTAAATTATTAGGTTAAATATTAAATATTAAAAAATCTCTCCTAAATTTTTAAATATCATATTAAACTCTCTCTCATCCAATACATATCTCTAGTTTTCTATCTCCATTATTTCTCAAGCAAGATTAACAGTTAAGAAAAAAATAATTACGAATAAGCTTGATTTTTAGGAACCGTATATATGTATATATTAAAAAAAACTCAAAAAACAAATACCTTGTTTTAAAAAAAATCGAAATATGAATATGCTTTTTATTACTTTCGTAGATATGTGATTGCCTAGAGAACTTTAATTCTTTCATTAGTCTTAGAAATTCTGAGTTTAATTGAATCTAGTTGCAACAAATAAAGTTTTTGTATATCTTTTTTTCTTGAAAATTGACTTTTTAAAATATATATATATATATTACTGTTATTAAAAAACTAAAAATATTCGTAAATTTTTTTTTCTTAACTGTTAGTCTTGCTTCAAAAAGAATGGAGATAAAAAATTAGAGATATGTATTAGAGGAGAGATAGTTTAATATGATATTTAAAAATGTAGGAGAGAGTGTTTAATATTTAATATTTAATCTAATGCTTTAGGAGAGATAATTTATATTTGTAATAATTTAATTCTAAAAAACTAAAAATACCTCCATACTTTCTCGATCAATCTCTGTTATTAAACAGAGATTAATCGAGAAAATATAGAGATATGATTTTTATTTTTTGAAAAATAGAGAGAAAGAGTAATTAGGAGAGTGTGTTTAATATAGTAATAACATATTTAGATGAGAGTGTTTAATAGTAATATTTAATCTAATGATTAGGTGAGAGAATTTCTTTTTCTTTTTTTAATAATTTAATTAGTTTAAAATGCAAATAGATAATTTGTGGATCGTAAAGAGAAGCTCTATATTTTAAACTATGCTTTGCAAACAAGGCCTTATTGATATAAAAATATAAAATAAATTTGGAAAACTAGTCCACCATTCCACTTGTTCTCGCAGAGCTTAACCCAACTTGGGTTATCCTAACTCCCAAGTACAACAATTAGTTTTCTTAGGACTATCCAAAAAATGTTGGTTTCAACCTTTGGAGAGGGGCCAATATATTAATATATAATACTTAGGGGATCATAATAAAAAATTTAAAAAATTATGTTTTAAATATAGAGAAAATAGACCTTTTTAGTCAAAAAATTAAGGACTTTATTAAATTTACCCAACATTAGTATTGTTATTGTTTTTACCAAACTTTGCCTTGAAGAGACAAAATTGACCCTCATTTTCCAATTTTCCTTTTGCTTTTAATTTGTTGTGTGAAATTGTCTCTTCTCTCTCTCTCTTCTCTCTCAGGACTATCTCTTCTCTCCCTCTCCTTTTTCTATGCCATTTGCACAGCTATGCACAGCTATTTCTCTCTTCCCTCTCACGCCTAAAACCTATTGCTATCTCTTCTCTCACGCATAAATCAACTTCCCTCATATCTCCACCCAGTCGCCGAAAACACCGGCCACCACGAAACACACATTCTCGCTACCTTCTTTCTCTCCCATTTCATGTGATTTTGTGTTTGAGTTTTGTGGTGGTTGATTGGTTCGATTTCGGGTTTGGTGGTTGACTGGTTCCATTGATGAAGATCTGAAGATCCATCTATGTTCTTTTTTAATTTATTTTTTTTCAAATTTTTTATTTGGATTTCGTTTATGGGTTTGTGAAATGGGTTTTTGTTTTGTTTTGTTGCTGAAAAAATGAAGGAAAGAGAAGGGAAATCCTTGGTTTTTTTTATAAAATAAAATTGGTTTCTGGGTGCTGATGAATCTGGGATTGTAAAGATTGATGATCTCCTTAATTTTTTTTCAGATTTCTTTAAACACACCAGGCCACCAACTAAACACACTACGACAACCAAATTAAATACACCGGGTGTAAACCAATTAAACACACTAAGGCAGACCAATTAAACACACCACGACACCAATTAAACACACTAAGGCATACCAATTTAACACATCAGGCTACCAATTAAATGCACCACGACAACCCAATTAAACACATCATGGCAGACCAATTAAACACATCAGGACATACCAATTAAACACACAAGGTGTAAATCAATTAAACACACCAGGACACGGGCTCAAAAAATAAACATCACTATTTGGGGTGGGTGTTGTGCAAATATCACCACATTACTAATTCATGTTTAAAAGGCACCAATATAGGTGTCCAGACAAAAATACCCCTTCCAAGTGGGTTTTTGTCGTTTTCAAACTTAGTGAGAAAAACCAAGAGAGAAAACATCGGCTGGAAAAAGAACCGGCGTTGGAAGATCAGTGGTTTTCCAGCTGAAAAATACGTTGAAGTAACCGTCGGTAGGACAACAAAGTTTTTTCGGGTGTTCAGACGAGAGCATCTTCAATCGACTGTGGTAAGTTGATTCAGATTATGTTGTAGATTTTGTTTTTAATAAGTTCATGTTTGATGTTGGTTGTTGATTAAACTTGTAGATTATGTTTGTTTGTTGATCTGAGAATGGTTGGGGGTTATGTTAGGGTTTGTAAATCTGTTGAAGATCTGAGTTCCCGAGATTTTTCAAGGTGATTCCGAGCTTTTTTCGAGCTTTTTAAAACATTTTCCGAGCTTTTTCTGGGTTTTCGAGCTTTTTCAAACTGGTTCCGAGCTTTTTCTGGGTATCTGAGCTTTTTAAAAATGAGTCTGAGCTTTTTTAAAATGCCCGAGCTTTTTGAAACTGTTCCCGAGCTTTTTTAAAATATGGCCGAGCTTTTTCAAACAGTTTCCAAGCTTTTTGAAACAGTGTCCGAGATTTTTTAAACAGTCCGAGCTTTTTTAAACTGTCCGAGCTTTATCAAACAGTTTCCGAGCTTTTTGAAACTGTGTCCTAGATTTTTTAAACAGTCCGAGCTTTTTTAAACTGTCCGAGCTTTTTCAAACAGTTTCCGAGCTTTTTTAAATAGTCCGAGCTTTTTCAACAGTCCGAGCATTTTCAAAATGTGTCTGAGCTTTTTCAAACTGTGTCTGAGCTTTTTCAAACAGTGCCCGAGCTTTTTTCAACAGTCCGAGCTTTTTTTAAATGAGTCCGAGCATTTTCAAACAGTGTCCGAGCTTTTTCAAAACACGTCCGAGCTTTTTTCAAACTGCCCGAGCTTTTTCAAACTGAATCCGAGCTTTTTGAAACTGCTTCCCTGCTATTTTATATTATTATGTCCTGAGCCTTTTACATTTATTGATGCATTGTTTATGTGAAAATGCAAATGGGTAGTGACCTAAAGGATTTGCTTAAAACTCCAGAGGATGAATGGTACGATGGAAAAATCACTCGGCATGACCATTTCAGCGACCTTAAAGATATGGACGTCGCACTGGACAGTGTACCAGAACAATTCAAGGTCGAAGACCGACGTTGGTATACAGAGTCTTGTTTTGGTCATTTCCTTAGGATGGATCGGGGGATGAAGTTTTCGGGTGGCATAGTCCATCGACTGCTATTGCGCGAGCTACATCACGATGGGCCGGAGGATGAGATGAGATTTATGTTAGGTCCTCAGTTTGATCCGGTTCTCTAAGGTTGAATTATGTCTAATCACTGGATTGAAGTTTGGAGTGATTCCCGACACGACGAGGTATGAGATGGTTCAGAAAGGGATACACCAACGGTATTTCAATGGTGTAGATGAGGTGGATTATGAACAGCTAAGAGATGTTCTACGGATCGGTGTATTTGAGGAGCAGTACGATGCTGTGAAGCTGTGCCTCATTTATATGTTAAACTGGATATTGATGGGGTTGGACGAGAGAGAGAAAGTTCCATTATGGCAGATCCGGTTAGTCGAGGACTTGGACGCTTTTGATGCATTCCCGTGGGGTGCCCACGTGTATAGGCAGTCCATTATTGGATTCAAGCATGCCTTGGACAGTCGACGTGTGCGGTATGAGAGACGACAGTAGGAAAAAGGCGCTGACATTCACACGGTAGAGACGTACAACATTTACGGTCTAGCTCACGCACTGTTGGTGAGAATTTAGAATTTGTATCTTTTGAAAACCTGAATATTTTTTTACATGAGTTACGAAATAAATGATTGGATTCTGAATAACTTGTTTTTTTACATAGGTATTTGCGTATGAGGTTATCCCCGAGCTTGGGACCCGATTTGGGACTCGTAGGCTGATTGAGTTGTCCCCCCGTATGTTGAAATGGCAGTTGTATAAGCAACCAATGTCGGACAAGCTGGACAAGATTTTCTTAGTCAGGGTAAGGATCTATTGTGTTAAAGTGTTTACATATTAGGATTATACAAATACAATGGTCTAACAACGATTTCAGATGTTTGTGAGGACTGCATTGGTGCCGACAGCAGCTGAGAGGGTTGCACGGTACTACGAGGGCATAAATGAGGGAGGCAGTCTATATATGGCCGCCGATGGACAGGACGGCTCGGTACCGGATCCCTTACATCATACGACTGTCGGACCCAGTCATACGGAGGGTTCCGACCAGGAGTTTGGCGGTGGGAGTCCCCTCAGGCACAGGCCGGATACGGAGGGTTCGGACCCAGAGTTTGTCACTGGGAGTCCTCTTAAGCGCAGACAGGTTCGATTTGCGATGCCCGGTGGAGTACATTCACGAGAAGACGTTGGAGGGCATCGCCAGGTATGTCAAAAATGGTGTAATGCATTATTTATGTTGAAACAAGTGTTGGGTTTTAGTACTGACAATAATGATTTTGTTTCAGGACCGTTTGGAACGAAAAATCCAAGATGTGATGGATGCAGTCGCTGCATTACGGGAGGATCTCCGGAAGAGTGATCAGGAACGAGATAGGCAGCATAGGGAGGTGATGGACTTTCTCCGGGGGCGGTGAGGTTCGACATCACAGTCAGGCAGGGATGGTCCACCCTCCCATGATCGAGACTCTCCACGTAGAGACAGAGACGGAGGGACGGACCCAACCACCGGACCTACAACTGAGGCTGATGGACCTCAGATACAGGGCCCAATAGCTGAAGATACAGTACGAGACCAGTAGATGCAAGTCCCTGGTGGCACGGATACATGAGTATTTGGGGAGACAGTTACCCAGGCGTTATTAGAGGTTTCCGCAGCTTATGGAGGTATAGGATGTGGATCCTCCTGTTCATATCCAGGACCACACAGCGGACCCGTCTAGTCCACTGGGTCAAAGTCCCTCCTCCCGTACAGTCCACACTCCTGACCTGACCAAGCGATCCATAGGGAGCACCCCTGCGGTCCATCCGACACCGCTCTCCTCTACTCGATCCCGTCACACCTCACCCCCCAGTGACATTGCTGGTCCATCCCGACACAGCCCACCCCACAGGTCTATCTCATCCCATCGGAGCCCTCGACGTGATCCACGGGGACAGAGTTCCTCCTCCCAACACCCCCAGTGGTCCACGATCAGCATAGGCAGCAGCGGATTCGCAAACTGAGGCTGGCAGTTGGTGAGCCCATACACTGACCCCTGTCGGCCGAAGAGGCCAATGACACTGCCCCTGTCATCAGCACATACATTCAGGCCCTAATGATTTGGTAGACGCTGACCAGCTTGCGGCTGTTGGAACCTAGGGTTACAGATTGCGCAACGGAAGGTTTTAAAATTTTTAATGCAATCATTAAACTAACCCATTTGTACAGTAATAATCAAATGCATTAATAAAGTAAAGTGATGAAACATTTTCATACCTACGTAGGAGGCTCCTTCACTTTGATACGAACTGCTCCTGATTTGAACCACGTGATCTTCCTCTCTATCTCTCGGAACTGGTAACAGCGTGTGGGCGCGTCACGATATTCAGGACCTGTATGGAGGAAGAAGAGAAGAACACACACAAAAACAAACTCTAGAAGTGCATCATTTGTGGTCTCACCACACACTAATATTTTTGTTTGCTTTTTGTTTGCTTTCACGATCACTTTTTGTTTCTTCTTTTGCTGTGTATCTTTTCTATTTCTCTTCAAAAAATGTTTAAGTAATCTGATTACTTTTTCATTTTTTTTGTCTCATTCGGTTATTGCTTTTTCTAATTAAATATATATCTCATATATATTCAAAAAACAACAAACCAAAATCTATTTGATTTTTAAAAATTTTATAAAGATATCTTATATCTTTTTTTTAAAATTAATTAAATATTTATTTTTGAATTCAAACATTTTAAATTCAATTTCAAATATTTAATTTAAAATAAAATAATCATATTATCTTATTTTATTCAAAATCAAATATCAACTAACACCCTCCATTTAGTGATTAACAACATAATTAAATAATCTTATTATTTAATTTATTTAATCACCATTATTCATTAATTAAATAATCTCATTATTCAATTAATTCCCGAATAAATACATGTCACTTTCGTAACACAATTAATTGGACAATCCAATTAATTAACCGTGACCCTTGTTACCTAAATCGATCGGGCTAGCAAGGGGACCTAATGGACCCATAGTATTTTGAGCTCCATTAATCCTTAGAAATTATTAATTAAACTCTTTAATTAATATTTCATGATTATTAACTTCGGTGTTATTCCACTAAAAACCCGAAGATGCACTCTCTCAACTGTAGACGTTTTTACACAAACCAATAACTCTCGGTGTCCATCGATATAGCTATTACATATGGTATAATCCTCCACAAGTAGTTCATAATTAGAGCTGGGTCATAATGTCTGTTATGCCCCTCTAATCATATCTTTCCATTAAGTACCATTGATTCTCTAATGAACAATAAATCCTACATTCCTTACGGAATTAGGAGAGCGCTCATATTGTTCAAGCCCCGAATCAACCCTTAAGGGAACTTACCATCTACTTCTCACAAGAAGGAGTGGATTCCACTATTGTGTACAAACCTTCCCAGCCACAAGCCAAACCGCGATCCCAACATACGGAGTATATTGATCGGGAATGCAACTCCGACCTCACCCATGGTATATCAAAGACCACGATCTAACCTGAAGGAGTCGATAAGACACTCAGGATTAAGATCACCCACATATAGCCATCATTAGTTGATATATATGAATCTCATCATTAAACGGATCTTAGTGAGAGATTCATATAGATCATGGCCCAGTCCTATATGATCACATCATACAAGGTGCCTCCATTCTCATATCTACATATGAATGATCCAGGATAGGATCACCGTACACTACGAAATGGACCGCAGCTGTAGATTAACCATAAATAAAGTACCCAGCTTTATTTGCTATCTACGGACTCTTTAAATTGCTCGTTTCAAACTGAATCCATCTATATATGACACTCATATACTCAGTTCGAAATTACATCCGGCAATTTTGGATGTTAAGTGCACATGTTATATAAAGTATGACACAAAATGAATGAATATACTACTTTTTTTTATTTATGTTCAAATTATATTTACATATTACAAGCTTTAGGGCAAAAACCCCAACAACGGCTTACAAAGCCTACAAGAGGAACGTGACGGGGGAATTGTAAGTATTATAATATTGTGAATTTATTTTGAAACACCTAAGTTAAATTAGTTGTTTTTCTAAATAATTAAAAATTACGCAGACGTGATGTGGATCTGATGACCCACATGCCTGTGACTTGGTTCCAGTGGTTGCAAGCCAACTTTATGGAGTTGGAGGATACGGTACTTTCCTTACTTCGATTGTCTTTTAAGTTTGTTTAACTTATGGAAGAATACTAACAATGTATAATGTTTATATTGTCAGCATATGGACGTGTACCTGCATATTTTACGGAAGCGTCAGCGAGCATTCCCCATTGTCTACATTCAGAGGATGAACATACTAGATTCTCAGTTCTATGTAAGTGTTTCAAATGTATTGTTTTCGCACGTCTGTTTGTTGTGTTTCATCCTGTTTGTAACGTTTCGGTTCGTTATCTATTTTCAGTCAATGCTGGAGTTTCAGTGGCGGAGAATCATGCCTCGCGATGCTGTGGGCAAAGCCCCGAAAAAACTGGTCTGTGTTGAAGTACATGTGGTCCCCTGAAGATCTGATAACGGTACGTGGATTGCTCCCGGTAGGGAACCGACCATGGCACGAGGTTGACGCGGTGAGCACAATACAGTTATGGTTTCAATGTGTTTAATTAATATTTCTTATTTTGACCATAACAATATCTTGAACACTTGGTACAGGTTCTTATTTCGTGCAACATTGGTGGCCAGCATTGGCTCGTGGCCAACGTCAACCTTACTGTCGGGAAGATCCACCTGCTAGACCCATTCAGACAGGAAGTCCCCCTACAGATCAGGAAAGAGCACGTCGCTCCATTGCGGTGGTTTCTACCCTCGATGTTGCATTAGGTGGGGTTTCACGATGCCAGACCAACGGGCGAGGCGAAGTATGAGAAGCGGAATAGGCCATTTAGGGTAAGCATGGTGTCTACAACACATGTGCCCCAACAGACTAGAGGGTATGACTGTACGAGCATCATTTAAACTTTAAGTTTGTTTTATTAAACTTCAATTGTAACGGTTGTTCATATGCTGAGTAGCAGGGGTAACTGTAGTGCTCATACCTTGAGATTGATAGAGTACGTACTAGCGAACAGGAAGACGTTCGACTGGTCAGAAGAAGATATGTGCACCAGACGGGAGAAGTTTTTTAAAGGCTCGAGCTTTTTTACAAATCTCGAGCTTTTTTCAAGTGTCCGAGCTTGTTTTCTAAAGGCTCGAGCTTTTTGTCCAAAGGCTCGAGCTTTTTCCAAGGCTCCGAGCTTTTTCAAAGGCTCCGAGCTTTTTCAAAGGCTCCGAGTTTTTGTAAAGCCTTCGAGGTTTTGTAAAGCCTCCAAGCTTTTTCAAAGGCTCCGAGCTTTTCCAATGGCTCCGAGCTTTTTATTAACAGCATCGGAGATTCAAATTTCACAGATTCAAAATTCACAAAACCAGCTTCATGTTTACAAAAGGAACGTTTTTTAAAAATGAAGGATAAAAAACAATATTTCAGACAAACATATTACCTTGTTTTGTTTAAGAACGTTGAGTAGTTTTGAAATTTATTGTAGAGAGAGAAAGAGAGGAGTTACTGCGTTCAGTGTTTCAAGTGTGGAGATGGAAGTACAGAGACAATAAAAAATTGATTATTTAAGGGCAATTTTGGTAGTTCACCAAAACAGGTGCTTTTTAAACATAACTTATTAAACCGGTGACGTTTGTGCAACAACGAGACAATAAGGTGACATTTCTCACCATTTCCACACCAGGACACCAATCAAACATACCAGGGCAGACCAATTAAACACATCATACCACCAATTAAACACACCAAGGCAACGCACGGTGTAAATCAATTAAACACACCATGGAAAATCAATTAAACACACCAAGTCTAATTAAACACACAAGGGCAAAAATAAAAAAAGGGCAATTTTGTCCAAAAAGTGGATTTTTTGGTTGAAGCAATAAAAATACTAATCTTGGGTAAAAACAATAAATCCCCTAATTTTTTGGTTACTTATAAATTTTACCCTTAAATATAATACCATGAACAAGATAGAGTTAACTTGCAAGAGTATCAGTTTCTTATATAATTGCTGCATTTGCTTTGTGAAGATCAACCTAATTTGCTGTAATTTTAAAGCTTTTGGAAGATTACTTTTCTCTAGCTAGCTAATACCTGCAGAACAAATTAACGTTTGGTTTCTTTTCAACTAAATCATATCTAATATTCAAATCCCAATACTGTTCACAACAAATTGCAGATTGACAGTCAAATTAATCAACCTGAGACTTACCATAAAATTATAAAAGTCAAAGATAATAATGTTATCTTCAAATTAATCAACTAGTGCAAACCACATAAAATAACAGGCATTTCCCAAAGATAATTGTGTCCAAAGCACAAGCTGTATTAAAAATACTTCCCAAGCAGTACAAATTTTGTCTGAAAGCAAAATACAAACAATGTAGTAATTTTGAGTTATGGCTTATGCAAATGACAAAATATTCTCCTCATAATTGGAGACAGTAACAGTATCAATACAACTAAAGTCATTAAACTGACGAGAATAATCTGGCAAGCCAGATATTTCAACTCTTCTAATAACGTTTTCTACAACATCGTAATAAAGCACAGAAAAATATTGGTTTGATACGCTACGCGATGCTAGAACGAGCTCACCAGTAGTGTGAATTGAGCAAGCAACGAAATACAATTGCCCCTCTTCGTCTTGCAATTCATGCAAATGATCTGAAAGCATCGCTAAACCAATCCTAGGCCAAAAAGAGTCATCAACTCTCCAAACGATCGAACTGCTATCTTCATTGTCATCCAATCGATCATAGCTAACTATTGCTGGATTCCCTCCAAAATCTATCAAGCTGGCCTCATTTAAATCTTGAAATGCGATATCAACAGGGATTTGAATCACTTGGAATGTTTCTTTGCCGACGTCAAATGCCACCAAAACGGCCCTGCTACTTCTGTTCCAGTTAGTCCAGCACCTGAAATATATAATCCCACCAATGCAAATGCTCTCTCGTTGAGGATAATAACATGGACCGCCATTAACCAATCTCCACGACTCGTCGGTCCCCAACGTGAAAACTCTGTATTCAGGGTCTTTTCCGGGAACTTTCCAAGAATTCAACACTTTGTGTTTCTTGGTCACCGGATCAAACCCAAATGAGTTAACACAGAAATACGTAGAGGATGCAGATGGGGAACTTACAGGAGCAACAATTGGAAGGGTAAAGACTTGTCTGGTGCTTGGATTGCATATCTGAGCACAAATTCCAAAATCCAAACAGAGCAACCCATTAAGAGACTGAGTGGTGTATCTTGAAAACCGAGGTGGGATTGTCAAGAGAGGAACTGCTGATCCGCCATTGTAGTCTGCGTAGAAAAACATTTGACCGGATTGGAGTCTAGAGGAGCATGTTATCAGGAGACCAATCGGTTTGATCGGGAAATGGGTGTTATGTGATTTCACAAACCATGGAGTGATAACAGAGGAGTTACAATACTTGGAAACGCACCTGAATCGAACCACGGACTTCAAAGGAAGCTTAGCGAGAATTTCCAAGATATTATCATAAGGAATTGATCTGGCCATCTCTATCAATATTCAAGAACCCTAATTTTTCTGTTTTCCACCCAAGTTGGGATTTTCTTGTTTTTCTCTCCTTTTGGTTTATGCCAGAATCTGGACGTAAACCGTTCTTTTGTATTCTTACTTTGTCTGTGCACAGGTGTGCAAGACTGCAGAGCGGGATTGATTAGTAGTTTTCATTTTGGGTGAAATTTAAAAGTAATCAAAAAATTAGGTGGGTTTTTAAATATAGCCTGAATTAGTATATTGATTGTTTTTGTCAAATAATCCACTTTTTGTACCAAATTGTCCTTCAATGAAAATGAATTAAAAAAACAAAAGAAAAGGAGAATTAAAAAGCAAAAGTTACAGAGAGAAACATTCAGTGTTTGAAGTTTGAAATAGACGAGAGACGACCGAGAGAGACAATACTGAGAGACGACTCGGATTCGAACGAAACGAGAAACAACTCGGATTCGAACAAGAAATGGCTTGGATTCCATTCGAGGGTTGAAGAAGTGATTTGGGTGGCGAAACTGATTAGAAACTGCTTGGATTCGAATATGATTCTGGGGTTTTTTGGTTTTGTTCGAAACATACACGGCGGGGGAGTAAGAAACATGAAGAAGAAACAGGTTCGGTTTAATTCGAACCCCACCTTCATGTTTAATTGATTGATTTTATGGTTTTTCTATTATTCAATGAAGATATTCTCTGGAAAAAAAAAATTGGAGTTAATTTTTGTGTTGCTTATGTTGTTTGTAGTTGATTTTGAGTTAATACTGAAATAGATTTGAAATTCTATCGGATTTTCGTTTGATTTTCATTTCTATTTTTGGATAGTGTGTGGGTCTCAATAATTTGATTTCATTATGTGTTGGAAATCTTAATTGATGGGTTTGATGTCTTGTTTGAGTACTGTCAAGTCTAATTTAGAAAAGGGCAAATTACACTGAACCCTTTGAGGTTTGGACAAGTTACACTTAGATGTATAAGTTACTTTATTATACACTAACACCCCCCAAATTTAAATTTGACTTTAAAAATACCTAAAATGCCCTTAGTTATATTATTTTACACTTTATTTTTTTACCTTTTAATCAAACACTTTATAAACTTTAATAAAATAAAAAAATTAAATAAAAGATATGATTCATTAAATAAATAAATAGTTTAAATAAATAAATAGTTTTTTTAATTAAATAAATAAATATTTTGAATAAATAAACAATTTTAAAATAAATAAATAAATGAATAGTTTTAAAAAATAAAAGTAATAAATAGTTTTAAAAAATAAAATAAATAATTAGTTTTAAAAAATAAAATAAATAATTAGTTTTAAAAAAATAAAAAAATAAATTTAAAATATAAATAAATAAGTGAAAAACTTAAAAACATTAAATTTTTTAAGGATATTCATTAATGGAACAAGAAAAACTCTAAATATCTAAACTTTTACTATAAAGACGATGGTGAGAGAAGCTTCAAGGTTCCCAACACTCATTAGATATTTAGAGTTTATATTGTCCCTATTAATAGATATTCTTAAAAAAATAATTTTTTTAATTTTTTCACTCATTTTTTAAACTATTTATTTATTTGATTTTTTTAAAACTTTTTTTATTTAATGTTTTAAATTATTTATTTACTTAATTTTTTAAAAAATATTTATATAATTAATTTTTTTAAACTATTTATTTAATTTTTAAAACTATTTATTTTTTTTAAAAAAAACTATTTATTTATTTAATGAATCATATCTTTTATTTAATTTTTTTATTTTATTAAAGTTTATAAAGTGTTTGATTAAAAGGTAAAAAAAATAAAGTGTAAAATAATATAACTAGGGGCATTTTAGGTATTTTTAAAGTCAAATTTAAATTTTGGGGGTGTTAGTGTATAATAAAGAAACTTTTCCATCTAAGTGTAACTTGTTCAAACCTCAAGGGGTTCAGTGTAATTTGCCCTTTAGAAAATCAACTTTCATTGATATGTTGTTGGGTTTGTATGATATGCAAACTGTGTTTTATATTTTTTTATATAATCGGTTGTGTGATGTGGGTGAAAACTGAAAAGTCTGATTTGTGAGTCAATCCAAACACAATTGTTGTGCACGTTGTGTTTAATTGTTGTGCACCGGTATGTTTACTTGGGTAGGAAAAAGTTGTGTGTTTAATTGTTGTACACCGGTATGTTTACTTGGTTAGGAAATAGTGGTGTGTTTAATTAATGTGCACCAATGTTTTTAATTGTTGTGTACATGTGTGTTTATTTGGGTAGGAAATAGTGGTGTGTTTAATTGTTGTGCTTAATTGTTATGCACCGGTGTGTGTAATTCCTTATGACCGGTGTTTGTTTAATTGTGGTGCACTGGTATGTTTAATTGTGATGCACTGGTGTTTTTAAATTGTGCATATGGAAAATATAGATTATGACCGGTGTTTTAAGGTGCAAAGGAATACATGGAAACCGGAGGCATTAATCAACGTGGGTTGTAGGTTGAAGAACCTGGCTACTATAGAGAATATCTTATGCAAGGAAGGGAAGCACATGGAATTCATGTCAAGTTGTAAATTAAACGCACCGGGCATTGTCAATTAAACACACCAGGCAAGCAATTAAACACATCAGACCTACGCAATTAAATACACCAGGTCAAGGCAATTAAACACACCAAGTCTTATGAATTAAACACATCAGGCTTGTCAATTAAACACATTAGGCAATGTCAATTAAACACACCATAAATTAAACGCACCAGGCAATGTCAATTAAACACACCCGGCTTGTCAATTAAACACACCAGGCAATATCAATTAAACACACCAGGCTTGTCAACTAAACACAACATGCGATGTCAGCAATGGTGTGTTTAATTTTTCATGACATAATTTGTTCCATCACAATTTCAAAACAAAGTGGTAGTCACATATTCAGAGCGTAAACTTGTTTCATCACAATTTCAACACTAGTTTTTTCAACAAAATGCAAAATCATTACAAACGGTTCATAAAATCCAATTTCAACATAATTCCAACATAGTTCATAAATTCAACTAAATCCATACCATTTTAAACATAATCCTTACTAACACAAACACAATTTAGATGTCACCATTGGTTGGCTCTGTAGGGTTATTATATGGTCGTGTTGGACACGTCCTTATGTTGTGTCCCTCTTGTCCACATAACTTGTACTTACGACGTCGGGGCTGTGGTGGATCTGTTTGTGGGTCTGGAACATTTCCTTGCTGATCGGCCGAGGGTTTGAACAATTTTGTCTGTTGTGGCCAGATTTCTTGCAGATGGCACAATACCTACTCCTACGACCATGCTCGCCTGCAGATGGAACCCTATTCTTTCTCGGCCTACCAGCTTGTGCTCGCCACTCTGGTGGAAGAGCAACTTCTTAAAGTACTTCCCCAAGAGTATTCCATTCACTTGGGTGTCCAACGGGAAAGATGACACCGGAATAGCTTTCCAACCAGGTGCTTGTTTTGTAGAAATCGGAACTAAAGTCGACAAATTTCCTTTTACAAAACCTACAAACACAGTCAAACAAATACCAATGTGTTTATTCATTATAAAAAAATACATTTAAATATTAGGAGAATATATACCTTATAGCAGCTAATTAAACAAGCCAGACGCCAGTGTAAACCAATTAAACACACAATGCTTTGTCAATTAAACACACCAGACAATGTCAATTAAACACATCAGGCATTGTCAATTAAGGCAATGTCAATTAAACACACCAAACATTGTTAATTAAACACACCAGGCAATGACAATTAAACACATCAGGCTTTGTCAATTAAACACACCAGACTTAGACAATTAAACACACTAGGAAAGCAATTAAACACACCAGGTCAAGGCAATTAAACACACCAGGCATAGGCAATTAAACACATCAGGTGAATACAATTAAACACACTAGGTCAAGGCAATTAAACACATCAGACAAACATTTAAGCACACCAATGAACCAATTAAACACACCACATGTAGGCAATTAAACACACCAGGCCTACGCAATTAAACACGCCAGGAAACCAATTAAACACACCAGGCGTAGGCAATTAAACACACCAGGCAAGCAATTAAACACACAAAATCAAGGCAATTAAACACATCACGAAGGCAATTAAACACACCAGTCAAGCGATTAAACACACCAGACAACCGATTAAACTCACCAGGCCTACGCAATTAAATACATCAAGCATACGAAATTAAACACACTAGGGCAAAAAAATTAAATACACCAGGCCAACGCAATTAAACACACCTGCCAGGCAATTAAACACACCTAGCCAATCAATTAAACACACCACATGTAGCCAATTTAACACTCCATGCAAGCAATTTAACACACCACATGTAGACAATTAAACACACCACATATAGACAGGACAAGACAATTAAACACATCAGGCCAAGGCAATTAAACACACCACATGTAGGCAATTAAACACACCAGACAACCAATTAAACACACTAGGCATACGCAATTAAACACACCAGGCGTAGGTAATTAAACACATCAAACAAACACAATTAAACACACCAGTCAAACAATTAAACACACTAGGAAAACCATCTTCCTCAACCTAAAGGCATCAACAAAACTAATACTGTAACAAATAATATTAGGTTCTCAAATACCTACATCGACAAGAAGGACCTGAATCATCTCGATTAACAATGAAATTCGAACCCAAAGCCGTTAAAATCAACACCAAATCCATCACAAACAAATCCAAACCCGAATTAAATATGTTTGAACACACACAAAAATTTGGGTTTCAACAACGGTGTTACACAGAATTTTTTCCCAACAAGAATGGTTTGAAACATAAATGGGTTTTTCAAAGAGAGATTGTTTCAAGCTGAGATTGAAGACAAATTATTTCAGACAAAAATTAGTAGTGGAGATTGAAGAGAGAGAACGAAAATAAATTTTGAAAAAGAGAAAAGGTTTCCGGTATAAAGAGAAGGAAGAGAGAGAATATTTAATTAAAGAATAAAGACAAAAAAATATAAAGTAAAGGTAATAATGAAAATTATAAAATGAGGGGCAATTAAGTCTCTACAATGGATTGTTTGACAAAAACAATCATCTTACTAATTCTGGACAAATTTAGAATAGCCCCTATTTTTTTGGTTAAAAAGGTTTATTTCCTCTTTCATTTTTTACATCATGTTCTTTTTAGGGTAAAATTTATAAGTAACCAAAAAATTAGGAGGTTTATTGTTTTTACCCAAGATTAGTATTTTTATTGTTTCTACCAAAAAATCCACTTTTTGGACAAAATTGCCCTTCTTTTTATTTTTACCCTTATGTGTTTAATTGTGTTAGACTTGGTGTGTTTAATTGATTTTCCATGGTGTGTTTAATTGATTTACACCTGGTGTGTTTAATTGAGTTTAATTGGTCTGCCTTGGTGTGTTTAATTGGTGGCTTGATGTGTTTAATTGGTCTGTCCTGATGTGTTTAATTGGTGTCCTGGTGTGTTTAATTGGTCTGTCATGGTGTGCTTAATTAATTTACACATTGTGTGTTTAATTGATATGCCTTGATATGTTTAATTGGTCTGTCCTGGTGTGTTTAATTGGGTTGTCCTGGTGCGTTTAATTGGTGGCCTGATGTGTTTAATTGGTGTCCTGGTGCGTTTAATTAGTGTCATGGTGCATTTAATTGGTCTGCCCTGGTGTGTTTAATTGGGTTGTTGTGGTGTGTTTAATTGGTGGCCTGGTGTGTGTTAAAGAAATCTGGAAAAAAAACAAAAAAAATAAAGGAGATCATCAATCTTTCCCAGATTCATCAACACCCATAAACCAATTTTTTTTTTATAAAAAAACAAGGATTTCCCTTCTCTTTCCTTCATCTTTTCATCAACCAAACAAAACAAAAACCCATTTCACAAACCCATAAACGAACCAGTCAACCACCACCACCAAACCCGAAATGGAACCAGTCAACCACCACCACCAAACCCGAAATCGAACCAATCAACCACCACCACCAAAATCCAAAGATGAAATCGACGAAATCGCACCACCACCAAATCCGAAATCGCACCATGTGGAGGGAGGCGGCGACGGCGAAGGTGTGGGTGGAGATATGAGGGAAGTTGATTTGTGCATGAGAGAGAAGAGAGAGAAGAGAGAATTGCTCTGTTAATGGTGTGAGAAAAAGGAGAGAGAGAGAGAAGAGAGAGTCGTGAGAGATAAAAGAGAGAGAAGGGACAATTTCACAATGAGGGTCAAGGCAAAGTTTGGTAAAAACAATAACAATACTAATGTTGGGTAAATTTAGTAAAGCCCTTAATTTTTTGACTAAAAAGGCCTATTTTCTCTTCTTTTTATATAGCTGTCATTTGGATAGGATTCGGATAATTCAAATATAAATCCAAATCCAAATCCAATTTTGTTCAGATTTTAGGGAATCTCAATAGGATTTAGTACGAAAAGTTCGGACCTGATTCAGACCATAATTTTCCAGTCCAAACTTTTCAAAAGAATATAATTACATGAATTGATATTAGAACGGTTCACTTGAGGTAATACGTATGATCTTGGGATTTTTTAAGGTTATTTTGATAACTATGAATAACTCCTTATCTATTAATGCTTATTTTGATTGTCCACCTCTATTATATGGTAAAAGCTATAGTTTGTGGAAAGTGCTCATGAAAGACTACATTAAATTTGGGGAGCTTGGGAGGTTCGAACTTCTCCATGTAACCTCCTCCACCACCACAACGGGGGGGAGGTTCGAATCTAACCGGATTGGAGTGTTGAGGAATATATCTGGTCTACGCAGAAGACTGTTGTGTCCTCTCCATCTCTATCAAGATTTATACTATTCTTTAGACTTTCTAAGGCAATAAGGAGCTGCCACATCAACTACTGTAACTAACTAATGGATAAGGTTAGTTTCTTCCCGCTCTTTTCCTTGATCATGCGTTGTATGACGACCAGAGTACAATGCTCTACTGTTGCACAACTGATTACTTCTTTCTTCATCATTTTATAGAACTTGTTTGAGTTGCAGCTTGTTCCTCTAACAAGGAGGTTCTTGTTTTTCTCTCTTTTTATGGACAATGATCCACTGTTAAACTATACTGTCATTTTAAAGGATTCAGTGACACGTTTCTTAAAAAAAAGTGTGGCCAAGATGTATTTTTTCATTTGTCTATCTTTAACTTGAACTAAAAACTAACAGTATTGTTTTTTTTTTCACACTATTAACCTAAATGATATCGTTTTGAGAGACCTCCAGACTATTGGTCCATCTCTCCTCGCTCAGATAGAGTAAGGACTCACATCTAATAATAATCTCTTCTGTTTCTCCATTACCAAACCCAGAAAAGACACCAAACCAAGAGATCTACAGAAACTTCCGATCTACACCACTTTCCACACTTTTCCAAAGAAACCCATACAAACCCACTAGATTCACCACAAAAACCCCAAACGATTCACACACAAACCCACTCGAAACACAAATACCCCAACTGATTCACCCACCACGCATAATAGACCCAAAACCTCAGAACCTAAGCACACAAAAAATGAAAACCCAGAAGAAACTGAATAAAATATCTGAATAAAAGAGAAGAAAAATCTCAAATACATCACCCTTAAAATTAAAAATATGAGTGGATCCACACCGATGGCCTTCTCCTTTAACAAATTGATGGAAGTAGCCTCCTCCATTATTTCAGGTTTTGGTATCTATACTATTTGATATATAGTATGTGATTCGAGATAGCAAAGGCGAGGTAACTTATGCTTCTCATTTTGTTGTCCTTTTGTCCGTAGACACTGTAAAAGCTATGGTCTTACTTCATTGTTTACATTTGGCTTAGGTGTGGAGTCGGATTCGAAGACAATAGTTTTTAACTAAGTCAACTCCTCCTTCAAAAAAAAAAAAAACCAAGTCAACTCCCTCTTCTGAATTTGTTAGAATTTGTTGAGGCTTATCCCATTTCTGAAATTCGATTCACTTACTGGGAGTTTAAGAAATTGTCAGGCATTGGTTCAATATGCACTCAACCTAGATTCTGTCATTCTGATATTGTTTGGATTTGTCAAGTTTGTTTTGGCTGGTGTAAAAAATATGTTGTAATCATTTGTTTTGTTCTTATGATATTTTAATCTTTCTCAAAATAATAAAAAAAACATTGATAATTTAACTTAAAAGATAATTTTGAAATTTTAAAAATATATAAATTTAGGGTGTACATACAGTTTTAGAGAGACGTAAATACCGTTACTATTAAAAAAAATTATGTATTTGATTTCAAAATATAGCCCATATAAGATTTTAAACAAAATAGGTTGATAAATGACTTTAAAAAAATAGTCTACCGTACACATATAATTTATTTTAATTTTTTTTTAAAAACCCATCAATAGAAACTCATTTATCATTCTTACAATAACAACATTGGATCAAGGGTGTTGGTGGGTTGAATCCTAGCAACACTCATGTTTATCACAAATTTAGAGACAAGATTGGTCAAAAACATAAAGGTCGCAAACTATTTAGAATAAAGACCAAAGTCCGGAATAATATGGTAATCGCCATTTTTCAAAGGAATATAATTGCTTAAAACATTACATGAAAGAAATCCCCGTTTACATTGGTGGCGAGGGTTCGATCCATAGATATGTATTTCACTACCATGTGCGGCAGAAATTATAAAGCTTAAAAATTTCAATCATTCAAGAAAGAGATCCCCTTCAAGAAACAACACATCCTCCTAGATAGTTAACATCTTTTAGTAAGGGAAAGTTGATTCCATAAATCGAATACACAAAGAACAAACAACATGAAGAGGGGCTTTATGAGCTGCTAAATTAATCATACTAGGGACCCAATCATTACAAGTTATGTAAATGACAAAATATTCTCCTCATAATTGGAGACAGTAACAGTATCAATACAACTAAAGTCATTAAACTGATGAGCATAATCAGGCAGGCCAGATATTTCAACTCTTCTGAAAACGTTTTTCCAAACATCATAATAAAGCACAGAAAAATATCGGTTTGATATGCGACGCGGTGCTAGTACTAGCTCACCAGTGCTGCGAATTGAGCCAGCAACGTAATACAGCTGCGCCTGTTTGATTTGCAATTCCTGCAAATCTGTAGGCATCACTAAACCATTCTTATCCCAAATAGAGTCCTTCACTGTCCAAACTATAAGCAAACTGCTATCCTCATCATCATAGATATGATTGTAGCTAACTATAGCCGGATTCCCTGCAAATGCTATCAAGTCGGTCGAATTTTTATCATCTACCGAGATCTCATCAGGGATTTGAATCACTTGGAAAGTTTCTTTTCCGACGTCAAATGCCACCAAAACGGCTCTGCTACTTTTACACGTCGAAGTCCAGCATCTGAAATATATAATCCCATCAATACAAATGCTCTCGCGTTGGGAATAATAAGATGGGCCGCCTTTAACCAATCTCCACGATTGGTCGGTCCCCAAGGTGAAAACTCTGTATTCAGGGTCGTCTTTTCCGGGAATTTTCCAGGAATTCAAAACTTTGTATTGCTTGGTCACCGGATCAAACCCAAAAGAGTTGACGCAGAAATACGTGGAGGATGCAGATGGGGAATTTACAGGGACAACAAATGGTAGAGTAATAGCTTGTCTGGTGCTTGGATTACATATCTGAGCACAAATTCCAAAATCCAAACAGAGCAACCCATTAAGGGACTTGGTGGTGTATCTGGAAAAGCGAGGTGGGATTGTCAAGAGAGGAACTGCTAATCCGCCATTGTAGTCTGCGTAGAAAAACATCTGACCGGATTGGATTCTAGCAGAGCATGTTATCAGGAGACCAATCGATTTGATCGGGAAACGGGTTGTATGTGATTTCACAAACGATGGGGTGATAACAGAGGAGTTACAAAACTTGGAAACGCACCTGAATCGAACAACAGATTTCAAAGGAAGCTTAGCGAGAATTTCCAGGATTATAGCACTAGGAATTGATCTGGTGGACGCAGAAGACGGTTCCATGGTCTCTATCACAAGTTTGGATTTGGGGGGTGTGAAATACATACTTTGTTTGTGCTCTTAAATTCTGGTCAGTCATGCACAAGTAAGGAGTTTTCCTGTTTACAAGTTTTTCTTCTTTTTATATAGGTGGCATTTGAATCTAAATCCAATTTGGATTTTCTTATCTCCGTAGGATTTAGTCAGAAAAGTTCGGACCGGATTTGGACCAAAAGATTAAAATTGCTTCCAATCTGGAAATTCAGACCAAATCGTCAACTATGTGGTTTCGAATAAAATTCGAACAGAATTGGGATTTTTTCAACTTTTTTAAAATTCTTTAATTTTTTTTTATTTTCTTTTAATAATATTGAGCTGAATTAAAACAAATATTGCAATTGAATTCTAAAACATTTTATATAATATACTTTTTTATTTTTTGATAAAGCTACATGTTATAATTTAGGGTTAAGCTAAATCAACTACGGTGCGTTTGTTTTTTTCACTTAAAATTTATTGGCTCTGAATCATAATCATTAAATTGTTTTGTTTGTTTTTATAAGGGGGGTCAAACAACTTAAAAATACCAAAAAACAACTTAAAATAAAAAGTAAAAAATCCTGACTTTTCACTTAATTGCAAATCACTGAATTGCATTAAATGCAACCCAAAATCTTTTCTTCCGCTACTATCCCCTTTATATAACATATTTTCAATTTCATCATAATTATAGATGATATAGAAATCTTTATTTTAATATATTGCTTTTTTTAAATAGCTTTAAAAATATAAAAATGAACTCTAATCACTTCTTATATTGGTGTTTAATATCAATACTTTATTTTGATATTAGGATGAAGTATTTATATATTATTTTTTAGAGTGTTTTGTGTGAGTTTTCCAGCTATTTATTTTATTTTTTGGAAAAAAAACATTTCTTTTCTTAGTAAAAATGAAGTTTATTTGTAATCGAAGAAGAAGATCATGATCATATGTTTTCATATATAATTATTATTTTTTGATTGTTTTTATTCCATATTATATGTATAACTATTTAACATGGGTAAAAATGTAAAATTACTTAGTTTCAAACAATTTTACTTTTAAAAAATAAACGTGTGGACAATACATTCAGATGTGAGGAAAAAAAAACTGGATCGTTTGTTTTTTTGTCTGAAAACTGAATAGTCCTGAATTTTTCTGAAGACTAAATAGAGACTGAAATCTGAACTTGAATGACATGTTTTTTTTTTTCCTCACATCTGAATGTATTGTCAACACGTTTGTTATTTAAAGTAAAATTGTCTGAAACTAAATAATTTTACATTTATACTCATGTTAAACAATTATACATATAATATGGAATAAAAACAATCCAAAAATAATAATTATATATGAACACATATGATCATGATCTTCTTCTTCGATTACAAATAAACGTTATTTTTACTAAGAAAAGAAAATGTTTTTTTTTTCAAAAAAATAAAAGGGCTAGCAAGAAAACTCATACAAAACACTCTAAAAAAATAATTTATAAACACATCACCATAATATCATAATAAAATATTTATATTAAACACTAATAAGTGAAGTAATTAGGGTTCTTTTTATTTTTAAAGCTATTTAAAATAAGCAATATATTAAAATAAATATTTATGTACCATATATAATTATGATGAAATTGGAAATATGTTATATATGGGGGATAATATCGGAAGAAAAGATTTTGAATTGTATTTAATGCAATTCAGTGATTTGCAATTCAGTGAAAAGTCAGGATTTTTTACTTTTTATTTTAAGTTGTTTTTTGGTATTTTTAAGTTATTTGACCACTTAAAAAAACAAACAAAACAACTTAATAATTATGATTCAGACCCATTAAGTTTTAAGTGGAAAAAACAAACGACCTCAAATTTGTGATTTCAAATTTTGACTTCAGTCTTTAGAAAAATTCAAGTTCAGATTTCAGTCCCTATTCAGTCTTTAGAAAAATTCAAGACTGTTCAGTCTTTAGACAAAAAAACAAACGACCCCTAAATTTGTGACTTCAAATTTTGACTTCAACTTATCAATCACTCATATGTTATTAATCCAATAGTTAAAATTTGAATACATTTATAACTCTTGGATTAAAAGCATATGGTTGATTGAGATGTTGAAGTCAAAATTTTAAGTCATAAATTTAAGTTGGTTTAGCCTAACCCTATAATTTATGAAGATAATTTTTTTATATTTAAATTTAGTATATTTTATGGATTACAATTACAATAATGCTACTTTGTCCAAATTCAGTACAAAAATCTGGTGTCTAAATGATGTGGCATTATTGTAATTCATTCATTTAAATTGTATTAGATTTGCATGATTTAAATGAATGGATTATAGTATTGCCACATCATTTGGGCACCAGATTTAGATATCAAATTTGGACTAAGTAGCATTACCCTTAAAATTAATGTTTCATTTCCTAATTCAATTTTCAATTAAATTAAAAAAAAAATCAATGCCTATTAGAAAAAAATAAAATCAATTCCAACATAATAAACCATATCCGTAAAAAGAATCGACTTTTGAGGTGAGATTGGTGATTGTGGTGTATGTAATATGTATGTTAGAAACTTAGAACTATGAAAAGAGAATATATTTATGTTTAAAATTACATTATGACGTCGGAAAGTTTTTGAGAATTTCAATTCTATTTGGATTAATTTTGTAATTTATTTTCGATTCTAATTGAATTCGTTTAGTATTTCTTTTTAGTTTGATTTTGGCAATAACTTAAATTACCTTTTGGATAATTGTGAGATTTTCTATTTTAGTCCATTTAGAGATTATGAATCCTAAAGGATTTGGGTAGTTTTGAGTTATTCTATTTCAATCCATTTAGGGATTCTGAATCCTAGATGATTTGGGTAGTTTTGATCTTTTCTTTTCAACCAAGTTAGGAGTCTCGAATCCTAAAGGATTCATGTTTGTTTTATTTTCTATTTAAGTAAGAGTCGGAATTATTAGCAGTAAGCTTTGATTGATTTTAACAATCGTTCATTTGGACTTGAGAGCACCATTTTCTAACAAAAATTAGGGAATTATGGCCCCTGCACTACCGATCGCTACGTCAATGTTCTTCTGAATATGCCTCAAGTTTGACAGAGTGATCGTTCCTGTTTTCGTCTTATCTTACTACATCACATTACTTTATGTAGTTAAAAATTTACATTATTTTATATTTTTTAAAATAATATGGTCTTTCGTCTATCAAAAAAATAATAATAATGGTTTTGTCTTTGGTAATGGGATCCATCGGTCATCGTAAATAAATTATAGAACCATTGGGAATCCTCCAATGAGACCATTTTTAAATTAATTTTTCCCCCATAAAAAAAAGACCTTAGAGTCTTGACAAGCGAAGTTGTTGATCCAATCTTTGCTATGGAGAAAGTTTAAGAGAAATGTTATTGACAATCCATTAATTATCTATTTACATCCTATTTTAATTTTCTTTACTATTGACAATTTTAATTTGAATTAAATTTGCTAAATAAGACAAAAAAAATTTAAAGACACTCCAAACAATTTTTTTTAGAAAACAAGTTTTTTTTCCATCTTTAGTTTTGTTTTCCTCTTTTGTGTTTTTTTTCCTGTTTTACAAACCTTAAAATATCTTCTTCTTCTTTTCAAAATATTTTTTTCTCACAAACCATCAAACCATCCATAATTATCATCACCGGTTCTTTTATATAATAATTTTTATTTATGTTTTGCAGTTCAACCAAATTTGAAATCAGCTTTTTTTCTCAAATACCACTCACGTTCAACCATCACCATCACTAGAAAAAATATATAAAAAATTTATTTTATCCAGAAAAATATATTTAAAATTATTTTTTTTACTCAACTTAAAATCCAAAAGAGAAAAACAAATATTGTTTTCCTATTTTCATAGTTTGATCTCCAAAACAGTTTTCTTTTTGTTTCAATCTCTCCACTTTCATTCAATTGTATTCTCAATTTTATTTTTATTTGATAACTTCACATTTGTTTTCCATTTTCCGTTTCAAAGTTTCTAAAGAGAGGTATTCAAAATGGGTAATACTAAAATAAAATGGAGCATCTTTAGTATTTATTTTTAATGGAGTGTCTTTAGGATATGAGTGTCAAAAGATAAAAGGGAAAATTTTGGAAAAACTTAAGTGTCTTTAGAATTTTTTTTAATTAAATTTTTTAGAATGAAGTGTATTTAGAAATAATGCGTAAAAAGGAAAAAAATTAGATTGAAAAGAGAAGCTCTCAAAGTTTAATTAGGATAATAAGACAATGTCCGCTTTGCCCTTGTTCTAGTATTTCGAAATATTATATTAAATCAATGATTAAAAATCAGAAAAAATATGTATATAAAAAAATAACTTTTCAAATAGAAATCATAATTTTAAAAAAAAAAGAGATAGAAAAATCAAAACAATGAAAAGAAATCATAAAACTATTACAAAATCAGAAAAATAAAAAATATATAATGATCTCTCTAGATCTCCATGGAGAACAAATAGAGGAGAACTCGATCTCCATTAGATGAAATCTATTTTTTTTTTTCTCTAAATTTTTTAAATAATGTTTATTGTTTGTGTTTTTGGATGAGATTGTGATGAGAAAAAAAGATGAGGGGTGGAGAAGAAAGAAGCAAAATTATTTCGGGTTGTGATGTACTTTGTGTTGAGTTGTGATTTGGTCTCTGAAAATTGAAAATTGAAGAAGAGGATGAAACAGATTGTTTTTATTAATATTATATTTAATTAATTAATTTTTAGGGATGATGTGGCAATATGTTATTTGACAATTTTATCATTTATTTAATAACACCGAAATACCAAATTACCCTTCACTAGTTAGTGACTAACTGTTGTCAATGGTTAGCCAACCGTTAATTAACGGGTCAAGGGTAAATTAGTGTTATTATAATTTTTTACTGGTTTTAGTGTAATTATGTATATAACCAGGATAAGTTTGATGTAATTTATCCATAACAAATGGGTGTACAGATAATTTCTTTATATCTGCACCCCATCTTGAAATCTTTTGTCACCCCTAGTTTATTTATAAAAAAAAAATAGTTTTTGTCATCCCTAGTTGAGAGTCAAGTTTATGGCTACCAATATATATATATATATATATATATATATATATATATATATATATATATATATATATATTGGATTTCTTATCCATTCATACTAATAAATATTTAAATCAATGCATCGGTTTCATTCAACGGTTAAATTTAGATGTTGAAAATTTATATTAAAGATAAATGTATTAGAGAAAATATAAATAAAAAAAAAGTTCACTATTTTTTTTTACTCTTCCAACAACGTATTCTCTTTTCTAAAAAAAAAACAACTTATTTTTTTTTATAGGCAACAATGTATCTTCTTCTTAAAAAAATTAGGTTTAAGATTAAAAACCTCCTCTTCAATCATCCAATCATCATTTAGAAAATCAATTTAGGAAAAAAAAATTAATAATGAAATTTTTTTAAAATTAATTTTAAAAATAAAAAATAAAATAAAAACAATTCATTTTTGGGAGATTTGGATCTTGATTTCCTTCTTCTTTGGCTATCATCACCATTTTTGCTTCTTAGTAACAATCATCATCAATTAAAGGAAACAAGAGAAAAAGAAAAAGGAAAAGTTCAGTAGCATCGCCTCCGATGAAGGCATAAGAAGCAAGAATATGGGTGGAAGATCTGCAACGCACCGTCATTCAATCCAAAGACTCTGCTCCTTGAGGGTGCGTTTGGTACGTGGTACAGGACAGAACAACGTAGGATAGTTTCCTCTTGTCCCACACTTGGCACGACATTGGCAAGGGACAGCACTGAACAAGGTGGGATGAAAATTAGGAAAAACTGTCTCACCTCATACCATGGGACTACTTGTCCCATGACATAAGACTACTTGGGACAAGTGCCAAAAAGACCAATTTAACCATCATATGTTTAAAAAATTACAATCATATCCAATGTATTATATATATATATATATTATAATTACATATATAATAAAATATTTATATATATATTATATAATCATATATTAGTAAATATATAAAATTATTATTTAATAATATATATCATATATATAATAATCTTTAGTATATTATAATATATATAATATATATGATATATCAAACATTATTATATATAGGATATATATATATATTAATATATAATATATATGATATATTTATAATATATATGATATATATATATATATATATTATATTTTTTATATGTAGTAATATTTAATATTATATATATCTATATTATATATATAGTAATATAATTATCATATTATTATATATATATAATATATATGATATTGTATATTAATATATAATAATATTAAATAATATTATATATTAATATATAATAATATTAAATAATATTATATATAATATATAATAATATTTTACATATTATTATATATAATATAACATATTATTATATATTATTATATATTAATATAATATTATAATATAAATTATTATATATATATATATAAGGATGGCACTCTGGTCATTTGAACCATTGTCATGTCATGTCTCAGTCATACCAAACGCATAACAGTACAATCCACAGTTCTGTCCTAGACATTTCAAACACAACACTGAACAACTGTCCAGTCCAGTCCAGTCCAGTCCAGTCCAGACCAGTCTAATCCCATCCCGTCCAGTCCCGTCCCCGTACCAAACGCACCCGAAGGTTTGTTTTGTTTTTATTTGATTTCTTCAATAACCCACCTTCATTTCCTCATTTTTCTTCGATTCTTTTTTACTTTAATAGAGGCGATTTTCTACATGAACCTCTCACACCTATACCAAGAGCCCCTCCCCCAAATCCAAAAATTATGTAATACTTAAAATAAAATAAAAACTACATGTTACAATTTATGAAGTTCTTTTTATTATTTAAAATTAATATTCCATTATTGGGTGTCGATATTGCCACTCATAAATATGATATACACACTCATTTATAAGCACACACATATTTAAATTTGAAAATTATACCATTACCAAAGCACCCAATCTAATGTCAATATTAACCTTATTAAAATAAATTTCCTTATATGTCATAATTAAAGTCGCGTATGAGCGTTGCTCTATGTAATTATGATCAATATCAAACCACCAACTTTTAGGCATGAATCTTGTTCACCAACTATATGCGATTTTTATGTTTTATCTTTAGTACTGTAACTTGAATTAATTTTGGATAGATTGTTTATACTCATTGTCATACTTTCGTAGAGACATGTAAACCTTAATATTATTGTCGATTTGCTACATTTATTCTAAAAGAAAATTTATAATATTTTGATTAATTATAAAAAACATATTAAATTTTGACTAATTATTAAAAAAAAATAGGTGTGTAATGTCTTTATGATGCAAAATATAATAAAATTACATATAAAATTTTAAAATCACATATATAGGTAAGAATTCTTTTGTCAAGTTTAATTAACAACGATTTTTTTATTCTTTTAAAAAAATATTTTTATTGATATGAGAAATCTAAATTATTTTGCTAAAACTATGTATATATCATATTTAAAAATCAATAAATGTTTATAAATGTCTATGAAAGTCTTTTAAAATGAAAGTCTCTGAAAGTCGTTTGAAATAAAAGTATTTTAAAATGAAAGTCTATGAAAGTTTTTCATAAATCACACACACACACACATACACACACACACACACACACACACACACACACACACACACACACATATATATATATATATATATATAAGAATGCTTTTGTCAAGTTTAATTAACAATGATTTTTTTTATTCTTTTAAAAAATATATTTTTATTGATATGAGAAATCTATATAATTTTGCTAAAACAAAGTATATATCATATTTAAAAAATCAATAAATGTTTATAAATGTCTATGAAAGTCTTTTAAAATGAAAATCTCTGAAAGTCGTTTGAAATGAAAGTCTTTTAAAATGAAAGTCTATGAAAGTTTTTCATAATTCTATAATTAAAATCACATATATATGTAAGAATTATTAGGTTTTGGCTTGTATTCTCAAGTGAGCCCAATGTTAACCAAATGGGACTCAATTGACGTGAAACTTCCTGGAGACGTGGGATAACGTTTGGAAGTTGGAGATGGTGTTTAAGGGAGGTTTGAAGACTATGGAGAACTGAAGAAGTTGTTCGTTTCAACGTATGAATCGCAGTTTTCTGAACGATGTAATTTCAAGTGACTTGTAACGGTTTTGGAAGCGGGTGCGCAACCGTGACCTGAATCGTAGTCAATAATGAGCATGCGTGGAAAGGAAAATCTTTAGCTGAAAAGGAAAGTAATTCTTTTGGGAAGTTCTTGTACTTGAAGGAAAAAGATTTCTCCTTACAAGAAGACTTGTCATAAACAGGAAATAGTATTTATGTGGAACAAGTATTTCTTGTACGTTTAGGAGTATGATTTCTTTTATCTTAAACTCCATGTAACTAGTATAAATAGACCTCGTAATTAGGTTATTTAGTGTAGAGTCAAAAGAAACACCATGTAACATCAAAGAGTGGTGAGATCCGGGAGAGAGACCCAAGGGAATATCTGGGGAGGGATCCAAGGGATTATCAGTGGATTAAGTTAGAGATCTGTGGGTGATATTCAGGGGAGACCTATGGGATATTGAGGGGTCATTGGTGGTGATCTTGTGAGCGTTTGTGAGCTGAGAGTCATTATGTAAAGCTCGTTGTGAGCTTGGGTACTTGATAAGGCTCTATGGTTTGTAGGTTGAGGTGTGAGACAGAATCCTGGAGTATATGGTTGTAACAATTTGTCATATAGTGGAACTTTCTCTGTCGTTTTGACCGCCCGTGGTTTTTCACCCGCTTTGGGTTTTCCACGTATATCTTGTGTTGTGATTGGTTTATTTTCTCTCATCTATTTTTTCTGCTATAGATGTTATTAATTGCTATGAGTTATGGGCGTATATTAGGCATGACGATCTGCGATCATTGGTCCCAATCCCCAACAACTGGTATTAGAGCCCCATAGTTGGCGATGGCGGTGTCAAGTCTTTACGGGAGATCGTATTGAGGACTTGGTGGTATTGGGATGATGATTCATGGTTGCCTAGTATGATTTAGTAAAGAAGATACGTATTGAAAGCAGTTTCAAACTCAGTAGGGTTTGATGAAAAGAAGAATTCGATGGAGGAGAGATTTGGCTTGTGGTGGCAAGTACGAGTTATGGAGATCCATTCTGGGTTACATAAGGCGATATATATATATATATAAAATAACCTCCTGAATGCGATAAAAAAAAAGAGGGAGGAGGAGGAACGCTCGAAGTCTCTGGTGGTGGTGTGGGGCTTATCCGGCAAAGCACTTCTGGTTCTAGTAGCAAGTCTTTCACCAGGTATGCGATGCAAGTTCTCAAGGTTGGGTGATGTAAGGATATGTTTATCCTTTTGGCAGTTTTCCCCACTGGCCATAGAAGAGGATATATTACTGTTAGTGGTCCATAATTGTGCGCAAGGCATTGGTCAGAAAGTGATGCAAGGTGTATGGTGGACAAGGATGTCGATGGCTGATGAACTCCCTGGAAATCTGACATGAGGAGTTGCACCACAATTTTAGCATGTTATTTTTTGACATGGTGCTGGAACAACGAACAAAAAAAAATCTTAGGATGGTTCGTTCCAAAGTGGTTATACCTTGTAGTGGGGTATGTTGATTCTCGATAAAGTAAGTCGTGGCTGTGGACAAAGTTTTGAGAATTCAAGCCAAATGGGAGAATTGTTAGGTTTTGGCTTGTATTCTCAAGTAAACTCAATGTTAACCAAATGGGACTCAACTGACATGAAACTTCCTAGAGATATGGGATAACGTTTGGAAGTTGTAGATGGTGTTTAAGGGAGGTTTGAAGACCATGAAGAACTGAAGAAGTTGTTCTGTTTCAGCGTATGGATCGCGGTTTTTTGAACGATGTAATTTCAAGTGACTTGTAACGGTTTAGGAAGTGGGTGCGCAACCATTACCTGAATCGTAGTCAATAATGAGCATGCTTGGAAAGGAAAATCTTTAGCGGAAAAGGAAAGTAATTCTTTTGGGAAGTTCTTGTACTTGAAGGAAAAATATTTCTCCTTACAAGAAGATTTGTCATAAATAGGAAATAGTATTTATGTGGAACAAGTATTTCTTGTACGTTTAGGAGTAGAATTTCCTTTTATCTTAAACTCCCTGTAACTAGTATAAATAGACCTTGTAAATAGGTTATTTGGTGTGGAGTCAAAAGAAACACCATGTAACATCAAAGAGTTGTGAGATCCGGGAGAGAGACCCAATGGAATATCCGAGGAGGGATCCAAGGGAATATTAGTGGATCAAGTTAGAGATCTGTGGGTGATACTCAAGGGAGGCCTAGGAGATATTGAGGGATTATTTGTGAGGATCTTGTGAGCGTTTGTGAGCTGAGAGTCGTGATGTAAAACTCGTTGTGAGCTAGTGTACTTGATAAGGCTCAATGGTTTGTGGGTTGAGGTGTGAGGTGTGAGAGAAAATCCTGGAGTATATGGTTGTAACAATTTATGATATAGTGGAACTTTCTCTGTCGTCATGAGGGCCTGTGGTTTTTTACCCGATTTGGGTTTTCCACATATATCTTGTGTTGTGATTGGTTTATTTTCTCTTATCTATTTTTTCTGCTATAGACGTTATTAATTGCTATGAGTTATGGGCGTATATTAGGCATGACGATTCTACGATCATCGGTTCGAATCTCCAACAAGAATGCTTTTGTCAAGTTTAATTAACAATGATTGTTTTATTCTTTTAAAAAAATATAGTTTTATTGATATGAGAAATCAATATAATTTTGCTAAAACAAAGTAAATATTATATTTAAAAACCAATAAATGTTTATGAAAGTCTTTTAAAATAAAAGTCTCTGAAAGTCGTCTGAAATGAAAATCTTTTAAGAAGAAAGTCTATGAAAGTTTATTTGTTGCAACTAGATTCGATTAAACTCAGAATTTCTAAGACTAATGAAAGAATTAAAGTTCTCTAGGCAATCACATATCTACGAAAGTAACAAAAAGCATATTCATATTTCGATTTTTTTTAAACAAGGTACTTGTTTTTTGAGTTTTTTTTTTTAATATATACATATATACGGTTCCTAAAAATCAAGCTTATTCGTAATTATTTTTTTCTTAACTGTTAGTCTTGCTTGAGAAAGAATGGAGATAGAAAATTAGAGATATGAATTGGATGATAGAGAGTTTAATATGATATTTAAAAATTTAGGAGATATTTTTTAATATTTATTATTTAATCTAATAATTTAGGAGAGATAATTTCTTTTTTTAATAATTTAATTCAAAAAAGATTACTAATCACTCCAAAATGAGCATCCGCAATACTACGAAGCTGTAATATAGTTAGAGGTGGCCACAGTTCGGTTTCGGGGCGGTTTCGGTTTCGAAACCGCCGGTTTCAGTTCCGTGGCCACCCAAACCGTAACCGTAACCGAGAAAACCGGTTTGGTTTTCGGTTTTGAACCGCTGGTTTCGGTTTCGGTTTCGGTTTTGGTTTTATTTTTTTTTCCAAACAAAACCTAATTACAATAATTACTAAACCTAATTAAAATAATGGGAAAAATAATGTTCCAGGAAAAGAAATTTGACAAATGAATAAAATTTATGGGACATTTTATTTAGTAATAAAATTGAAACATTTGTAATAAAATGAAATTAATATAAAATATTCAATACAATTATATAAATATATAATATACAATTGAAGCATTTAGGTATTTAATAATGTTGAAAATAAAAGAAATTGACATTGATAAATTGATACAAAATTACAATTGCAGATAAATTAAAAAAAATTTAAATGGATATTGAATTCAAATATACAATGTAACAAAGTTGAATTAAAAAAAATAAAAAAATCAGCCTCACACTTAATTTGACCTCAATTAAGTTGCCTATGTGGCTACGTATCCTCCATAAATGTAGATCAGTAGAGGAATCAAAGGCCACGTAGTTCTTTTACCTTTAATTAGATGTTCGGTGTTGAAGGTTGGAGGTTGGAAGTTGGAATGGAATCTAATCGCTGCCTTCCGTTCCCGTGGTTTGGTCATCTTCGAAAAAATCATTCACTATCTCCGTCTCGATTTCTTGTTGTCTGTATTTTGCCTTTGTCCAATCATCGACACACGCCTGAGCTTCAAGTGTCTGCGGACACATAACCGACCGTCTTGGTTCCAAAATATTTCCACATGCACTAAATTCTTGTTCCACAGCTACGGTAGAAACCGGTGTTCCCAAAATTTGTTTGGCAATAATAGCCAAAATTGGGAAAATCTATTCATGATCCTTCCACCAAAGCTGGATACTAAATTCACTATCTTCAAAAAATTCATAAGATGCAGAAATCTAGCCGGATGAGGATGAAGAAGATGTTCTTAATTTTTTGGCTCTTTGGGAAAATAATCGATCCCCTAAACCCTTTAATTTAAAAGTTGAGGAAGTACCAGTACTAACAGATATCGGTTGATGTTGTGAAACCGGCATGTTCAAAGATGGACCATATATTCTAAGATATTCATCATATAATTCATAAAGCAAAGCCTTAATGGAATTACAATAACTAAGAACATCAACTTCTAAATCTAAACTTTTGTAATAATGAGTTAAATAATCTTGCAAACATTCTAATTTAAAGCGTGGATCAAAACCTGATGCAAACAAATAAATATTTGGAATCTCCTTATAATACTGTAACCATTTTTTTTTCATGACAGCAACACATTCACTCAATTGAACATCGAGTTCACACTCACTGAATGCACCAGCAATATTAACACTTTGAATAAGAAATAAATGAGTAGAGGGATAGTAAATACCAGATAAAGCATTAGTAGCATCATTAAAAACACGTAACAATTCAAGAATTTTTATACATATATCCCAATGCTTCAATTGAAGAGAAATTGAAGGAACGTTATAAGTAATAAAAGAAACTAATAATTCCTTATATGCAACACTTTCATTAAGCAACTTATAAGTAGAATTCCAACGAGTACTAATGTCTCGAGAAAATTTAATGGGACGCATACCATTTTGAGAGCAATATTTTAACCATAGTTTTTGGAGTTTGTTTTGCCTCCATATATAGTTAATATTATCTCTAATTGGTTTAATATAAACAGAAAGATTTGTAATCCACCTTGAACACACAAATTTAAAATATGGCATGCACATCTTTGATGGAATAATTTACCCCCAAAATAGGGATTGCACAAATCCTGCAACATAGGAATAGATGCAGTATTGCTTGCAGCATTATCAAAACCGATCGCAAAAATTTTGTTTTGGATATGAAACTCTTCAAAAATAATTTTAAGGAGTCGAAAAATATTTTGAGCCGTATGTGATTTATCGAAAACACGAAATGCAATAATTCTTTTTTGCATGACCCAGTCATTATCCATATAATGACATGTCACACCCATATAATGGTGACTACCAAAATTGTCAGTCCATATGTCGGCACATACGGAAACACGGCCTTCAAATTGATAAAAAAAAAGAACTCAATTTGTTTTTTTTTTTGTTTTTTTGTAAATGGAAAACAGTGTACGTGTGAGAATGGATCTAGGAACACATTGCATTGCAGGATTTAATGCAGTTTGACAATAATTAACAAAACCTACTTTCTCACCAAAACTAAAAGGTAAATGTTCAACTGCAACCATTACTGCTAATTCTTCCTTATTTTTTTCAGACGTATAATGAAATAGTTGATTAGTAGGGGTTTCGTACCTGGAGAGTTGGGATTGGTTACTAATCTTCACCAATTCAGAGGGTGATTTTTCCTAATATGGTTCCAGTACGTGCCATATCCGAATGATTTGTTGGTCCTGTATGTTTTGGAGCAGTAGTTGCACTTGATTTTGATCATCCCGTCATCTAATTGAATTTTCTTCATATGCAATTTGAAGAGATCAGACTTCATCGGCTTTTCTTTTTCACCTGCAACAAATTCATCTGAAGGGGGTTGGGGGTTAGATAGATTTTCATTACTATCAGGGTCATAGAGATTGGGTCGGGTTCGTCGGAAATTATTAGAGGGGGATTAGGACTACGAGGAAGATCGGATCCAAATTGAGATTGAAGGAACTTGTGGTAAAGTCGGTCGTTATAACTGACATCATCACCTTGGTGTTCCAACAAATCTTGCAATGGACCATTTCCCTTGTTCAAATTTCTTGAACCTTCTCCCCCACTTGCCATTGAATAATTAATTATAAATACTAATAGTAAAAAATATATATAGATATGTGAGGCACTCAAAATATTGTTGGAATAATAGCGGTAACACTAAAAAAATAGATAGTTGTAAATAAATAATAGATGATTGTAAAAAATAGAATTTGTAAATAGATATTAATTTCTATAATAAATGAGAATTAAAGAAAATTGTAAATAGATGATTGTAAAAAATTGAAGAAATAAATAGATATTAATTTTTATGAAAAATGAAAAATAAAGAAAATTGTAGAATGTATAAAGAATTGAGAATTTGAGATTGAGAGAGATTGAGAGAAGTTGAGAGTGGTGTGAAGAATATTGAAATGTGGGGGGTATTTATAGGATTATAGTGGAGGGGCGAATTTACAATTTTAAGAAATTAAGGGGAAAAAATAATATATATATATATATATATATATATGGCCGTTGGCATTGGCCGTTGAGAGATGAGTAGATGACCGTTGGTCATCTCTCCCAACGCCCAACGGTCACCAATTAGTTTTTTTTTTGTTTTTTTTTTCACTTGTATGGTCCACGTGGCAATCCGGGATTGGTTGATGTTTTTTTTTTACTGTCAACTGTCGAAACCGTCGATTTTGGTCGGTTTTTGACCTATCGTAACCGTAACCGGCAGTTACGGTTACGGTTACGGTTCCGGTTTCGATTTTTCGAAACCGGTTTCGGTTTGGTGCCCACGGTTTAACCGAACCGTGGGCACCTCTAAATTGTTGGGGTTTTTGCCCTAAAGCTTGTAATATGTAAATATAATTTGAACATAAATAAAAGAAGTAGTATATTCATTCACTTTGTGTCATACTTTATATAACATGTGCACTTAACATCCAAAATTGCCGGATGTAATTTCAAACTGAGTATATGAGTGTCATATATAGATGGATTCAGTTTGAAACGAGCAATCTAAAGAGTCCGTAGATAGCAAATAAAGCTGGGTACTTTATTTGTGGTTAATCTACAGCTGCGGTCCATTTCGTAGCGTACGGTGATCCTATCCTGGATCATTCATGTGTAGATATGAGAATGGAGGCACCTTGTATGATGTGATCATATAGGACTAGGCCATGATCTATAATGAATCTCTCACTAAGATCCGTTTAACGATGAGATTTATATATATCAACTAATGATGGCTATATGTGGGTGATCTTAATCATGAGTGTCTTATCGACTCCTTCAGGTTAGATCGTGGTCTTTGATATACCATGGGTGAGGTCGGAGTTGCATTCCCGATCAATATACTCCGTATGTTGGGATCGCGGTTTGGCTTGTGGCTGGGAAGGTTTGTACACAATAGTGGAATCCACTCCTTCTTGTGAGAAGTAGATGGTAGTTCCCTTAAGGGTTGATTCGGGGCTTGAACAATATGAGCGCTCTCCTAATTCCGTAAGGAATGTAGGATTTATTATTCATTAGAGAATCAATGGTACTTAATGGAAAGATACTGATTAGAGGGGTATAACGGACATTATGACCCAACTTTAATTATGAACTACTTGTGGAGGATTATACCATATGTAATAGCTATATCGATGGACACCGAGAGTTATTGGTTTGTGTAAAAACGTCTACAGTTGAGAGAGTGCAGCTTCGGGTTTTTAGTGGAATAACACCGAAGTTAATAATCATGAAATATTAATTAAAGAGTTTAATTAATAATTTCTAAGGATTATTGGAGCTCAAAATACTGTGGGTCCATTAGGTCCCCTTGCTAGCCCGATCGATTTAGGTAACAAAGGTCACGGTTAATTAATTGGATTGTCCAATTAATTGTGTTACGAAAGTGACACGTATTTATTCGGGAATTAATTGAATAATGAGATTATTTAATTAATGAATAATGGTGATTAAATAAATTAAATGATAAGATTATTTAATTATGTTGTTAATCACTAAATGGAGGGTGTTAGTTGATATTTGATTTTGAATAAAATAAGATAATATGATTATTTTATTTTATTAAATTAAATATTTGAAATTGAATTTAAAATGTTTGAATTCAAAAATAAATATTTAATTAATTTTAAAAAAGATATGAGATATCTTTGTAAAGTTTTTAAAAATCAAATATAGATTTTCGGTTTTGTTTTTGAATATATATGAGATATATATGAGATATATATTTTTAATCAAAAGGCAATATAACCGAATGAGACAACATACAAAAGAAAACAAAGCAAATGAAGAGGAGATTAAAAAAAAGTGATCGTGACACAGCAAACAAAAAGCAAAACAAAAGAGAGAAAAAGTTAGGGTGTGGTGAGAACAACAAGTGCTGCACTTCTAAGGTTTTGTTTTTTGTGTGTGTGTTCTTCTCTTCTTCCTCCATACAGGTCCTGAATATCGTGACGCGCCCACACGCTGTTATCAGTTCCGGGAGATAGCGAGGAAGATCACGTGGTTCAAATCAGGAGCAGTTCGTATCAAAGTGAAGGAGTCTCCTACGTAGGTATGAAAAAGTTTCTTCACTTTATTATTGCATTTGATTATTACTGTACAAATGGGTTAGTTTAATGATTGTATAAAAAATTTTAAACCCTTCCGCTGCGCAATCTGTAACCCTAGGTTCCAATATAAATATAGTGCAATGATAAATAAAATTCGTTCTACGAGGATTAATGAATTGATTACCATAATTTATTGATTAGACTACTATTTAGACAAGCAAAGGTTTGACGATTGAATTATACTACTCAAAACCAATTAAATTAGTCTACAACTAAAAGGCAATTAATGAAACTAAGCAAACAAGTAAACAAAAGCAAAGTCACTCACAAACACGTGATTGTATTACTAAGAGGAAATTAGGCAAAGACCCCAAACCAATTCTCACCAATTTATAGACCCACTATTTAAGATAAAATTATGCAAGTGTAAATGTAGACTCGTGACAACCCTCTATTAGTCTCTACTCTCTCTCGAGTTATAGAGATAACACTTATATGCACCAAGAACCCATCTCTTGATGGTCATCCGAAATACACACCAGTTCATTAAGCTTTACGGTACACTAATTGACTCTTAGAGACTAACCTCGAGTATCTCTACCTTACTAGACCTCTATCATGCATTTCATCGAGCACGTTCTGTGCTTCGCCTCTCGGTACATCACACAACAACCAAATAAACATTAATTGCTAGCTAACCACTCAATATTGATTATAGCATGAAATACACATACATGAACACAAGCAATAGAGATAAAGTGGTGGTCTTCATTAGTAATTCATGGTAAAGGCTTCATCTAGGCCTTAGCCAAGATGAATTTAGTTCATAATAAAAGAAATGGCCATACAAGATATGAAATAAGTAGAAGCCATAAATAAATATAAGTATTAGTAAAGTGACTACACGTATTAGTAAAGAGAGAAAAGAAAAGAGTGAAGTAAGTTGAAGGACTCCTCCTCTCTTGCCTGGTTGTGCTAGACTTCTTCTCTCCTTGACTTCTTTTGCTCCAAGATGTGATCTTAATGGTTGATCTAGGTGAGGAAATGAGGTGTTGAGTGGTTGGTAAGGTGGGATTTGAGTTTAGATGGTGATTTGATGAAGGTTTTAGGTGATTTGGTGAAGGATTTGGTTTAAAGGTTGGTTCTTAGAGGTTTTGGATTGTAATGGGAGTGTTTGGAGCTGAAGGGTCGTGGTAGAGGATACTGGAAATGAAGGGAAGTGGAGTATTTATAAGGTTTGGAAATTAGGGGACAAAGCCCTAGAGATTCTGCTGAGTTAGAATCATATGCGCTGGTGTGGCGTTGGTTGTCAGACGCCTCACCAGCGTCACTGTACTAGTCCTTGTGCGCTGGTGCTCATGCACTGGTCGACATACGTTTCACCAGCGCCACCCTACTGGAGCAGATGCGCTGGTGTTGCGCTCTTGGTGCGCCTGTCGAGGGGCACATACTCTTCTCTTCTTTTTGATTCTGCAATTCTTCAGTTTGGCCCTCGAATTCCCTTAACTTTGCAGTTTTTCCCCCTGGATTACTTAGAAACCTGCACAAACTCAATTTAACCATCAAATATCTAGTTTTTACCCAGAAACGGGTGCAAAACAATAGGAAATGGGGATACACAAGGTGTAGAAATATGCATTATCAATTACTCATTGGATGAATCCAAAGGAAACGACGGTCCATCCTTGTTTTTATTAAAATAAAATGGAGTGTCTTTAGAAATTTATTTTTTAAATGGATTGTCTTTAGAATAGAAGTGTCAAAAGATAAAAAGGATAATCTTGGAACAAAAGGAAGTGTCTTTAGAGTTTTTTTAAAAAATTTTGAATTTTGAGAATAGGGTGTCTTTAAAAAAGAAGTATAAAAAGAAAAAAAAAATGGATTGTCAAAAGAATCTCTCGTGGAAAATATGCATATTTTCCACGATATTTCAGTAATTTAGGAGTTTCGATGTGATATGGGGTGAAATATCTTTTTCGAAAAAAATTCAAGAAATATCTGTAAGGGTGTCGATATTGCCGCCTATAAATATGATTTACACACTCATTTTACAAGTACATCTATATCTAAAATTTAAAAATATATCATAACTATAAATACTCATCCTAATGCCAACATTACCCTAATTGAAATTATTAACACACCCATTTTTGTTTTTTTTAAAGCATTATTTTTTGGATCCAAATAATTTGTGAAATTAATGGTGAAAATCATATATATATATATATATATATATATATATATATATATATTGAAAACCAAACTCACTCTTTCGAAACAAAATCTAGGGTTTTCTTTATTTTTTTTCTCTCTCAACAACTAATCTTTTCCAGAACGGTGAATCAGCGAGGTTTGGTTATTTTTTTTCTTTCGGATTGTAGGGTTTATGTTAGTTGAATATTTGAAAAATATCAGATTTATCTTACTTTTTAAAAAAATTATCTTGCTTTTAAAAAAAATTAAAATTTATCTTGATGTGAAGCATTATTTCACCAACATTGCCTAGGTTCAAGTTTCCAGTGTGTTCAAAGAATGATGTACTATAACAAATTATTATCCAAGCCGAGTCATGGTGGAAGCTGCAACACTTTTTGAAGATGAATTGATGTAGAAAATCATGAAAGAATTAAACGAGACGAGCTGTTTTATTGTCTTGGAAGATATCGAGACTCCTAAAAAAACTCAAGAATATTGATATCTAAGAGGGGCTGGGTACCCGAACCGCCAAGTCGATCAACCCGTCCAACCAAACCAATTTAAGTAGGTTGGTTTGGTTTTATTAAAGAAAAAAAAAACAACTGGGTTATGATTTTTAGTAACCCAATAGGTTTGGGTATCACACGCAAGCTGCAACCGTCCTTGTTAATTTCAAAGAGTTAGTATTGATTTCACACTATGGATGACTGATTCTTTAGCATTCGAAATAGTTATATCCAGAAAAAATTGATTCTTATAACAGAAATCTATTATAAGGGTTTAATTATCATAATTTTTTTAAGTTAAGGTTTAATATACATTTAAGATAAGATGGGTCATGGGTGTACATAGTATTTGAATAATTATTAATTAAAATAATTTGTCATTATTGATCATTTTATTTAGGAATATTTTTATAATTAAAAATGTTAATAGAAAAAATGAGTATGTAAATCATATTTATGGATGGCAATATCAGACAGTTCATTAATTTATTAATATATTTTATGAATTAATCATTTCCTAATTTAATTATCAATTAAATTAAAAAAAATCAAGCCCTATAAAAAAATATCAATTCCAATATATTAAATCATATTCTCAAAAAGAATCCAGGTTTGAGATGAGATTGGTCTTTAGTGTATGAAATATGTTTTAAAAAAAAAAAAGATTGGGACCAAGAAACCAGGCCACATCCCTAGCACTTAACTTATATAATATACCATGTGAATATACAACTTCAATCCTTTTAAACCAAAAGCTTCAAATCACCACAACCAATTCATCCAACACATCTAATTTACTAATTATAACTGATGAGAACAAGAAATTATAAAGCTTAAAAAATCCATATAATTCAAGAAAGAAATCCCCTTCATAAAACAACACATCCCATTTTGACAGTTTTGAGTTATGCAAATGATAAAATATTCTCCTCATAATTGGAGACAGTAACAGTATCAATACAACTAAAATCATTAAACTGATTAACATAGTCATGCAAGCCAGATATTTCCACTCTTCTTAAAACGTTTTTCCAAACATGATAATAAAGCACGTAAAATTGCTCGGATAAGCAACGCGGTGCTAGTACTAACTCACCGGTGTGAATTGTGCCAACAACGAAATACAGCTTCCCCTGTTTGTCTTGCAATTCCTGCAAATTTGAAGGCATCACTAAACCAATCTTAATCCAAACACAGTCCTCCATTACCCAAACTATCACTCTGCTATCCTCATCATCCAGTTGATCATAGCAAACTATAGCCGGATTCCCTCCAAATACTATCAAGTTGGTCTCATTTAAACCATCTGACGAGATCTCATTAGGGATCTGATTCACTTGGAAAGTTTCGTTTCCGACGTCAAATGCCACCAAAACGGCCTTGCTGCCTTTGGACGAGGAAGTCCAGCACCTGCAGAGGCCAACTCAAAATTTTAAATTTTATAAAATTTGGGGGACCAAACTGTAGAATTTTGCAAGAGGCACCTGAAATATATAATTCCACCAATGCAAATGCTCTCGCGTTGAGGATAGTAACATGGACCGCCACCAACCAATCTCCACGACTCGTCGGTCCCCAACGTGAAAACTCTGTATTCAGGGTCTTTTCCAGGAACTTTCCAGGAATTCAACACTTTGTATTGCTCAGTCACCGGATCAAACCCAAATGAGTTGACACAGAAATACGTAGAGGATGCAGATGGAGAGCTTACAGGGACAACAAATGGAAGAGTAAGAGCTTGTCTGGTGCTTGGATTACATATCTGAGCACAAATTCCAAAATCCAAACAGAGCAACCCATTAAGAGACTTGGTGGTGTATCTGGAAAAGCGAGGTGGGATTGTGAGGAGAGGAACTGCTGATTCTCCATTGTAGTCTGCGTAGAAAAACATCTGACCGGATTGGAGCCTAGCAGAGCATGTTATCAGGAGACCAATCAGTTTGATCGGGAAATGGGTGTTATGTGATTTCACAAACGATGGAGTGATAACAGAGGAGTTACAAAACTTGGAAACACACCTGAATCGAACCACAGACTTCAAAGGAAGGTTAGCGAGAATGTCCAGGATTATATCACAAGGAATTGATCTGGTCGACGCAGCAGAAGACTGTTGTGTCCACTCCATTATCTATATACCCTAATTGGGATTTTCTTGTTTTTCTCTATCCCAGCTTTTTCTGTATTCATACTATGTTTGTGCTCTGAAATTCAGGTCAGTCATGCACAAGTGCGCAGACTGTAGAGTGGGATAGGTCAGGAGTTTTCCTTTTTACACAAGTTTTTCTTCTTTTTTATTTATATAGGTCTCATTTGGAGTGGATTCTTATAATCAAAATCTAAATCCAATTTGGATTTTCATATCTCGATCCGATTTCGGACCAAAATTTTACAAATGAATATAATTGCTTCCAATCCGGAAAATCGGACCATAAGAGGCTAAAGTATTCAGATTTTGACCAAATTCGGATTCAGATTTTTTCAATTTGTTTTTGAATTTTGTTTTAATAATATTGAGCTGCATTGCTAAAACAAATATTGCAGTCGGATTTTTTTTTAGTATTAGATAATTACATAAATTCGAGGTTTTTTTGGGAAGGGAACTCAAATCGCAACCTTGTGGTGCAATATTGTAATTGGATTATAAAACATTTTATTATATATTTATTTTTTGAAAAAACCACGGAAGATATTTTTTTAATTTTAAATTAAAATTAATGTTTCATTAATATATTTTATGAATTAAAAGTAATGTTTCATTTCCTAATGTAATTATCAATCAAAATTAAAAAAAATTCAGGCCCAATTAAAAAAATAATAATAAATTCCAACATATTAAATCATATTCTTAAAAAGAATTGAGTTTTGAGGTGTGTATGTAATATGCACGTTAGTTATATGAAAATAGATTTTATATAGTTAAAAAAATTACATTATTTTATATTTTATAATAATTTGGTCTTTGGTAGTTTGGTCATAGGATCCATCGGTCATTGTAAATAAATTATAGAACCGTTCATAATCCTCCAATGATACCATTTTTGAATTAATTGTTTTCCTTATAAAAATAAAAATAAAAAGACCTCAAGAGTAAAGACATGCGAAGTTGTTGAACCAATCTTTGATGTGAAGAAAGTATAATAAGGATAATAAGACATTTTTAAAACTCTAATTACCAGAGAATTCTGACAAGTCAAGAGGTGCCAGGTACGGAGATTCTTGTCTCTGATTTGTTTGATAGGTCGCGTCGGGGATGGAACATTGATATCGCTACCGATTGACAAGGAAGATGTTCTCTCTATTCCCATTAACTGAACAGGTGGGCAGGATTTTCAAATATGGCACTTTGATAAGAAAGGGGAATACACTGTCAGAAATGGCTACAGGATAGCCTTCAGGCAGCTGCCTCCTCATCCTCCAAAGTTAGCAAGTGATGGAATACTCTCTGGAGACTAAATATCCCCCCATAGGTTAAAATTTTCATTTGGCGTGCTTGCTCAAATGCAATCCCCTCCTTGGAAAACCTTTGGAAAATGTGGATTGCTAATGATCCCAGCTGCTCCCGATGTGGTGTTTCTATTGAATCAGTGGGTCATACCCTCTTTGGATGTAAACAGCCTAGGAAAGTTTGGGTTGGCACTCGGTTTTGCGATCCCATAGCAAACCTGCGTCACTGACTGGTCCAGGATGTGTTTCAATCTTTGGTAGTTATGTTTAGTACTGATGAGCTTCGTTTGGCTTGTATGGTGGCATGGGCGATTTGGGAGAATCGGAATTCCCTTATGCATAATGGCAAAGCCAAAGAGCCAGATAGGGTGTTTTCTAAGGCAGTAGAGCTGTTGGCTGAATTCAAGAATTCCATACAGGCCCTTTCTTCCCCACCCCCTATCCCTACATTCAGATCCCCCGCTAATTGGGTGGTCCTTCCACCTGGAAAGCTGAAGCTTAATACAAGCGCTGCCTTTCGAAGGTAGTCTCTGCATATTGGTATGGGAGCGGCCATCAGGGATTCCAATGGGAAGGTGATAGCAGCACGCTCGCATAGTCTGGTGGGATCCTTCTCCGTGGAGATTGGCCAACTGTTAGCGCTTCGTGAGGGTCTCATGCTTGCCAAGTTTTACAATATTCCTGTTTCGATTGCTGAGTGTTCTTCCTCTAGTGTTGTTTCTTCAATTAGCTGCCCTTTGTCCAATCTAGGAGACACTCATTTCATTGTCAATGACATTAAGGCACTTTTTTCAAACGTTGGAATTAGTAAGTGTCAAGAATCCTCTAGGAAGGGGAACTCCTTGGCACATAATCTAGCGTCGAAAGCCTTCTCCTCTGTAGAGTTTATGGCTGGATACCAGTCATTTTCCTGTTTTCCCTGCTGTATAATTTTTCTTTTGTTATCAGAAAAAAAAAAAAAAAAGGTGCCACCCCTACGGCCCTACTTTTCAAGCAAAGCCTTAATTGAAATAAAATTAATTTCGAAAACCCAATGCAAAATTGCACTTGTTCTCGTCTCGTAAGCTTATCCCAAGTACGCCATTTAGTTTTCCTAGCACTATCCAAAAATGTCTATTTTGGGAGGGGTCAATATATTAATATATAATATTTAGGGGGTTTAAATAAAATTTTTATATATTAAATATACTTTTATCTATATAATATATAAAAGCTGATCTTCACATAATATATAAAGCTGATCCTCACAGAACTACGTGTCGCCGTAAGGGAGGTTTGGTATTAAATTCTCCTATTATTCTACTTTCTCAATTTTATATTAATATATCTATTAAATATTAATTTATCTATAGTTTTATATTCAACTATTCGTTTTTTTTTTCAATTAAAACAAAAACCCTTCGTTTTTCCATAGTCACTTTTCAGTATTCAAGGCAGGTCTCTAAAGAGCTCAAACGTCTCTATTTCCCTCACCAGAAAACCCCCCTCTTCCTCATGACCACAACCACCAAGCTCCCTCTATGTCATGAGCCCCTGACAGGCCGCTCTAGCACACCAATCAAATCCATTCGGTCATCCTCATTCTCATCTTCGATTCTTCAGAGGAAATTAATCAATCGAATTTGAATCTTGATAAAAATCCCCAGTTTTGCGTCGCAGCATCATCTTTTATGAAGATCGAAGCAACGGTTTTCTTGACTGAAGAGAAAGTGGTGTCATTCACTTCGTCAAGTACCATGGCTTGGCCTCGAAAACGATCTCGTTTTGGTAACTTTTTCTTTCTGTTTAGTTAAAGGACAGTGTATGAATATCGAGATACTAAAATTCATAGAAATAACTCTTTCAAATAAAAAACAAAGTCATTGAAATAAAGTAAACACACAGAAATAATCAAATAAATATTAGTCTTCCGAGAAATGAAGCATATAAATTTTAGGTAGGTCAACGTTGTCTTTTTTTAGTTTCATATTATATTTTGTTTTTGGTATTTTGGTTTTGATAATTTCATCGGCAACGTTGCAATGTGAATTTAAATGAGCCTAGAATTACTTCTTTTATGGTCTAATCTATCTGATTAAGAATTTTAGCATAATTGTGTTTCCTCATTTTTTGTAGCAATACATATATGTATGATTATTGTTTTTATTGAAAGTAATTTTTACTTTGGTTTTGATTGGGTGATGATTGAGTGAAGTGAATTTGAATAGGTTGATAATAGGGACTCTTCAGAACCCAAGGTAACTCCAGAACAAGCTGTGAAGCTGTGCGATAGGAACTTTGGCTTTGGGGCTGATGGAGTGATCTTTACCATGCCTGGAATCAATGGCACAGATTATACCATGAGGATATTTAATTCTGATGGTAACGAGCCAGAGGTTTGGCCCTTTATATAAGCTGTAAGTTTATATATACAATGTTATTATTAAGATTTAACAGGTTCTCAATGGTTCTGATGTGTTGCTATGTAATTCTAATGTGGTACATTGATGCATATTGATATAAAGCAATATCTTATTTTGAGGGATTTGAATGTTGCAATTAATTTGTCAAATTCTAATATTTTTGTCTCCAACATGTGTGGCATGTTTTGCCGGATTCATTGCCGAGAATGAAAGTTTACATAGGAGGCAAATGAATTGCTATCAGATGATTTTGTATCATAATATCATTACAATAGATGTCTCTCTCACTAGCGAGGCTTCTCAGTTAGTCATCTCTCTTATATGAGTTCTCTTTTTTTTTTTCTTTTTGAATATATTTTTTTCAAATCTCTGTAAGTACAAAGAGTAACTTCAACAAGTAAAAAGAGTAATTTCAACAGGTACTTACCTCTCTATTTTAATTTTGTGTATGTAATTATATATTACTTGGGTGATGATAACTACAATAAATATATTAACTAAAAATATCATTCCAATGGTGAAGCTACAACAACAGTAGGATGGCCACTGCCATTCTTCACACTAACATGTATGGGTGGTTTTGGTTTCACCTTTGTTTGTGATTTGGTGTTTGATTAGATTAGGTGAATTGGAATTAGGAGGTTTTTTTTTTGTTTTGAGTTTTACTGAAAAAGAGGTGTTTTTTATTTTGTAAATGTTACCACCATTTTCAACTGATTCTTTGCAAAAAAAAAAGCATCTTTGTTGCAAGACTTAAAATTAATAATAAATTCTTCATCTTTCGGTCCATTAATTTTTTTTTTTTTTGCCTGTAAATTTGTTTTACATCCTCCCATAGTTTCGCAAATCGGTTCATTTGGCTATTAGAGCGGCCTCAGGTGGTTTCGACAATTGTGCCAAAACGACGTGTTTCTGTGACACTGATGAATGTGGAGCCAAAGCGAAACTATTCTACTTGTAGCAACTATGGTTGCTCCTGGTAATATTAAGCTAAATTGTTTGTATTTCGAAACTCTTTTTGATTATTATTATTTGTCTAAAATGAATCACAATTGAATTTGTTGTTAATTTGATTTGTTTTATTGGCAGAAGTGAAGGAGAAAAAGTAGAGGTGGAGGACTTCGAGCTGTTGGTGAAAGAGCTTGAACATGGCAACATGCTTTGCCTCTTGAAATCATGGATAAGGTGCTTGAAAAATTTGGAAATGACATTGATATTGCTTTCAGGTAATTGTTTGTTTTATTTTTTATTTTGATAAAGTAATTGCTGTTTTTATTTAGTTGTGGAATTTGATTGATTGTACTATGAATTAGTACTAGCTACAGGTTAAATTAATTATTTTTATATTATGATAAAAGAAACATATAAGTAGCACAAGAAGATTGGAAATTTAGACATAATTAATTGGTGCGGAAACCTTTAAATGATCTGTTGGTGTAGATTTTGAAAAAAAATATTATTGACAATCTTGGCCTCCTGGGTGAATCATGTGATTACGGATTGGTGTCGGTGTTGCATGTTTAGTATCTTAATCTTAAGTGCGGTTATGGTATTATAATTGAATTGATTATAAAAGAAAGTCAATTTTTGAAGATTGTTTTGTGAAAATGTGTTTGCAAATGCCTCAGTGATTTTTGACGATCATTATAGTAAAAGTTTTTTGTTTCCATTAATTAAAAAAGGTTAGGATTGTATCAAATCACTTTTCTCAATGTGCACTAGGTTACATATTAAATTCTCAAGCATATTCACCAAATATGTAGCTTACTCGGGTGTGGATTTTTAGAATTTTGATGAGTTAAATGTTGCATAGATGGCAGATCATATAGTTACTAATATAATCTGATTTAGAATATTTACAACGATAAATTTGTATTTTGTAGTGGTGCTGAAGATGTGGCTTTAATTGAGTATGTACATCTATCTGTATAAACCTTTAGGCTTGGAGATACGAGAGGTTGAACCCAGAAACATATCAATTATTTGATAGAGTTGAGAAATAGATCATTGTGTACATATTTCCAGGCTCTGAGACATGAATGTACCTATGAATTCATTGCACTAAAAAAGTTACATCTCAATCCAGTGCGAGCAATGCACAAGGCCAAGGCTAAGGAGTGTGGCATCCATTAAGGAAGTATATAACATGTAGATGGTGCCCAACTTAATGGCAATGGCAATGGCAACGAGACTGAACAAGTAAAATTTGTAATCAATTGGTTTTTTAGTATTTTTTTCTTTCTAATATATGTTAATAATTCCTATTGCAAGATTATATCTATTAATTATATTAGTCGTTAGTAAAATAAGAGTTGTCTTATGTTTTTTTTATTCGTCTTTCATAAAATCATGCCGTTTACATCATAAATTGTAAAGAAAATGATTGAAAACGGTCACAATTCGAGTTGAAAATGATGATTAAGTTAAGAGCATTGAAAGTAAAAATGGAAGAATAAATCCGATTTTTAAAATATATATATATAAGTATGATAATGATTACGTTAAATTTTTACAATTCCCGCACATCGTGAGAGATACAAACTAGTTTAATCATGTTTCCCCCACCAAAACTTATCATTAATAAGTTTGTAGGGAAGCCGAAATAAGTTCATAGAATAGGATTGAATAATTGCTTTAATGTGTTTGAGATGACTTTTTTTTCTAGAGTAGATTTTTTACAAGTAAAGCTTTTAATAAAAAATCGTATGTTGTTTGGTATTCACTAAAAAAAAAGAACGTTTTTACGTTAGTAGATTGTTTGATAAAATATCTCTAAAAGAGTCTTTATTATCGAAAAGTACAAAATGGATACTAACAAAATATTTGTAATAGAAGGGTATTTGATGAAATAAAAAGTTGAGATGATGACCCTGGTGGCCATCAATTTGGGTCACCACTGTCACAATGGTCATTAGATGGGGAATAGTTTCAAAATGACTATTTTTAGCGAACACTGTTACACTAATGGTCATTCCATCCAATTCCATCCAATGAGTGATATTTTGGTGATTAAGGGGATGAAATTAATTTTTTTTTAATTTTTTTTAGAAATCATTTTCTTCTTTTGTTTTTTGAAACGAATAAATATATTTAGTATGTGTACATACATATAGTATATCTCAAACATATATATATATATATATTCAACTTAATTATCTCAAATATATTTTTTAAGATTTTAAGATTTTGTAGCCTTAATCTTCTCAAAAAAGAAATATATATACATATATATATATACATATATACAATAATTTTCAAATAAGTGCGCACTAATAGAATTATATAAAGACATTGAATGTGAGTCACTCATTTTACATATTTTGACTTGGCATGTTTGCACTTGTCAAAACTCTTTTATAAATGAGTGGCTCACATTCAATGTCCTTATATAATTCTATCAGTGCGCACTGACAGGAAAAGGACTGTATATATATATATATATGTGTGTGTGTGTTTGAGATATGCTATACGTATATACACATACCGAATATAATCGTTCGTTTAAAAAAACAAAATTGATTTCCAAAAAATATCTAAAATAAATTAATGTCATCCTCTTATCTACCAAAATGCCACTCATTATATGGAATTGGATAGAATGACCATTAGTATAACAGTGTTTGTCAAAAATGTCCATTTTGAAACCAATTCTCCATCTGATGGCTATTTGATAATGATGACCCAAATTGGTGGTCACCGGGGTAATTATCCCTAAAAATTTCATAAAGAATAGTTAAAACTATTTATCTCTTTTTAAAAAGCTCAAAAAGAGCGTAGGTCAAATTTTGGATTTCTCCCAAAAGACATAATTATCTTTTTTAATATTAAAAAAAAATACTTCTTTAGTTTTGCCAAAAAAGAAACATTAAAATAGCTTTTAACATCAAAAAGAATTTTTAGCCACTAGTGGAAATCAATCTATATTTTCCACTTGCTTGACTTGGTCCAAACTTTTCAACAACTTATACCCTGTTTGTTGGACGAGTTTGGTTAGGATTGGACTATTTTAATCCTAACCCAACTAGAAGCACATAGGATTTGGATTTTATCTCCCAATAGTGTCAATTAGTTTCATCAACATAGAACTAAATAAACCCACTTATACTCATGGTTTACTTGTTCTGGAACTAAAAAAGTTGCTTTTGTTTATTTCTTTTCATTATTGTAAGAATAATTATTTTTGTTTGATTTATTGTTCATAAAATGGATATGTCTTTATTACTTATCCAATTTGCCTGAGTTATCCCATTATAAGAGCATCTCCAATGTTAATATGGGTTGTGAAAAAATTAGATGACACGTAGGATGGGCATCCACTTTATTAAAAAATTCATCTCCAATGCAACCTCTCTAGTACAACTTCAAACTGAGGTGACAACGTTTTCTTAGAGGATGTCAACATGACTCTCTGATTTCAGACGGTCTATTGGACAACCATCTTGTTGGCCCAGTCAGCAACCACTTTTGCCTTCTGTTTTGTTTTATTCAACAATTCTAAAGTACATTTCATAAGACCAATAATAAATTGACATGTTATTAAAAACATTTGTTTTACAAGTGAAGCATTGGAGACAACTTTTTTCATTTGGATGTCTATCAAGTTTAGTTACATACTACATAGGAATCAGTTGACTTGACAATATTGACATATCATTATTTTTTTCAAATGCAAGCCACATTACCACTGGAGATGCTCTAATGGGACTAATTAATCCCAACCAAATTCATGGGATTAATTTCTTTCCCATCATCTTAATTACACAAACACCCCTATCACTGTCAAAGCAAACCTCATAATTATCTTCATTTCAACTGGTCGGGGCTAGAAGCAGGAGCATCACCATATTCTTCTCCTTCTCCCTATTCGCCAAAGTGGTTGTTTGAGAGAAAATAGAGATCAAAGAGAAAAAGAAGAAATTCGAAGGTTTGACGTTTGAAAGAAATTTGAAAATGAAGATCTGGATTCAATAGAGTTCTACTATTATAAAACCCATAACATTAACCTAAAATTCAACAAAAATGATGTGGTAAATGAGTTGTCATTACCACACAAATTATGAGGTGATGTGGTGAATGATATGATAATAACAAATCACTTGTCATATTATTTGTGTTGGTTTTTGGACTAAATTTTTGGTTTGAGTGTTTTCAATGGACCATGATCCTCTCCTCACCTCACATTTTTCCTCAACTTTTTAAAGTATGTAATTTGTTGTTGATAAAATGCAATTGGAAAGCAATCACAACTTAACCGTTCATTCATTACAACGTTTATGTGTTATGAGATTAAGTGAGGTGAGGTGAGGAGAGGAGATGAGAGAATCCAAATCTTTTTTTTTTTTGAAATATTACAAGAACTATTACAATATGATTACCGGGACCTGCTGAAATCAAACAATATATGTGCGGCTCAGATATCTACTCCCATAACAGGAGATACTACTCCCCACAACTCGGGAGTGCGGCCTAGATATCTACTCTCATAATGGGAGATAACTACTCCCCACAAATGCTTGTAAAACGTGCATGACATGATTTGAACTCCTCACCGTTTATGTGGAAAAGATGTGTACTACCATCTCTGTTAAGATGTGATATGCCTAAGTCCTTTTTCAATATATCTCAAATTTCTCAAAAAATAATTATCAAAAGGAGCAAGAGTTAACTTCCTTAACATGAAAAAATAAGGCAATCATTTCAAGGCACGTGGCAAAAGGTTTGGGACAACGTGTAAGCCGAGACCCGGAGAAGACCAGGCTTTACGGGTCCCTCGAATTGTCGCGTCTCGATCAAAACAGGAAGAAAAAAAGAACACTTTCAAAATCGAAAACAATTCTGTTGCAACAACTACAATGGTAGTTAATTCTTCGACTCACTGCACGCCTCCACTGAACCGTCCTCTACCACCTCGCTTACCTCTCCCCTCCTTCAATCGCAACTCATACAAACCAGTTTTCTCCAACGAAGCTCCGAATCCGAGACTCATCTCTGTTCGGGCCCAGACACCCGGATCCGACGGCTTCGGGTCCAATAAATCGGTGAATTTGACCGATACGGAGGCTCCTATCGAGTCTTCCAGTTCGTCTACGTCTTCGGCAATTGATTTTCTTACATTGTGCCACAGCCTTAAGGTACAGAATTTGGCTAATCAACGGTAAGGTCTTGTTTGGTTCCTGAGAAAAATACAAGTTTTAAGATTGAAATTGATGTTTTTGTATTAATTGTTGTAGACTACAAAAAGAAAAGGATGGATCAATCATGGAATTAACGGTCCAGAGTCAATTGCTGATCATATGTACCGTATGGCTTTGATGGCTTTGATTGTTGGTGACGCTCCTGGTGTCAACAGAGAAAGGTTGGTCCTTCACATACCATATCTAGAATTTAATTGTGTATTCACTTGAAATTTGACTGTTTTAGCTTAAAAGAATGCAACTTTGTAATAATTTTTAGCATCACTTGAAAGCTGTCTCTTATGCATTTGTGATTATTTTATAGAATAGCTGCTATTTGCAGTTAAGTTATTGTGTTATTATGGTATTTGGCATTTATTTTATCTGTAATTAATATTCCATGTTTAACCCCGATGGACGGAGAGGTCAAAGTTTTAAGTCCCTTTGATGCCGTTGGGATATTATATCCCATAAGGTTCTCCTCTACCAAGGTTATAGGGTCCAACAGTAGTCATTAGTTTAAGAAATGAGAAAGAAAAATGATCTTCCATGTTCACTAGCTCCTTCTATAAATACTTGTGGGTATTGAATGTTTTCCTTTGTTGTTTGTTTAACAGGTGTATTAAGATAGCAATTGTGCATGATATTGCAGAAGGTATCTCACTTTTATCTTGTTTTATTTTTTTAATCTAGCTACTTTTCCATTTTTATTTATAATCTTGTAAGATAAATTTTATTTAGGAGTGTATGACCTTTTAAAATATGATTTCCTTTTTGTACCCTTAGAAGCAAGGACCCTTGATTTTTCTGATTGTTGAATGCATGAATTTGACTTTAATAGGAGAAATCATGTAGAATTGCACTTCATTAACTTTTTCTGTATGTTTGGTATCCATAGAACTTATAGAGCTCCTGGTTAAGGAAGGTTTATCTTTTGTTTGCTTCTTGGATTTCACTTTTAAAACCTATCATATGTTTCTTCTGAAGTTTAGCTTTCAGCTTTTGGGGGAAGTATGGTTTCAAATAACAGCAGCACTCAGGTTTTGGTTGTAATATGCATATTTTAAGCCCGTCTTCTGATCTAGAGGGGATGGATGATTTATTAAGTATCATTTAGGTTACTTTGAACTGATTACTCATATTTAGGGAGGAGAAAAACTTAGGAGAAATATGAGGCAAGATTCGGGAGGCGGTGGCTGACCCTATGGGTTGAAGTAGAATTAGAGGAAGCGGTTTAATTTGCTCTTTTTGGAGATTAATTACCATGTCTACAACCTTATGGGACTCTGCCTCCACCGAATTCAGAGATGCTTATATTTCTTTATTTGAATTGGGAGGGTGTTGTGGAATGATTTCAGGGGGTTTCTTTTTTTTTTTTTGGGTGGGCTCTCATTTTGTATTTGAAGGCTCTTTTTGATAGCCTAAGTGGACTACTTGTTCACTAGTGTATGGGGGCTGTTTTTGTAGGGTTTGCTTGTATATGCTCTTTTGCAATAAATTTTGTTTGCTTCCTATAATTAAAGCACAGTATTTGCTTGGAATTTAGGCTTGAGAGGAATTGCAGTGATTTTGAGGGAGTATAGAATTTTATTACAGTTCAGAGGTCTAAAAACAAGGCACATTTTCATTTAAATTATCCAAATCCAGTTGCACAGATTATTTGCAGAAATTTTACTGTTCATTTATGTTGTTGAATTTAGGCTTCATCTTTTTGTTCTATTTTGGGATCTCTTATGTACTTCCTACATACTACGATTGCACCTCTTTTTGCTGGCTAATGAATTTCTTATTTATCAACAAATTAGGAATGGAAAAACAAAGGTTTGTGAAGATGCTATTATGTCATGCATTTTATAACATGTATGCTTAATCATATAATCTGGCCTTGAATTAGAATCTATCATCACGATGCCTTTGCCTTCATCCATGGCTGTTGTACCAGTGAAAAGATCCTTAGTTCAATCTGTCTGGAAGTTTCACTTGATGGTCATATGGTAGAGAATACTAGGGACTAGCATGATATCTTCATAGCAATTTGGGGAGGGGGCAATTATGAGGATCTGTTATGGCTCTGGAGCTTGTGCTTATATGGTGGTCTGGAGTATTTTTGCCATCAAGTGGTTGTATGTATTTTTAGACGGACATAAAGTTTGCATTTATTACACAAACCTCCCTTGCCATTAGTGTCCTTAAGTTGTCCTTAAGTTATGACTTAACGCTTCAAGGGTATTATTGTCATTTAGAAAAATAAAATAAATACTAAAAATTATTTAAAATAACCAGAAAATTGAAAAGAAAAAGGTTTAAAATATTAAAATTATTAAAGTTAAAAGAATGAAGCCACCTTTGGGAGGTGGCTTTGTTACCGGAAGAGAAGATCCAGCAAGATCTCCAACATGCGTGGAGGAGATCTGGCCAGCTTCCTCTCTATTTCATTTGTTTTTTACATTTTTTTATTTGTAATTACTTTATCAAATTTTTATTTATTTTGGGTATAAAAAAGTCTTAGTCAAGCGAACGGTTCACTAGTTTGCACTAACAGTAGGGGGGGTATGTTAATAAAATGCAAATCTCATTTCCGCCTGTAATTATGGCAAGCCTCAGCCGATGCTAGTGTAATTTCCCTATGTGAGAATTCATTGCCCTATTGCCTCTAGTTGAGGTACTAGATTATAAGTTATGTAGAGTTGAGATGACTTTTATGGTTTCTAGGAGAAAAATTGAAAGAGAGAAGGCAGTAGACATGGGTTTAGAACTCTCTGTGTCATGTTGTTTATCATTTGAATAAGTGGTGTGACTCAGGTTTATTGCTTCTAGTTGGTATAATGGGGCTACATTAGCCAAAATTCTTCACATTTCACTCTAGTTAAACTATTCTATATAATCCTGCAGTAGTTTAATAGCTGACAGGAAGAAGACAGGGAAACAGATAAGTCTTTGTGTATATTTGTTCATGTATGTACTTCTGGGGCACAACTACTTTTCTTTCCGATAAAATCTTTTTCAACAGTAATGTGCATTTCTGAATGCATGAAACTAATTTCTGTAGTCTGCTTGAATTTTAATAGCTATTGTTGGAGATATAACACCATCTGATGGTGTGCCTAAAATAGAAAAGAGCAGAATGGAGCAGGCAGCATTAAACGAAATGTGCAAAGTTCTTGGTGGAGGGATGAGGGGTACGACTAACTTTGGTCATCATGGAAACTTTTAATTACTCAAAGCACATTTGTTTTGTCATTGATTGTATGTAATTGAGTATATGTTATCTGCAGCTGAAGAGATTCAAGAACTTTGGGCAGAGTATGAAAATAATGCTTCTATAGAAGCTAATCTTGTGAAAGATTTTGACAAGGTATGTTCATGAAGCTATTATTCTATTTCCCTATGATCTTTAATTTTGTATTTAAAAAGATAGACTTTGGTTAGGAAAACATCCCCGATTGGAATATCTTGATAGTAGCAATGATTTTAAACTATCTTGATAGTGGCAATAATTTTAAACAATGTGTTTGAATTCTCTCTCAACTTTTGACGAATTATTCCATGCTAATGAGATTCCATATTACTTTTCTCAACTTCTGTATTGGATGGTACTTTATGTTTTGTTATGATGACTTTGAGTTTACTGATATGTTGCTTACGTTATGTGCTTGTATGCTAGAAATTTATTGAAATAAGATGGCTTGTATACTGTCACCTAAGCTGGTGCTGGGCACTTGAAAGTATTAAACACATTTTTCAGATTAGCAGTATTAGGATTGTCGACAGTCTCAAGTTGCTGCTTCTACTTATGCAGTGGTTTCTTTTTGTTTTTGTTTTGTGGTTAGGTTAACTAAACAATCATCAAGCCTGGGTTTTAACTTTCCTTATAATGAGGCTGGATACAAGCCTGTTTATGGATAGAGCTTATTTTACACTTATAAGTAGAGAAATAAGTAGGGTAAATTTCATTGTACTCCCTTATCTTTGATCTAAAGATAAACAGACTTGGTTGGTTTTGAAATTCGTATAAACTCAAATTTGAAATCCCTTAAAGTCCTTGCCTAAATTCGTAGAAGACTTCATCTAACAGCTCCTGTGATTTTTTAAAATTCTCGTCTACATGAGAGCTCTTAAATAAAAATCCATCTATATTTTAAGCAAACCTTGGGGGATGCCCCTGAAAATTATGCAAATAAATATATCGATAATGTTTTTGCTTTGAATGATAGTAGATTTTTTCCACAGACTAATACTGTGGCATTTGCCTCTATAAGTGATCATAGATTCATAGTATCATTCTATACCTAGTGGCATGTTCTGTGTTTATTTCTCTATTTTCTGTTGCTTATTCCTTACTGCACTATAGATAAGACTCTGAATGTCCTCATTGCAGGTTGAGATGATTCTGCAGGCACTGGAATACGAAATGGGTAAGTTTTTAGATGAATTTGTAATTTAAAAAATATTAGTTTACTTCAAATATTGAAATAGACTGATTGACAAAGTTTATTAGTTTCAAACTAACGAACATCCTTGAATTTTGCTACAAAATATTCATATCGAGTATCGACAGAAATTTACATAATTAAACAGAAGTCATCTTCTTTAAATATTATTAGATACTTCTTCACTATTACATGGTCAAAATATTTATGACTGGAAACTATTTAATTGTGCCTTTTCCATCAAGTTTTCTCTCTATATAATTAGCCGATGAGCTTCAATATCTGTGTGCTAATTATAATTAATCTTTCTCATTTGCTATTATAATATTATGGCAGAACATGGGAAGGTGCTGGATGAGTTTTTCCTCTCCACAGCTGGTAAAATCAATTCTGTCTTCATTGCAATCACCATATATATAAACTTTATGTTATGAATTATTGCCGATGATTTACAGGAAAATTTCAAACAGAAATAGGAAAAAGTTGGGCAGCTGAGATCAATTCAAGAAGACATTCAAGGTTGGGCAGACAAGCTTAATTGATGTAGTGGTTAGGTAATATTTCAAAGTAAGACAATCCATTTTGAATGGCAATTAAATGAATAATGTGATTCAGTGACCTTCACCCAGATACCCTCCCCTTGTTCATCTTCCTCGTTGGAGGATAAACTACTGACATTATGTTGGGAAGCAACCGGAACAAGTTTTCATTTGCCATCGAATAACCAAAGCTAATCCACTCTGGATTGTTTCTATACCCTTGGTGGAACTAACTATTTGTCATAATAGCATCTTGTAATTTAAACTAGGCGTTATCTCCGAATTACCGGATCAAATGTCCGTAGCATGAGAATCAGTCCATTTTGCTGGTACTTCATGATAACAGTAAACCTATATGCTTAGGTCTTGTGTTGAATGTTTTTATTTATTTTTTGAAAGGAAACAACTTCATTAACCACAAAGGGTCGTGAATAAAACAACATCCTACTCAACTAGCTGAGATAACCAGCTAGGAAAAGTGTTCCAATAAGAGGAACAAGAAAGACACAAAGCTCCTTTAGCAAGGTGTTGTGTTGGTACATTAAATCATATCAAATTTCATTACAAGGGATTGGATATTATCAAGTTGTTTATGAATATTAATGTTAGGAATCCCTCTTGAACAATTGTGATCAAGTGGTATCTTTAGGAAAAGGAATGTTAATGAATCAGAACAAAATTTGAGTCTTAATGTTTTCTCTAATTGTCTCTCATCTCATATAGTTATAGTTCTACTTTTGATTTTCAAGATGTTATTAGGGTTTGTAAATTGTAATGGACAAGAACATCAACTTCCGTAGAAGCAAATATTCCGCAACATTATTAGAAAAGGAAACCCGTCAAACCACTTGCACAGAATATGCATGCATTTCTATTTTTTTTTTTTTTTTTTTTTTTTGGTCTAAATTGGATGTTTGGTTTGCAAATGTAATGATATATTGATATGGCCCTAAAATAAATTTGTGAGCGAGAAAGACGTTTGAAATTAATAATCCAAACAACACAAAGTTGTATAAGGGCATTTAATGAACACGTTTAGTATTTCAACCCAATTAATTCGTTTACGGCATGAAAGTAGGCAATTAGCAAATGCCCAAATGCACAGCACTTCTTTGCACATCCTCAACTTCCTTTTACAAACCCATTTCTTTTTGCTTCATTATTATAATTTATAACATTCAAATCAGGTTGCTGAGATGAGCGTTGTTAGATGATAAAACTCTTCATACCTGCAACATAATTTTGTGAGTTTGACTATCTGAGTTCTCCTCCTACCGGAAAAACCCGATAATTTATATAATAATGTAATACAAAAACATTTAAATTAGATTTTACAATTATATTTCAACTTTTTAAAAATAAAAATCAGATCCTACTGGACTGACGTTTGGTTTTAATATTTAATTATGTTAGGGGCCATGACCCCCTTCCCCTAAAAAAAATTGAAATTTCTTTTAAAAATTAAAAAATTATTATTATATATTTAAAAAAAATTCACTTCTGGCCCCCTAAAAATTGTTGTTTTCTATATATTAGCCTCCAATTTTAAATTTCTGGTTCTACCCTTAATTATAATCGTCTTTTGGGTTGTCACATTATCCTTATGCTATTTTTTTTTTATAATCTTTTTCACGCAGGATTCTTCCCATTTTCTTAGTTGTAAATGATGGTTATTTGAAGATGGGCACTTTCTCATTGTGGTTGTCAGAAGAGACTAGAGAGTCAAAAGTGCGTCCTCAATCTTCAAAAAATATTATGACATGTATATTAGTCCTTTGCTATTGGCGACTGGCGAGCCACTCCCATGTAGTCAATGAAGGTGCTTCTCGATCTAAAATTGTTTCAGGCTTACCACCGACAATACAACTCCAAAAAAATAAAACATAAAACATCTCAAACCTCTTATTACTATTTATATATTTAGTAAGAGATGATATTAGGATTAACAACAATTGAATATAAGTTATTTACCCTTGAATTCTTATTTTAATTTTCAGTAATTGGGCTCATAATATATAGAGAGAAATAGAATAATGCATGTTCAATTCGATCTCTAGTATGGATTGTACTTGTTTTAATTCAACAATCAACTTTAGTAAATAATATTAGAAAATGGACAATTGATCCAAGATATATAATTAAATGCTTTATTAGTCTATTAATCAAAACTCAAATAACAAGTGAAAGAAAGACAGCAATAATAATGAAGAATCGAAGATGAATGAATAGTGAAAAATAAAATTGGTGGAGCATTGAATTGAAGTAGTCTAGTATAAATGAATAATAAAGTAGAAATGTAAACACTAAACAACAACACAAAGACAAAGTTATCAAAATGGAACACACTACCTCATTGTTAACCGTGTCTGAAATGAACATTTCTCCAAAAAAGAAAGCCAATAGGAAATGGAAGCGATCGGCTAGGGAAGGACAAAATCTGCAGAGAAGTGGGGGAATTCGTAGTCCCCTTCATCGTGCTTTAGCAATGAGTAAAGCGGGGAAGAAGATCTTCAAAGGAAACAGTTCTTCTCCTACCGGTAAGAAGATCTCTGGCAGAATTGGTAAAGGCAAGAGCCTCTCTAAACAAGCCAAAATCCCTAGAGTGTCCCCGACAGTTGGGGATTCAAACCCAATTTCTCAGAAGGGAGTAATCTCTCAAGAATGTAAACGGAAAGTAGTTTTTGATCTTCCAGAAGAAAGCAGAGAGTAGAAGAAAAGCAAAATGCCTCTCAAAAATTCCAAAATTAGTAGATCGGCAGGAGCTTGAATGCCAGGCCTGTCAAGAACCATGATAGGCCTTAGCTGGAACGTTCGAGGGTTGGGGAATCCTCGGGCGTTCGTAGCCTTGTCAAGGCTGCTAAAGAAGCATTCCCAGAATTTTGTCTTCCTCTCTAAAACAAAGGTTTTTGGGCATAAGGCAAATAGTGTTAAACATAAGTTGAGGTTTGGTGATGGTTTTTCAGTAGATTGTAGTGGAAAGAGTGGGGGCTTAATGCTGCTTTGGAGGACAGAATTAATGGTTATTATTCTCTCTTATTCAGCATGGAATATTGACGCCAGGTTCAGGATGGAAAATGGGTTCACATGGCGGTTTACAGGGTTCTACGGAGAGCCTTTCCCTAGTAAAAGAATTCACTCTTAGGCCCTCTTACGTAGCCTGAAAGATATGGAAGACCTTCTGTGGGTGTGTAGAGGGGATTTCAATGAGTTACTCTGTATGAATGAAAAAGTAGGAGGTTCGGATAAATCAATTTTGGGAATGATTAGATTTAGACAAATCATTGATGATTGTGATCTTTCTGATATGGGTAGCACTGGCCCAAAACTCACCTGGAACAACAGAAGAGAAAGGAGTGGTAATGTGCAAGAGACTTGATAGATTTTTTGCTAACTTTAGGTGGAGGGATATGTTTGGTCAAGTTGTGGTGGAACATATGGGCTTTAATTCCTCAGATCACCGAGCCATTCTTTCACGATTTAAGAATGATGTAAGGCCTCAGAATAGGTGTTCCCAGGCTTTCCGTTTTGAACCTTTCTAGTTGAAGGATGATGATTTGGGCAGTGTTGTCAAGAAAGTGTGGGAAGACTCTGGTCCTTCGGGTCTGGTGTGGGATTTAAAAACAAAGTTGAAGCAGTGTGCTATCAGGCTGGCAGGATGGAGCAATGATCGGTTTAGAAGCTTGAGTAATCAGATTAGGATGAAAAATGGAGAAATGGAACGCCTATACAAGTCATGTGAGAAGGATGGGATTATGTTGTCCATAAAATCCCTAGAGGTTAAAGTGGAGGGCCTTCTTGAATGCGAGGACATCTATTGGAAGCAACAATCCCATGTTAACTGGCTGGAGGTGGGTGACCGTAACACAAAATACTTCCACTCTATAGCTAAAGCTAGGAAGAGGAAGAATCGTGTAGAAAGGCTTATCGATAGTGCGGACCAGATTCACGATAGTGAGGATGGCTTGGCCCTCGTTATCAAGAACTTTTTCTCAGACATCTTCCAATCCTCAAATCACTCGACTCATGATATCTCGAAATCAACCGAGGGTATCAGGTCCAGAATTACTGAGAAGGTTAGAGATAAGTGCAAACTCCTGTTCTTCCCAACCGATTGTAGAGTTAAGTGCAAACTTCACGGTTGATGAGGTTAGAAGCGCTGTCTTTGATTTAAGTCCAACCAAAGCCCCTGGTTCGGACGGATTCCATGCTATATTCTTTCAAAAATTCTGGAGGGTCATTAGGAAGAATTTCTCTAATGTTTGCCTCTGTATCCTAAACGATGCTACTTTCATTAGAGAGTTCAACTTCACAATTGTTATCCTAATCCTGAAATTGCATAACCCAATATCCTCAAACGACTTCCAGCCTATTACACTATGTAGTGTGGTCTATAAGACAGTTGAGAAGATTTTGGCATCTAGACTCAAGAATCTCCTCACAGAATAGATTTCCCCTTATCAGTCAGCTTTTGTTCCTGGTAGACAGATATTTGATAACTTGCTGATGGCTTTCGAATCTCTCCATTCCATAACACATAAGAAATCAGGGAAGAAGGGATTAATGACGCTCAAGCTGGATATGAGTAAGGCCTATGATATGGTAGAATGGAGCTTTCTTCGAGCTGTTTTGATCAAAATGAATTTTCCATCGGTTTGGTCATAGATTGTGTCTCTTCGACCAGCCTCTCCTTTGTGCTCAATGGCCGGAATGTGGGTAGTGTGACGCTTTCCAGGGGATTAAGGCATGGGTGCCCGTTGTCCCCTTACCTCTTTCTCTTTTGTGCGGAAGCCTTCTTCTGCCTAATTTTAGGATCAGAGAAGAAGGACATGGGATTGGGTCTAAAATGTTATAGAGGTGCCCTTATAATTAGTCATATGTTCTTTGCGAATGATAGTATTTTGTTCTGTAAAGTTTCAAAGGAAAATAGTCTTTGCACCAAGAAGATCTTGGAAACTTATGAGCGTGGTTCGGGTCAACAAATCAACCTCCACAAGTCAAGCATCACCTTTAGCCCGAATGTTGATGATCTCACTAGGTCGGGTATCCAACAGCAGTTAGGAGTAGATGACTGTAATTGTAAGGATATGTATCTTGGTCTTCCTTCTATGGTGTGGAGAAACAAAAAGATTTTATTCAATGAAATCAAGGAAATAGTGTGGAAGAAGATTTAGGGCTGGAAATGAAGCCTTTTCTCTTTCAGAGGCAAGGAGGTGTTAATCAAAGCAGTCACTTAGACCGTTCCAACTTATGCGATGAGTTTATTCCAAATTCCTTTGGGCATGTGTAAAGAGCTGAGTTCGTGTGGGGTTCCAGAGGCGGGAAGAGGAAAATTAGTTGGATTAGTTGGAAGATCTTTGTAAGCCGAAAAGTCAAGGTGGGTTAGGGTTCAAAGACTTCTCGGCTTTTAACTAATCTTTGTTGGAAAAACAAGCCTTGAGAGTCCGGAATATCCCCGATTCCCTAGCAGCTAGGGTTCTAAAGGCCAAATACTACAGAAATTCAGACTTCCTCTCAGCCTCCATTAAGGCGGGCTATTCCCACATTTGACGAAGCTTAATCTGGGGTAGGGACCTACTGGTAAAAGGTTTAAGATGGGGTGTTGGAGATGCTAACAAAATAAGGATCTTTAAGGACCAATGGATTCCTCATCCCCTTTCCTTTAAACCGATAATTTTTTATCCGGGTTTTGATAACAAAGTGGTAGATCTTCTTGATAATGAACACTGAAGGTGGGATATTGGAAAACTTAATGAAGTCTTGTTGCCCATTGACAAGGATATTGTCCTCACTATTCCGATCAGTTGGAGAAAAATTGTTGACTTCCTGTTATGACATTTTGATAAAAACAGTGTTTACACTGTCTAGAGTATCTATCGGGTCGCTTGTTCGCAAAATTCAAAGGCCTCAGTGTCAAATTCGTCTATCTCTTGTAATTGGTGGAAAAGCTTATAGAGTCTTAACTTGCCTCTAAAGGCCCGCATTTTTGTTTGGAGGGCTTGTTTGAATGTGCTGGCTTCGATGGAAATGCTGTGGAAAAAGAAAGTGGTGGATTCACCTAGGTGTTAGTGCTGTGGGTGTAAGGAAGCCAGGAGAACTTGGAGAATGGCCAATTTTGAGAAACTTCTCACTACTGTCAAACATCTTCCTGTTGTGGAGACTTTTATGTTCGTCCTTTCCCATTCCAAAAAGGATGTTCTTAGTCGTTTTTGCATTTTAGCCTGGGCTATATAGGAGAACAGGAATTCCTTCCTGAATTGTGGCAAGAGCAAGCGAGCTGAGTTTATGGTGTCAGGCGCTGAATCCCTGTTAACAGAGTTCCAGAATTCCAGGTTTACAGTCCAGACCAGGTCTTCTCCTCTCCCACCTCATTCCTGTGCTGAGTCGATTGCCCCCTCTCCTAACAGCGTCAAGCATAACACATCAGTTGCTTTTCGTTCAAGTAATTCTTCTACTGGGATCAGGGGTAGTGATTTAGGATGATAGAGGTAAAGTTTTGATTGCTCGTTGCAGTCGGATGCCAGGGGAATTTAATGCTGAGGTTGGTGAGCTGCTCACATTTTCAAACTCTACAATATCTTCGTCAATTAGATTGAAGTTGCATCTCCCTGCGCTGCTTCCTCCCTTAATGATCTTGTTGCTCCTCTTGTTGTTTCAAAGTTAATTATTCTTGTTATTAAAGCTTTTATGTTAGATGCTGGCATTTGTATGGTTCATGCGATTTCCAGCATTGAAAATTCCTTGACCTTAAAACTGGCTCACTTAGCTTTTTCCTTTGTTCAAGAGCTTGACTAGATATCAGCCCTTCTATTGTTTAGTTTGTATTTGTTCTTGTTCCACTTAAAAAAAGAAAAGAAAAAAAAAAGACAAAGCTATCAAGTTGAATCTTCACTCACGGGTTGCCATAGAAATAGAATAAGATCAGTCAATTATTGTTCAAACTTTGGCCCACCCCTACGTACTATCTAAATTTTGTCCATTTCACCAAATTACATTCCTCCTTGCTTTTTTGCCTTTTTGCTTTTTTGATATTGTATTATCCTTTTTAAACTCGAATATGAGATATTGTTAAATTGACCATATTAGTAATCTAGTATCAGTCCTCTTCACTTTTAAGAATGATTTAATCACCACATCTTGCGATTATGCATTCTCTTCTCTTTAGTCTTTACAAACAAGCAACAGACCCAAAATAACAACTTCAAAAGTTACATCACAACCAACCCCTTTTTTTTTTCCTTTAATTTATAATTAAAGTTGTTAAAACAGATTAAATACACATTTAATGGTTAGGATTATAATTAATATGTATGAAATTCAATGTGTTTTGATTATTATGTTTTAGAGTAATCTCAATTATTAAAAATATGCTAATTTAATTGTCTATAATTTATGGTGCAATTTGTATAAAGAGAAAAAAGATCATTTTTTTCAAAGAGTAATGCTTATGTGTCCCATATATTGTGACAAGTAGATATTCTCGTTATGATTGTAGATATCTAAACTGCATAAGTATTGTTTGATTTGGACAGACCTTATTCATTCAATATTAGAATATATAATTTTATACTTAAAAAATACTATAATCCAAATGATATGATAAGCTCATTTGTTTTTTCCTTTTGAAATATTATAATAATTCAGAATTTAGGGAATAGGGACAGACTCGAACCCACAACCAACCTCTTGATATAGGTGTGAATGACAAACCACTAGACCAACCTCTTTTTATCTATGATAAGCTCTTTTGTAATGATAAGCTCATTTGTAACTACCATATCATTAACACATCATCCCACAATCAATATTATCACGTCATTTAGATTAAGTTTTGTCTAATGTAGAATTATTCTTATATAAAATAGGTAAATCTCATCATATACATATTATTCTAACAAAAATATGTGAAATATAAATTAATTTTATTGACTATAATTCTATATCGGTTCCATTAAAATATTTTTGTGACAAAAATGCTTACTATACATAACATTCCATTAAATTGAATTCTAAATTCCCTGCCATCCAAATTAATTGACTCTTACAATTATCATCTTAAATAAGAATAAATCTGCCATCCAAATTAATTAAATATTTTCTAAAATTAAATGTATAATAAAAATTGCTGCTTTACCCAGTCAGTCACCCATAAAAAAGTTGATGATGCTTTGAACATTTATTTATTTATATTATTCGAAGGCATGATATGTATGAACATGCAGCATCAATAAAATATATAAAGTGATCAAAAGGAATCATGCCATGCCATGCTTTGTGATTGTCTTTCTTCTTATATATTTAAATGAAGACTAGATCTCTACATATAAACTAGTTTACTTTTTTTTTTTTATACCTTGATAGAGGTTTTTTTATTTTTTTTTATTTTAATAAGTATGTTAGACAAATATATATTTATATAATAATATAAATAAATTCAATTAAAACTAGGCTGGACTTTGGCTCAAATATCTCAGTCAAACTTGTGGCTTCAAGAGATAATTCCAAAAATCCAGTAAAATATGAATTAGTTTATAGTATCAGAATCAGCTTTACGTGTGAGGTGGGTACCTATTGAAAATTTCTAATTTCAATTTTACTATTAATTTTTATTCATATTTTAAAATAAACAATTAGAGTTATCTATAAATTTTGATTTGTAGTTGTTTTAATTTGAAAGGTTAATGTTTCAAAATTTTGATTTTTTATTATTATTTAATTATATGATAAATGGTCTAAATAATTGAATTTGGTTTGATTTTATAAAAGTCAATTAAAACCCGATTTTCTAAATAAGACATTTTAATTTGGCATATCTATATATATATATATATTAATATATATATTGGTTTTCATATCGGTGCGTACTGATATAACTTATATCAGTACGTTGCATGTGGACCATTGATTATGGAGAGGTTTTGACAAGTGCATACGAGTCAAAGTATGTAAATCTAATGATCCACATCCAACGCATTGACGAAATTATATCAGTACGTACTGACTTAAAAATTTCTCTTTATATATATACTGTCTTTATATATATAAAAGTCAATTAAAGTATTTAAATTTAATAACTATATATATAAGTTAATTAAAATATTTAAATCTAATAACCATATATAAAGAATTCGAACCGATAATAAAAAAATATAATAAATTAGCCTTTTTGAATTAAAATGTTGACTGTATGACACATTAGACTAGATGAGGAGAGCAGTGACTTTTACGTTAAATGATTTTATAATTAAAAAAAACCCAAATATTAATATTAATACTATTATATCATAATTTATGATTTCATGTGACGTTACACATAAGGAAAGTCTACGCATTTATAGACATGATCGATTTTGAAAAGCATGTTCGTGATGTGATTATGATTTTAAAAATACTAAATGAAAATGAAAATCGATTAATTTTTCACAAGTCAGTATCAACGGAGTTTAAGATTTGAGGACCCAAAATCAGGGTCCCTGTGTTGAGCTTCCTGCGAAGAACACAACAGACAGAGAGGTTTCAAGAATCAACCGATAATCAATATGGCTGCAAAAATTCAAAATTTTCCTCTCACGATTTTCAAGGGATGAATAAGTAAAATACTTGTTTGAAAAAAAAGGTAAAGTTTGTTTTTTTAAAGAGTTTTTAGCATCTGGGTTGTTGTTTATGCCCAGTTTGGTGAATCGGTTGTTGCTACATTTGCTCAAGGCTTTGGCTTGTCGGTGTCTATTTGTCGGTTTAACTTGTTTATGCATCAAGCTTTGTCCATTTAGTGATCTGGTATTGGTTGGTGTTTCCATTTTTGTTGACAAGTAACTGATGATCTGGGTTTAGCTCAAAAACTAGTTTGGTGATCTGTTTTATGCTACTAAGTTGAATACTATCTAGGTTTTGTCTCCTACCAGGCTACCAGCTGGGAAGCCTGGTTACTGTATTGTGAAGTTAAAGAGTGATTTCAGGGTTTGATTGGTGAAGTGTGCTTTTTTGGATAATCTATCTTGTATCTTGGAAATTTTATTTTGCCCGTGACATAAATTTAGGGATTTAATTTCGCTGAAATTTTGGTGTTTTGATATGGAATTTTGCATACCATGTGCAGTGAAAAAAGCTCAGAGATTTTGCCATTTTGGTATATGAATAATTTTGCTAGATTGTGAGAGCCATCATTAGATATTTTCACTTTACTGATGGCTACAAATTCACCACCACCAAGTTCTCCTCCCTCTGCTGTGCCACCGGTTTCTGGCACCACCCCATCACCAACCTCGAACGCCAGTCCACCAATGTCACAGTCCTCTCCTCCTCCCCCAGACCCTTCTACAACTTCCCCACCATCTCTGCCCGATGCAAATCCACCAGACCCCGCAACACCTTCAACTCCATCTCCTCCTCCACAACCACCTGGGGCACCACCGCCCGCTCAGAATTCAACTCAACCCCCATTGAAATCAATACCATCACCTTCACCTCCATCCAATGTTGGTACTCCACCACCGCCTCCAAGATCTAACACACCACCACCATCACCAGTATCCAATCCATCAACAAGTTCATCTCCACCACCACCCCCAACATCACCTAACCCACCAGCAAAATCACCCCCCTCACCACCAAATTCACCAACTACTTCACCTCCACCAAAGCCACCTGCAAATCCACCTAATAATTCAACTCCACCGCCACCATCAACAGAGCCACCTAGAAGTTCTCCTCCACCACCACAATCAACAGAGCCACCTAGAAGTTCACCTCCACCACCACCATCAAAAGAGCCACCTAAAAGTTCACCTCCACCATCACCAGCATCTGTACCACCCCAAAGTCCACCTCCAGCATCAGCTCCGCCTACAAGTTCACCTCCTCCACCTGTAGCAGTATCTCCCAGTAATGAATCTCCACCACCTACGCAAACTACTAGTCCACCTGCTTCTGAACTAGCTCCTCCACCTTCAAATTCATCTTCAAAATCATCACCACCACCACCCATAACACAATTGTCTCCACCGTCTCCATCTCAAATTCCAGTCCCACCAACAGACAATACAACTGTAAACGGTTCTCCTCCTAGTTCCCCGGAAGGTTCTCATTCTTCAAATAACAATGGCATTGGTACTGCTGGTGTAGTGGCCATTTCCTTGGCTGCAGGGATCATAATGCTTAGTCTCATTGGACTTGCTATTTGGTGCTTTAGAAAGCGAAGTAAAGAGGTTTCGGGACTTAATGGTGTCTACATCATGCCTTCTCCTCTGGGCTCTTCCCCCAGATCAGGTAAATTGTTTAAGCACTGCACCATGTTTCTCTGACACGTTAATACTTGCTGCTTCCATGTTCTTCTTCAGTTTGTAAGAATGCTATTCAAATTCCACAGCAACATTAACTGGAAAATTGGTATACTATAGGTTCTGGGTTATAATGTGGTATCTTCAAAGTCTGGTGTATATTGTGCAATTTGTATACTGAATAAACATACACCGGTTAGTGATTGAAAAAATAGAGAGGTTACATCTAATAAGCTACATCTTCGCTCCAATTAAAAAATAATAATAAATAAGAAGAAGAAGAAATAGATCATAGGTTAAATTAATTGCCATAAAAAATCAAGACGTTAAGTTTTATTCATGTGATTCATTGTATTTCCTTTAAAATGTAGACTGATATATTGATTGAAACTTGTATCCAGATTTATCCGCTACAAAGACAAATTCTTCAGCTCCCCTAATAGTAAGTGGACCAGGAAGTGATTTTGTGTATTCACCAAAAGAGCCTGGCGGATTAGGAAATTCCAGGGCATTGTTTACATATGAAGAATTGGTCAAGGCCACAAATGGATTTTCGACTCAAAATTATTTGGGAGAAGGTGGATTTGGTTCTGTTTATAAAGGGTATTTACCTGATGGGAGAGAAGTGGCAATAAAACAACTTAAAGTTGGCGGTGGACAAGGAGAACGAGAATTTAAGGCTGAGGTTGAGATCATCGGTCGTATACACCATCGTCATTTGGTTTCACTAGTGGGTTACTGCATTTCTGAGAGCCGAAGATTGCTTATATACGATTATGTCTCAAATAATACCCTTCATTTCCATCTTCATGGTAAAGCATTTACTTATCTTTCATGTTAGAGATCATGATAAGGGCTTGCTAATCCTGTACATGTTGCTTCATGGATTTTGTAGGAGAAGGTAGGCCAGTTCTAGAATGGGAAACACGTGTGAAAATTGCTGTTGGTGCTGCTCGTGGAATAGCTTATCTCCATGAAGACTGTAAGTCTCTGACATTCTTTTCAGATTCTAACTGTTATTTTCACCTTTATATTGGAATCTCCATAAACATTGTCTTCCTTTTTCTGAGTTTGTAAATAATCTAATTCAACCAAAATGCTGTAGAGAGGGGGCCGGCACATTTATTTGTCTACAAGACCAAAAGAGTTTTATTTATTTATTATAAATAAATAACAACCAAGACCAGAAACGGGTGAAGAGGAGAACATTATGGGATGCTCCATTGGTATCTCTATCAAACTTACTGATATACTTGTGAAATAAAGACCGGCAAAAAAATTAACATCTATTAGAGACAGGACAGGGCAATGAGCCCATGAATTCCTCCCAGTTGTGAATTGTCTTGATGAATGAAAGATAATATATCCTTAACCAGCTTATTTTGCTTCAGCCGCAGCAACCAGAACAGCCTTAGCTTCTGCATGAATAAGTTCTCCCAGTGATCCTTTGGCTGTTCATGCATGTGCAATATCTTTGTTGTGGTTTTGGCTAGTCACCACTAACATAGTACGGTCTTGATAGTTGAGGTTTAGGCCACCTAGTAGGAGAAGACCAATGAATAGGGGTTTTGTCAAGGGCACTGTTTACCTGTTAGCAATACATTAGCTTCAGGTTTTCATACAGAGAGTTTTGACAACCAGATACGATGGCTTGTTTTGGCCCACTTTATTGACATAGTTAGACATAATGATATACGATAAAAGCATATCTGATCATGAAAAAATGCAGTTATATTTCATTTTCCCTGTTATATAAAAAGTTTATGAATATTCCTCAAACCCTTCAACTATCGCATCAAAATTCAGAACGTTTTTCCGGGAAGCGAACATAGAATGTTTGCATGTCAAGGTAGCAGAGGCATCAATTTTAGCCCTAAGATGCTACCTTTTGAGCAAAAACAAGCAAGCAAATAAACAAATAAATAAACCATCTGATGCTTCCTTCTATAAGTGCACTCGTTTCTGGCATTAGAAATGCCAAATGAGGAGTTTTTTTATTGATTGAGTACCTTGTCATCATCCATCTTGTTTGTCTTTTTTGCACATGTCAGGCCATCCACGTATTATCCATAGAGATATCAAATCATCAAATATTCTTTTAAATGACAAGTTTGAAGCTCAGGTATGCAGTGTTTATGTCTTTGCAAACTACATTTTACTCCTTCCATGTATATAAGGTTTTACAGTTTATAGTTTTGACCTTGCAGGTTTCAGACTTTGGGCTTGCTAAATTAGCTCTTGATGCAAATACTCATATCACCACACGTGTTATGGGAACTTTTGGGTAAGCACTTATCTATCACTGAATGCTCACCAAAGATGTACATGTGACCTTTCTGGGCCATTAACTAGTTTTTTCAGTAGAGCTGCATAGTGTATATACTGATTTGTGACTCTAAATACGTCAATTTTTCATTCAGATACATGGCCCCTGAATATGCATCAAGTGGCAAGTTAACTGAGAAATCTGATGTATACTCATTTGGAGTTGTGCTTTTGGAGCTAATTACTGGCCGTAAGCCTGTGGATGTCTCCCAACCCGCGGGAGATGAGAGTCTAGTTGAATGGGTAAATTTATTGATGCCATTTTTCTCTCAAGTGATCTTTCCTTTCTCAACAAAACTTCAAACTATTCTTCTAAATTTCATCTGTTACATTTAGCATGCAAGAATGGGCCACTAATCTAATTTTTTGTAGCTGTAGTTGTTACTTTTGCGGTAGTATGTCTCTCAGTCTGAGTTAAATTTGTTACAATTTTGATATACATTATGTAGTTTCTTCCTTTCATACAACTCGGAAAACTGATGTTGCTACTTAAAATGCTTCTCTCAGTGTTTTAGGCCAGGTTTATAGAATTTAGCCCCTGTTACTCAGAATTGAGCTTTTGCAATTTTAAGTTTTAAATGAACAGCTAGAATGTCAAATTTTTCATACCCTGTTCCTTTATATGTCCTGAAGAGTTGATGCTAAAGGAATTGATGTAAAAGAAAGGCATTTTATCATTGTCAAAGTCTTTTTAAGTTTTGAATCTTTTTCTCAAATGTGGAGTGATACAATTACATTAATGTTCATACAAAAAGTAATTTTCCATTCAGTAAAGATTTTGAATTTTACATTAATATACAATTCCCCACATGCATGAAAAAGATGGGAGAGAAATGAAACATACTGGCGGATGTGTCAGAATGGACTGCATGGACAAATATAATCCTGTGTTATTGGAGCAAATATTGATCTCTGATGCTCGACCTTTCTGACCAACGGCTCATTTTGTTTCTCAGGCTCGACCTTTAATGAGTCATGCACTTGAGAATGAGGAATTTGAATGTTTGGTTGATCGAAGGCTTGACAAAAATTATGCTGATAGCGAAATGTTTCGAATGATTGAGGCTGCTGCAGCCTGTGTGCGACATTCAGCTGCCAAGAGGCCACGGATGGGGCAGGTAATAAACTTCTTTTTCACTTGCAACTTGAAATTTTTTTCTCATTGTGTTTTGTCAGACATCTTTCTTAACCTGTTCATGCATGTCAGGTTGTCAGAGCTTTCGATACTTTAGCAGCATCAGATTTAAGCAATGGAATGAAAGTGGGTGAAAGTGAGATTTTTAACTCTGCACAACAATCTGCAGAAATTAGATGGTTTCAGAGGATGGCATTTGGTAGTCAAAATTACAGTACAGATTTTTTCACCCAAGGTAGCGGGGGATAATTAACAGGATTGTAAATATTGGTATTGACCTATTCATCTATAAAACAGGAGTGTTTGCCTTGCGAAGATGAAGCCATGTTCGATCGATTAATTTGCAAAGGCAGCTCAGCTGAGACATAGGTTATGTCTGTCTCAACTCTCATGACTTGAATTGAATGACTGCTTTAGGAATAGGGTCACCCTCAATACTTGTAAAATCATAGCTTTAGAAATGACTGCAATTTTTTGATCTTGTAATTACCCTTGAGAATTGTCGTGGGTGTTAATAAAGCTCTTATGAGATTTTGTTCGTTTTCCTTCTCATTAGCTCAAGAGTTGTGTAAACTATACCGCTTTACCTCTTCTCTGTATCGCCCTGTTTAAATAGCAAGACTCTGGATTGTGATCAATCCATAGATTAACTTACTTGAGTTTTATGATAAGATAATTTGAAAAGGATTTTCAAGACTACCAGTACTCCAGTAGCCTAATTTCATGTTAGCAGCAGTGAGTAGATTGTATACAAAGGAAAGAATATTTAGATTTGAGGGAGACGAAGAACTTACATCAAATTTAAAAGACAAGTTCCATTACAAGAACTTAAAAAGAATGGTGGAAGTGATCCAGGAAATCTTCCAATATCACATTGAGAAGTAGAATTCAATATGATATGATATTTGATAGACCGGCTTGAAAGCAATATAGGTAGCGTTACTTGATATGAAAGATGTGATTTGAAGTCATGACTTATCGGCAATTGCCACCTTTTGTTGTTGTCACATATCATTCTTTTTTGCTTTACCCTTCATAATACCTCACAAAGAGGACAAGGAATCACTTAATTTATTAACAAGGCATGTCACATGCCCGTTATCTTTTCAACTATTTTTCTTCACCGCCATTGTCTTTGTCTCCTCCTTTTCTTCTTCATCTATGGTTATGGAAGATGGGAGCATGCTTGCTGCAGATTGTGTTGTTATCTCTTGTTGCTGCCAATGCTTGATCCTGCAAGTCCTCATCTTCTGCTTGCTCAAACTTCCTTGCAAACTCATTCGAAAGACGAAAGAATATGCTAAGAAGAAGTTTCGACAAAGAAGGAGATCAAAAGGGAAGATCATCAGAAAGGTGAAGAAGAGGAAGAGTCGATACCGGGAAGAGCTTATGGAATTTCATGGAGGAGGTTGTGGAAGAATTGAACTACTTAAAGGGGGAGAAGATGGTTGTATGGAGGAAGTTGAGAGGGTGTTGGAGGAGTTTTCTCAAAAGGGAGAGTTTGCATTTGGAAGCTTTTGGGGTAGAGAGGGAGAGGGACCATCAGAAGAATTTGATTTTAGTGTTGTACAGTTTGAATTTGTTGAAATAATTTCTTCTTTAAGTTATTCATAACATTTTGTTGTTTGGTTTTTACTTTTTAGATTGTCAACCGGTTAAAAGCTCTAAAATACTCATGCGGTTCAACCTCATTAACATGGGTATAAGAAGATCATCGACCCTGAACAAGTATCGAGGTCTACCGGAAGTACAAACTAAACTAAATATTTATATTTCAACCATCATATTCGGTGTTTTTTCAATACTCATACAAATTGGATTTACAATGCAGACTTCAATTTACAGGAGCCAAAAAAAGGCAATTTTTGTGTTGTTGTGTAACTGTAACTTGTGTTTTTGCTTTTTAAATTCTCTTGGGAATTTAAGAATTGATTGTTCTTTGTTTACGGTAGAAACAAATTGGATTGGTGAATTTATATTAGAAAAAACTGGATTTGCACGGTTGCACTTTGAAGACATGGAATTGTTAATTGTCAGGTTTTATTGTTCTTTGACACTTTGTTTGGTACTTTAGTTGTTAAAATTTCATGTTTGTGTTTTTAACTACTTCATTTGTTACTTTAGTTATTAAGGTTTTGTTGTTGTTTGTTACTTGTTATTACTATGGACATGCATGTTTCCTAACAAACAAGAATCCGGAAGTGAAAAAAAATTAAAAGAATATAACAATTAACAATTAACAATTAGCAATAATGACAACTTTAAAGTATGACATTATCAATAATGAATTGTTCAAAAATTGTATGACTATGCAAATTTTGCTTATGAGTTATAAGGAATTTGTTTGTATATATATATTGAATGTATTTGTCCCATAATATTTAATGAAATAATCATTTTTAAAGATTTTATAATTTTTTTATAAATAAAACTATGAATATGAACAAAGTGTCTATTTTAGATTTTCGACATGAATCTCTAAAAAGTCAAGACTGGCACGAAGAGTATCTCAGCTTTTACCTACCATTATGTCACTAGGTGCAATTTTTGAGAGAAGACTGAACATTTGAACTCTAACCAGAAAATGTAAAGCAAATACAAACAAAGAAGATTCAAAATGATCAACTGAGACATTTTATTTCTCATTTTGTTTTTGTCCGATCATCTGGTCAAGATGTCCTTATAATGAATGTGGAAAAAACTCTGCATTTTGGAAAGACCGATAGAAACTTCTTGCATTTGAAATTGAAGCATATGCTCGCACGTTCCTTTTTAGTTTTTACAGACAATTTATTTAAAAAACCAACTTAACACATCATATGTATGATGTATCTTAATCCAATAAAACCATATTACTTATATAGTTATATCAATATATATATATATATAGCAAAGGTTATTTTAACTTAAATTTTTAATCTAAAACTAAACTTTAAGATTCAAATATCTATATACTTCAATATAAGAGTTGGAAAAAATTAATATGATGCTACGTGGCACTATCCCAACTTTTAGATTAGAGTTAATTGGTAATTAGATATTAATTAAAGTCATATTTCAAGTAAAAACATAAATCAAAATAATCCCACCTATATTCATATTACAAAAATATATTTGTATTGTGTCATGATGATGCAAGTGTGAGGGACCGGACCAACCTCATCTTGTCACAAATGTATTGTTATTATAATTATTATCGTCGATTAGAATGATTCGAACCAACAATCTCATGGTGGAAGTGTTGGGGATCGACACGACAGCCTGATATTGTAAACAAATATATTAGGGATATTAAGATTTTAGTCCCTTTAGTTTGCGTTTATCTGGGTTTGCGTTTATCTGGGTTTGGTCCAACTTTAGTCCACTAGTTTTCTGACAGTACCTAATACAGTCCCTAACGTCCAATTCCGTTAGTTTTTCGTTGACTTTCATTAAGTCAACAAGGGCATTATGGGAATTTGGACGAAACCTTCTAGAAACCGGTAAGGAGGAAGGTTAATTATGGAATTTCATAATTAAATAAAAGGGAAAAGTTTTAATTGGGCCACATCATCTGCAACCGTAGACAAAAGGAATAAAAAAACTTTTTGTGGTCCATTGACATCATTTTCTTCGAATATCCTTCACTAAAGGACACAACCCTCTATTGAAGACCAAACTTCATGCCATAATCCTCCAAACTTGCACCCAATTTCCTTCTTTCTTTCATCGTATCATTCCTTTCCCTTAGCCTCTGAAAAGTTCTTTTGTTTTTGTTCGTTGACAACGAAGATTAGCCTCTGAAAACTTCTGTTGATTTCATACTGTTGAAGATGTTTGTCGCCAGATTAGGGTTTAGTATGTGGAAATTAGGGGCTTTTGTACTTCACAGACTTGAGTGTGGCACAAACATGTAATTCTTTGCTTGCTTGCATACCATGTTGTTGATTACTTTTACTTGCAAGAATCCCTCTGTTTTGATTATTTTTTACTTAGGTTTACTTACACGAATCATTTTTTGTTGAGCATGACAATAAACTTTCTTACAAGTGAAATGGATAAAATACTGAAAGACATTGTGGTGTATGGGACACAAGAGTTCGATTTAGGTGATTGTGATGCTGATCACATCAACTTAATTAATTTAGTTCATGCAATGACTAAGAAAGTCACTGGTAGGAGTGAATGTAAGACCCTAATTTTTGTTTCCTTCTTTATTAGTAGTAATAATAATAATATAAACGTATTTTGGCAATAAACCAGATCAGTGATTGATTCTCCAGTATTATTACAAGTCAATTTTCACATTTAAAGTGATTTGAAATAAGTTAATTTCCACATTTAAAGTAATTTGAAATAAGTTAATTTCCACATTTAGAGTGATTTGAAATAAATCAATTTCTATATTTATAATGATTTGAAATAAGTTAATTTCCACATTTAGAGTGATTTGAAATAAATCAATTTCTATATTTATAGTGATTTGAAATAAGTCAATTTCCACATTTAGAGTGATTTGAAATAAGTCAATTCCACATTTAAAGAAATTTGAATATTTTAGCAAAATCAGTGGAATTGTACATCTTCATTTTTTTTATAATTATTCATATGTGTGTATATATATTTATACAGTAATATCAACCAAATGCTTTCATACAAAAACTCTCACTTTTCTATACTTGTTTCCATACCAAAAGATCATAGCAAAATAATATCAATAAAAAGTATCAATTTCATTATACCTTTACTCTGAAACTCTTTGAAGGTACAAGTTCTTGAACTTTGTTTCATTTTTAATTTTGATTAAAGATGTATTCCTTTTTATACTCTTTGTTTTCTTTTAACACAAAACATCTCATCAACAAAATTTAGGCCTCTAACAATTGCTCAACTTTATTTTATGGAGATGTTTTAATAAATGGATTTTGGAGTGAATAAAATAGAATTATACATGAAGCTCTATAATTAATTGCTAGAATTTTTGGAGTTCATTAAAGAGTTCAAGTTTAAGTGTTAGTGTAGGTTGAAATTGTGACCTGTTTTAATATTGGTGAAGCAACTTACTGGGTTGTTTATTTTAGTTATATTTGTAGGTTGCAATTGATGCTGAATTTTGGTATGAAAATAGTAGACATATATATCTACTTGTGTTAAAATTTTCGGAATTCTTGGTGGTGTTCATATTAGGGAAACTTTAATTCTAAATCGATTACATACGCAGATTTTCTGAATCATCAAACTGACCTTATTGAATTGGAGTAATTTTAAATTACAATTGGGGATGTATTTAAGTTTGATTTTCAGTATTGTGGTTTTAGAGGCATAATTGAATCAGGATATAAATTATCGTGAATTTTGGTGTCATATAAGTATTTTAATTCTTTGAGTATATTTGATGTTTAAGCCATGCTATTTAGGCTGACAGTCATGAGCTCTTGGTGTTGTAGGAATTTTAATTCTCAAAGGGAGATAGATAAAATTCTGATTTTCGGTATAGAGATATAGTACTGATATATTAGTCTATAAAAAAGTTTTGGAATTTTGTATGGTCTGTAGGATTGTTAAAATGTTATACGAAGTCTGATTGGAGGATCAAAACATATGCTGTCAGGATTGACTCTTGTGTGTTTAGAATATGATAGGAAATTATCAGTAGTTTGATAAAATTATGATATTTTGAAGGGAATTATTAATCTGATTTTTGGATTTATTGACTAAGTTTTGAAATTTTTTGAGGCCCTTAAGATTTTCGAATCAATAACGTTTGAGCACTAAAAACTGTTTTTCTGAAATCTCTTCATGAAAATGAATAAAAAAAAATGTACTTACAAAGTTGAGTTAGATTTCTTTTATTTGGCTGGTTTAATTGAGGGATTATATTCTATATGTTTAGGTTCCTCTCGTGATTTCTCAATATCGTTAGCGAAACCTTAAACTTGCTATCATCGGATGTAAGTAGATTTTTTTTTTTGCATAGTATGTAATTGCACAAATGGTTTCTTAGAAACCAAATTTATTTATCATATTGTAATGTTCTGAAATATTTTATTATATACGTTTATATATGTTTATAAACTCATTTTACTACTTAGTCTTTACTTACATATTTGTTACTTAATTCTTTTTAAATAAATTTTACCTTTACTAGACTTTTTTGCTTAAATGCTTAAATGTTTGGTCCTTTTTATGATTTAGTAATGCAAATGTATTGTTATATATATATCTATAATTTTTTTTTGAAAGTAATGTTTTAGCTCAATGTCAGTAGTAAATGAAATGTGAAATGAAATGTTGATCACCGGTGATAATGTAAATGCAACGCGCGCGACAAATGAAATGTTATGATTTTGGTCTTGTACCAATTTCTAAAATGTTATGATTTTGGTCTCGTACTAATTTCTGAAATGTAAATGGCCGGGTCACCAGGGGTATTGGTGACACTACTTGACTTGAGCTTATTTTTATGAAATGTTATTAATCGTTATCGTACAATGAAAATGCTATTACCTTTGCAAGTTTAATTGTATTTGAATATTTGAAAATTTATGTACTCTTTAAATGTCATTATAAATTTCATAAATGTTTTCGATTACGTATTATGCAATACTTATTGAGTTGATAGCTCACCCCTTATCATTAACATTTTTGCAGACTAAGTTTTTAGAAGCTGATCGCTAGGGCATTAGACTTTCAGGAGTAGTAGTGATTGAGATTTTATGTAATGTTTTCCTCTCTTTTTTTGTTACTTAGAATTTGAATTTAGGTGCCTGGTATTGTTTTATTTCACTTTAGAGTGTTTTGCACCTTATTGTTGGATATATTTAGAGATACATTTTTCAGTAGAGAATGGTTTATTTGGAGTTATTCAATGATTATTATTTTGTTTTTGTGAAGTAATTAATGATTTATGACATAATATCTCATATCAAAGGGTTTAATTACTCTTTGAGTTTTGGGGTGTTACAGTGAACTTCCAAGTGGAGGGATCACAGTTAGGGCAGAATTACCATGGAATAGTGATACAATAGTGGTTATGACAGATAGTGAATTATTAGATGTGTTTAGGGAGTTTGGGTTTCGTGGGTATGATGAGATACGTTTTCAGATAGAAAAGACCCCTCATTCACCTATTTATGATCCTGAAGTGGTGGAACAATTAAGTCGGTGTAATGAGGAGGCTGCTATATTTGATTTCACAGCTGATAGTGAGAGTGGGTATACTGATTCTGATGAGGGAGATGGTGTACAATCTGAAGAGGGAGTGGAGTCAGATGGTGATAGGGGTAATAATGGTGTGGGAGTAGGTGTAGATGTTAATCATGGTATATTTGCTAAGGTAAATATGGGGTTAGATGGTGTTGTTGGTGAAAGTGTCAACAATGGTGAGGGAGTAAGTTTAGATGGTGTACAATCTGAAGAGGGGGTGGAGTCAGATGGTGATAGGGGTAATAATGGTGTAGAAGTGGGTGTAGATGTTAATCAGGATATGTTTGCTGAGGTAAATGTGGGTTTAGATGGTGTTGCTAATGAGAGTGTCAACAATGGTGAGGGAGTAGGTTTAAATAGTGTTGATGGTGAGGGTGTACAGACAGGTAAGGGTTTAGATGGTGATTTGTTGGTGATGATGAAATCACTAAACAATGTATAGCTTTGTTTGATGAGTATGCATCTAGGTCAGATGATGATTACTTCACTGATCATGATAATAAAAGGTCATACCAGAAAAAAACTAGAATTAGTTTGGCAAATTGAGTGAAGGTATACCTTTTGAAAGACAGAGAGGATGTGAGATTAAATTCTTTGTAGGTCAAACATTTGGCAGCAAGGAGAAAATGAGAGACATTTTCAGAGAGTATGCCAGTAGGGAAGGTGTGACTTTAGGTAGAGTTAAGAATGATCATGTAAGGCAGACTGATGTTTGCTAATCAGATGGCTGTCCTTGGAGGGCACATGGTTCAAGAACTATTGATAAAAAGTTTTTCATTATCAAAACCTTAGATGACAATCATGATTGTCATAGGGTTTACAACAACAGTGAGGCAAAAGTTAAGTGGATAGCTTCTAGGATTGAGTCTCTTGTGAAAAGTAATCCTACTGTGAGTGCCAAATTGTTAGGTGATTTGATCCTAGAGAGGTACAATGTAGCCGTTGACATGAAGAAGCTGTAAAATGTAAAACAGAGAGTCATGTCACAGTTAATGAGTGATCATAATAGTTCCTTTAGGAATCTAAGGCAATATGCCTATACCTTGACTCAAACTAACACTAGCACAACAATCAATATGCCTACCCTATTTCTCTTCATGTCTGGCAGGTTTTGTGCTAGGCGCATATATGCCAATTTCAGATCTTTTTACCCTGGTCATAACTATAAGAAGATGTTTTGGAAGGCTAGTAGAAGCAGTAACCTGTTTCACTTCAACGTTGCCCTGGATTCTATGGCTACTAAAGATTGACTCACATTGCTGGTCTAGGTTTGGATAGGACCAGTATATTAGATGTGACCATATGACAAACAACATGATTGAAGCTTTCAACAGCTTGCTTGGGACACATAGAGTACAAACCTATTTGCAGTTGCTGGAGTTCATTAGACGTATGGTCATGAGGAAGTTACAAGAGAGGAAGGAGGAATGTGAAGCTTGAAGGGATGTCTTACCACCAAGATTGAATGCAAGAATACTTAAGAATAGTCAAGCAAGCAGACAGTTGACAATCATCTCAGCTGGTGACTAGGAATATGAGCTATTGGGTCCAGACGGAATATTTCCTATGAAGCTGAAAGAGTACTACTGTGGATGTGGGAGCTGGCAGATTAGTGGCATTTCATGTCCTCATGCCATAGCTGTTATAAGCCACAGTTGTGGAAAACAATCACTTAAGGATTGTGTACCTAATTTTATCCACAAAAGCCTCAGTAAAAGTGCCTACATCCAAACTTATAGAGGCATGATTCATCCCCTACCTGACCAAAACATGTGGCCAACAATTGAAACAGATGTGCTTCTTCCATCACCATATGAAACACAACCTGGCAGGCCTAAATTGCAAAGGAAGATGGAAGCTAGAGAGAAAGCAAATGGAGCCAGGTCAGGGACTGTCATATGCAAGTTGTGTGGGATGGCAGGCCACAACAAAAGGACTTGCAAAAGTAACAAGTCTTCAGGAAAACAAAAGGCATATGTACATTATACAGTTAGTCAATTAACATAATTTGTTTTTGTAGTTAGTTATTATATGTTTTTATTATTCAAGTTACAGAAAAAAAAACATGGAACAAAAAAGAGGTTCATCATCACAGTAACCTCAGCCAACAACTGCAGCCACAACATCAGAGACACCAACAATGCCTTATTCAACATCTGAAGCATCAAGTTCACAACCACTACCTCAGAATTGTTCAAGGAATAAGAAAACAAAGGTGATTTCTAACTTCAATCAGTTGTAATTTTTTTTTCTGTTTTGTTTTGTTTTGTACACCTAATCTTTGTTTGGTTTTCACTTTGACAGAATCAACACTCAACAGTAGGATCATCCAATCCACCAACCCAGTCTCAACCACAATCATAAGTAACCTGGAGCTTGGACTGGCCTTCTACAGCCTGCATGATTCTGGTTTGATGTAGTACCTTTTGTAATAGATATATATATATATATTATTGGTTTTAGTGGTAGCAACATAAGAACATGCAGAATATTTGGAAATATTATCTGTTATGGGATGATGAATGTTGGTTTTAAGGATGCAGAACATGTAATACTTTAGGATGGAGAATGTTGGAAATATTAGCTATTATGAATGGTGCTTGTCCGAAATTTGAAATCATATGAATGGTGTTTGTAGCTTTTTACATTCAATACGTCTTACAACTTTTTACAACTAGGTTAACTACCATGATTACAACTATTTAAGTACAAGCATTGCTATCATTACACCAAACACAACTAGGTTAACTACCAACATCATCTTTGACCATCCTTGCATATACTCTAGTTGATGCATTCTCTCATGAATGTTTGTAATGTTTGTTTCCAAATTGAGCATTCTTGCATGCAAAGTTTCTAGGTGCTGCACCATTTTCCCATAACAGCTCCAGGCTTTGTAACCTTCCATTGACAACTTCCATTTCCTGTTGAAGCATAAAATTATCTCTACCATCATTCATTTCCCTTATACTTTCACTATATTCTGCCTTGTTGAATGCTTCATTATCCGGTTCCCAAAAGCTGTAGAATTTGCATTTGCCTCTCTCACATACGAAATATAATTTCTTTAGGTTGTTTTGGGATTCAAAAATCTTCACACCTGCTTTAACACCACATGAACATCTTCTATTTTTGAATTTTATTAACCCTCCAATTATGTTGGTTGTTGAGCTTGATGTAGCCTCCATCATAATGCTTGGATTTAGTTGTTGATTATGCTGTAACACCTTTGAATAGGTGTTCATTGTAAATGAAGTAATGTCTGGGTTTGAGTGTTGTTTGTCAATGTTTGATGAAGAAATGTGTGTATGTGATAGTGGTTTGTGTATATGTTTGATGAACAAACTGTAGGGAAAAATTAACTAAAACCGTAGCGGAAGGCGAAAAGTAGATTTTCGTATAGTTTAAAATTTTTCTAAAGATTTGAACCTTAACCCTTTAATTAATTAAACACAAATATACGGTTAGAGTTAAATACCTCTTGTCGCGTGATCCGATTGACTTACATCGATGGTAATCTGTAAGATCTTCAATCCTAGCACGTACGTGAATCACCTAGGAGCGTGGTCTCCCTTTTTTTCTTTGAATTGCTTACCTGAGAATGGATGTATGGAACTTCTGATCCTGATCTTCAATCCCAAAACACCAAGAGCCTAGAAAAATAGTTCTAGTTACTTTTGAATTCACAATCAATATGATTGGAACTCGCGTAACCCTAAATCGAAAGTGTGCACAAAACCTTTTGATGTTAAAGGCTTGCAAGTGCACTATCGAATGAGAACTTATCTTTCTTTTTCTCTCTTGGCCGAAATTCTATGTGTATTGAGTAAGATTTTTATTTTTCAAAGCAAACAAAAATCTCTCTCACTCAAGCTTCTTGGTGGCCGAAATTTATCACCTTATATTTATAAGGTGACCGAAATTTCTCCTTCTCAAAATAGGGTTGGCCGAATTCTTTGTGTAGGAAATCTAGGGTTGGCCAATTTCCTTACTTGAAAAGGAATTGTGTTTTTCCCTAATTCCTATAATTTAAGAATCCTAACCCTTATAGGACTAGGGTGACCGAATTCTTTGTGTGGTATGGAGTGTATGTGGACTTAATCCTTACCACATTAGGACTCCTATCACTTAAAAGAATTCTAACCCTAATCCAACACATAGTATTTTATTTACTGATCAGGAAAATATTTTGATTTAAACTATTAATTAATTAAATAATTAATTAATTTCCATTTAATCAAAACAATAAAATAAAATAATATCTTGGGCTATTTTATTAGCCTTGCCGCCTACACCATATATATATGGGCCTAATATTATTTTTCTTATTTTATTTAATCCATTAGACTTTAAATAAAAGCTCACATGTGAACCAGACTTATTCTTGCTAAAAGAAACAAGTCCACATGTCTCCTTTTAATATATTAATATAATAGAGCAGCACATTAAATAAATAATAGACATATTATATTCTTAATATATTAAATGCAATTCTAGATGGACCCATAAATTGGTCCGGTAGAATATATCAAGTGATCCATGCAAGTACGTGTGGATTGTGGATCTTGGCGGGCTATCTAAATTTAAGCTTCAATAGACATAACCTAATCACAATCAACAAATAATTCACTTAGGTCCGATCTATTAATTTTAACTCATTCCACTAAAGAGCTAAAATTGAACTCTTAAATAAAGATAGAATAAGGAGATGTTTCTCATTCATACCCTAGACAATCTTATAGGAGATGGTGTATCCTCGTGAATAATATCAGTAATCGCCAAGAGCTCATAGACCACCTATAGCTCTCCAAGTTCTCCAAGTTACCATATTTCCTCATATGACCACATTTTGAACTTGGATATTTTGACTTGTCCAGAAGCCATGTCTTCAATAATCATTATTGAAAACTCAACGTTGAGATTTAATATCCAATACCTCAAAACATCCATATGATAATATTATACTCTCATTTAATAAATGGAGCCACGATGTCCATATCTATAAATGAAGTCCTCTATCGATTAACAAATGAATACCACCAAACTATTGATGATAGACTATGCTATATAATCGTACTCATTGATAGCTCAAATGATAACACTTGCAACCATAAGTCCATCATTTATCTCAGGATTAAGATCGACTCTCCGATTGTCCTAATAATGAAAAGACTTATATCTAGTGACGGTTCTAGATAAAGTATTTCATTGTGATCTTGTTCAATGCACCCAGTGCACTAGATTCTTTTACTCGAAAACCTTTCGATGATTTTAGACTCATCATAACTCATTTGATCCCACTCAAATGCTAGTAAAAGAATTCTACAACTTTATCAAGATAGAGGTGCCTAACCTTTAACTTAAGTTGTGAACGTTATTCAAGACTAACTAAAGAATTGTGTCTACCTCACACATATCCGGATGTATGAACAATTCTTTATATCTCATAGTCTTTTGACCTTATGATTATTTACCTTGACAGTTATAATAATAAATGCTATAAGTATTTGTAAGAATCAGAAAACACTTTATTAATATGAAAAGATTGTCAATTACAATATTACACTCTTGCTATTGAGCATAATCCTAACACAAACTTATGTATGTGATGGTGGTTTATATGTGGAGTGATCGGTTTGTGTATGTTTGATGGACAACTTTGTGTATGCGATGGTGGATGACGTGTGGATTGATGAAGAAATGTATTTGAGATGGTGGATGATTTCTGTTTGTGTATGGATTTGAGATGGATTTGAGCAGATATGTGAAGCAAGTGTGGTGGTTTTAAAGGAAGAGTTGGAGCCGTTGGCCAGAATTGGAGCCGTTGGCCAACTATCCAATTTGTATTCCAAAATGAAAATTTTCTATTCATATAAAACAAAATAAGGGTCAATAAATATTTTCAAAATTTTCCCATAAGTGACAAAATTCAGAGTATAACTATCTTTTAAAAAATAAAAACTATTTGTAAGGGTATATCGGTCATTACAAGATCTGACGTCATTCTGTGTACTTTCACGGAAATTCTGACGGAAGGACTAAAGTTAGTAATTCGAAAAACTAGTGGACCAAACTCAGATAAACGCAAACTAGAGGGACTAAAATCTTAATATTCCAATATATTATTTAAGAATAAGACTTTCTAATCGGCACAGTGACGGTGGTTAATTAATTACAATAGCATAACATCTACCCTAGAAGTTTATAGTATATCACATGCAACATCATGTAAATATAATATTAATAAGAGGAAATAGAGATGGAGAAAACAAAGTAGTTGTGGAAACTTTGTTGCCCTTATATCAGAGGCAAAATACTAATACTATTATTGAACTTGAACGCGCTTTCTTTTCTCTTGAATCAGTTGGAATAATTCCACAAAGTGAAAGTAACCAAAAACAAACAATCAACCTCTCATATAGAAAAAACAAAACCACCTCTCATTTATTTTCATCACTTCTCCTCCGATCCATCGTCAACCATGATGGCCACCCTCCAAACGGACCAGCTTGAGCAGCTCAAGGACATTTTCACTCGCTTCGACATGGACTCAGACGGCAGCCTCACCCAGCTCGAACTCGCTGCTCTTCTGCGCTCTTTAGGCCTCAAGCCAAGCGGTGACCAGCTCCACGTTCTCTTGTCCGATATGGATTCTAACGCTAATGGTTTGGTCGAATTCGATGAATTGGTCCATGCAATATTGCCTGATATGAGTGAAGAGGTCTTGATCAACCAAGAACAGCTTTCTCAAGTGTTTCGATCCTTTGACCGTGACGGTAACGGTTATATCACGGCGGCTGAGCTTGCCGGTTCGATGGCCAAAATGGGACATCCTTTGACGTATCGGGAGTTGTCGGAGATGATGAGGGAGGCTGATACTAATGGAGATGGAGTCATTAGTTTTAATGAGTTTGCTACCATTATGGCAAGGTCTGCTGCTGATTTTCTTGGTCTTAAAGTTGCATAGCCTCTCTCAAGTCTGAAATCTGAAGTCTGAATATATATATATATATATATATATATATATATGATTCATGAATCATGAGATATATTAATTATGATTATCCTCCTGATCATCACCAGTCATCGTCTGGAATTTCGACCGCCATGGATATTTCGATGATCTAATAATCGACTTTTTTTGTCTTTTGTTTTTAATTTCCATTTGATTTGTTGTTTTCATGATCTCTTCAAATTGTGATAGTATTAATTTCTGTGTAAATTATTGGAGGAGGAGGAGATTGAGACAGCTTGTCAATTGTTCTCTTAGAGGGAGGCTATTTATTTATTATTAACACAACTACTTGTATATATATAATTCTTTATCCTTAGTGTACATATATGGTTTATTTGTCATTTAATTCAATAAAATTACTTTAATCTAACAATGTTAGAAGAATATATTCTCATCTTAATTTTATGCATTATATTGCCATATTTATACAGTATTTGTACGTAGAATCATTCATGTTTTCTGGTAATATTTGTGGACAAAGCCTGTAATTCGGAGGGCAAAGATGTGTTGAAAATTAAATGTGCGAAAACCAGGTTTGAATGATTCATTTATGATGATTGATGATCGATGGGTAGCTAATGTATTGGCATGAAGACTTTAGAGGTAGTTTCCATGATTTTCTTTTATGAAAAAAAAACAAAAAAACAAATTCAGAATTATTTATTGCCACTGGTTAGTTGTTACTTGTTAGTGGTTGATGTTCATTAATATATAGTAGCTGCAATTTCCAAGAAATGTCTGAATGTGTCCAAATGTTATATACACCGTGAACTTGAAAGATTCCCACTTGGGGGTTTTGAATTAAAATGAATTCAGATAATTAAATAACCTATATACACCTAATCAGATTCCTTAGAAGACAACCAACATAAGTACGAAGTTAATTAATTATGATGATGAATTATCATTATTATTCATTTGTGTCTTTCCCAGAACTTGGATGCACCATATGCATATATCTATCTTATGTAATTATGTTATGTGTTTTGTGTACCTAAAAAGTACAGATGCTAAGCTGAGAAATAATAATAATAAAAAATGGTGAAGATTTTGTTAGCACAAGTTTCATTATCTAATTTTGAAAATAACAAATAATTGATTTGATATTTATTAGTGTGTTTCTTAATGTGAGATAGTTTATGTCAAAAACTTCAAATTAAGGAAGCAGACCTATTGAAGAACCTAATACTATAGATGATGAATCCCGAGGATGTTTAGCATTACTCAAACAAAAATAAATAAATAAAAACACTCCGATCTCCTCCCTTTGCGGAGGAGATCAACTCATTATAGGAGATCGAACGATCTTCTCCACCTAGGGAATTGAATCTCCATCGGTGATGGACTCCAACACCGGTGGAGTTTCCCTTATTCTTTTTTATTTTTGTTTCAGACTTGGGGCGTTTTGACCCTTTATATTTATTGTTTCATATTCTCTCACTCAGGTAACATTGCAATAGTGTTAAAAGTTTTTAAAAACCTAATTCACCTCTCCCCTTTTAGGTTGTCTTTCAGCCTAACAAATTCTTTACTATGTGAATTTTTATTTGAATAAAGATAAAATTTGAGATTAGTATTTAATACATTATACATAGGCATATAATAAAGAATCAGATGTTAAGCATACATTACCAACAATGATCATGTGTTACAAGGTCCAACAAAATGCAGATAGTTTCCATATCAGCAATTGGTTGAACAATCTAAATTCCAAAACAAAATGTTCTTGTAATAATGGAAATGAAACATGACTCGAAACTTGTCTTACAAGCCAAACTCTACATGACTTGCCAAACAAAAACTGCAATTATTTCACTCAGAAACCATGCATATAAGAAGAAGCAGTATTCTTGATGATTGCACATATATTCTGGTAAATCAAAATGTTCAGAATTTTGTACTCATGCAGCAGTCATATACTCATATTGCTCTCTGCCTAATAAAAAGTTTGAGAAGATCGGAATTTAGCATTAAACTCTTCATTCCTGTACAATGCATCAAGCACTATCTGAATTGACAATTGATCCTCTAACTTCTGTTATAAATACATCTTGGAAATGATACAAGTAACAAAAAGTATGTGTAGCCTCCAATGGCTAGTAATCAAAATTTACAGTATCTACTAGGGGATTTCCTATATATGGTACAGCTTCTATACAATCTTGCAATCTGACGAGGTACGCTTTCCGGAGGAAGGATATCCCCTATATGGTCATATACAGCGGTGCAGTTTCAGATTCTCAGCAGGTATATACATACAGCCCTGACTTTCTGACAGTTTCTGGGCAGGTTCTTACAGCCCACATTACAGCCTGACTTTCTGACAGTTTTTGGGCAGGTTTTTACAGCCCACATGAGCCCACGGACATCGAGAGTGATTCAGATTGTATCATTTGGTATTCGAGTGGTTCTTCATCTTATCCTTTGGACGAGTAGTTTTTGCTGCTACACGTGCAGTGAAACCCACTGTTGTTGGTCGCAGTGATCTCTGCCTCACCATATCACAGTACTCAGGATCATTTGATTGACCCTCGAGCCTTATCCACTGTATCATCCCATGATACATGGGAAAGAACCTCATCTGAATTGCGTTGTATGAGAAGTACGGGATCAGGGTTGTGAAGACCACAAAGAGTATGACAAGCCAGAAAGAAGGAGCGGGTGCAAGGGCTTCAAGAAAGACTTTGTAAGCATCGGTAGAAAAGGTAGGAGACATCGCCCCATATGCCAACATAAAAAGATACCAGAGAGCAATGGAACCCCAGATGAAAAGATGTTGTATTAAAGTGAAGTAATTAATTGCCAGTGCCATCTGCAAGTTCACAACCCATACAATGCATGTATACATTGTAGCACCAAAAATATCCTTTCCAGCAGTTTTTCCATCACTATTGAAAGCCTGATTCTCCAGTGCTTTTACGCAAAAGAAAAAAATCATTACAGCACTGCATAGCCCATTAAGCATCCATCCGAATATCCGTCGCCAACTGAAGAGGGCATTTTGCACCCCCTCTTGATATAATAGAGGAAACTGCCATGCAAAACAGGGAAAAAAATGAACAGGCAACACATAAGCATTCGGTGAGAACACAGAACATGGTCAAATTAGGACTACAAAAATAATAATAACTGGGGTTGTTCCTGTTACAGCATAAGTAGTTTCACTTCTATTGACATTATAACCAAAACCTTGAGACAATAAGTGCATACCTTGAGACAAAATCTTGCAGATACATCCTGATCGAAAACCCCCATTGCAATTACAGGAAGTGATGAGAAGAAGACATTATAAAGTGGCAAAAACCAATCATTGTAAGCGAGTTCTCCTGAGAATGATGTATGTGCCTCATATAAGAACAGAGAGACACCAAATACAATGTTCTTGTAGAAAAAGTAGCATATCTGCCAACAAAAGAATATATGAATCAATTTGTCAGGGTATGAAGGTTTAAACTCGAGACAATTTTAAAAATGGTTCCAGTTCTCTTAAAATATTGAATTGTCAAGTTACATAGTCAGGGTTAGAAATGATATTGGGAACTACTATTAAAAACCTTGGCTGTGTTCAAATCAAGAAATATGAATGGCATTACCATTGATGAGATCCTCCTATAACACCAATGTCCATGCACAAGTAGCAATCGTTCCAGATACCGAAACTGAGCAATGGCAATGTCACTTGACATGACTGCCTGAATTGAAAATAACCATAAGGGTTCATGAGCAATAGAAACAAAACATGAAGTTAATACATTGTAACCATAAATGTAAAATAATTTGTTGAGCACCTGCATTCCTTCAACACCACTGATTCCGATCCCAACATCTGCTTCTTGAAGCATTCCCACATCATTGGCACCATCACCAATTGCCAAAGTAGTTTTCCCAGTTCCAGATTTAACTAATCTTGTAACCTGAAATTTTAGTTTCATCACTTAATATGCATTATTCTTCACAACATTTTTAAAGTCTAAAACAAACCTGGAATAGAGTTATAGAGGGGATAATCTTTGCAAGAATATGAACTCACCAGTGCCTTCTGCCTTGGTGATGAGCGGCAGCATATAACAGATGCACATCCCACAGCAAGCTCCAAAAACTTATTCTTCAACTTGTCCTCAAGAGCATAAGTAAGTGATTTTCCATCAATGACCAATGCAAATGCCTCAGAACTCCCACCCGATGCAGTGAGCAGAGCCTTCCCTTCAGTTATCTGACGGAGGACACTTTCTCTTGATGCCTAATGATGGATCGACATTACACATCCATATCACATCAACAACTTTAAATCAGTTAAGATGCCACAACTTTACAGCATTATTTACTAAAGCACAGTGTTTTTTTTCATATATGTCAGCCGAGTAAGTTTGAGGGGACTTCCCCTACCGTACTGAAATTTATCAGAAACTTCCAATAATATACTGAAATTTATTATAGGTGTCACCTGAAATTTTATTGAAATCTTCCCCTAAAATCACCTGAGGCTTGCTACAGACCTTCTTTTATGTTATAGATTTTGTTTTCTAATATATATTCAATACAACTCAAATGTAAACCAAATTCCCTCAAACCTTGGTATAATAAGTAGGATTCGACCTCAAAACTTCTTATATAACTATAAAAGATCTCACTAGGTTTTAAATTTTAACACACTCCTACATGTACAAGATTAACGGTAGGTCATTGATTAGATAAACTTCAAGTAAAGCCACTTAAATATATCCTACGTCAACAAAGAACCTTACTATGCTTATTCCATTTCTACATGTGTACTCTATTCAAAGCAATCTCCTTCTGTTACTCAGAGATAATAAAATGCAGAAATACCATTTGTTGGGACAAGCAGAGAAAATTAACTTATGACTAGTTGATGATAGAAGTGAGCTACTACTGAAGGGCCAAGAGAAAAAATACAAGTAGGATGATAGAGTTCAAGTTGTCAGTGCTATTACAATATCAGGAATACCAGAGCAGACCTAACAGCTTATTGTTAAATGAAAATATATTTGGTACTAATATAGAGAAAATGTGCGCACATTAGTATTTTTGACATCGTTAGCTGGTGAAACATCAACAAAGTTGAACTAGTCAGGCACTAAATCATCATATAGTACACAGAAACTGATCTTGCCATTGTCATTTAGAGCTCAAGAGCACCTCTTTATGTTAGCTTGATTTCTAGAACAATATTTGATCTCTTGCTCCGTAAAAATAAAAATATCATCACCAACAAGTAGTAATTTTTTTTATCTCCACCAGGGACTTTTTAAGGAAACAAACTGAAAATCTAAAATTAATTTTACCCTGGTGATTGCAGACTTTTCCCCAGCTTTTTCCAAAGCTTGGATTTGTGGAGTTTCCAAATTAATTATAATCTGCTTCATTCCTTGTCGGAGCAAACTACATGCGAAGCTGCAAATAGATTTTCTTTTAGTTTGAGACCTACAAACCTTCATAAGAAACTAGGCCTCAGTGAAGAACATTACTTGTAAACAGTCATACCCAGAAATCATACCCAATATTGATTGCAGTCTCCATCTTGTCCCCAGTCAAAACCCATATCTTAATTCCAGCTTGAGCAAGCTTGTCAATGCAGTCAGGAACCTAAAAGGCACAGAAAAAAAAAAAATTCATTTCAGGTTATGCCTCATCTCTGAAAACATTTAAAGATTTGACATCCTTGGTATTTTCTAACCCACCCCATTTTGGAGTTTGTCCTCTACAGCCGTGGCGCCCAAAAGAATTAGGTCCTTCTCAATCTTCTCAGTTACTTCATCAATTAATGTTTCCCGATCTGCACTAACTGAATTTTTGGCATTGCTAAATTCTTCATTGTACACTTTGTATTCTTCTTCATCAAGTTCACGATATGCAAGTATCAAGGTTCTCAGTCCAGCATCAGCATATTCATTCACATGGTCCCTGGTCTCATCTTCAAAAGCCCTACCATTTTTTGCCAGCCTTTCAAACATGACACTGCATACAAGAAACAATCACATGAATTTTAAAACGGGACTAAAGTGGAAGTTTCAGGGATTTATGCTGATGATCACAAACCTGTCAGCTCCTTTACAAAGTAGAAGCAGTTTTCCTTCTTCATCTCTTACTATCACAGACATCCGCTTTCTTGTGCTGTTAAATTCTAAAACATTCAGAAGTTTATACAACCTGCAAAACAGAAATTACTGATTCAATATCGGTTTTCAAAAAATAGGTACTCCTCCTTTGAGTAAGAACAGTAACCCATGAGACTGCAAGAGTATTCAGTACTGAATTCTAGCCTCTGTATTGACCAAGCAATGTGTATCAAGATTATCAAATAGACAAAAACTTATGGTCAAGATGCTAAAAGTAACATCAATCAAGGAGTGCCCAATTGTGCAAGCAAGTAGAGGTAACTATGACAGAGCAAGAGAGCAGCCATTGATCTGCTGATATTTATCTGTATGACTTTCAAGATCGAATTTTATGATTATCTGGTGTAAAGTTGAGCTGAATTCATACAGGAGACTAATGAAATGGGTATCAAGATGATCAATATGCATGCCAAAATCAGCCAAAGAACATAGAATGCATAATTTCTTAGCAATATATGTCTCTCTTTTTTTAATAATCAAGACATGATAAGAAACACTAACCTGTCAACCTTATTGCCAGACAGCGGATCCAACTCACACATAGAGATGCTTGCTTGTGTCCTTTTGTGGAATTCAAAACCAATTTCTCTTGCTGCAATCACAAATGCAGCTTCATCTGGTGATTCAGCTTCATATGAAACCTTCCCAGTGTTTTCATCCACTTCAGGTATGGCAGTATGACAGATTGCTAATAATCTAAAAAACTTCTGCATTACATCTGAATGAGGTTCATTAACCCAGTTTCCATTCATTATCCTCTCATCTCTGAAATTAAAGCCTTTAATGGACGTTTTAGACTCTGCATAATCTTCCACTGTATAATCATCTTCCATGAGGTCCTCACCATTTATTTTTTTGTCATATAATGGTGTGCCTTTTCTTCTACCCATAGCTTGCTCAACCTCCGTAACACCACGTCCATAAGCTGTTCCAGCCACCGAACACTTGATGAACTCCATCGAATTGCAGGTCAATGTTCCAGTCTTATCAGAGAGTATTGTGTCAACTTGGCCAAGTTCCTCATTCAAATTTGAGGTACGGGCATAGGCTGGTTTGTCAGCCTCCTCATAGTACATGTGAACATCTTGATTCATGAAGATGCTCTGAAGAACTTTGACAATTTCTATCGACACATACAAGGAGATGGGGATGAAATAGCCGTATAGCATTACGGCCGTGAGGAAGTGGTAAATTGTTGCAGCCAGCGCTCGTTTGGGGTCAAAGAAAATTGTAGAACGATCTGGTCTAAGATACCACCTTTTCATCCTTTGATTTTCCAAGTCATTTTTAGTTGCAATGCCAAAGAAAATAGAACCAATAAATGCCACTGAAAATAAAACAAAAAACATGAAGTAGATGATTCGATCCATCTTCTTCTCAATCCTGCTTCTCTTTGAAGGGGGGTCTGTAGAATTTTGAATAACCTTTGTGTCATGACCAGTGAAGATAATAGCCCCATAAATGTAGTCTGTATTTCGAAGTTTAGAATCTCTGAGGAGGAGTTGTTGAGGAGTAAGGGCATGTTGTTGGTCTCCATACTCCATAGTTCCAACAAAAGAGTACAAATTTGCATTTGGATCTTCACATTTAATGATGGCCTTAAAATCCCGGATGTTAGAATCCTCATTTAAGAATGACGTTACCTCCAATGCTTGTTTTAGCTTCAAATTTGTCTCCCCATCGAGGTTCATGGTCTCAACATAGCAGATTCCATCTTCATAACTGGATGAAAGTAACAGGATGTCTGCCGGAAAGAATTCGTCCTTCTCTACCTTCACTATGTCTCCCACTCTCAGATTCTTCCATTCAGTGTAACCAAATTTTCCATCACCATGATGCACTTTAACCCTTCTATTATTCACCTCAATATCCTGAAAGTTTCCCAAATGAAATATTACAAATCCAGAAAAACCACAAGCTTTCAATTCATTTGAAAATTGGAATCTATTCCAAATACTCTTTACAAAAGGCAAGAAGACTTATTAGCATGGTCACACAATCAATCAAGACTATGCATATACCACAATGATGAAAAAAAATCTAGCTATTACATTCTTCCATTCTGAAAAAAGCCTATGAATTTCAAAAAATAATGGTAGCACAGTTTCATAATCATAAAATAAACTAGAACCTATAGATGCTTTTTAATGTTAAGGGGATTTTGCTGATGTATTCCTGTACTCTAGCAACTAAAGTTCCAATTAAAAGGAAATCACAATCATTGAAGAACATACATGCACCCTTCAATTATATATTAAAAATTAAAAAAAAAAAGTTGGACCAAAGGGAAGCAAAAAACAGTACCTGTTGGTTCCGGCGCCAATCTTCAATAGCCTCTTTGACCATTGTTGCTCCAATGACAATAATTAAAGGAATAACAGCGCTAACAGCAGTATAAGGAGCAAGTGGAGTGAAGGCTAGAATGCCAGTAACCAAGAAATAAAAATTGGCTACTCTCCTAAACTGCTCAAACAATGATTTGGGCAAGAAAGTTGCAAGTGTATACTTTGTAGTCCTAACATAATTGTCAATATAGTTTCGAATTACAGCCTCAAAACAATCTGCTTCATTGCAATAAACAACTCTTGAAAATCCAGGCCCTCCTATCTGAGAATGGTCTTCTTGGAAAGATGCTTTTCCACATGTATATGAATAGATCTTGCTAAAATGCAGCTTCCGACGACGACCAGCACCCATTTATATGTATAGATTTATATATATAAATATATATATAATATATATATATATATCTCAATAGTACCAGCTGCAAGTCTCTGTTCAAGAATAAATTCTTGACAGAGATGAATGCAGCTCAACAACAAGAAGAACACAAACCCAGAACCAAAAGTCTTTAAGAAGAAGATCAAAAGTTTTTGTTTAAGGAGAAGAGAAATTTACACAAACATCTAGAATGCAAAATAAAAAATGAATAATAGTTTACAACATGCAAAATAAAACCAGTTTTCAGGCTAAAAGCACAAAAACCAGCAACAAATTTTTCACTTTTTTTTTTGTTAAAAAAATATTAATAAAGGAAAAGAAAATTAACAACAATAAAAAGGAGCTTAATAAAAACCGGATTTAGACAAGAGAAACGACAGAACAGAACCCCAGAAAAACACAACACAGCTTGCAATACATCGAAAACTCAACAGCTTAATAGAAATTTGTAATCTATGTTAAAAACACAATAGAACCCAGAAACAGACTCAAAATGAAAAGGAAGTTACTCTTTCGAACCAATTAAAATGGAGAAATGATTTATAAGAGTATAAACAAAAACAAAAACAAAAAAAAAGCAACGCAAATTCGCTCCTTTGATTTTTCTCTACAGAAACTTGAAGCCTTGAACGAAGACTTGGATTGGATCTTTACACTTTTGACTCGCATAAAAACAAGAATGCGCGTTTGAATAATGTTGTTAAAGAAAATGTCAAAAACTCCAACTAACATTATATAAATATTTTCCCCAGAAAATTAAACACAAAAACGAAGTGAGAGAGAATCCTTTGAAAATAATTTTTTTTTAAATAAATAAATAAAAGATTCCAATGTAAAACCAAATTCTAAAAAAATAAAAAAATAAAAAGTGGGTGAATTTAATGGGATTTTCTCGGGAAAAAATGGGCGAATGTAATTTCGCGGGAAGAAGGAAAGCTCATGAATCTATCAAAGACGGCTGTTTTGTGTTCTAGTCTTGGTCTTCTCTTACAAAAAATTTGGATACAACAAAAAGACAAAATTTTCTGGGTTTATATTAGAAAAAGAAATAAAAAATTGTTAATGGAAAATTGAACAAGTTCGTCATTTTAAATTAGTTCATTTACAGATTTGATGAGTTAATTACAGTGATTTTTCTATATTAAAAAAAAGTGATTAAATAAATAATTTTAAAAATAGTAATTAGTAATAATTATAAAAATTAAACCAACAATGACTTGTTTATTGAACAGATAATTTGGTATTTGTTTAGCTAAATGCGCCGTCATGGCGGCTCTGATACTCTGATGCATGCAACGTGTAAAACATTTTTATTTTCTTCGTTATTTCTACTTTTTTGTCGTTTTTTTTTATTTTATTTTTAAATATTATTAAAATACTCTTTTCCTTTTTGTTTTTTGAAACAATATACTATTCTCCTTTTTAGTTTTAGGAAAATTCGAATCTTCCTGATTCCTATATTTGTATGATGAATTTTATTTTATTTTCTGGGTTTCCATGTATTTAATTCATTAAATTTTCAATTTTATTAAAATAAAGGCTTGTTGAAAATCACAATCATCTTCAGATCTTCTAGATGTTTTTTTGAACTAAATCTTCTTCTAGATTTTGATATAAATGCTTATTATTATTATAATTATAAAATACACAATTAATATAAACTGGTTCTATTCTATAAGATCTAATATTAGAAAATTTTATCTGTATCTGTTGTGATTTGATAGGGGACACATAGAGATTTAAAGCATTTACTTCTAGTTCCTGAACACATAAAATTTTAGTAATTTAGGGATAATAAAATTATAAAAACCCTTGGCCCGTCCCAAACCGAATCCGTTTAAAGTGGGTTTGAAATATTTAAAACGGTGGTCATGTCAAGGTGGGGTTAAATGTTATTGATCCGATTTCGGGTATGGGTCAAACCATTATGTTTTAATATGTTTCGGTATTTATATAATTATTTTTTAAAATATTAAAAATATAAAAGTAAAAAAGAAAATTATAATATTTTTTTCTGTTTTCTTACTAGTATTTTATGTTTAAATTTAAGGTTTACTCTTGAAATAGTCATAATATTGATGTTATATACTATTAAATTTAAAGTACAAATAGGCCTAAATGAGACCAAATTTATATTAACTTTTGAGATTAGAATTTGATTTATAATTTGAGTTTAAAAAGCACCGAAGGATAAAAATACCTCCATTTTTTTCTTTTATTACTTTCTCTATCATTTCTGGCCATTTTTTATATTTTAATGATAAATTTTGTTGGTATGAGATAATTTTCATTAATTAAATGAAATATAGACATAGTTGAAACTTGAAATTGACAAATTAATATCAAATCTTTCAAAACAAGAATAATTCAACTATTTACTTTTAAATCCAAAATTGACAAATAAAAATTCAAATTAAGTACTTTAAAATTGTAGCACTTAGAAAGAAAAAGCATATATGATGTCTCATATAACAGTCTATTATTATGACATTCTTATCTCATGAATTAAATATTTTTAAAGTACATAATAAAAGTTTTAATTTCTTACGTAAATTCAGGGTTTTTTGGGAGGAAAAGACTCGAACCCACAACCTCGTGGTGTGGTGTAAGTGTTGGGGTATACCATCGAACCAGTCCCATCTCGTCACACGTGTCTCATTTACTTGTTAATATTTTTGGTTTTGAAAGCTAATCGAATAATGGAAGAAGCTTAGGAGCAATGTATTAAATAATAATAATTAATAATATTGAAAGTGTAAAATATGAATAGTTTTATTTTAATTTTTTTAAAAAATTATTGGGTGGGCTGCAGCCCTCCCAAGCTAGGGATGTATCCGCCACCGAATAGAACTCCAATGGATTCGACCTCCATTGGAGGTCGAGGACTGTCGACCTAATTTATAAAAAATACCTAATGAATTTTAGAAATACCAAAATCAGTATCGAAATACAAAATAAGTCTCGAAATACCAAAATCAGTATCAGAAATACAAGATAAGTCTCGTAAATATTAAAATAAGTTTTGGAAACACCAAAAAATAAATCTCGAAAACACCAAATTCCAGATTTATTTTTGTGATTGTGTTTTAAAGGTATTTTTATCAGAAGCACAATTTAAATCCTATTAAAACTCAAATTATTAAGTAGATGTTATTCCTAAAAGTAGAAGATTAAAGGGTGTTAGAAAATTTTTAAACCCTAAATTTAAAATCTATATATGACTTTAAGTGTATGTTAAACTTTAAATTTAATTGTTATTTGTAGTTTATGTTTAAATCAAATTTAGGTATAATTTTCAATGTAAATGTATTTTTAAATTTAATTGAATGTTAAAATTTAAAATGCAATTGCATGGTAAAATTTATATATTTAAACCTCTAATATTTGTACCGAAAACAATATTTACTTGTTGCGTGGGGATGGATATATCATATATATAATGAAGCCTTGAGAATAGACCAAAATTTGATGATGAAATGGAGAGAGATAAAACATCCAAAAAGGAAGATAGTTTACCTAATCATAGCATTAGCCGCCAAATTTGTTCATGGTGATCTGTTACGAAAAATATTAATTAATTTGTTTTTTTTTTATTAAGTGAAAGAAAGAGCGTCCAACAATTCATGTGACAAGCCGGCCTTGGAGTGACAAGTGGCAAACTGTGAACAATTTAAAAGATGAAGAAGAAGAAGAGAAGTTGCAGATTGCAGTCCGTGAAAAAAAACAATGTAGAAGAAATGTTGGGTCAACAATCAGAATTTAAACGCCGCCAGATTATGCAAAAACACGTTTTCATCATAAATTTGATCGGTTTCCAGCCATTCATCATTGAACTTGGTTGGTCGGCTTTATTTATTTTTATATATATATATATATATATATATTTTGATAAGTAAACCGATCTCCCCTGAAATTTGATACAAATACAGTTAGAGATCAGGTAAGTATTATTTATCTACTCAAATTTCTATTGTTTTTAAAATTTTACTGATAAAAAGACTAAATTCTCTCTGGTATTAAAAAAAATGAACATAATATTTTATATAAAAAAGATACAATTAAACTAAATTAATTGAAATAATCCTTTTAAAGAAATATAAATTAAAAAATAATTTTAAAATGAAAAAAAAACTATTTAAAATTTTTTAAATTATCTTCATTTTTAAATTTAACTTTTTTCATTATTTTTAAAGTAAATAAATTATTTTAATTACCTTTGTTTTTAAATTTATTTTTACTATTTTTAAAATTTAAATTTTGTTTCTATATTTGAATTTATTTGTACTAGCTTTTATTGATTTTTTTTATAAAAAGATTATCGTATTTTAAATTTTTAATAATTAAGAGAAATTTTATCTTTTATTAGTTATAATTTAAAAGTAATGGAGATTTGAGTAAATAAATACATATTTGCTCTTTAACTGTATTTATGTCAAACTTCAAGGGAGTACAATGTGTTTACCCTATTTTTTTCCCTTAATTCCGACTTCGATTGAGTCGAGGGTGATACCAAACCAAACTGGAATATAACTCTTGTTACAAAGTATGAGAAATATGGGACAATATGTACAATACCTTGATTTGAACCACGACCACGACGGGAGTTTCTTTGAAGGCTCCAACCATCCCAACATTAGTTTTTTTTATCAATTATCAAATTTATATAAAAGGGAATCTCAAATTATTGTTTATTATGTTTTGAAGATTTCAATGTTTGAAGATTCTTGTTGTTATCGAAAATAATAAAATTTATCTTCTAATTTTGAATATTGAATAAGCTTTTTTGAACAATATATTGAAAAGGACTACAGTTGAAAATGTTTCATAAATTAAAACATAGTTATAAAAAAAAATCATTATACAACTACCTTAATTTTTAAATTTTAATATATTAAAGGGTAATTGAAATGTACTTTTAATTGGATGTGAAAGCATTAGAGAATTTAGGTGCCATAATTTTGATGATGGACAATTTACCAAACTTTGAATGCCTATGCAGTTGATATGCGGTAAAACAAATGTACACATTCAAGCCTCTTTAATCACACACAATTCTTTTTGAAAGTCATGCTTCAAGTCGTAACCCCGCCCCTTCTCCAAATTTTTAAATTTATATATAAAAAAATTAAAATAAAAGAGGTGGAGATCCAAATAAAATAAAATGATGAAAATATCATTACCACAGTTAATTTTTATCAAGTTTGACTATTACAGTAGAATATAGGAAGTTAATATCAGTTTTCCAGAAAAAATGTTTTGCATGTGAAGAATTATATATACATATAAAAATTAATACACAACTTCTTACATGTCAAAAGATAAATCTATTTTTTATGTCCCATATATTATCCTTAAAAATATTAGGTAAAGTTTATATTACGAAAGGAAATTGAGGTGGTTCAATAGATGAGAGACTTGCCTTGAGTCATATCCCCTAAAAAAAACATATATGTATCTTGTAAGGTTAGCCTTGCCCATTAAACAATTTCATAAAATAAAAAATAGAGGAAAATAGATAAATGATGACTAAAAAAATTAAACAAAACCAAAAGGGTTAGTAGAAGCATATAACATTGTTTCAAGTGTGTAAGGTGGTTTCGTGACCACTAATCAAAGAACAAATTGCAATAATTAGAGAAAAATGACAACAGGATTGAAGAAAATAAACACAAAGTATTGGAAAGAAGCTGACAAATTAATGAATATATATTAATAAATATGTTGTACGTTGTTTATTAGGTTCTTCCATTCCATTCCAAAGTTGGTTATAATTTAAAGAAATAAAAAGGTTCAAATGATTCAGATTTCAGATATATAATATAACGAAATGATGAATGCAACACCTAACGACTTTGTAGTTGATTGAATGGTTCCATTTTTGGGATCAAATCTTATCAACTGTGACTTGTGCAATTTTGGATGTTGGAACACCAAATAATGCAAATTTGAAAGCATGGTGCTGAAATCGGCAAAATCTTATAATATAATTAATTAAACCATAATTTTCTCATTAGGTACGTATAAATATCTGAGGACAACATTTGATTAGTATTATTATTGGCACACTTGATAAATAAAGTAATAAAAGTTGAAGACAAAAAAGGAGTTGATGAGTACTACGTAGGCACTGTGAAATTGTTTATAGAATATCAAATTATCAATACACTGGCAAGTTCCTTTCCCAAAAAAAAAAAAAAAAAAAAAAAACCCTTGCAAGTTGTAGCCCACTCGCTCTCTCTCTGACCTAAAATCAAACATTTGGTTTGAAAATTAATAACACTCTTTAAAGAATGAGTTTTAAAGACTATCATCAACTTAATGCTTAAGTTTTAATAGCCCCTAGAGTGTGGATCTGATAAAAATACCCTTAAAACACACTCACAAAAATAAGTCATACGCTTTTTGTGTTTCCAATACTTATTTTCTAATTTTCAAGACGTATTTTGTTGTTTCCGAGACACATTAGGTACTTTTCGAAACTTAATAGATATATTTATAATTTTCGAAACTTATTGGGTAAAAATGTAAATTTTCAATTTTTTTTGTCATTTTCTTCATTGAGATCTCCATTGGAGGTCGATTTCGACCTCCAATTGAGTGGAAATAGTATCAAATAACACTCTTTTTATATTGAATTTTGAGAGTCATTATTTTAGTAAGTTAAGTTTAAATGGCATAAAAGGACTAAAATAACCTCATCTACTTCTTTTATTACGTTTGTGCCATTGTTAGGGTTTTTTTTTTCTTTTCAAAATCCTCCATTGATGAAGGACCTCCATCAATGGAGACTGAAAGACCTTCATCAATGGAGATGAAAGACCTCCATTGGAAGTCAGTTCGACCTCTATTGGACATTGAAATTAGCCTCCAATGGAGGTCGAAATCTCTGTTCAACCTCCAATGGAGGTTTTAATGAAGAAGATGACAAAAAAATGAAAATTTTCATTTTTATCCTGAAAGTCTCAGAAATTGTAAAAAGTCTCGGAGACTGTAAAAAAAGTATCGGAAAAGTCTTGCCAACTACCCAAAAGTCTCAAATATTACCATAAAGTCTCAAAAACTACCAAAAATTGCTCGAAAAATTGCCTAAAAAGTCTCGAAAATTAGAAAATAAGTCTAGAAAATACAAAATAAGTCTCAGAAAAAACAAAATAAGTCTCAGAAACACAAAAAAAAAACACAAGACTTAATTTTGTGAGATTCACACTTTAGGTGCTATTTATACTTAAGTCATTAAAACAATGATACTCTTAAAATTACACCTTGAAAAAGTGAGATTTAATTTTTGAACCACCTCCATTGGAGGCCGATGTTGACCTCCAATGGAGGTCTTTAATCTCCACTGATGGAGGACCAATTGAGGTTTTTTGCAAAAATAAATAAATAAATAAATAAATAAAAATGGTACAAACGTAATAAAAGAAAGAGATGATGGTATTTTAGTCCATTGGTGTCATTTAAACTTAACTTATTAAACTAGTGATACTCTCGAAATTCAACATAAAAAGAAAGCTATTTTCCACCCTTTCCATATAAAACATTATACACACAAACCCAAACTAAAGCTGGATTCCAACACTAAAGTCGTCTGAACTATATGTACATTTACATTAGGCTTCTCATATATATATATGTGTGTGTGTGTGTGTGTCTGTGTGTGTGTGTGTGTGTGTGTGTGTGGGATTCCCATTTCTTAACTTACATAACCATATTCTTTTATACATAACACGTGGGGTGGCGACTCGAAATGAGATCAGAGATATTACCCGATTGAATATTTTTGGACGTGGCTTTAATTTAAGACAAATATTTTATAAAAAGATACCACGAAAGCAAGAAACACAATAAAAGAAGCATATGATTTTACATGGTATAGTGTAAATTACATCCACAAAGCATACAAAAACTCAACTTTTAATATTAAACTAGTGTACCCTAAAATTACAATAGTATAAACAGTAAAGTCGTGGGGTTAAAATTGTATCCTAATCACCGTAAAAAAAAAAAAGAGCTCCCTTAAAATTGTGATATCCAAAAAAGGGTAGATGCATCAAGAGGTGGAAATCATATGAGTAGTCATCATATGAGTAGTCGATTTACTCATTTGAGTTCCAACATTTCCAATAATGTCCATACTACCAACTAGAAGCAAGGAAAGTTTTCTTTTGACAATAACCTGTTTAGAGCGACAGCCGAATGGAACCATAAGAAAATGGTTTCGAAAACACATCGAGATCAAAGTCGTTCTCGGGAAAGACCACGACAATTTTGCCGGAGTAGGAAGAATGTACAGGAAAATGTGTTGACGGTAATCTTAGTGGGTGTCTCCGTTCTGATAGGAGCACCCATTTTGTGGGATCGCTTTCGAGCTATTGTTGAGGTCACTTGTCTAAAGCTTGTGAGGTTTGTCCGGCGATGGAGACACCGTCCGATATGTCGCTTGGATTCTGATTTGAGCGGTCAACATCTACATTTGGCTAGTTCAACCATCGATTCTCTTCTTCTTCATCCTAGATAAAGAGTAGTGACCAGTTTTGGGTTAGCATCTAGTTTTGCTTCTTCTTCAGTCTTATGGAAGCTTAATCATATCTCTTATTCCTAAGTTTATTTTACATGGTTTAATATAAATTACATCCACAAAGCACACCAAAACTCAACTTTTAATATTAAACTAGTGTACCCTAAAATTACAATAGTATAAACATTAAAGTCGTGGGGTTAAAACTGTATCCTAGTCCCCGCTAAAAAAAAGAGCTCCCTCAAAATTGCAAAATTCAAAAAACGAAGGATGCGTCAAGAGTGGGAAATCATATGAGTAGTCAATTTACTCCTTCAAAATCCAACAATTCCAACAATATCCATACTGCCAACAATAAGCAAGGAAAGTTTTTTTTTTGACACTAACTTGTTTAGCGCGACAGCCGAATGGAACCATAAGGAAATGGTTTCAAAACCACATCGAGATCACAGTCGTTCACTGGAAAGATCACGACGATTTTTCTAGAGTAAATAGAATGTATAGGAAAATGTGTTGACAATAATCTTGGTGAACGTATCTGTCCTAATAGGAGCACCCATTTTGTGGGATCGCTTTCGAGCTATTGTTAAAGTTACTTGTCCATAACTTGTTAGGTTTGTCTAGTGATTGAGACATGTTGACTGATATGCTGTTTTGATTCTGATTTAGGCGGTCATCATCTACATTTGGCTAATTCAACCATCGGTTATCTTCTCATTTAGCCTTGATGAGGAGTAGTGACCTAGCTTTGGGGTACCATCTAGTTTTGCTTCTTCTTCTTCAGCCGTATGGAAGCTTATTCATAGCTCTTATTCATAAGCTTATTTTACATGGTTTAGTGTAAATTAAATCCACAAAGCACACCAAAACTCAACTTTTAATATTAAAACAGTGTACCCTAAAATTACAATAGTATAAACAGTAAAGGCGCGGGGTTAAAACATTATCCTAGTGATCGCTCCAAAAGTATACATGTTTTGAGCGCTTAATCTGTTGCCTTTGTGCTATTTTTAGAATGTTTTAAAGTGTTTATTTACTTGTAAAATTGTTTTCAGGCATAAGTACTCATCCAAAAGCGTTTTTGTCCCAAGTTGGAGTTTTCACGTCAAAAGAAGGCATTTTTGGAAGAAAATATGGAACCTGCGAGTTCAACCTCGTAGTTTAAAACCGTAGCTATCCTCCAGAAGATACTGCGACATCACATTGCGAGTTCCATCTCGCAGGTCTAACTCGCAGAACCACTCCAGAAGCAACTGCAATGTCATTCTGCGACCCCAAACCTAGCAAATCAAGACTGCGACTTCACATTGCTAGTTCAATCCCGAGGAAACTAAGCTGCCACCAGACACTGCGAGTTCCATCTCACAGATTTACCTAGCAGAAGTTGCCCAGAATTTCACCGCCTTCAAAACTGCGAGTTATAACTAGCAGAAGCATCACTGCGACTTCACACTGCGAAGTCCATCTCGCAGGTTCACTCGCAGTCACTTTCCACTTCAGCAATCCACTTGATAAATCAATGATTTTCCTACCCACTACTTTCACATAAATATCTTTGTTACCCTAGTGTATATATATATATATATATATATATATGTGTGTGTATTGTTATCATAAGAAAAAAATAGCTAGATAGACTATAGAAATAAAAGTAGTTTTCATAACTTAGAATATATATTTAAACACTTAGAGATCAAGTAGTTCTTAGTTTAACTAGATCTTGAAGCAACTTTGAGAAGATTGAAGGAGGAATTTGTAATCAAGGTCAAGGACCATCATCCATGACAATCGGTTGTATCTCTCTCCCTCTATCTTTTGTAATTAAGAACATGATGTGTAGCTAAATTTATTGAGATGTAAGTGATAGATGTTCATTTGTTGTTAACTACGATCTAAGTCAATATGATATGTTTATCCATTATATCTTGTTTATATATGAGCAATTAATGTATGACATATACATTTAATATAATTCATTTTGCATTGGTAGCATTTAAGATGCTCTTAAGTGGTTGGATCATCAATAAATGTGTTTGAACAAACACAACCAATATCCTCACTTTCCTTTGGAATGATTGTTAATGATGCATGACCATACTTGTTAATGTCATTTGCCCTTCTAGATTTAAGATTTTTCTATTCACCATCCTTTAACCTATTGTGATGTGGAATTGATGAAAGTGTTTCTCAAAAACCTTTTAAAATAGGGCCTCATATTAGATATATGGATGTTGTTTTAAAGATATTGCTTTAACATCTTGGTTAACATTCATGCTCTATCAAATTCCCTTATATCTCATTTGGTCCATTTTTATATTAAATCATTTTAAAGATCATTCATTAGTTAATCCTTGTTAAGCTAGTTTAAATTGTCTTAATTGATTTTCACTATATAGAGAGAGTTCTTCGTGGGAACTATACCCTTACTTGTGTCTGCTATACTCATCAGTGATTCGTACACTTGCGAATGGTTATTTAGACTCGCACACTCCATTTTCATTCCATTTAGTTTTAAGACCACCGGTAGATTAGAGGTACGCTCGGAGTGCGTCACCTAGTCACCGTAAAAAAAAAGAGTTCCCTCAAAATTATGAAATCCAAAAAATGGCAAATGCATCAAGAGGTGGAAATCATGTGAGTAGTCAATTTAGTCCTTAGAGTTCCAACAATGCCAACAATGTCCATACCGTTAATAAGAAGAAAGAAAAGTTTTCTTTTGACAATAGCCTGTTTAGAGCGACAACCGAATGGAACCATAAGAAAATGGTTTCGAAACCACATCAAGATCACAGTCGTTCTCAGGAAAGACCACGACGATTTTGCCGAGGTAAGAAGAGTGTACATAAAAATGTGTTGAAGATAATCTTGGTGGGCCTCTCCATCCTGATTGGAGCACCCATTTTGTGGGATCGCTTTTGAGCTATTGTTGAGGTCACTTGTCCAGAGCTTGTGAGGCTTGTCCGGCGATTGAGTCACACTAACCGATATGCCGTTGATTCTGGTTTGGGCAGTCATCATCTACATTTAGCAAGTTCAACCATCGGTTCTCTTCTTCTTCAGCCTTGATGAGGAGGAATGACCACCTTCTGGGTACCATCTAGTTTTGCTTCTTCTTCAGCCTTATGGAAGCTTATTCATAGCTTTTATTCCTAAGTTTATTTACATGGTTCAATGTAAAATACATCCATAAAGCATACCAAAATTCAACGTTTAATATTAAACCAGTGTGCACTAAAATTAACATAGTATAAATAGTAAAGTCATGGGGTTAAAACAGTATCCTAGTCTCCGCAAAAAAAAAAGAGCTCCCTCAAAATTGCAAAATCCAAAAAATGGCAGATTCATCAAGAGATGAAAATCATATGAATACTCATCATATGAGTAGTCGATTTACTCCTTCGAGTTCCAACAATTCCAACAATTTCCATACTGCCAACAAGAAGCAAGGAAAGTTTTCTTTTGACAATAACCTGTTTAGAGCGACAACCGAATGAAACCATAGGAAAATGGTTTCAAAACCACATTGAGATCACAGTTATTCTTGGGAAAAACCACGACGATTTCGCCGAGTAGGAAGAATGTACAGGAAAATTTGTTGCCGAAAATCTTGGTGGGCGTCTCCATCCTGGTAGGAGCACCCATTTATTGGGATCGCTTTCGATCTATTATTGAGGTCACTTGTCTAGAGCTTGTGAGGTTTGTCCGACAATTAAGACACGCAGACCGATATGCCGTTTTGATTCTGATTTGGGCGGTCATCATCTACTATTGGCTAGTTCAACCATCGGTTTTCTTCTTCTTCAACCCTGATGAAAAGTAGTGACCAGCTTCGAGGTACCATATAGTTTTGCTTCTTCTTCAATCTTATGGAAGTTTATTTATAGCTCTTATTCCTAAATTTATTTTATATGGTTTAGTGTAAATTACATTCACAATGCACACAAAACTTAACTTTTAATATTACATTGTGGGATCGCTATCAAGCTATTGTTGATGTCACTTGTCCAGAGCTTGTGAGGTTTGTCCGGTGATTAAAACATGCCGACCGATACGCTGTTTTGCCAACGAGATCATTCACACTTTGAGGAGAGACAAATATGGAGGTCTCTTAGTCAACCTTGACTTTGAGAAAGCCTATGATAGTGTAGATCATGCTTTTTAAGATTCGGTTATGGAAGGAATAGGCTTTGAAGCTCAATGAAAGGGATGGATGAGTGATTGTATTTCTTCCCATACATTATCAGTTTTGATGAATGGTTGTCCGACCGATCAATTTGGCTTGGAGAGAGGTCTTCGCCAAAGAGATCTCTTATCTCCATTTCTCTTCAACATTGCAATTGAAGCTTTGAATTGTTTGTTGAAAAAAGCCGCAGATTTAAATATGTTGAAAGGAGTGAGAATCAGTAACAATGAGGTTCTTGTTACTCACCTTCAATTCACGGACGATACTATTCTTTTCGTATAACCAATGGTGTAGTTTCTCTTAAATGTGAAAAGGATTTTATGATGTTTTGAGTTGGTGTCTGGGTTACGAATAAATTTTTTCAAAACTTATATTGTCAAGGTGGGCAAAAAAAAAAGTCACAGGGATAATGAGTGTGCTTAGATGCAAGAAGGCCAATCTTCCCATCTCTTATTTAAGGCTTCCTTTAGGTGTGAATTCTAGCATTAGGAAGTTTTGGAAGCCGGTGCTCCAAAAAATCCAGAATCGGTTGGTAATTAACAAAAAACCTACATAGAATTGTGAATCAATGATCTTTACGCTCTGACTGTATACGTCATGATAAGCACGCTGGCGCTTCTGCACGATCTGCAGATATGCATCCATATGCTGACAGAAGGAACCAAAATTAACGTTAAAATACATTATGAAAAAAAATGACCCAGTGTATAAATGCATACCAAGCCTTCTAACTCCGTATGGTTGGTCTCGTAATCTACGAACCAAGAGACTCCGACCACACTCTCCACATCCACATCGCGTCTGTATCATTGAAGAAGAATACACATTAAAATTAAGAAGTCGTTATAAAAAATTTAGGAAAATATTATCAGAAATTAGTATGTTATACATTGTCGTACTTTCCTTCTTGAACTGCATGTACGCATTCAGCTGATCCGAATCAACTTGTTCATCAGGGCGATATTTGTTGGCCACAGCCTTAGACCTCTTCCGTCTACACAGGTCAGTGTAGGGTGTAGTCAACTATAAATCGCGTTTGCACACCCGTAATGGTCGGACAGTCTGCGAACTAGGGTCTGTTGGCCCCCCACTGCCTAAAGCCCCCTTTGACATGGGTGTAGTCTCTGAAATGACAACAACAGGGATAGAGATCTGCAGAGCATCCGGACCAACTAGGATCTGGCTTCCTGAATCGCCCCCACAAAAACAGCAGTAGATACTGTAAGGACCCTATCCTGCTGAGTAGTATCTGAAGGTGCAGCATCTCGCATGCTTCCATGGTCATGCAGAGCACTCTCTAAAGCTGCAGTGTTCTGCTGACTCTGTGCACCAACAGCTGATGCAGTGTCCTAATGGGGAGAAAGAATAGGTACTGAATCTATGGGGGACAAAACTGCAGTCTCATCATCTGCAATTCACATCCATGCACAATTTAGGTAAGGATATTTTTCTCATTAAGTCTCGGAACGAATTACAATAGTCTCGGAAGTTGTTAGAAAAGTCTCGGATATATTCTTTCAAAAGTCTCGGACAGTGGGACAAAAGTCTCGGTCCGTTTAACAAAAGTCTCGGACGGAGTTACAAATATCTCGGACAGTGGGACAAAAGTCTCCGTCAGTTTAACAAAAGTCTCGAACAGTAATTTTATAGCAATGGCCGAGACTTTTGTAACAATATGTTCAAGACTTTTCTAATTTATTCCGAGACTTTTGTAACAAAGTCCGAGACTTTTGTAATTCGTTCTGAGACTTTTGTAAGTCAATCCATACATGTAACTGTGGTGGGTTCTACAGTTATCTATGTGGTCTCACGCTGACCTGTTTGTGTGGGTTGTACAGCTATAGTGATACTCTGTGTGCCTATGTTTGTTAAAATTATGCTCAATAGCAAGAATGTAATGATGTATTTGACAATCTTTTCATATTAATAAAGTGATTTTTAGTTTAACAAATCTTATAACATTTATAGTGTAATTCTTATAATTGTCAAAAGTAAATAATCATAAGGTCAAAAGACTATGAGAGATGAAGAATTGTTCATACATATGGATATGTATGAGGTAGATACAATTCTTTAGTTAGTCTTGAACAATATTCACAACTTAAGATAAAGGTTGGGCGCCTTTACCTTGTTAAAGTTGTAGATTATTTTGCTAGCATTTGAGTGGGATCAAATGTGTTATGATTAGTCTAAAATCATCAAAGTGTAGTGTCTTTGGGCAAAAGAATCTAGTGCACTAGGTACATTGAATAGGATCACAGTGAAATACTTTATCCAAGAACCGTCAATAGATAAAAGTTTTCATTTGAGGACAATCGGAGAGTCTATCTCAATCCTGAGATAAATGATGGACTTATGGTTACAAGTGTTATCATTTGAGCTATCAATGAGTACAATTATATAGCATAGTCTATCATCGATAGTTTGGTGGTATTCATTTGTTAATCGATAGAGGATTTCATATATAAATATGGACATCGTGGCTCCATTTATTAAATGTGAGTAGAATATCATCATATGGATGTTTCGAGGTATTGGGTATTAAATCCTAACGTTAAGTTTTCAATATTGTCTATTGAAACATGGCTTTTAGACAAGTCAAAATATCTAAGTTCAAAATGTGGTCATATGAGTAAATATGGTAACTAGAAGAGCTATAGGCGGTCTGTGAGCTCTTGGCAATTACTGATATTCTTCACGAGGATACACTATCTCCAATAAGATTGTCTAAGGTACGAATGGGAAATATTATCTTATTCTATCTTTATTTAAGAGTTCAATTTTAGCTCTTTAGTGGAATGAGTTAAAATTAATAGATCGGACCTAAGTGAATCATTTGTTGATTGTGATTAGGTTATGTCTATTGAAACTTAAATTAGATCGTCCGCCAAGATCTCAAATCCGCACGAACTTCCATGGATCACTTAATATATTCTACCGGACCAATTCTAGGTCCATCTAGAATTGTTTTTGGATTTTGGAATCCAAAAGTTTTGGAGAGGTACGGTCTTATGTGATTAAGATATGTGGTAACTCTTCAAAAAGGCCTGGAATGGGTGGCCAAGGATGTAGGAATCCTAGGGTGGCCCCAATGAGGTGTGTTCAGCATTCCATTAATACATTAAGAATATAATTTACATATTTTAAATAAATGGGCTGCTAAATTATATTAATGTATTAATTTAAGGCATGTGGATTTGTTTCTTTTATAGTAAGAATGAACCTAGTTCACATGTGGACTTGTTATTAAAGTCTAATGGATTTAATAAAATGGAAAAATAATATATTGCACTAGTATATACTTGGGCGGCAAGGCTAATTAATTAGTCTAATATATTGTTTTATATTTATTAATTAATCAAATGGAAATTAATTAATTAATTAATTAATTGTTTGATTAAAAGTTAAAATCTTTTTCTAACTAGGAGTAGGACTCTTAGTGTCATACTATTGTTGGTAGTATGGTAAATATCAAAGACTATATTTGATAAGTAGATAAATAAAAGTATTTTATTTATCTAGTCAAATTAGGAAGTTTTTGATATAGTTGCAATTTTAATATTCAATAATTTATTATTGGTTAATACACTCATGAGTTGGAATATGGTTAAAACTCAAAATTGATAGGAGACTTGGAGAAGAAATAATCCTACTTGTGTAAGGATTTGACTACAAGGTAGAAATCCTACTTGAATGAGAATTTTGGTCACCCTATATATATTATTAAATTTGGAATTAATAAGGTGAGTTAAAAAAAAGATTTTTTTTTTTAAAGAAAGAATTTTTATTCTCTTGCTTTTGAATAAAAAAAAACTTTCAACTCAAGAAAGGGGTGTAGAATTCGGCCATAGAGAAGAAGAATAAGGACCGTTTTATTTTCGATAATACATTAGAAGCTTTTACATCAAAAGGCTTAATGTACAAGATCGAATTAGGGTTCACGCGAGTTTTCGATTAAAAGATTGAGAATTCACAAGTGACCAAACGTTCTTTATTTTCTCTACTAGGATTATTGTGACTAACAAAAAGAAAAAGATTTTTGTTTCCATCCTCAGGTTTACAATTCAAAGAAAGGGAGCATACACTCCTAGGTGATTCACTTTCGTGATTGGATTAGAAGATCTTGCAGATTTAATTCGAAGCAAGCGGATTCAAATCTACGCAATATCAATCGTCACGTGAAAAAGGTTCGATACTTTTATTATATGTTAATTAATCAAGACTTAAGATTCTTTCTTTTAAAGGAAATTTTTTGAAATATACCAACCAAGTTTTTCGCTTCCGCCCCGTGTTTTCCTTTGGCCATCACCCCTGTAGCCTCAGAAACCCTCGGCTCATCCGTATGCATCTCAGTAGATATGGGCTTCCCCTAAAGTGCACGAATCATACCGACCAACTCTTGGTGTTGCTCTTGTCTCTCCTTATCACTCTTGCGGAGCTCGTCCCGCAATTCTTGTACGACATCTATGACTTTTGTAAATCGACATTCCCAACGGTCTGAAACTACCTGAAGGAAGAAATCACGCATTAAGGTTTAAATTAAATTCTTATATAAAATTTACCTAATGCAATAACAATTTATATACCTCTCGTACAGGAGATCGTCCGTTCGTATTGCATGTGGTGTATCCAAGTGCATGGCCTGTATAGGTACTGTCATCACCAACTGTGTGACGATCTCGCACGAATTTGACACTGTGTCTACTTGACAGGTGCAACAGGGACACTACTCGGTGTAGCAGGGACAATACTCTGCTGCTCGGATGCAAGGGATCTGGATTCGGTATGTCTGCCTATGTCTGCCGCTCTCAACTACCCAACATTTTGGGCAGACGGTGACATATCCCCCTCCCCCCAAGCATAGTCGCCAGATCATCAATATCAGAGACGAGATTGCCTACCTCGTCTATCCCCTGGTAGTACAATTTCCCCTTCTCAGCTTCTGTGGCAGTCAGTTCTGCTTCCGCGTACATCTGAAATATTATTATAAAAAAAACGTGACATCAGAAATTTGGAATCAGAATTATATTCAGAAGTGTACTAGTTATATGATTACCATTGCGGTGAAAATCTTATCCAATTTCTCTCCCCATGGTCGCTGGGTCAACTCCCAATTCAGAATACGCAGGAAGGGCTCTTCAACTGCCTTGGGAGTCGTGAATTACGTGGTAAGGGCTGGAATAGCTTTAAAGTCATAAACCTACAACAAATCCAACGAAAATATGATTAGTTAGTTGGAAAACATAACAACTCAGTAAATAAATTAAGATTCAAAGGCCACCAATAGCGCGTATGCAAACCCGAAAATGTTGTATCTCTATGGCCTTTTGAGAATTGCCCCTTTGAACCGAACTATGGAGTATTTGTACACATGCAAACCCCACGGGAATGCATTGAATGCCTCCAAGTCATCAACAAGGTGCAACTTCCATCTAGGGATTGAAGCCCTCTCTTCCGCTCCGATCAAAACACAGTTCAACATGTAAATGAGACATAGCTTTACTGCATCGACTTGCTCTATCCATTGGCCCTATTCAATCTTTGCTTCAAGTTCAGCAAAAGTGACTGCATCTCGACCTTTGAAGTACCTATGGTGTATGTCATTCGGGACATCCTCAATAAGCTCCGTGTCCGGGATGACTGCAAACTTCAACCCGGTGATCAAACAAAATTCCACCCTAGAAAATCGGAAGCTACGCGGACCCAACATAAGCCTCATCTCATCACTAGGTTCGTCGTGCTATAACTCACTCAATAGAAACCGATGGACAATACCACCGAAAAACCGCATTCCTCGCTGCATGCCTTGAAAATGGCCAAAACATGACTGCTGATACATCCCTCGCTCTTCATCAGCATTTTCCCCTATTCGATCAAGTGCCTCGTCGATTACTTGGATGTTTTCCATGTGGTTGTGGTGAGTAATCTTGTCGACATACCAATCGGCTCGGGGAATTTTTAAACTAGCCCTCAAATTCTGAGTATTCCTCATCTGCAATTCACAACCATTACAAATTAAGAAGGTGAAAAGTTAACTAAAATGTCTCGGACCAATATAACAAAGTCTCGGTATGGATTACAAAAGTCTTAGACTTAATTAAAAAAGTCTCGGACCTCTTAAAAAAAGTCTCGGACCTCTTAAACAAAAGTCTCGAAACGCTTATACAAAAGTTTCGGAACATGTTATAAAAGACTCGAACACTATAGCATATTCAAAAGTCTCAGACAAAAGTGTCGGAAATCTTATACAAAAGTCTCGGAATCTGTTACAAAAATCTCGGACACTATAGCCAATTCAAAAGTCTCGGAAAAAAGTCTCAGAAATCTTATACAAAAGTCTCGAACAATGTTACTAAAGCTTTATTGATCCGAGACTTTTGTAACACTGTCCGAGACTTTTGTAACACTGCTCCGAGACTTCTGGGACATTGTCCAAGACTTTTGTATAAGATTTCCGAGACTTTTAATATGCTTCGAGACCTTTACTAACCTATTTAATGTTCTTCGTCTTCCCCAAACACAACCCTAGAAACCAGAAACCGAGTCTAAAACTAAAAACTCTAGAAACAAGATCTAACAATGCAAAAATACAAAATGGATGTATAAACCAACAAAACACAATCAAATCGGTATTCAAAATCAAATCGTTGAAGTTGCGTACCTTGTTTTTAACCGAAATCGAAAACGAAATGGAAATGGAAAAAAAAAAAATCATCGCCGTCTACTGTCGAAATCCGGTTGCTTGGATGCTCTGAACCGTTGCGTAACTTCTCTCTCTACCTTTCTGTAAAATGAAAAGTGAAAAACTAAAAGTGAAACATAAGTTTTCAAAATAGCTAATCCGGAAGTGCTTTTGGGGGCATTTTTGTCTGTTCACCATAATACGTGTCTTTTAAATATAACTTATAAAAACGGTGATAATCTTACGATGTGCCCTTAAAAAGGTGTTAGAAATTTTTTGGACTCAACATGTACAAGTTTCCAATGGAAATCAGCGTGAAAGATCAAAGTGAGTTTGAAGCTTTTTCAATTCGTTATTTACGTTTTCCAGGATCGTATTTAGGGGTTAATAGCATGTATTAAGACCCATATATTTTAGGTTCAGGTTTCGTTAGACTCATCAAGTAATTGTGAAAATGTCTATTAAAATTTTCCCTTTAAATATATAATTTTGCTTCAAGCTCTAAATTGTTATTCTATATAATGCCATTCTACTATTGGATTGGTTTATTAGGTATTTAGGTTGTAAAGAATATAAATATAAAAGATTAAAAGAAGCATATATATATATATATATATATATATATGAGTAATGCTAGACTTTTCAAATTTTTTTCCCAAATTATGCAGCATGTGAGGTGTCAGCATCTTATAAATCATGATATTATACGGTAACTGATGTGATGTTGACACCTCACGTGCTATATCATTTGTGACAGAATTTGGGAAAGAAATTTGGGTCACCTAGCATTACTCTCCCTATATATATAGAATAATTTTCCAATGAGGACTTTTACAATGCACACTTTAAGCACCATTTATGAAATTGTATGTAATCAAATGTTTTTTGATGAGATTTTTTATATACATCCTAAGAAAATTAAAATACACATTTTGTAAAAATTTGTAAACTTTTTGGATTTGAGAACTATTTTTTCTTATATTTCCCTATTTTTAAATGTTTTATCTTCAAAAAAATCGGAAAAAATTAGCTCTTGCACCCGAATTTTTTTAATTTTTTTTCCGTAAATGTATTTCAATGTTTTAACTATCCATACAAAAAATAAAATCATAATTCAATATAATTCTTACAATTTCATCAAATATACTTAAAGTGTGAATAGTAAAAAGTCCTTATTGAAAAATTAGTCTATATATTTAAAAAAAAAAATGGATCTACAAATCACTTTTAAAGTGCCATTGACACAAAATTACAAAAACCATAATACAAAAAAACGTTTGTTTTTTAATGTGATTCACCAACTTGACTATTCCGAAATACAAGTATATGTTTACCCTTTTTAAATTATGTCAGACAGGATTCGTCCAAATGTCCAATACATATTGACTCATATTTGTAAGCAACCACGTGGCAAGAGCTTTTTTTTTTTTTTTTTAATTTATAGATACTGTAAATAACTTATATACAGTAGTTCAATCTAATAATATTCTTTGGAACACTGCCATTTAGACATAACGCCGGTTCGGTTCGAATCGGAGAACCGAACCGGAACCGACGTTAGAAAATCGAAACCGGAACCGGAAAAACCGATTCTGATCCGGTCCGATTCCGGTTCCGATTCGTCTCAGCAAAGAACCGGGCGGTTCGAACCGGACCAGAACCGGCGGTTCCGTTCCAGTTCGAACCGCCCGGTGGCCGGTTCTTCTTTTAAATTTGTTTTTTTAAAACGAACCGTTGGAGGCCAACGACCTGCTGACGTCAGCAGACCGTTGGCCTCCAACGGTTCACTTGTTTTTTTTATTGTTTTTTTTTTTAATTTTCTTTTCTATAAATACCCCTACCCCTCCATTCATTTTTCCTTACTCCAATTTCCTCAATTCTCTCTAATTCTCAATTCTCAATTCTCAATTCTCTCTAAACTTTCAATTCTCCAAGTCTCAATTCTCAAACTCAAGTTTCCAAGTTTCCAATTTATATTATTTGCAATTACTAAGTTAATAAGTTTCCAATTTATTTTATTTACAATTACTTAGTTTCTAATTTTATTTTATTTGCAATATTTCTTATTTCCAATTTATTTAATTTGCAATTAGTCAATTTCTAAGTTTCCAATTTTATTTATTTACAATTTATTTTATTTGTTATATATTCCAATTTATTTTATTTGCAATTTATTTTATATCCAATTTATTTTATTTACAATATATTTTATTTGCAAATTGCAATTACTAACTACTAAGTTTCTAATTTTCTTCCAAATTTATTTCCAACCATTTAATCATTTTTTATATCAATTTTTTAACATTTTTTGTTCAAGGAATTTTACAATTCAATTTTTAAAATGGCAAGTGGAAGTGGTGACGCTCCTAGACGCTCCATTTCGATGAAAGGTAAGGGTCATATGACGGATAATCTGAGTCATGACGACCGTGCCTATCACGAGTATCTACAACAACAAGTCTATGCTGAAGACTTAGGCCTAAACTTTCCTCAATCTCATTCTCATCCCTCTCTTAGAATTTCTGAACCCGATCTCAATGTCACCCCCATTTTGACAAGCCAATCAGAAAATATGTCTGATCTTGGCGATGATGGTGATGAGCCTGATGAGCCTGATCCCAACCCACATCATGATTTTGATTTTTATCCACAGATGGAAGAAAAGTTACCGAAGCAGGTCAAATCTGATCTATTCGTACTCCATATGAAGAAAGTTACGCATGAAGATGGAAGCACAGTAGTGATTTGCTATTACTGCAAAAAAAGTATTTAAATGGCACAAATCTGGAGGATATGACACATATCGGAAGCATATAACGAACTCAAATCCAGATGCACAGGCCAAATCGAGTTCACAATCTCAAATTCTCAGGTACGCTACCCCTAACCAACAATTATTTAAATATAGTGATGCAAAAAATAGAGAAGAATTAGCTAGAATGGTTGCAGTAGAACACTTACCATTTAGTTTTGGTGAAAATGTTGGTTTTAATAATTATTGTCAACGAGCATTAAATCCTGCTGCATGTCGTGTTCCTAGAACCACGCTCACAGAAGCACTTAAAAACATTTATGAAAAAGAAAAGAAAATGTTGGAAATTTTTTTAGAAAAATATAATGGTCATGTTTCCGTATGTGCCGACATATGGAGTGATCATTGACGAATGCATTCATACATAGGTATCACTTGCCATTATATGGATAATGTATGGACTATCCAAAAAATAATTCTTGCATTTAGAGTTTTTGATGAAAAACACACTGCTGCTAATATTTTTAGCCATCTTAGAATTATTTTCACAGAGTATAAAATTGAGAACAAAATTTTTGCAATTGGTTTTGATAATGCTTCTAACAATACCGCTACTATTCCTGCTTTAATTGAATTATGCAAACCTTATCTTAGTGGTAAATTTTTTCATCAAAGATGTGCATGCTATGTTTTCAATTTATGTGTTCAAAAAGGATTAAAAATTCTTGAACAGTTTATTCAACCTATTAAAGATGCCCTCTATTTTTTGTGGAAACATCCTTCTGTAATGAAATTATGGGCAGCATATTGTAAACAAAATGGTAAGCGTGCCATTAGATTTTCTCGTGATGTTCCAACACGTTGGAATTCTACTTATAAATTGCTTGCTAGAAGTTATGAATATAGAGATTTATTAGTTACTTTTATTCAATATCATGTTAGTCACATTAATCTTTATCAAAATCATTGGGATGCTTGTAGCAATGTTTGTGGTTTGTTAAAAGTTTTTTATACTGCTACTAACAATTTATCTGGTGTTTATTATCCTACAACTAATTTATTTATTATTGAGAGTCTTAATATTGCTGATGCATTTGCTCATTGTGAATCCGACTCAGAATTACATGAGTTTGTTACTGCTATGAAGGATAAATGGTTAGAATATTATAAGGAGTTTCCAAATATTTATTTGATTGCCTTGTGTTTTGATCCACGTTGTAGATTAGAAAGTTTGTCTGATTATTTTTCTGCTTATTATGAACAAGGTTTAAAAATAGATTATGATGTTGATATGTGTTGTGCTAGGGTTAAGACATTATTGTATGAATTATATGATGAATATCTTAAAGTTTACAGTGCATCACTGAACATAGATGTTCCACAAACTCAAAATGTATCTCGTTCATCATCATCATCCTCTGGATTTGTTAATTTAGGGTATAATCTTTTATAAAAAAAACCAAAAAATTACGAGGTTCTTCTTCATCAAGCTCCACCACATATTCCGAGCTTGAATCTTATCTAAGTACCTCTTTTGGGTTCATAGAAGACACCGAAGATAAAAAATTTGATATCCTATACTGGTGGAAAAAGCATGAAAGGTACTTTCCAATCTTGGCTATGATAGCCAAACAAATCCTTTCAACACCAGTTTCTACGGTGGCGGTAGAACAACAGTGCAGTGCCGGTGGGAATATTTTAGACCCTAAACGTTCCCTTATGAGTCCGAAATCACTTCAGATACAAACTTGTGTTGAAGATTGGACGAAGGCTCAATATAGACAACAAGAAATCGATCAAGAGGAACCATACGATTTCTTTAAAGATGATCAACCGGCTGAAAGTCGAACGGATGATCATGGCAACGATTAGTCCACGACTCCACGCCAAATCCCCATCTCCAAACTCCAAAGTCCAAATCTACAATAAAAGGTAAGAGAACTACGTGGCCTTTGATTCTTCTAAACCCTTAAGAGGATACGTAGGCAACTTAATTGTGGTAAAAATTAAGTGTAAGGCCAATTTTTTTTTTTTTTTTTTTTTTAATTTGTCATTTATTTATTTAACTTTATTTTGCGGGTGACCCAATAAAATACATTTACTAATTACATTTTTACATGACTAATTTTTTTTATGAAATATGATTTTAAAAAAAAAAAGGGGGCCGGTTCCGGTTCGGAACCGGTGGAACCGGACCGGAACCGAAGGAACCGGAACCGGAACCGAACCGGAACCGGAACCGGAACCGGCGTCATGTCTGCTGCCATTTGATGTTTTAATAATCACTACTTATATTAGGTCAAATAATAATTATATAAAAAAAAACTTTTCACTCTTGATAGTCCGAATAAATAAATAAATAGGTAATTTTTAAAATTTTAAAATTATTTTATAAGTTTATTTTATTGAATTTATCATCAGTAAATAAATATAAATTAAAATTCATTAAAATTGATTGAATTTCATCAAGATTCTTAAAAAAGTTAAAATAAATATGATTTTATGGTATGATTTTGATATAAATTTAAAAAAAAATTTGTAATTATCAAAGTGGTTGATTTATTTCGCTATCAATCTCTCAAAGTTTTCTGTTTAGTTGTTGCAGTACCATTGAAAATGAAAAATATTATTGGTGAAGAAATTGTTCTTCTCAGTGAAAGGGATTGCACATAAATTAAATGAAAGCTTGACTTTTCAAAATGAAATGACACCTAAGAGAGTTTGAGTATTGAATATTGATGCTACATCTGTTTGTTTTTCTCTGATATTTATTTGTATCTATTTGGTTGGCATCACCATCCTCCCTTAAACTAATCCCATACGAAACATCAATTTAACAATCAACAAATTTCAATGAGAATGACAAACACGTACGCTGTTATATTTAAATGATTTATATTTTATACTTATTCAATTTCAATAAAAATGTTTTACACATATATAACTACCAAGTATATATAATGACAAATTAATTCAATAAAAATTTGAAAATAACTAAAATATATAGACTATCTAAACCCGATAATGTCTTTAATTTGAATCGTAACTATTACAGTAGTATTTAAAAACAAAATTGCATGGAACCCATTAAAGATTTTTCTATTTAAATTAACAATTATTCTATAAATGACATGTAATTGTTTTGTAATAAGATTCTAAGAAACAACCCCGTAATTAGAGGTCCCAATTTTGTGTAGTACCTAGAATTAGGTAATAAAGTATATATATTATAATTAGTCAAATCAAATATGCACTAGTTCAACTACTTGCAATGAAAGTCAAATTCAAAGACATTATATATTAGTGATGTTATTTGCAACCCACCAATGATTTAATAATGTTTCGATTTTTAAAATTTAAAATTTATTTAATTTATTTTCTAAACTGTCATTTTTAATTATCTTTCAAATTTAACTCATCCCATAAATGTTTTCTATATAATTTCAAAAAAAAATAACTTCTCTCTATATATAATAATAATAAGTTCTGTATCTTTTTTCCTCAATTTCTTCTATAAAAATAAAAAAATAAAAATTTATATGATCATTAGAGAGAAAAAAAAAGTTTAGTGACAATGAAAAGAAAGAAAAAATTCAAGTAATTTCAAATTTATTTTAAATAATGATTGCTTTGAATGCATGATGTTATCAATTTCTTCAAAAATATAAATTGTATGCAATAAAATAAACAAATAAAATTAGGGTTTACAGCATTAAAAAAAAACTTTTTTTTTTCAAAATAAACACAAGATTTTCAGTAGATGTGAGGTTTTAATGTTTTATTAGAGTTTAATTTGATCATATTGAGATAAACGAAACGAAGGGAAAAAAAATACAATGAAGGGGTGCTGAATGGGTGTATGTGAGACATATCGGTTGTTTTTTTTTTTTTAATACTTGCCGAGCATTTATAGAGTGAATTAAGTTTCGGAGATAAGTAAAATGACTCAAATTAGCCTGTCTAAAAATGGTGCCTCAATTTGTGTCTAACCAACCAAATGGAGACATATGTATACATATTTTTTTCAATTTTTTCCATAAATATAGATACATATCCTAATTTGGTTGGTTAGATATTGATACATTATTTTTAGATAACTGATTTATATCTTAGGACAGTTTAATAAATAAATCAAGTAAATTTTGAATTTTTAAAAACTGTGATAGTATTAGATCATTAGTGATATGCAAATAGCACCACTCTTTTTAATTTTAAAACCCGAGGTGTTCTTAGATCATGAGTGGTGCCAACAATACCACTCAACTTCGAGTCTAAACTCAACTTCGAGGCTAACGTTGGCTAGACTTAAATTATTCACTAATTCGAGGTCAAAAACAAGGAATTGGTCTTAACTCCTCTGCTCTTTTTCCATTTAGATTATATACAGTAATTACTTACCTACTATTAAGCTAGACTTACCAATTTCCATTAATTCCATATAAACCTGTTTGAAATTTAATGACTTTCCTTGTTTTTTATTTGTGTTTATAGACCATAATTAGAAAGAAAAAAAAACCTTGTTAATTCATTTTAGGTATTATTATGGCACATATTAAGACACTATAAAAGGTAATATACAAACTGTATTTATTGTTCTTAAACATAATAAATTTAAAAACAAGACAATAAATACACTACGACCAGATTAACACTATTCATTAATTTTACATGCAAAATTTTAATTAAGGATAGAATCTAGATAGAGTTTAAAGAGCCTATTCTACTCGGCAAAATCTCGTAACCATAAACAATTCTATATAATGGGCCTAGACATGACCGCAGTTTGGTTTAAACCGTAGAACAGAATCGTAACCGTAGGAAAAAAATTGGAACCAGAACTGGAACCGTGAGCCTTAAGATTCCGGTTCCGGTTTCAGTTTCTTTACAAAAAAAACCGAACTGGAAGCGACGGTTCAAACTGGCGGTTCCGTTCCGGCCCATTTTTTATATTTTTTTTGGTTTTCTCATTTTTTCCTATAAATAACCCCCTCCCATTCATTTCTCCTCACCAATTCTCTCTCAAATTCTCTTAAATTCTCTCTCAACTCTCAATTATTCAATTGTTTATATTTATTTTCTTCCAATTTTTTTTTATTTTTTTATATATTTATTTTATTTTAATTTCGGCTTACCCAATAAGCTTCATTGACAATTTCACATCATTACATGTATAATAATTTCTTTTAGTTAGTAGATAATAATAAAAAAAAAAGGAACCGAACCGTCTGGAATCGGGGAACCGAACCGTCTGGAACCAGGGAACCGGACCGGAACCGGTTGAACCGGAATCCCCTCTAGGTGGTTTCGGTTCCGATTCCGATTCCAGGTCCCCCTAGAACCAGAACCGGAACCGCAATCATGTCTAAGTTATGGACCTATAATTTTGTGTACACATTTATGATTATTAATTATTTTTCCATTTTTGCTTTTCTATGATTTAAGTCTTATAACCTTTTTTAACATGGAATCAAATCTATCTGTCCAAAACTAGTGTCCCAAAATTAAATCATGATTAATATAAGAAGATTCAAAAATGCTAGCTCATAATAATCATAAATGTGTACACAGAAAATTATAGGCCCATTGCATAGAATTGTTTATGGTTACGAGATTTGTTTGTTTGTTTTTTTTTTTTCTAATTATGGCCTATAAACACAAATAAAAACAAGGAAAGTCATTAAATTTCTACAGGTTTATATGGTAATTGGGAAGGAAGCCTAGCTTAATAGTAGGGAAATAATTACTGTACATAATCTAATTGGAAAAAGAGCAGAGGAGTTAAGACCGATTCCTTGTTTTTGACCTCGAATTAGTGAATAATTTAAGTCTAGTCAATGTTAGTGTTGAAGCTGGGCGGTGCTAATTGGCAGTCCAATGATCTAATAACACCCCAATTTTAAAAATTCAAAAGAGTGGTGATATTGGTAATTCACCGATAATCTAATAATGTTTCAGCTTTTAAAATTAAAAAAAAAAAAAAAAAAAAAACTGTTCTCTCTCACATACACGCACATCCTGCACCCATCCATTGTAATTTTTTTTTTCCCTTCATTTCATTTATCTCAATATGATCAAATTAAATTCTAATAAAATCTCACATCAACATATAATCTTGTTTTCATCTGAATTTTTTTTTAATGCTGTAAACCCTAATTTTATTTGCTTATTGTATTGTATACCTAATTTTATTTGCTTATTGTATTGCATACAATTTATATTATTGAAGAAATTGATTAAATTATGCATTTCAAATCAATCATTATTTAAAAGTAAGTTCGAAGTTTTATATATATATATATTTTTTTTTCATTGCCACTAAGTTTTTTTTTTCGCTCTATAATGAACACAATTAGGTGTGTGTAAAAAACCGTCAAACCGAACCAACCCACATAACCCAACCCAAACTTTATGGGTTGGTTCGGTTTCACATATAAAAAATTATTAATCGGTTTGTCATTTAACAAACCGATCAAAGATTGGTTCTGTTTGAGTTGCTAAAAATAAAAATCATAAAACCCAAACCAACTCATATATTTAATAAAAGTCAAATCCATATTTTTCGGAGTTTTCTAACTTTTATTTATACTTATTTGTTTCTCATATAAATAAGTTTTTTTTTCTTTCTCATTCATTTTCGTCAACCGTTTGGTATTATACCACTCCTTTTTTTTTATATATATTCTATTTTTTTAATAAATAAAATATAATTATTCATCCCTTCCTATGCATGTTAGAATATAAGTTTTATTATGTTTTATTTTTTATTTTTCTGCTATTATATATGCTATTGTTAATGTTAATTATATAATATTTTTAATTTTTAAAATAATTAAATAACACCTATATTTAAATAATTTTTTTATAATAATACAAAAAATAATTTTTGGGCTCAAACCTAAACCGATAAATCAACCCAAACCAACCCAACTTTTTTGGTTTGGTTTGGTTTGAATCGGTTTGATAAATCACATTGGTTTGGTTTGAATTAAAATATAGCCAAACCAAAACATTGTTTCGGTTTGACATTGAGCTTCAACCCAAACCAAACCGAAAATGCACACCCCTAAACACAATATGATCAAATAAATTTTTTATTTTATTTATTTTTATCTTCCCTATATGATAAACAACATGAATGAAAAAAATAATAATACAATGAAGAGGTGATGGATGAGAGTAAAAGAAATGGAGTATATAAGATAAAAATTATGACATTGTCTCAAAAGCGTAGTTCAACTGGTAGATTGACGAATTTGGGGCTTCAACAAATACCTTCAAAATCAGTGATTCGAATCCTATTAGTAGTAAAACACTTTAAAAATATACATTACCGTGGATAGATAATATCAAAAAATAATTACGGCATTTGGTATAAATTGTCAACTCTACTGGATTTCTATCGTGCTATATGCCAAGTTGCCAACTACCCGCACTACTTTAATCCATATTTTTATCAATTCAGTTTGGGTCCTCTTAACATATGTAGTCATAGGGACACATCACAATATCACATACGTAATTTTTTTTTTTAAATTTAATAAAAAAAAATCTTATTTACTTTTTTACTGCACTAACGTGCACAAAAAAATTAATTAATCTTTTCAATCCTTAATGTATATCATAATATAATCCATTCAAACTTCAAATTAATATGGATAGCCTTTTATTCAACTATTGACTATGGTGTTGTTAATTTGAAAAATGATAAATCAACCAATGATTACTATTTTTTTGCTTCGAGTAAAAGAAGACTTGACCATTCAAATAAGTCTCAATTAGACTAATTTTTTTTTTTTTAATTTGATTAACTTGGTCATTACTCAATTACTAATTTTATTTGCTTATTATATGACATATAATTTATATTATTGAAGAAATTGATAATATCATGCATTTCAAAACAATCATTATTTAAAAGTAAGTTTGAAGTTACTTTTATTATTATTTTTTCTCTTCATTGTCATTAAGTTTTTTTTTGTTTTGTTCTTTAATAAATACAATATGATCAAATATTTTTTTTATCTGCCCTGTATGATAAACAATATGAATGAAAAAAAAAATACAATGAAGATGTACTGGATGAGAGTAAACGAAAAGGAGGAAAAAAATGTAGATAACTTATTATATATATATATATGAAAATTTTCACCTCAATGCGTAATGATAAATATTTATCGGAGTGTTAAATGTGGACTATTATATTCAATTATTTTGACCCAGTTTGTATGCACTTGCTAGTGTTTATCCATAATCTTTGACCCATATGCAATACACTGATATATTTTATATCAGTGCGCACTGAGGAGAAAATGACTATATATATATATATATATATATATATATAGGGTCAAGCTAAATCAATTTAAATTTGTGACTTAAAATTTTGATTTCAACATCTTAACCACTTGTGTGTTGTTCATCCAACTGTTATAAATGTATTCAAATCTCAACTATTAGATTAAGAGCACATGAGTGGTTGAGATGTTGAAGTCAAAATTTTAAATCACAAATCTAAGCTGATTTGGTTTGACATATATATATATATATATAGTCATTTTTCCCACTGTGCGCAGTGATATAAAATTCATCAGTGCATTGTAAGTGAGCCATAGATTATGGATAAGTACTGACAGGTGCATACAAACTGGGTCAAAGCAATTGAATATAATGATCCATATGCAAGACATTGATAAATATTTATCAGTACGCACTAGGGAGAAAATTTATATATATATATATATATATATATATATATATATAGTAATGCTAGGTTTCTCAAAAAAAATTTCCAAATTTCTTTTCAAATGGTGTTGGCAAGTGAGGTGTCAACATCTTGTAAATTATGATATATTATATATATATAATAAATATATATATATATATATATAGAGAGAGAGAGAGAGAGAGAGAGAGAGAGAGAGATAGTGTGTGTGTGTGTGTGTTTTAAGTTACGAAGATAATTAAAAAAGGCAGTTTAGGAAATAAATCAAGTAAATTTTTTAATTTTAAAAACCGCAGGTATTATTAAATCATTAGTGGGTTGCCAATAACACTACTCATTATATACACTAAACATTACGACATTATCTCAGGCAAGGGCGGACCCACGTTATGGCTAGATGGGCCCGTGCCCTACCTCAACATTTAAAAAAAATTGATTTTACTTTTAAGTGTGTATATATATATTAAATAACTAAAGTAATAGCAAAATACATCTCAGTAAAACTGACATTTTGTCTCCCCTTTTTTATTGGTGGAGATGGTTCAACTCCCACCATTTACATTTTTTTTTCAAAGAAAATGAATATCTTATTTTATAAATATAATTTATCATGTAATTTTAATAAGTTTTATGCATTTTTTAATTTACCATCTTTTCCAATTACTTTCTCAAATTTTCATTTTATTCTGAAACAAAACAATTTATTTTCTCTTTTCAATTTGTTGTTACTTAATTCAATTTATTTTATGTTAAATTACCTATTATTATCTTGAACTTTTATTATTTCTAATAGTTTTGGTATCCAATCAATAAATCTTAAAATCTCAAATTTTAATTTATTATATTAAAGTAGTCCATCTATTATTATGATTCATTTTATTTTATCCTTAGTATATTTTTTTTATAGTTTTAATTTATTTAAAATCAATAAATCAATAATATACCAATAATCAGAAGGATAAAAAAAAATCAAAAACATATCTAGTAATATTTATTAATCAATTATTTTTGTATAAATTTAAAGCGAATTCATTATAAATATAAACTAAAATTTCTAATTATAAAATTAGATTGTAATTCATTATTTTAAGAAAACAATAAATATTGCAATTTTATTGTTTATGTTGTTTTTCTTATTATTATTTAATTTTTAAAATTGTGTTTCTTGTTTTTACTTTTATTTTTTTGAACGTAAGATCATTTAGTTCATCTTAAGTAGGTACTGTATTTGTTTTATTTTATATAAACTTCAGTAAATTATCAATTTTTCTTTATGTAAAAAAAACTCATTTTACTATGATCTTAATTTTCAATATTTTTTATAATTTTTTTTTTATTTTGTTCAAATGTCCCACCTGGTTAAAATTCATGGATCCGCCATTGGACTTCAGAGGTGTAGCTCAGCTGGTAGATGGACAAATTTGAGATTTGGACAAATACCTTCAAAATCAGTGATTTGAATCCTACCGATAACAAAAAACTTAAAAAAATACATGACCGTGGATAGATAATATTAAAAAAAAAACAGAAATTACGACATTTAGAATAAATTATCAACTCTACTAGATTTCTATCGTGCTGCCAACTACTCCCACTAGTTTAATCCATATTTTTATCAATTCAATTTGGGTCCTCTTAACATATGTAGTCGTAGGGACACATCACAATATCACATACGTAAAAAAATTTAAAAATTTAATAAAAAAAAATCATATTTACATTTTTACTGCACTAATGTGCACTTTTTAATCTGTAGGGAAAAAAAATTAATTAATCTTTTCAATCCTTAATGTATATCATAATATAATCCATTCAAAGTTCAAATTAATATGGATAGGCTTTTATTCAACTATTGTGTTGTTAATTTGAAAATTGATAAATCAACCAATGATTACTATGTTTTTTGCTTCGAGTAAAAGAAGACTTGACCATTCAAATAAGTCTCAATTAGACTTTTTTTTTTTTTTTTGAATTTGATTATCTTGGTCATTACTCAATGCACCATTCCCTTGAACAAGTCAAGCACTAGTTGATTTTCAGGAACAAAATATACACGGTAAGGAGACTCCAGTACTCCTCTATTTGGATTTTGGAATCTCCATAAAAATATGCAAGTCAACTTTATTAATATTAGACACATTAGATGTCTCTGCCGTAAGATAATTCTACGATATTAGTAATTTACTTGAATGTTGACAAATAATATGTATTTTTTTGTCCATCACCATCTTTGACTAATAATTTGTCTTAAAATGACTACTTATTTTAATTTATTGTCAAATGGCCAATAATCAAAATAGATTTCCGATATTATTTTTGAAAAAAAGGTGTTGTATAATTTAAGTTAAAAAAGAAAGAGAAGAAACTTTTTGGACACAACAAAAGAGTTGTTGATTAGATGGGAGAATGTTTTACAATCTCCAGGCCCAATCCATGTTGGACTTTGGGCATTATGTTAACTATAATCCAACTCAGCGAGTCAACTCAATCATTTTCTAGTCCATAAATAATAATTGACAATTTCACTTTTTGTTTGTTTGAGCTCCAAAAACCCACCAAAACCTACTTCTTAATTATTGGGACGTTTGGGGCCCTGTGTATTGTATAAAATAGTCCATTAGACATGTTGGCCATGTCAGAGGGAAGACATGGGTTTGTGATTTGTCTTGTATTGGCTTTGGATTTTGTAAATATATATATATATATATTTGATAGCTCTTCAATTGGACTTTATGAATTTACGTCAGCTTCTATTCACTTTTTTTTTTTAATAACAAAATTACTTTACTTGTTTTTTTTATTAACATTAGAAATTTGTAATCGTAAAGCAGTTTTAATTTTATTGCGATTATACTCTTGAAAAATATATTAAATTTTATAAGATAATTTATATATGTAATAAAGATATCAATTATATATTAATTATTATTTTTAAAAATATAATACAATAAATATATATTTTAAAATATGTTTTTTTTATTCTAAAAATATATTAATTTTATTAGTTAATAAAATATCTGGGAATAAAAATCATATCCAAATACAGTATTGTATAACTTAATACAGTCTAATACGAAATATCACCAAACACATAATTGTATAAGAATAAAATAGTCTAATGCAATACAATCCAATCTAATCCAACACAATACAATACATGGTACCAAACGAGCCTTATATGGATAAGATCAAAGATACTTTAACTCATCTCTGTTAGATATGGTTCGAATTTTCCAATGGTTACCAAATGGGATTCACCAATGCGAAGACTTCCTAGAGACGTGGGACACGTTTGGGAGTATGAGATTGAGTTTGAGGGAGGCCTGAAGATCTGAAGAACTGAAGAAGACGAAGAACAGCGAAACCGATGTGCCTTGCGCTGTGGATTTCCACAGCGACAGGGACAGCGGTCCCATTCCAGTAGGACACCGTTGTGTCTTGCGTTGTGGATTTCCACAGCGGTAAGGACATCGGTCCTGTTCCAAGGAGGAACTGTTGTGAGTTGCACTGTGGATGGCACAGCGGTAGTGACAGCAGTCGTGACCTGGTGAGGCGTGGATCGCAGTTTTCTGAGCGATATAATTTTCGGATGACTTCTACACGGTTTAGGAAGCGAGTGGCCAACTGCAACTTGAATCGTAGTCAAAATAAAGTACGCGTTGAATCAGGAAATATTAATTGGAAAGGGAAATAGTTTTATTTCTAGAAGTTCTTATAGAAAAAGGATTCCTTCTTTACAAGATAACTTGTCATAAATAGGAAATATTATTTATGTGAAACAAGGAAATCTTGTACTTATAGGAGAAGGATTTCCTTGTTGATTTAAACTCCCTGTAATTCATATAAATATACCATAATAGCTAGGCTATTGTGTGTGGAGCAAATTATCAATTAATTAGAGAGATCTCAAAGAGAGCATTGAGTGTAATTGGGTTTGGGGTATTAGAGAGAAAAATCCTGAGAGTGAAGCTGTAACAATTTTCTTCATAGTAGATTGATTTCTTGTCGTCCTGACGGCCGTGGTTTTTTCCCGATTTGGGTTTCCACGTAAAATCTTCTTGTGTTGTGTTCTTGGATTTATTTTCTTCTTCATCTTAATTCTTTTGCTATTATTTGTTTGTGTTCTAGTCGGCAATGCTTCCGCGTAGTGACATTTGTGCGCTAACAATCTCTACTCTCTCTTAAAAGCAAAAGGTATTTTTAGTTTTCTTTCAATAACTATTCTAGTTTGTTAGACAAATGGTTTGAAAGAAAACAATCGTCACAAATTCATTTGGCATGTGATCACTTATTTATTGTGCTCGAATTCGTGTTTGTTCATGTTGTTATTCAATCTAGAAAAAAATTGTTGTTAGGAAATCACGTTTTCTATACTAAATTGAGCAACATATTTTTATTTATTCAATTATATTAGCTATTTAATTTAATGGGCTGAAATTAAGTGGTCTAATTTTGGTAAGCCAGTAGACTGCTCGAATTGATATGGACTAATTGAGTATATACCGATTTTGTCCTAATTAGGGGATTATGGGAGCCCTAATTAAGCAATATATAAAGACCCTTTTCGGTTATGGTCCCCAATACACCAAATCATAACACAGTTTCCCTTCTACCTATCTAGAAGAGAGACGGTAGTCCTATTGAGGAACTAAGGTGATTTGGTTGAGGAAGATCGCAACCACCCCCCATTCTTGAATAGAATATTTATGTTTTGTGTGAAATTCTGGAAATTTTTTGATAAATTTAGACATGATTTTGTGTTTAAGAAATTTAGATCTATTTTTATTGGACTTTGTGGAAGTATATTCGATTTTTCCCTATATATTGTGTTCATATTCTGGAATTTTGGATAGATTTTCGGCTTCGTTTGCCCCATTCTGAGTCCCCATTGGTGACTAGGCACTGGGCATATATATATTGATAAAAAGGAGTATGTCCTGTTCTTAACTTTTGTTCGGTTTGCTATTATATATTGTCCGTTTTACTTTTGTCCACTTCCTTTGGGTGCATGGGCCAAGTGCCATTCTTATTAAAAGTTTCTTTAAACAGTTGCATTATGATGCCCGGCATACTTAGTCTTGCATACTATTTGCAAAGGAAGTAGGCATCTTAGTTTTTCATGTCTTGACTTGGATGATATTCTCGTGCAATATAGTGGACTTAATGATCTTGTCTTTAGCTGTGCTGTTTTCTGGGAGCATAAGATACCACAGAATTTTGTTTTTCTTGACATTGATATCAAGAACACTTGGAAGTTTCAAAATTGCCCTAATTTTTTTATCTTGCATAAATCTTAGTAGCTTGTATTTGGATTTTATAACATTTTCATTCGTTTCTTGAATTTTGGTTGTTTTTTTATTTTATTTTGCTGAGTTAGTCTAGTATTTTTAATTAAATTGATTGAAGCAACATGTTGCCAAAGTAACTTCTGTTGTGAAGATTAATTTGATTGAAAATACATAGATGTTTGGGCCGAGTTATTTATGCGAACTGTGCTCGGCCCAAAGGAATACACAGTTTGGCCAAATAACAACGCGTCTGCAATGATAAATGCGTGACGATTATAAAGACTTTTTCATGTGAAGAACAGTCTGTCCAAAGAAAGGCTGTTGTTTGACAGAACTGATTGTCAGTATTTGATCATTGCACCAAGAGTACCACTTACAGTTAATTTCTCTGTCCAAAGACTAGGACTTAATGTTGTGCTAGGTATCTTGAGATGGGTCCCCAATTTGGATTATTTGTTCATCTCCTGTTTTATTTTTATGACATGCTTGTTAATATGAGTATGCTTGTTTATTTTGCTTTCTATACAGTTTTTGTTGCTACAGCTATGAATGTTTCTTCATAAGTCAGCAACATCCCAATGCTAAACGGGATGAACTTGAAAGTCTGGAAAAAAAACCGTGGAGATTGTCCTCAGTTGTATGGATTTGGATCTTGCACTTCAGTCGGATAGACTCACTGCTACTTCGGAAAAACCTCAATGAAGGTTAAAATTGAAAAGTGGGATCAGTCTAATTGAATGTGCTTGATGATCATGAAACGCTCCATTTCGGAAGCGTTTCGGGGCTCTATTACTGAGAACAAGAGCGCCAAAAAGTTCCTGGAAGAAATTGAGCAATATTTTGCCAAGAACGAAAAGTCAGAGGCGAGTAAATTTTTGGCTAAACTCATCGCGATGAAGTATAAGGGCAAAGGGAACATAAGGGAGTACATCATGGAAATGTCTTATCTCGCATCAAAACTCAAGTCGCTTAAGTTGGAGCTGTCTGAGGACTTGCTCGTACACTTGGTTTTGATCTCTCTTCTTGCACACCTTGGGCAATTCAAAGTGAGTTATAATACTCAGAAGGACAAATGGTCTCTCATTGAGCTTATATCTCACTGTGTGCAAGAAGAAGAGAGGCTGTAGCAGGATAAGACTGATAGTGCTCACTTGGCCTCAACCTTTCAGAACTAGAAAAGAAAGAGAGCTAAGGTTGCTGCGGAAGGATCTTCTCAGCAGAAGGAACAAAAGAATCAGGATTTTCTTGTTCTTTTGGAAATAATAAAGTTAGTCTCTATCAAAATTCAAATTTTATTGGTTCCGGCTCTTTAATTGATAATCTATATATGATTGATGTTGTTAGTTTCTATAACGAAATTCTGCAAACAAGTTCACGTGGTACAAAATGAAAATTAAGTGAGAATTCCGCCACCTCATGGCACAAGCGTTTAAGTCATATCTCTACGCAAAGAATTCAGACTTGTGTCCGATGGAATTCTTGAATCCCTAGATTTGACAGACTTTCAAGTCTGTGTTGAGTGCATCAAAGGGAAACAAACAAACGTTAGAAAATTAGGTGCCGAGAGAGCTACAGATGTCTTAGAACTCATGTATACTGATATATGTGGTCCATTCCCTACAGCTTCATGGAATGGACAACAGTACTTCATTACGTTCATATACGATTATTCTAGGTTCGGTTACCTATATTTGATACATGAGAAGTTGCAATCCCTAGAAGTTTTCAAATCTTTCAAAGTTGAAGTTGAACTTTAACTTGGAAAGAAATTTAAGGCTGTCAAATCGAACCGTGGTGGTGAGTACTACGGGAGGTATGGGGGATCAGGAGAACAACGTCCATGACCCTTCACAATATTCCCCAATGGGTGTGGAATTGTTATGCAATACACCATGCCGGGAAAACCCAGCATGAACGGAGTTGCAGAGCGACAAAACCGAACTCTTAAGGATATAGTAAGGAGTATGACTATTCATTCCTCATTGCCAGAGTCATTTTAGGGAGAAGCTTTAAAGACCGCAGTGTACATCCTTAACATGGTACCGAGAAAAGCAGTTGCCAAAACCCCCTATGAGCTTTGGACAGGCAAGAAGCCTAACATCAGGCACTTGCACATTTGTGGTTGTCCAGCTGAGGCATGGCCTTATAGGTCACATTAAAGAAAAATAGACTCAAGGACGGTTAGTTGATATTTCGTTGGTTACGCTGAACGCTCTCTGGGCTACAAGTTTTATGATCCCACATCAGAATCCTTCTTTGAAACGGGAAATGCGAGATTCCTTGAGGATGTTGAGATTTCGAGAGAGAGGGGGGGGGGGGGGGGGGGTGGAGGGGAGGAAACATAAGGAATGTTGTCTTTGAAGAAGAATCTGTTATTGACGGTGATCAGGTCTCTATACTTACTATTGTTCAAGACACATCTCCGGCACTAGATAACAATGTTCAGGCTCATATTCCTGACATTGTTCCAGACCAAGACAACAATGAGATTTTTCCTCAAGCACCACCTCAAGAAGTGCCATCAAAGAGATCCACTAGGGAGAGAAGAAGTGTGATTCCATATGATTATTTCGTCCTTCTCCAAGAACATGAGAATGGTGTTAGTTTAACGGAGGATGACCCGATCAACTTCTGTCAAGCCATACGCAGTTCTAACTCTCAGAAGTGGATTGATGCCATGAAGGATGAGATGAAGTCTATGAAAGACAATGACGTTTGTGATCTTGTCGAGTTGTATGAAGGTGCGAAACCCATTGGTTGTAAATGGATATTTAAAACCAAGAGGGATTTAAAGGGTAATGTTGAGAAATATAAGGCTCGTCTAGTCACCAAAGGCTTTAATCAGAAGGAAGGTATATACTATAAAGAGACTTTCTCTCTGGTATCTTCGAAAGACTCTTTTAGAACTATAATGACATTGATGGCTCATTTTGATCTAGAGCTACATCAGATGGATGTCAAGATCACGTTTCTCAATGGAGATATTGACAAGACAATTTATATGGTACATCCAGAAAACTTTGTATCGGAAATCCAAAATCTATGGTCTGCAAGTTGAAGAAATCCATCTATGGTCTCAAACAGGCTTACCGTCAATGGTATCACAAGTTCCATCAAGTCATCACCTCATACGGTTTTGAGGGGAATGTCGTTGATGACTGTGTATATCACAAGTTCAGTGGGAGCAAATATGTCTTCCTGGTATTATATGTTGATGACATTCTGCTCACTAGCAGTGATATAGGCTTGCTGTATGAAACCAATAAATTTCTGATGAAGAAATTCGAGATAAAAGATCTTGGTGACGCATTTTTTGTATTATGTATTCAGATACTGAGAGATCATTCTCGATGTATCCCTGGGTTGTCACAAAAGAGCTATATCGATAAGGTTCTAAGTATATTTGGCATAAAAGATAGTAAACCAGGAGACACGCCCGTGGCTAAAGGAGACAAGTTTAGTCTCAAACAGTGCCCCAATAATGATCTTGAAAGGAAAAAGATGCAGAAGATTCCCTATGCGTTAGTAGTAGGGAGTCTAATGTACGCTCAAGTTTGTACTCGTCCCAACATATGATTTATAGTGGGAGTTTTGGGCAGATATTTAAGTGATCCAGGTATGCAACATTGGAAGGCATCCATACGCGTGATGCGTCATTTGAGGAGAACAAAAGACTACACAGTTTAGAGGTCATCGGGTTCTCTGACTCTGATTTTTAGGATGTCAGGATAACAGACGCTCCACTTCAGGCTACATCTTTATGTTGGTTGGAGGAGCTATATCATGGAAGTCTGGTAAGTAGACTCTCATAGCTTCTTCAACCATGGCTGCGGAGTTCATTGCTTGTTATGAGGCGTCCAACCACGGGATACGGCTGCGAAACTTTGTCACTGGGCTGCGTGTGGTAGATGGCATTGGCAGGCCATTGAAGATTTACTGTGACAATAACTCAGTGGTGCTTTACTCCAACAACAACAGGAGTTCGACGAAGTCGAAGTTTATCTACATCAAGTTTCTAGCTGTTAAGAAGAGAGTTCAGGATAGGCAGATTTCCATAGAACATATAGGATCAGATTCTATGCTAGCGGACCCATTGACCAAGGGCTTAACGCCTAAGGTCTTTCACGAGCACACTACTCATATGGGTGTTATTTATGATAATACCTTGGTTTAGTGGGAGTCATTTTTATGTTCTATATGTTTTACTTTAAACATTGGATTGTTTAGTTTTCTGTAAAATAAAGTTGATGGTATGATTCTATTTCTGAGCTTACTTATGTTTTCTATATGCAATGTTTGCATTACATTAAGGACTTTGGATTGATCTCACTAAATACTGAAGAAGGACCAGTTGGAAATCACATTGCATGTAATTTCCATGCTACTCATCCATATTTGATCTATGTCATTGAGTGTATTAGTATGGTGATCATCGTGGTTTAGTCACGAATGTATTGTGATAAAAGCCGCGGTGATTCCATTGCTAATATATGAGATGAACTAGATTGTTCAAGGAGAAGTCTAAGGATAAATAGCATACAGATGCACGCTTAAGGAATTTTGTGATGTAATTGTTTCAGGAATAATATATAGCCCAAGTGGGAGATTGTTAGGAAATCACGTTTCATGTACTAAATTGGGCAACATATTTTTGTTTCTTCAATTATATTAGCTATTTAATTTAATGGCCTGAAATTAAGTGGTCTAATTTTGGTAAGCCCGTAGACTGCTCGAATTGATATGGGCTAATTGAGTAGATACCGATTTTGTCCTAATTAGGGGATTATGGGAACCCTAATTAAGCAATATATAAAGAACCTCTCAGTTATGGTCCCCAATACACCAAATCATAACACAATTTCCCTTCTCCCCATCTGGAAGAAAGATGATGGTTCTATCGAGGAACTAAGGCGATTTGGTTGAGGAAGATCACAAACCCCCCATTAGTGTTCATCTGTTCGTGATTGATTGTCGTAGTATTTTCGCAACGGTAGACGATCGTTCATAATGGATCCAGGTATCTCACCCGAATCCATAAATCCTTAATAATCTGGCATGATGTAGATCCTAGGATTCTTGATATTCTGTTCTAGAATGTTTGCATCTAGAATTTGTTTATGGCTTTCGGTATGATTTAATTCTATCAATTGTCACAAATTCATTTAGAAAGTGATCACATATTCATGGTGTTCATGTTTGCTGATGTACATGTTATTCAATGTATATAGAAAACAATGGTCACACCATGTATGTACATTCTTTCTAAGGTTTGACATTAGTTTTCAAAAATAACTCTCTAATTTTAAATTGAGGTAAAAACCTCCTTGCTGTATACCAAAAACATTTTATTGCTTCAAAATTTAGTTTTTTTTAATATATATATATATATATATATATATAATATTTATCACCATTGGGTACCAAAAACTAGGGGTTTTCATCTAAATTTGAAATCGAACGGTTATTTTCGAAAAATTGTTAAAACTTAAGAGAGTTTGAATTGATTATAGTGGCTCAAAAAAGTTTGACATTGAGTTTCAAAACAGTTTCCTATCCACATAAATACATAATGGAATTCTACAATACTTATGCAAGCGTATAATAATCAATAAAAATAATAAGTGGAGAGAGTTTGAATTTGATTATAGTGGCTCAAAAAAGTTTGACATTGGGTTTCAAAACAGTTTCCTATCCACATAAATACATAATGGAATTCTACAATATTTATGCAAGCGTATAATAATCAATAAAAATAATAAGTGGAGTTAATTTGCACAAATTAAAAGAGTGAAGGACTTAAGAGCATCTCCAAGAGTCTCCCTTGGAGACCTCTTTATTTAAGGGTGTACGTTGTTGTAAGGGGCCATTTGGGGGGGGGGGGGGGGGGGGGGGGGGGGGGGGGGGGGGGGGGGGATTGGTATTATTTATAGTGAAAAAAGAGTTGTCGGTAATTCAAAAAAAAAAAACAGACTACCCATTGGATAATAAAAAGAGATGTTGAGATTTAAAACTTAAATATATGCTGCTTTTTTTAAAAATAAAATAAACTTAAATACGTGGAGCCCATTTATCTTATGTTTTAATTTATAATTATTATTTATAGTGAAAAAAGAGTTGCCAGTAATTCAAAAAAAAAGCAGATTACCCATTGGATAATAAAAGAGATATTGAGATTTAAAACTTAAATATGTGCTGCTTTAAAAAAAATAAAATAAACTTAAATATGTGGAGCCCACTTAAAGGGTTGAAGCCATCCTTAATTAAGGGAGTGAGTTCCACCAAAACTCATTTAAGTGGCCCTTAAAGGGACCTCTTGGAGCTGCATTTTTATGGGTTCTCTTTTAATTAAACTAAGGGAGGTCTCTAAGGGAGACTCTTGGAGATGCTCTAAGAACAATAGAAATGCAATCTTGATACATCTGTTGGAGATTTCAAATATATATATATATATATATATAACTACAAATATATATTTTATATAGATACAATGTGAAAAGTGTGTGAGAGATAATGGTTGGAATTTATGCAAAAGATGTAACTTTTTGAAACCAATTAAGATAACTTTTTGTTTCAAAGAGTTTTCTGAGTATTGAATTGACACAAATATATCTGATATATATGTAGGAAATGACTCTTTGTAAATGTGTAATTGTTGGAGTATTTACCAACTCATCTATAATTTCTGCTAACAGGTGCAATTTCAATAGACACACTTCTTTGTACAGACAGGACAATTTGAATGGATACCAAAGGCACTCATTTTCTCCTATATAAATAAAATACAAATTAAGTATTAACATACATAAAATTTTATTGTTTCTCTCTGCAATAGTCATAAAATTTCTTTTCAAAGAATTATAAGGGAATACTTCGGTTTTGCTATATCACAGGTTCCAAACTTTGTTGTATCCTGGAAGTGATTTGCCAAGAACTCTTTAGCAAACTCAATTGAGTGGGGGTAAATACCACTTTAAGGAAACGATTCAAATCGTACCTCAAAGTTGTTCTCCATTTTCTTTTCTTACTCTAACAATCATCAACCATGATGTCTACAACTTAGACAAGTTTGATGGATCAAACTTCAATCGTTGGAAGGACAAAATGTGTTTCTTGCTTACTGTTCTCAATGTAATGTATGTGCTGGACTCGAAGTTGCAGCCTTTGCCTGAACCAAGCGACAAGGACACAAAGAAAATTGTTGTTGATCGAAAGAAATGTGAAGAAGATGAATTGGTTTGTAGAGGACACATTCTGGGAATGTTAACTGATCGCTTGTATGATCTCTACACACAGATTCAATCACCAAAAGAAATCTGGGAAGCTCTTCAACACAAGTACACAATTGAAAAAAGAGGTACTGACAAATTCTCGATGTTTAAATATTATGAATTTACTATGTTTGACAATAAACCCATCATAGACCAAGTACATGAATATTGGTCTTGGTATCAAAGCTTCGTGAACTTAAAATAATTATTTCAAATCTTTTGATTGTTGGGGCTATTGTGGCTAAATTACCACAGACATAGAATAATTATATAAAGCAACTTCTGCATATGGCAGAATATATTAGTTTGGAGAATTTGCAAAAGAGCATTCAAATTGCAAAGGAAACTCGAAATCGTGACAAGAGTGTTCTTTCTCAAGATTCCTCCAAAGCTCACACTGTGGAAGCTGGAAGTAAATACAAGAAGAACTTCAAGGTGAAAAATGACAAAGGGAAGTTCAAGAAAAATAAATCCAACAACAAACAGAAGAATGTAAATGGAAACTGCTTTCATTGTGGAAAACCAGATCATTGCATTCGTGATTGCAGACATAGAAAATTCAGTGAACAAAATATCAATAAGACCAATGATTCAAACATAGTAGAAGAATCGGGTGTTGATATTGTTTCAATGGTATCCATGATACATATTGGCATGCTAACTGAATTAAACATGGCAGTGAAAATTACATCCTCTGGTTGGTGGCTTGATTCTGGTGCTCCCATTCATATGTGCAATGAAAAAACATGATACGAGACATATGAAGTAGCAAATGACGATCAAATGGTTTTAATGGGAAATCATAACCCTGCCAAAGTTTTAGGAAAAAGGACTGTAAGTGCCTCACTTTATGATTGGCTTATTTCGTTTACAAAATCACAATTGGGGTTAATCATTGTAAAATGGTAGATTAGGAATTGAAGATCTTCCATTGGACACCAAGTGCTTCAAGGAAGGTAGATTACTTGACTCTACTTTTACTTGAAGAGATATAGTTGCACACACTCACGTGCATGCATTATATTCTTGTTTACATGTAATTGGATGATGCATTGTATGCCATTTATCACACTCCACACTTGCACATTTTGCACATTACTTAGTGTCTTGAGTCTGCCTGGAAAAGAGAGTTTCTTCTCTTACCGCGACCTAGACCGCTTGGCAAGCTCTGCTGGCACCGCGGCATACAGAGCTGTAAACATTAGTTGGCCCATGCTGCCTTGACCGCGTCCTGTACACATGTACGCCCAGCGGTCCCTGACACGGTAAACATCAGTAGGCCCCTGCTGCCTTGACCGTGGCCTGTGCACTGCACGCACAGCGGTCCCAACCGCGATGTTGTCCAGTAGGCACACTGCTGCGTGTACCGCGGTCTGGACAACTTGCATGAGTCGTGGTACGCACATCGGTAATGACTGGATTTTGTTACTGTTTTTTAAAACAGTGTCATTTCGTCTAGGGCTTCATTTATGTATATGCCCTTTCCTCTTCCTTGCCTCTTTAGAGCTTCAGAATCCATTCTCTTTCATTTCTTTTAGAGCTCAAGAGTGTCTTGCAAGAAAAGGTAGCAAGAAACCATTTTTATTGTCCAATACCCAATCACCCATCATTCATTCATGGTTCTATCATCATCTAGTTTCATCTAGGATGTTTCTAAGCATGAGTCTTCATCAACATAGTTTACTTGGTAAGTAGAACACCACTCTCATCCATCTTTGTGTTCTTGCTTAACAAGAAATCTCTTTTATGTTTCCTTTGCATCAAGATTATAATTTTTCATTATAAATAGAGATTTTTGTTGATGTTTGGGTTGTTGTATTGTGATAGCTATTGCATCTAGGAATGCTTTGATTTCATATTGCTAGGCTATATGTGTGTCATATAGCAACATGATATCTAGGATTGTTTGAAGCATTCATACATGACTAGATAAGCATTAAATGTGTTGACCTTGCATTTTGTGCATTTAGAATATCATCATATTCACTTTAGGTTTCATATCTCTTCATTTAAGAGTTAAGTCTTGTATTTGCCTTTGGTAGTATACAAGCAAGAGCCCAAAATCACTATTAAAGGCCTGCGTGTAGCAATGACGGATTAGTAACCGATTAGGTGTGATGTGGTCAACCTAAGTTGTAATCGTTTTTGCAAATAGGGGATTTGAGGGTTCGATTGGCGATTAGGCCCGTGAGTTTTTACCTAGTTGGAGGGTTTCTCACGTAAGTCATATCATTGTGTCTTTTTGTTTATTCCGCATTTTTATTATGGCAATGATTGATTGTGTTAGAGATTAGGGGTTGTGTTGTTTAATTTTTAATAATAAAAAAGATGGTATTTAATTTAACTAAAACCTATTCACCCCCCCTCTAGGTTAGTTTTATCACTCTTAGTGTATTTTCAATTGGTATCAGAGCGGGTTCCTTAACATAATTAGGAGATCCTTTGCTCTCTAAGAGTGTTTTGCATTAGACTGCTTTTTGGTTAGTGTGTCTTGCTTGTTTTCCTTTCTTTTTATTTGATTGATTGCATTCATCTCATTCACCCTGAAACACCATGAGTGGAAACGCATATGAGCGAGAGAGAGCATCGAGTTCAAGACCTCCACTTCTGATGGGGGTTAATTACTCATCATGGAAAGGAAAAATTGAATCCTACCTATGTCAAATTGATGATCGAGTTTGGATGGTGATTGAGGATGGTTACACATCACCTACCAAGACTCTCGAAGATGAAAGCATCGTGCCCAAGCCTAAATCGGAATGGGATACTAAAGACTTTGAAGCCTCCGAATGGAACAACAAGGCCATGCATGCAATCTTGTGTGCGGTGGATGAGAATCAACATAAGCTAATCCAAACCACAAGGAATGCACATGAAGCATGGACAATATTGGAGATGGCACATGAAGGAACCAATGTAGTAAAAGACTCCAAACTACAAGTCCTTCAAACTCAATTTGAGTCCTTAAAGATGGAAGATCACGAGTGCTTCAATGACTTCCAAGTGAAGCTAATGGATATCGTCAACCAAAGTCATCAATTAGTCGTTCCATATACGGATAAAAGGATAAGCCAAAAAAATTATGAGGTCTCTCCAGGAGAGATTTGATGCAAATGTGATCGCTATTGAGGAGAATAACGAATATAAGAAGATGAAGCAAAGTGAGATGATTGGAAAGTTGATGGCTTTTGAGTGAAGAAGAGCCCCTACTTTAACAACACCTCAAAAGAAGCAAAATAGCATTGCATTGAAGTCCTCTAAGGAAGAAAGGGAGGAAGAAGATTCAGATGAAGAAATGGCTCTTATGGTGAAGATGTTTAAGCAATTCATGAAGTTTGAGAAGAAGAGGATGGGCTCTAAGAGAAAATTTGTGAAGAAGAAGACTCATTTTAAAAAGGTGGAGAAAAGTGAAGAGAAGGACTTCAAGAAGAGTATTCAATGCTATGAGTGTAGTGGGTATGGTTACATTGCCCTCGAATGTGCCAACTTAAAGAAAAAGAAGAAAGGAAAGGCGATGGCGGTTACTTGGAGTGATAGTGAAGACTTAGAGGAGGAAGAAAAGTCTTCAGATGATGAAGACCAAGTTGCAAACTTCATTGCCTTCTCATCATCTCACAATAGCAAGGAAGTTATGAGTGACCAAGAAGAGAAGAATGACAAACTAGAAGAAGAAGAAGAAGATGACTCAAGTAATGTGAGTACTTCATCCGAGTCCAAGCATGAATTTGATAAGGAGATGGACTATGAAGACTTCATGGAATACTTCAAAAGTTCTAGAGCTAAGAAGAAAAATGAAGAACCTTGAATTGACCTCCAAGATGATTCACTTGAGTGAAGAAGTGAAAAGAACAAGAGAAAGGGAAGAAAGCTTGAAGTTGGAACTTGTTGTGGTCAAGAAAAATGAAGAATGCTTAAAGAAGGAGCTTGAATAGGCAAAATGAGTAATTGCCAAGATGACCTCTAGAACCGAGAAGCTTGACAAGATGCTATCAATTGGAAAGAGCCCTAGTGATAAGAGGGGTTTGGGATATGAGGAAGATGTGAGTACTACCTACTTGAAAAAGACTACTTTTGTCAAGAATCAAGAAGTTGAAGAAGTCAAAGTCCCACAACAAATTACAAGAAGGATTGAAATTGGAGAATCCTCAAAACATGCTCAAGCCAAGATTCCAACAAGGGCTCAACCACAACAAGTTAGAGCATTTCAATCAAGACCTTCACATAAAAGGATTCCTCCCCCATAATCAAGGATCATGTATGCTCAACAAGAAAGACATGCTACTTTGGCTCAACCACAAAGGAGAGAGTTTGTTCAACATCAAAGGACTACTCAAAGGAGAAGGAAACCTCAAATGGTTGCACAAGGCTTTGGTATGAACTTCTACTTCACTCCTACTTGTCATTATTGTGGTATTGAAGGCCATATAAGGCCTAATTGCTTTAAGTATATCAAATTGTGTAGATTTGAGAACATGGTTGAGAAAAATATGCTTAGAAGAGCCAAAAAGCATGCACCTAGGGAACTTAGAACAAATGAACCAAAGGCTCCTAGGATTGAAAATGTTGCTCCTATGTGGACTAGAAAGAATGAATATTTTTGCTATGTGGCTCAAGTGGCTTTGAAAGCCAAGGCCTTCAACACTTGGTATCTTGATAGTGGGTGTTCTAGGCACATGACCAGAAACAAGAGTTTCTTTGAGACTCTTGTGATGGAGGATGGTGGATTTGTCACCTTTGGTGATGGTTCACGGAAAAAGGTCATAGGGAAAGGTAATATATTTATTCCCGGTTTGCCCTCCTTGCTCAATGCTCTCTATATAGATGGCTTGTAAGCCAATCTCATAAGTATATCACATTTAAGTGATGCAGGGCTTTCAATTATGTTTGGCAAAGTTGATCGCTCTATTCTTAAGGAAAATGGGCAAGTTCATTTAAAAGGCAAGAGATCAAGTGACAATTGTTATTGTCTTAAGTCTAGTAACATCTCTTGTAACTTGTCTAGTTGTGAGCAAATTGAGTTATGGCATCAAAGTTTTGGCCACATGAATTATAGTGACTTGAAAGTCATTGAGAGGTTGAATGTTGTGAGAGGCCTTCCCAAGCTTGGGAAGAGGTTTGAGGGAGTTTGTGGACCTTGTCAACAAGGGAAGCAAACCAAAAGTGTGCACAAGAAGGGAAAATTCCTTTGTACCAAGGAGCCATTGGAACTCTTTCATATGGACCTCATGGGTCCCATGCAAACCGAGAGTCTAGGTGGTAAAAGGTATATCCTTGTAGTGGTTGATGACTTCTCTATGTTCACATGAACTTACTTCCTTAGAGAAAAGTCCGAAGCTTTTGAGAAATTCAAAATGCTATGTGTCAAAATTCAAAATGAGAAAAATTCTCACATTAGGAGCATTAAGAGAATTAGAAGTGATCATGGGAAAGAATTTGAGAATAGTAGCTTTGAGAGCTTTTGTAATGGTCTAGGTATTTCCTATGAATTGTCGGCTTCTAGAACTCCCCAACAAAATGGAGTTGTGGAAAGGAAGAATAGGGTTTTACAAGAGATGGCTAGGGTGATGTTGCTTAGTAACAAGGTTCCTAGGAATTTATGGGCTGAAGCCGTCAATATGGCTTGTTATATAGGGAATAGAGTTTTTCTTAGACCCGGGACCAAACAAACATCCTATGAGTTATGGAAGGGAAGAAAACCCAATGTTAGCTATTTCCATATCTTAGGTAGTAAGTGCTATATTCTTAATGACCATGATCAACTTGGCAAGTTTGATGCCAAGAGTGATGAGGGTATTTTCATTGGATATGCACTCAATAGCAAGGCGTATAGAGTTTACAATCTAAAAACTCGAAGTGTCATGGAATCATCAAATGTTGTCATTGATGATTGTAGGTCTAAAAATGTTGACCATGAGGAGGATGTTTGTGAGAATGGTGATCTTCCTTTGAAGGAGTGTGGTGAGACTTCAAGTGATGTGAAGTCAAATCATAGTGGAGAGGATGATCAACCTCTTGATAAAGATCCATCTTTGGACTCTAAAGAACCCGCTCCATGGGTTAGACATCTCAACAACAAGAATGACATTCTTGGAGATGTGAATGAAGGTGTTAGGACTAGGCGTCAAATAGCTCATCAAATTAGCTATACTTGTTACACCTCTCAAGTTGAACCCAAAAAGGTTGATGAAGCCTTGAATGATGAGTTTTGGGTTCTTGCCATGCAAGAAGAGCTAAACCAATTTGAAATACATGAGGTTTGGACTCTAGTTCCTAGACCCAAGGATACTAATGTCATAGGCACCAAATGAGTGTATAGGAACAAGTCGGATGAGGATGGCAACATTGTGCGCAACAAGGCTAGGCTTGTGGCACAAGGATACTCTCAAATTGAGGGTATTGACTTTGAGGAAACTTTCGCTCCCGTTGCCCGTCTTGAGTCTATAAGGCTTCTCTTGTCCATTTCTTGTGTGTACAAGTTCAAACTACACCAAATGGATGTTAAGAGTGCCTTCCTCAATGGCTTCTTGTATGAGGAAGTGTTTATTGAACAACCCAAGGGGTTTGTGGATCCACACCACCCCAATCATGTCTATCGCCTCAAAAATGCACTTTATGGGTTGAAACAAGCACCGAGGGCTTGGTATGAGCGCCTCACTCTTTATCTTGTTGACAATGGCTACTCAAGAGGTAGTGTTGACAAGACCTTGTTCATCAAGTGCAACAAAGATAAGCTTTTCATAGCTCAAATTTATGTTGATGATATTGTATTTGGTTCCACCAATGAGTCAAAAGTGAGACAATTTGTTGATGTCATGTCTCTTGAATTTGAAATGAGCATGGTTGGTGAACTAAATTACTTCCTACGCTTGCAAATTAAGCAAATGTATGATGAGATTTTCATATCCCAAGCTAAGTATGCCAAAAGCCTAGTGAAGAAGTTTGGTCTTGACAATGCCAAACATTGTGACACACCCATAAGTACCACTTTGAAGCTAAGCAAGGATGCTAGTGGTAAAAGTGTTGATCAAAGCTTGTATCGTGGCATGATAGGTAGTTTGCTATACTTGACCGTAAGTAGGCCAGATATCTCCTTTAGTGTGGGTGTTTGTGCTAGGTACCAAGCCAATCCCAAAGAATCTCACCTTATTGCGGTGAAGAGGATCATTCTATTTGTGAATGGTACCTCCAATCATGGGATTTCGTACTCCTTTGATACTAATCCAAATCTTGTTGGATTTAGTGATGCTGATTGGGCGGGGAATTGTGATGATAGGAAGAGTACATCGGGTGGTTGTTTTTTCTAGGCAACAACTTGGTGTCTTGGTTTTGCAAGAAGCAAAACTCAATTTCCCTATCCACAGTCGAGGCGGAATATATAGCCGCAGGTAGTGCTTGTACTCAATTGTTGTGGATGAAGCAAATGCTAGCAGACTATGGCTTAGAGCAAGGCACTCTCACTTTGTTTTGTGACAACATGAGTGCCATAAACATTTCAAGGAATCCCGTCCAACATTCTAGGATAAAGCACATTGACATTAGACATCATTTCATTAGAGAGCTAGTTGAGAGCAAAACTATTGCATTTGAGCATGTGGGAACTAATGATCAACTAGCGGACTTATTTACAAAGCCCTTAGACACCACTAGGTTTGGCAACTTTAATAAGTCTATTAGGATTTGTCATTTGGCTTGAAAAGGTATGTCTTAACCCCATATGGGAAGCTCAAGCAAAGAGAGAAAGTTGGCATGAAAGTGCATTGTGCTACATTGATATATTTTATGCTCCTTCATTAATTGCTTGAGATAATCGGTTGTGCATATGGTTATGTTATTTTCTTAATAAGTGTGAAAATTGCTTTTCTTGCAATCCATGTTATATTTATGTTCAAACATGCATTTTTGGACTAGGAGATTTACTTTGGAAGTACAATTTAAATGACCTATAATTGATCTCTATGACATTATGTTTTTATTAATGACATGCTTTAAGTTGATATGCATGAAGACATATTTTTATTGCTTAAACATGAATGCAAAACTGTATGCATAAGCAAATGAGAAGACTAACCTAAATAAGGACCATGTGTCTCTTCAATAAATCAGGATGTCTCATCCAAATTTAGTCTTCTCTCTCTCTTTATTAGTTGAACAAGGCTACTATCATACGGGTATCTTACCCAGAAAAATCAAATAGGGTGCAAAAAGTCGCTCATGTCTTGTTTAGCTTATAAAGTTTGATATAGTTGCTCTTTAATTTGAATTTCTTATACAAATCTATATCATTGCTTGAAATCATGACAAATGGTGAAAATTGGTTTGAATTCTTTTGGAAACCTTTGTTATTTGCTTTGCAAATACCATTGTTTTTGAACTTGAATGTAACATGTCTTGCATGCAAAGCATTGTGTCACACATTTTCATCAAATAAAACTCCTTGATTCTCTCATACTTAATTGAGTTGCATAAATTGCTTATATGAACTTGCATATGTTTTGTGCTATAAGCTCTCCTTGTCAAAAGTTTACCCATTAAGGGGGACTCCCTTTGCCTATCTCATGACAAAAAGGGGGAGAAGAGTTGTTAGTATCTTGTTTAGGGGGAGTTGAGAGTTGAGAGCTATCATGTAGGGGGAGTATTGCATTGCATAGCATGATTACATTATTTGATTGTATTGGTTTATTTTGTTAAGGCTATTGCAAATGTTTTTTTTTGTTGTTGTTGTTTATGGTTATTGAAAGCACCTCTCACACACTTGATCTTGGAAGGTATTCTTGTTTGTTTTGTTGATTGTGTGTAGGTTGGATGGTTCTACAAGCTTTGGATTGACTTGAAGATGTTCAAGACTATTGGCTTTATTGTAATGTAGAAAATTTTGTTAAGACTATATAGGCTTTATTGTAATGTAGAAAATTTTGTTGATCAATCTTTTATTTTTGTGAGGTTGCTTTGTGAGTGGTGGTTTTGTCACGAAATAGCCAAATGAGGAGATTGTAAGTGCCTCACTTTATGATTGGCTTATTTCGTTGACAAAATCACAATTGGGGCTAATTATTGTAAAATGGTAGATTAGGAATTGAAGATCTTCCATTGGACTCCAAGTGCTTCAAGGAAGGTAGATTACTTGACTCTACTTTTACTTGAAGAGATATAGTTGCACACACTCACGTGCATGCATTATATTCTTGTTTACATGTAATTGGATGATGCATTGTATGCCATTTATCACACTCCACACTGTCACATTTTGCACATTACTTAGTGTGTTGAGTCTGCCTGGAAAAGAGAGTTTCTTCTCTTACCGCGACCTAGACCGCTTGGCAAGCTCTGCTGGCACCGCGGCATACAGAGCGGTAAACATCAGTTGGCCCATGCTGCCTTGACCGCGTCCTGTACACATGTACGCCCAGCGGTCCCTGACTCGGTAAACATCAGTAGGCCCCTGCTGCTTTGACCGCGGCCTGTGCACTGCACGCACAGCGGTCCCAACCGCGATGTTGTCCAGTAGGCACACTACTGCGTGTACCGCGGTCTGGACAACTTGCATGAGTCGTGGTACGCACATCGGTAATGACTGGATTTTGTTACTGTTTTTCAAAACAAGTGTCATTTCGTCTAGGGCTTCATTTATATATATGCCATTTCCTCTTCCTTGCCTCTTTAGAGCTTCAGAATCCATTCTCTTTCATTTCTTTTAGAGCTCAAGAGTGTCTTGCAAGAAAAGGTAGCAAGAAACCATTTTTATTGTCCAATACCCAATCACCCATCATTCATTCATGGTTCTATCATCATCTAGTTTCATCTAGGATGTTTCTAAGCATGAGTCTTCATCAACATAGCTTACTTGGTAAGTAGAACACCACTCTCATCCATCTTTATGTTCTTGCTTAACAAGAAATCTCTTTTATGTTTCCTTTGCATCTAGATTATAATTTTTCATTATAAATAGAGATTTTTGTTGATGTTTGGGTTGTTGTATTGTGATAGCTATTGCATCTAGGAATGCTTTGATTTCATATAGCTAGGTTATATGTGTGTCATATAGCAACATGATATCTAGGATTGTTTGAAGCATTCATACATGACTGGATAAGCATTAAATGTGTTGACCTTGCATTTTGTGCATTTAAAATATCATCATATTCACTTTAGGTTTCATATCTCTTCATTTAAGAGTTAAGTCTTGTATTTGCCTTTGGTAGTATACAAGCAAGAGCCCAAAATCACTATTAAAAGCCTGCGGGTAGCAATGACGGATTAGTAACCGATTAGGTGTGATGTGGTCAACCTAAGTTGTAATCGTTTTTGCAAATAGGGGATTTGAGGGTTCGATTGGCGATTAGGCCCGTGAGTTTTTACCCAGTTGGAGGGTTTCTCACGTAAGTCATATCATTGTGTCTTTTTGTTTATTCCGCTATTTTTATTATGGCAATGATTGATTGTGTTAGAGATTAGGGGTTGTGTTGTTTAATTTTGAATAATCAAAAAGATGGCATTTAATTTAACTAAAACATATTCACCCCCCCTCTCTCTAGGTTAGTTTTATCACTCTTAGTGTATTTTCAAGGACTGTTGAACTGCAATTTACTTCAGGGAAGAAAGTTATTTTTACCAATGTTTTACATGTTCCAAATATTAAAAAGAATCTTGTATATGCAAATCTGTTATGTAAGAGCGGAACAAAGACCGTTCTAGAGTCCGACAATTTAATAATATCGAAAAATGGGATGTTTGTTAGGAAGGGATATTCTTGTGATGGGATGTTCAAACTCAGTATTAATAATAAAGTTAATTCTTCTGCTTATATTGTTGAATCTTCTTCTCATTTATGACACATGTGTTTAGCACATATCAGTTTTAGATCTTTGAAATACATGTGTACACATGGTTTAATTGCTTGCAATGATGATTATAGTGATAAATGTGAAATTTGTATTCAAGCAAAATTGATTAAGAAACCATTTCCAAAAGCCGAAAGAAATACAAATTTATTAGATTTAATACATTATATTATTTGTGAATTTAATGGTGTTTTGACTAGAGGGGGAAAATATATTTTATTACTTTTATAGATGATTATTCTAAGTATACTACTGTATATCTTTTGTCAAATAAAGCTGAAGCCTTTGAATGTTTTAAACGTTAAAAAGCTGCAGTAGAAAAATAAAAAGGAAAGAAAATAGAATGTCTTCATAGTGACATGGGTGGTGAATATTTTTGAAATGAGTTTGATAATTTTTGTGAAGAGCATGACATTTTACATTAGAAAACTGCCCCATATACACAACAGCAAAATGGTTTGGCAGAAAGAAAAAAACAAGACACTCACTGAAATGATTAATTATATATGATAAATGCTAAGGTTCCTTTATTTTTATGGGGTGAAGTATTGTTTACTGCATGTCATATTCATCATAGAATTACATCTAAAAAGACACATGTATCACCATACGAAATATGGAAATGAAGAAAGCCAAATTTATCATATCTAAGAGTATGTGGTTGCTTAGCCTTTTATAAGGCAATCGATCCTAAGAGATCCAAGTTGGGTCTAAGAGGAATTAAAAGTATCTTTGTAGGATACACAAAAAATTCTAGGGCATATAGGTTGCTTGATTTAGACTTTAATACAATTATTGAGTCTATAGATGTTGAATTTATTGAAAATAAATTTTACAATAATCGTAGTTCTGAAACATAATAGAATCAAGTACCTTTATCAAATATGGATTCTAGTACTTCTCAAAGGGAGAAAAGAAAACAACATCAAACTGTTATTGAAACTAGAAAAAGTCAAAGAACAAAAAGAAAAGACTTCATATCCAGATTTTTTTTCTTCTCAGTTTATTGTATTTTTAATAGAAGGAGATAGAAATCAAGTTTTGAATAAAATACCCATTATGTTGAATGTAGAAGAAGATCCTAAAACTCTAAGTGAAGTAGTGGCTTCAAGAGACACATCCTTTTGGAATGAGGCTATAATGGATGATATACATTCATTAATGGTAAATCAAACATGGGTTTTAGTAGATTTTCCAGAAGGATCTAAACAATAAGCAATAAATGGGTATTTAGAAGAAAATATAATACAGATGGATCTATTCAAACATTTAAAGCCAGAATGGTGGCTAAGGATTTTAAACAGAAAAAATGAATAGATTACTTCGATACCTATGCACCAGTAGCTAGAATCACATCTATTCGAGTGATGTTTACTTTGGCATATTTGTATCATTTGCACGTGCATCAAATAGATGTGAAAACAACATTTTTAAATGGTGGTTTGGATGAAGAAATATATATGGAACAACCGGAAGGGTTTGTTCTATTTGAAAATAAAAAGAAAGTTTGTAAATTAGTCAAGTCACTATATGGATTGAAACAATCACCTAAACAGTGGCATGGGAAAATTGATTCTGTGATTTTATCATTTGAATTTAGAAATAACAATGCAGATAAGTGCATTTATTCTAAGTTCACAAATGATTATGGTGTTGTTTTGTACTTATATGTTGATGACTTACTAATATTTGGAACAAACATGAAAGGTATAACTGAAACTAAGAAGTATCTAAATTCAATGTTTGAAATGAAAGACTTGAATGAAGTGGATACTGTTTTATGAATAAAAGTTAAGAAGCACAATGGGGGTTATGCTTTGTGTCAATCACATTATATAGATAAATTGCTTCTTAAATTTAAACATCTTTAAATAAAAGAAGCAACTACCCCTTATGAGACTAGTGGTATTATTATTAGTAATACCGGTAGATCAGTTGCACAACTTGAGTATGCTAGTGTAGTTGGAAGTTTAATGTATGCGATGCATTGTACAAGACCAGATATTGCATTTGCAGTATATAAACTTTCTAGATACACTAGTAATCCAGGTACTGCTCATTGGAAATCAGTAAATAGAGTTTTTGGATATCTTAAAAGAACCATTAATTCAGGTTTATTTTATTCTGAATTTCCAGCAGTACTTGAGGGATATTCAGATGCAAGTTGGATAACAAGTGCCAGTGATAATAAATTCACATCGGGGTGGATCTTTACAATTGTTGGAGGAGCAATTTCTTGGGCATCTAAGAAGCAGACATTTATAGCACTTTCAACTATGGAATCTAAATTTATAGCTTTAGCAGTAGCAGGTAAAGAAGTAGCGTGGCTTAGAAATTTATTATTAGAAATAGAGTTGTGGTCACAACTAATGCCATCGATATCTTTATACTACGATAGCGAGGCAACCTTGTCTAGAGCATACAGTAAAGTATGCAATGGAAAGTCTAGACATATAAGCTTGACATGAGTATATTAAACAATTAATAACTGATGGAGCTATTAATATTATTTATGTTAAAACAAGCAACAAGGCAAATCCATTTACAAAAGCACTCTTAAGAGATTTGGTAGTTAAAACATCTAGTGGAATGAGGCTAAAACCCTTTATTGAAAACCACCAGTAATGGTAATCCAACTTTATCTAGAACATCACTAGTTCAAAGTTTAATGGGTAATAACAAGTTACTGATATGTGATTGTAAGTGCACTAAATATTTTATATATAGTACATTCTAGGATGATTAGTGCAAGACTGCTACGTTTAAGAGGATGAGTTTTTCTTAATGAGGTTTGATTGTATTTAGTAGCATAGACATGGGAAGGAACCTCACCTATATGAATATAAGAAGTGGTGCCACTTCTACAAAGAGTTGGGTTTTTCTCTTGCAAATGTTCATGAAACCATGAGGAAGCACAAAGCCATAATAGTGCTTAATTAGTTTATAATATTTTGTAAGAAAATATAATATCATCATGTGTGTGGTAATTCCGGTTTTAGCATATGAAGACTTGGTTTAAGCTTAGGCCACCATAGTTTTCGTTGAAACTTTGAATTACCTACACGAATTGAAGGTTTAATTCGAAAGACACTTTCTTTTATGCAAGATGATATAAGTATGTCTCTGAAATATGGAAGAATATATTATTGCAGTGTCTTATACTATATATAAATATATATTTGAAATTGGGAAGGATTGTTGGAGATTTCATATATATATCTATATATATATATATATATATAACTACGAATATATATTTTACACAAATACAATGTGAAAAGTGTGTGGGAGATAATGGTTGGAATTTATACAAAAAATGTAACTCTTTGAAACCAATTGAGATAACTTTTTGTTTCAAAGAGTTTTCTGAGTATTGAATTGACACAAATATATCTGATATATATGCAGGAAATGACTCTTTGTAAATGTGTGATTGTTGGAGTATTTACCAACTCATCTGTAATTTCTGTTAACATGTGCAATTTCAATGGACACATCTATTTGTACAGACAAGACAAATTGTATGGATACCAAAGGCACCCATATTTTCCTGTATAAATAAAACAGAGATTAAGTTTTAACATACACAAAATTTTATTGTTTCTCTCTGCAATAGTCATACAATTTCCTTTCAGAGAATTCTAAGGGAATACTTCGGTTTTGCTATATCGTAGGTTTCAAACTTTGTTGTATCCTAGAAGTGATTTGCCAAGAACCCTTTAGCAAACTCAATTGAGTGGGGGCAAATAACACTTTAAGGAAACAATTCAAATCGTACCTCAAAGTTGTTGATGCAGACGGAAGCTTTGAGAAAGACAATCACACGAATATGAACAACCTGTGTTCTTAAATCCTGTTGATTCCAACGAATACCAGGAAAAAAGAAAGGAAAAACTGAGTAAAAACTCAATGAATTTTATTCACCAAAAACTAACTCTCCAAAACCTAATACAAACTAGTTAAATAGGAAAAGAAATAATCCGAATTCCATAAGGAATCGAAAGTCTTGTAGATAACTAAAACTACTAAACAAAATCCTAAAAGAAATCCTATCTAAAAACTGAAAACCAAATCCAAATAAAAACTAAAAACTACTAAATTGTCGCATAAGAAACTTTAACTGCCCGTAAAACAATCTAAACGGCCTTTTTTTGACCCCTTCCAAGCTTGGTCATGGGAAATATTGTTTTGGTGGTAAATTGTAGAGAACGTCCCGAGCTTTTCGAAAACATATTAGAATAGCGAATCTAAGCCCGTACGTAAAAGTTATGACCCTCCAAAGTTAGGCCCGTTTTGGGTGCTCCAAGCGACCCAAAAACGAATTTACAATCCGATCCGCATCAGTTGTTCTCCATTTTCTTTTCTTACTCTAACAACATCCATCAAGCCTCTTTCAAGAAACTTGATCTTTCACTATCAATGGTTTTCAAGGGCCAACGTTTACAAATTACAATAATGGTAATGCATGTCACTAAAACCCATAAGGGATTTCTCGCACTTGGATTTCCCCAACACTAAAATACAACTAAATTGATGAAATTATAAGAGCTATCCTTCAATAGAGTAAATGTGTATTTGATATGACTTTTCAAGTATGGTTTCTAGAGTAGATCTTTTACTAATAGAGCTTTTAACAAAAAAAACTTTTTGTTGTATAAATTACCAAAAAAGTGTTGACAGTATATTTATAATGAAAAAGTTGTATGATGGAATATCAAAATTTATAAAGGGTAGTTGAGACAATTCATATGTTTTAAAAAAGCTCAAAAAGAGTTTTTTTTTAGAAAAAAGCCTAAATTTTGGGTTTCTCCTAGTAGACATAAAATAAGTTTTGTAAAAGGTAGTTGAGACAATTCATATATTAAAAAAACCGTTTTGAGTTGTACCAAAAAAAAAAAATTACAATCAAAGCTCAAGATATTATAAAGTTGTGTTTTTGGCTTTGCAAAACTAAACGAAGATAAAAATTGAGCACACTTCTAGGTGTGAAAATGATATTGAAAGGTGAAATTTATAGCCAAAAAATCAAATTAGCCGTTATTATGGTTTTTGTGGAGTGAAATAAATGCATCATACCCGTACTAGGCTCGACGCCGGTTCGGTTCCGGGCCGGTTTCGGTCCTGTTCTGGTTTTTTTTTTTTTCTTTCAAAAAATAACATTTTATTTAAATATAAAAATAAAATGTTAGATAGAACATTATAAAGTATTGGGTTAGGGCCCATAACCCTTGTCCAAGAATGTTTATTTTCCTTTACATTCTCCTCATTTTTATATAGGTTAGGTCTCTCTCTACTTCTCTTATTTATCCGATATGGGATGCATGATTGAATTTCCATTTACATTCATTGATATAACATAATGAATTTCCATTTGAAAACTTTTTTAACTTGTTATTGGATGTAAACAAAGAGAATATTGTTAATAAAAGACAAAAGAATTGGATCATTTTTGAATTAAATCACATCACATCTCTATAGACACTTTTCTTAATCTTCTATATTATGTGGATTGTGAATGCAAATATATAATAATATGTATCATTTTTTTAATATACTATTAATATATATATATATATATATATATTAATAAATCATCAAATCTCATTCACATATTATTCTTCCCTAATCTTGGTCATAGAGTGATTGCTTATAATCTTAGTTTTATTCAATCCTAGATCCCACATTGGATAAATAAGACAAGTGAAGAGTTGCACAACCTATATAAAAAGGAGAATAATGCGTTAGAAATTATATCTACTTGTCTTATTTATCCAATATGGGATCTAAGATTGAATAAAACTAAGATTATAAGCAATCATTCTGTGACCAAGATTATAGAAAAATAATATGTGAATGAGATTTGATAATTTATTAATATATATATATATATTAATAGTATATTAAAAAAATGATACATATTATTATATATTTTCAATCACAATCCACATAATATAGAAGATTAAGAAAGTTGACAGAAATTGAACAATTTTTGGCTGCCATTAGTTACTGCTTGTCCACCAAACATTTGTTTAGTATTTCTAACACTGAATTATTTGAGACTTAGCTAATAGCTTCAATAATGCAATGTTTTGATTGTTGTTGAATTTAGTTTAAATGAGAACCATGTGCTTCATTTTTCTATTAACAGACAAATTGATATAAAATAATTACATCTAATATGAATTTAATTAAATAATTGTACGTAAAATGAATGAATTGAATAATTGAATAAATGAATAGAACAATTTTTGTATGGACAAAATTGCCAAAAATTGAACAATTTTTGGCTGCCATTAGTAGTACTACTGCAGCACTGCTTGTCCACCAAACATTTGTTTAATATACATATTATTATATATTTGCACTCTTTTGTCTTTTATTAACAATATTCCTTTTGTTTACATCCAATAACAAGTTAAAAAAGTTTTCAAATGGAAATTCATTATGTTATATCAATGAATGTAAATGGAAATTCAATCCTACATCCCACATCGGATAAATAAGAGAAGTGGAGAGAGACCTAACCTATATAAAAATGAGGAGAATAGCAAAGGAAAATAAACATTCTTGGACAAAGGTTATGGGCACCAACCCAATACTTTATAATGTCCTATCTAACATTTTATTTTTATTTTTAAATAAAATGTTATTTTTTGAAAAAAAAAGAGGAACCTAACCGCCGGAACCGGACCGGAACTGGCTGTTCTAGAACCTGAACCGGAACCGGAACCGGAACCTTCTTTAGGAGGTTCTGGTTCCAGTTCTAGCTCCCCCGGAACCGAAACCGAAATCGCCGGTTCCGAACCGAAACTGAACCGGAACCGGCGTCATGTCTAGTATGCATTCTAATCTTTGAGATAAATTATTCTCACAACTAAAACCATTAGTACTCAAAATCAATTGTTTATTAATCATTAAAATCTAGTATTGAAACCTTGAGCTAACAATAAAAATAAAGATTTTTGATAGAAAAAAAAGGCCTTCTGTGATTAAGTTAAATAAAGAATTTTATTATTATTATTTTCTGCTTGAAGGTAAGAAAACATATAAAGAAGAGGTTTCCGAAAAGAATTTGGATCCTCTGCTAATCTAATCTTTTTTCCTGACCTCACATAATCTCATGACACAAAAACATTGTAATGAATGTGTGGTTAAGATGTGATTGATTTCCACAACTACTTTATCAACAATCAATCACATGCTTTGAAAAGTTCATGAAAAAGATCGATCATCAGAGGATCCAAACTGCACTGGACAGTCATAACTAGGGGTTGACGTTTAATGGATCGATTCATTTTTGAATAGAACCGATAAAGTTAAGTTTTTAAAAATATGAACAGATCCAATAAAATTTACAAATGTCAACTGATCAAAAACCAACTGAATTAGACCGGTTTGATTCGGTTCGGTTTTTTCGGTTTTGGTCATACTGGGCCAAATTCACGGGCTTTAATTATTATTTTCATATTTTAATCCTTTTGGGTCTTCCACCAAATTAAATATGAGCTTGAATAGATTGAAAATATTAATTTAAAATAATATTCAGCAAAAAAAATAAATGCCGTGATACACTTTTATAGTTTTATAATTTCATGGACTGTTGCCCATTAAACTAGTTTTTTATTTATTTATATAAGTTGGATCTTGGTTCGATTTTCCGGTTTGAGATAGAGAACCGGAAAAAAACCCGATCCAATCGATTTTCAAAAAAATGAATCGAACTGAATCGACTAATATAAGAATTTAAATCCTCTGCTGATCTAATCTTTTTATGACCTCACGTAATCTCATTAGTCATTACATATAAAAGTATCGAAGCACTATACAGTCTCAACTACAGTAGTTGTCCAGTTCTAAGCCCAACACATAAGGAGCTTTGGGCTTTACTTACATTAACTATCTATAAAAGCAAACGATTCTCAGTGAGTCGACTCAGCGATTCTTTTCCTGATCTCTCGCTCTCATTTTCTGATCCACAATTAGAACCAAAATATAATTTTTCATCTGATGAAAATCTGATTCACGATAATTTCACTTTGTGTTGAGCTCGAAAAACCCATCAAAACCCACTTCTTCGATGAAGGTAAGCTTCTCTGTCTCTATCTCAATACATAGATATGCATAACACTTACTTTAGTTCGACTTTACTATCACTTAAAAGCAAAGGGTCTTTCTCATTTTCTTTCAATGACTATTCTAGCTTGTTAAATGATAGATTTGATAGAACCTCCTCCTCCTCATCATCTTCGTGTTCTTGTTGTTCATGTTCTTGTTGTTGTTGTGCATTTTCCACTCATAATAGACTGCCTGTAAATCCTAGCTATTTATATGGGTTGAGACAATCCACTCTTATCCAATGCTCACCTGCTAGGAGGTTGATCTTGGGTGGTGGAGACCGATACTTTTGTCGGTTTCCATTTTATGATAGAGGTATTTATGAGGTTTCTTGCTCTATAAAGAAAACAAATGCTAATGGAGGTTTTGATAGGAGGAGGAAAGGGAGATTTAGGTGTATGGGTTTGGAGGAAAAGAGTGAAAGTGAAAGCTATCACTATGGTGATTTTAATGATGCTGAGGCAGTGATTAGTTTGTTGAGTGAGGAATTTAGTGAAGAGTATTTAGTTGGTACAAAGAGAAATGAAAAATTAGCTAAGAGAGTGGAAGTTGAGAAGAGAAATGATCGTGGTTGCGAGTTTTATAGGGGAAAGAAGAATAAAGCGGAAGTGGCGAAGAGAGAAGATTGTGCTCATGGGTTTTATAGGGGACAGAAGAATAGAGTGCAGGTAGAGAAGAGAGATAATTATGGTGGTGATTGTTCCAGGCGAAGAAAGAAAAATGTTGGGTTGGATTTGTCAGAGAGTGACTCGAAATGTGAATTTGATTCAACTTTTGAATCGAGGGAGGAAGGGTATAGGAGGAACGAAGAGAATAAATCTATCATTAGAGATGAGAACCTTAGGGGCAGAACTAAGAGTTCTAGCGCTTCATCTTATCACTCTTTTGCATCTTCTGAGGAGTATGAGAGTGATAAGGAAGGGGAATTTGTGGAAGAATCATTAAGTGGGTTTAAGAAGGATTCTAGTAGGGATGAAGCGGAAGTGAAACAAGAATTTGGTAGGTATAGTGATGATGCGGAGGGGCATGGTGAAGTTCTAGAACAGAAATATGCTGGAGCTGGGAGTCGTGTTGAGTGGGACTGCAGAAAGAGTTCAGAGAAGAAGCTTACTGAAGTAGCAACTGAAGAAGCACAATCCATAAAAAAATCATCAGAAATTCGACTGAGAAGGGATAGGATGCGTGAAACTGATTATGCGAAGGCATCTTCTTCTAGTAAACAATTCATAGATCTGGAAAAGAAGTCATCATTGGCAGTGAATTTGGACATGGAAACAAAAAAGCAGTATAACCAAATGGGTATCCAAGACACTGCACAGTCTGAGTCAAGATGGAAACGTGAAGAAGTTACGAATACAGCAGAGACCCGTGACAGTGATGTTGAAACAACTTCACAATCCCAAAAGCAATTCAGTGGCGGGGAAGAAAAACTGAGAAGGGGTGAACATCTCCAGACAATTGGCCTTATTGCTAGAAATGATGATTTAAGGACAAACTTGCAGCAAGGCAGCAGAACATCTGAAATTCTAGATATCAACACTGAAAGAATTTCCAATAAGAGCTCCATTGTACAATCTGAAACTAGAAAGAGGAACCAGGAAGAGCATACAAGGTTAGTTTCCATTTCATATCCAGAAGTAAAAGGGCAACAGTCTCAGATAGATCACAAGCATTATGAGAGAACTCAATCCAGAAAAGGATCTCAAGATTCCACCAGTTTATCAGTTGTTCATGCTAGTGACATGAAAATATATACTGAATCTGAAAGAACAGCTGGAAAAAGGATTACTAATCAAGAAAGTACTCTCACATCAGTTGTGAAACCAATAGGAGAAACAAGAGAGAGACATAATCAGACTGATGAAAAAGTCACACAAACTAAATCACAGAAAGAGGCCCAAAAGCCTACTAGACTATCAACTATTGTAAAATCCCCAGAGGAGAGTTCTAGTTTAAAGTCATCTTCAAACTTGCTTTCTCATGCTGGATTGCAACAGATTTATGTGGAGGAGGAGGAGGAGGAGGAGAGAAATTCACAAGCAATATTGATGCCTCCGCCATCTCAATTGGTGGCTAGAGGTTCGCTACATGTTGATCAAACAAGTGGGATTGCAGTTCAAGAGTTTTCTAGCAAGTCTTCAGAAAGTGGCTCGACTATCTTTTATACACATTCAGGGGGAAGAACTCCAGATTTGCATGATGAGCCATATGGCAGAGGTAGATGGGGTGAGGCTTCTGATGAGCCCTTAGACCTCATCACTCCTGAAGATGCCCTGGGTTCTGCTCAACGTTTAGAGGAATCGTCCATGCAGTTTGTTGGTGAGTTTGTTGAGAAGGCAAGGCACGAAGTGTCAACTTCTGAAGTGCAAAAGAAGAAAAAAGCTGCTGAGACGAAGGTAATATTTGAAGGTGAAAAACAATGGCAAAAGAATTCAGGTCAATATGGTTCAGAAGAATTTCAGTTGGAGGGCCGAGACTCTAGGCAATCATCTGAAAGTTCTGGAGCAAAAGGGCCTTTAGACCTCATCAGCCATGAAGATGCCCTGGATTCAGCTCATCGGTTTGAGGAATCAACCATGCACTTTGTTGGAGAGTTTGCTGAGAAGGCGAGGCATGGTGTCTCAACTTCTGAAATGCAAAAAGAGAAGAAAGCTTCTGAGGTAAAGGTGGTGTATGAAGGTGAGAAGCAACAGCAAAAGAATTCAGGCCAATATGGTTCGGAAGACTTTCAATTGAAGAGGCGTGAATCAAAGCGATCATCCGAGAGTTCTGGAGCTAAGGGGCCTTCTGATGAGATGTGGGATGTTACAGGCCCGTCTATTCAACCTCCAGAGACAGAGGCATCGAAAGGCAATATAGCATTGGGGACTGCCATTGTGAAGAAAAGTGGCAGGACATTGTGGAGCATCATGGCAGACATAGTTCGACTGCGGTGGGGTCCACGTGCTGAAGCCACTACCTCTGCTGCAAGGTCAGATGGAAAGAGTTCGTTTAATGAGTCTATAAGCAGTGTGTTTTCTGGACATGAATATGATAAAAACAGTGATGAGAATGTCAAAGGAGAAAGAAGAAGCATGCCGCAAGAAGCCACACCTTCTCTTCAGCCAAAATTAAGGAAAACTTCAACTCAAACTCAAGGAGAAGCATCTGACACAGTGAGATCAATGAGCAAAGTAAGACTACTTGAAGCAGATATGCCATCCTCTTCAAAAGGTATTTCCTCAAATTTTGGAGAGGAAAATATTAGTCAGATAGCAGATGCGAAGAGTTTTCAAGGTACAGCTTCTGGCATTGAAATAGTTCCATCATCATCAACGTTACCTGCTACAATCATAAGAAGACCTCCTATTGTAGAAGGAATTTCTAAAACTGGTAGAATTGATATGTCTGAAAGTGGTTCGATGGAGCAGCAGGTGCTATCAAGTGTGAGGTTAACTGAAGCATCAGGTTCTGCAGGGAAGGATGGCGAATTGAAACAAAGGAAGCTTCAAAGGAAAAAGCAAGTGTCTAAAGATAGATTTGAGGAATGGGAAGAAGCGTATATACTTGAAAGTGAGCAGCGAACAATTGATGAGATATTTATGAGGGAAGCACTCTTAGAAGCCAAGAAGGCTGCTGATACTTGGGAGGTGCCTGTTGGGGCAGTGCTGGTGCAACATGGGAAGATCATTGCTCGTGGATGCAACCTGTAAGTTTTTAAAGCTAATTTGCGCAATGTTTAATTGGATGCTTACCTTCTTTTGAGATATTTAAATGGAGGAAATATGTATTTCAGAGTGGAGGAGTTAAGAGACTCCACTGCACATGCAGAAATGATTTGTATACGGGAGGCTTCAAACGTACTTCGGACATGGAGGCTTGCGGTAATTGAAACCATTTCTATTTTGTTACTATTGCTTAATTTCCTCTCCTTTTGATCATCTTTATTTGTTGTTCATCTGGCCTCCAATAATTAGTTTTTAGTAGTAAGATGCCAATAGGCCAAAAGATTAAATTTCAGTACAAATACTGTTGTTAACACTAAAATTTGTCCAAAAACAAACTTGCTCCCCTCTTTAAAGGAAATCTCAGCATAGAAGGAAAATAAGTATAAGTAGACCAGAAAATTCACCAAGTATTATGAGAACAAGAGCAAAAAAGGAAAAAATCACAAAAAGGAAGTGAATGATGTGTAAACTGCCACCTCAACATGCTAGAGGACAAAAAGAATAACTCCACCAGAAAGGCATCACGTGATGCAAAGAAATGAGCAAAGAAAAATGAGGTAGGGGTCATGTGGTCATGGAGTTATTTCTTTGCTCATTTCTTTGCATCAGGTGACGCCTTTCTAGTGGAGTTATTGTTTTTGTCCCGTAGCATGTTGAGGTGGCAGTTTACACGTTATTCACCTTCTTTTTGTCCTTTTTTTTTTCTCTTGTTCTCATAATACTTGGTCAATTTTCTGGTCTCCTTATACTTGTTTTTCCATATATGCCGGGAGTTCCATTAAAGAGGGGAGCAAGTTTGTTTTTTGGACAAATTTTAGTGTTAACAAATGCTTTTACCCTGTCATCTTGGAGAAGAACTATGTTCTTGCCGCTGCTAAATGGTTGATAGTGTATGTACTGTCTCAGTTATCTGTTAACTGGAGCGATCTCTATCTTGAAAAGACCCTGGACCAAAAAATACATCTTATACTCTATTGAACAAAGTGAGAATTGGAGCAGGGTCCAATATAGATAACGGCTAGGGAATTTTACTTGCATGTTAAATGCTTTGAATGATAGATAATGAAGAGTAGTAACTTGATTATTTTTTCCTCACAGGAGACTACACTTTATGTAACTCTTGAGCCATGTCCCATGTGTGCTGGTGCAATTCTTCAAGCACGAATCCCCAATCTTGTGTGGGGAGCTCCAAACAAGCTTCTTGGAGCTGACGGCAGTTGGGTTAGGTATGTAACTTGTATCTTTCTGCAAACCTCAGAGCTGGGGAAAAAAAATATAGGTAGAGCTACAATGTTGAAACAATAAATTTTTTGAAGTTTTAATAGTCCCAAAAATTTGACATATAAACAAAATTTGCAGACTTTTTCCTGGTGGGAAAGAAGGAGGAGATGGCTCAGAACAATCAGATAAGCCACCTGCTCCGGCCCATCCATTCCACCCAAAAATGACAATTCGACGAGGAGTACTGGCAACAGAGTGTGCAGATGTAATGCGGCAGTTCTTCCAGCTTAGGAGAAGGAAGGAGAAGAACGTAGATCCCACACCTCCTCCTTCCTGTCTTCCCATAGCAAACCATCCCTCAAAAATCCTCACTAAGATGCAGAACATGTTCCATTTGATGTTTTGTTTGTAGAGATAGTGGAACACATTCTGCACTCTGTTTTGTTTAAGAATCCTACATATCAAATTGAGTTGGTTTCTTAATGGCTTCATGAAATTCTTGGACTGCAAATTTTCATATCAATAAAATGGCTTAGATTAAAACCCTAAAAAATGGGAAAACCATGACAATGTTAGAATCATTGAATGACATCATGGTTGCTGTAATTGATTTCTTGGTTCCTCTAGCGAGGCATCTGTTAGGGGATGGATGGAATTTCTTTAACCATACATAACATATAACATTTCTGCTAACTGTTGGTTTTATCATATGTGCCAGCTCTCTGTTGTGTGGCTTTGAACCCCTAGCCCAACCAGAAAAAAAAGAAGGTGAATTCAAACCAACAGATTGCATATAACGCATTCACGAAATGCCTCGTAAGCAAGAAGAACATAACAAGGACAGATTGTTGACATTGCTTTCCATTTTAGATTTGATGGAAACAACTCACCAACGTTGAGGTTGAGTTAGGATCAACATCGTAATCTTATTACAGATTAGGTAAAGGGTTGCTGCCCTTTTGTTCATATTTGCTACTAGAAGTTTATTAAATTACATCTAGGTTTCTGAGGTACAACAAATCAAAGGCTTTCTGCAAATTAATCACAATTCACAAATGTGGAAATTGTGAATATGATTGACAATTGTGATACACTATAGTCATGCATGATTTGTTACAAGGATTCAATTAAGTTCAACCTTATAGAGCTAACAGTTAACTAAGCCTAGACTTGAGAGAGGCTGAACAAACTTTTCCAGTAAAAAACCTCAATCACAAATCACCGGAAGGGATGTTCTATCTATTGAATACTACATCTCTCCTTCCAACATTTCACCAAACATTTTTTTATTTTAAAACTTTTTTACTCCATATTTATAAATAAACACCATTCTCCCCACTGCCATTTCCATCTCAACAAAATGGCTTCAATGTTTACCCTTCTCTTTCTACTGTGTCTCGGCTTTCCAATAATCATTACCAATGCAGAAACACCAGCAGCCTCTCCCTCTACTTTGCCAACTACCACTCCTCCACCGTCAACCACCGCTGCACCTCTGCCTTCTACCACTACACCCCCACCATCTACAACACCAACAGCACCAACACAATCACCAGTAACTGCGACAACACCCCCACCTGCAACAACTCCTGTTACAACACCTCCTCCTAAAGTCGCACCAGCTACAAGCCCTTCAATCCCACCACCACAACCCCCACAAAGTCCTCCAGTCTCAACTCCATCACAACCTCCAATCTTGCCACCACCACCAGCCACGCCACCTCCAGCTGTACCTCCACCGCAGGTATCCCCAGCACCAGCACAAGCGCCACCAGCACCATCGCCTGTGCAAGCACCAGCGCCAGCAAAGGAAACACCAGTTCCTGCGCCAGCAAAGGCACCACCAGCACCGGCACCGGCACCAATTAGCCAACCACCAGCTCCTGCACCTGCTCCCACCAAGCACAAGAGAAGAAGAAGGAGACACAAACACAAGAGACATCATGCACCAGCTCCAGCTCCAACTGTCAAAAGCCCCCCTGCACCACCCACAGTACCAGACACGGAGGATACGACACCAGCACCATCACCATCTCTGAACTTGGTATGTAATGTATTTTAATACATAACAATTTTCTTCTAAAAGTAATACAAAATTTTGCACAAATTGAGCGTTTAAATTTCACTTATGATAACTGTTAGCATTCAATTGTTCTGAATGTCCTCCCCTGCTCTTTTTGGCTCACAGAATGGAGCGAATGCACTGCACGTGGGACAAAGATCTGGATTGTTGGCAAGAACTGGATTAGCTATTGGCATCCTGATAGCTATTACAAGCTACGTTGTCTAGCGATCTTATAGGATGAATGGAAAATTGTTATTTTTTTCTTAATGAGATGATTATTTCCTATCAGTTTAAAAATTTATAGAAAGAGGAATGAATAAAACAAAAGTTGAAGGAATCAACAACTGTTTTTTTTTTTTTGTATTCTTTCATTTCATAAATGAGTGATATGCAGTGAAGTTGAAGTTTCAAACTACCACAACCATACCGTACAAAAGAAGAAAACATTGTCACTTATCAAACTTGATCTATATTTGATTCCAAGCTGATTTCTTCCCGCAAGTCGAACTCAACTACAAGACCAAGGTTGTCCACTAACTTATGATGCTTGAGACACCCAGCACACTGAAGAAATACAGCAAGTTGTCAGATGAACGATATATATATATTTTATTATATAATTATGAATTTATGATAACTATAAACAACTTCTCAACAGAAAAGCAATTACTGCTCCCTTCCAAACTTGACTAAGAGATGATAGGCTTACCCAAAAGATATCTTAAAGCTCAAAAGATTCATAAAACATAATAGAAGGTCAGAATTTGAAATTAATCTTAAAGATTTCTGGACATGGTTAATAGCTCCATTTATGTATAGAAACTAAAATTATTGCCAACATAGTTATTTCATGCGCATTCAACTTCATTATTAGAGTGCTTAAATACTATTGTTGGGCGTTTTCCTAAAAACTTAAGTTTTTTTGTTGAGTAGTTCCTAACATGGTATCAATACCAATTTTGCCAAGAGTGTTTGGATTCGAGTTCGCCCACATAATTATGTTTGAATTCATTATCAGGTATTTGAATTTGTCATATGTTTGTATTTGTACTTGAGCAATGTGGCAAGCCCACTGATTTTACTTGAGGGGGTGTGTTATAGTACTTAAATAATATCGTTGGACTCTTTCTTAACAACTTAAGCTTTTGGGTTGAGTACTTACTAACTAAATATACAAGAATAATACACTAGCTACTTGGTTTACACAAAGAGCGGCTCTAATTCAAAGATTATAGAGATAATGAGTTGTCAGTAATTCTATCTAGGAAGAGAAATTATGTATTTAATACCACCTGGACATTTACTAGCATATGTATCACTTTACTCTAATGTGAACCAGGCATTGCATATGCACCAAAACAAATGATATAAAAGACACATTGATGATTAATAGATTATGATTCCGTCAGCATAATCAAGGATATAAACTCACAATTATCATTAAACTTATACATAATGAAGTGTTGGCCTTGAGATGAACTGGGACGGCAAAAAGAAATAAGCTAACACAAAATCATGGAGAGCAATGACAATGTCTACAGAACACATTAAACAAGTATAAGAAAATTATAAAAATATAGCAGCTTATTGATTGGAAAGGAATAACAGGTTTATAAAATTCAACAAAATAAAACTTAAACAGCTTTTTCATCATCAAGAAATAAACTAAAGAATTTCGTCACAATAGCAGTCACTAGTTTATTAAAAATGAATAATTACCTGCACATAAACAAGGCCTCGTTCATAAGCCAATCGATTTATGAGCCTCTGTGTTCTTTCACCACAGTCATTACAAGTAAATTGTACAAGCAAACTTCTTCTAGGCAGTTTTAGTTCAAAAGTTGCATCCTGCATAGAGGAAGGTAAAAATTATAGTTGTTTGGTTGGTAGATTTTTTTAAAAAAACTGTCTATTTGGAGAAGCATTTCCCCATGAGCTTTTACCAAGTAGAGGTTTAAACTCCACTAGCCTCTGCTTAATTTAAATAGATAATCTCAAAAGCTCGATCAAACAACTTTAAAAAACTCAAATAAACGTGTGTAGACCTATTGCGGCAGTAGAAAGCTCAACCAAACAAACACTATGTCTAAGAGTGATCAAACTCACGCTATTAGCGATTAATTGGCTTACTCAGTGAAATGCTGAGGTGCTTACGCATTGGAGTAACTCAAATTTGCTTTCCCTAAAAGCCAAAACGATTTTGAATTTCACAAGGGAAGTCCAAATTCCAATTCATTATGATTTGAATCTAGATCATATGGGAGGCTAATATTTTCTTCACCCACCGTGATAAAGGTCGTTGGCTCAACCCTATGTCTAACATCTTGAGTGATCACTTGCCCATCCTAATCAGAAGCCGTAAAAACCTCTGGTGGACACTTTGTTCAATATTCTGCCCATCCGGTGGAAGGATAATCGACTTTTGCCCAAATGTAGGCGAGATGGGAAAGGTCCACCCACCCGTGAATAAAGTGGATGGCTTGGGCAAGGGTTACACAAACCCATTTACTTAGGCCCGGTAACACTTAAATAAGTGAAATCATCAGAAAAGCATCAATTAGAGTAACACGAATAATGATGGTCGTCCACTGTCTCTAACCACCAGCTGAAGGCTAATGTTTAAGCGTCGGATGTGTCTTCTTATGCTCACCAAATCGAAACTTCAAGGATCAACATCGTTACTTAGGATTATGATTTGAAATTATCAACAGGTTAGAGTTGTAAAAATTTCAGATAATCCTTAAATTCAAACCATCATTGGAGTAACGTTTTCTCCCTGTTTAGGTAAAGTCGAATTTGTACTGCTAGAATAAGACACTTTTATACCGTGAATAATTAAAATCAATAAAGCGCCCCCCACCCCATCCCCCCCCCCCCCCCAAATAAAAAAAAAAAAAAACTGTTGGTTAATGAAAATTAACTCAAGCAAAATAACATTATAGACAAAGCCAACTACTTGTTTGCAGTGATAAAGAAGAAAACCCTAACTTTAATATATCAAATCCAACAACAAACGCCATTAAATTATAAAAATCACATACCTTATTTGAATGGTTGGATTCCGGTTCTGGGGTAGACCCAGAAACAGCTAGTACCCTATAGGCAGGCTTCGGTGCGGGTGTTTTGAAATTAGAAATTGTCAACCTGAAAAAGTCCAAAGTTTACAATTTGTGATAAAAACAAAACAAGAAAGTGAAAAAAACGAAGAAGAAGAAGAAGGAAGTACATACCTGGTAGGGTTTAGTTTGTTGCGGACGGTAATTGGTTTGAAAGAGTTTGGGCAGACTGGTTTGAATGCAGTGGGCGTGGAGGTAGAAGATGTTGGACGAAAGAAACTAGCTGCTGCAGCTGCTGTTGCAGCCATGGCTGATCTTCAAATTTTGAGAGGTAAATCTCTTAAGCTTCACTGATTTTGATAATTGATGGTCCATATCATCACCTTGGTCCAATTATTTTAGGGCCCAACAATTTTAAATTGCACAAAAATTTCCAGCCATTTATCATGTTAGAGATTAACGTTAACCTTCAAAGTTAACTTACAAACTAGGGTAAAAATGTTTTTAGTCCCTCTAGTTTTCCCTATTATGTGTTCTGGTTCCCATATTCCAGTATTAGCTCGTTTAGTACTTCTGTCATGGTTTCCGTTAAAAACAGGCATTCTGACATGATCAGAGGACAAAATGACTTTAATGCCCCTTAAAGTGTGACTTTTGATGAAAATACTATTTTACCCTTCTTATAAATATTTAAATTATTAAAAAATAACAAAAATTAAAATTTTAAAATGGATTTGGTGGATCTCGACTGTCCATCTCTCCATCTTATAAGATGGATGGTATGGATCTCCAACAATTCCAATTAACAATTTTTTTTTTTTTAACTTTGAACATCATGAATACCAAACCCAGATCATCAAATACAAACCCAAACCCAACAACAACTAAACCCATATCTAGAGGTGTCCACGGTTTGGTTAAACCGGCGGTTAAAAATCGAAACCGAAATTGGAAAACCGAAACCGAAACCGAAACCGACACCGACCGTTACAAAACCGGTTGGAAACCGGTTGAAGCCGGTTCGATTTAGGTTTAGCCATTGAAAAAACCGCCTAAAAACCGTCTAAAACCGCCCAAAACCGCCGGTTTACATATAAAAAAAAACCCGTCCAAAACTGTAAAAAACGGTCCAAAACCGCCAAACCGGCGGTTAAAAACCGAACCAAAACCGAAATTTTTCGGTTCGGTTTCGGTTCGAGCTGTCCACGGAACTGAAACCGTCGATTTAGAACCGGAACCGGCCCGAACCGGAACCGTGGACACCTCTACCCCTATCCCATTAGCAACAATAGATTCAACATCACTAGTAAGAAGAAAAATCGAAAAAAAAAATCACCAAACACATTCATCACAAACAAACACAGATAACCAAACACATTCAACAACATTCAAACACCATCATCCATCTCCCAATTACTATGGTTAACCAACATCAGCAACATCACCTACTACATCAACATCAACCCAGAACCACCTACCACCAAAAATCTCATTTCTTTATGATTTAGATCACTAGGTTGACTTACTTAAAATCTCATTTATTTACCAAAAATCCCATTAATAACAAAGATATAGATCAGTAGATGGTTGTCTAGAATACACCAACTAATATTAAATATTATTCCAAATTCTTTTGATTTCTAATTTCTAAGTTACAACTTACTGGGTTGACTTACAACTCACTTCGTCTTCATTACAACTCACTAGGTTCACTCACTGGAAGCGAGAGTCGAACGGCGGCAAGAAGCAAGCATCGAACTGTCAAGACGGCGAGCGACGACCAGTCAGTGAGTGTCGAGCGGCGGTGTGAGGGAGTGAGATTTGGGTCGAGCGGCGACGTTAGAGCGACACGATGAAAAAGGAAGACCCAAATTTCTTTAAATTTTGTATTGATTTCGTTTTTGAAATCTGAGTTTTGTGGTGGTGTAGATGGTGAAGAGATGGGTGGTTGTGAATCTAAGATTGTTTCGAAGAGACAAAGAGAGAGAGAGTATAAAAGAGAGAGAAAGATTTTTTATTTTTTAATTTGATTTGTCTTAATTTGTCAACTTACCCTTTTGCTCTTCTTTAATAAATCTACTAGAAAACAACATGACAAGTTTACCATTTTACCCTCGTCTCATTGACGAAAATTTTAAAAACCCTAACGGAATTGGACGGTAGGGACTTAACCAACCATAAACTTAAACTATGGGGATCTGCATGGCCAATACTTAAACTAGGGGGACTAGAACGCATAATAGGGTAAACTAGAGGGACTAAAAACATTTTTCCCCTACAAACTATTTAAAGTAATTATTTATTAAAAAATGTAAATAATTGATTTCAAATATATAATCCTTATTTAAAAATTACATAAAATAACATTTTTTTTTCTTAAAAAAAACATAAGAAAGAGTTGATACTCCAATTTTATGTAGTCCGGTGAACCGAACCAATCCAACCGGTTTTTTTCGGTTTTCCTTTGCTTACTGGTTCGGGTTGGTTTAATTTTTTAAAAACCGGATAAATTGGTTCGGTTTCTGGTTTTATGGGTCGAACCGAGAACCGGGGTATAAAAACAAAAATCCCTAATTTTGTTAATTTTGTTCAGAATGCTCTCAGCCTCTCAGCCTCTCTCTCTCTCTTGTCTAAATTCTAAAACAACAATCTCTCAAGTTGAAATCTCTAGATCTCTGATCTCTCACCAGTCTACTCCGCCGTTTGTCTCTCTTGTTCGCCGTTGTGTCTCTCTCGTCGGCCGTCCTGCTGAGTCACCGTCTCTCTCTCGTCCGATGTCCACCGTTTTTGCTTAGGTTGGTCAAAAAATCCGTTTTTGCCATGGTTGGTTCTCAGAGCTCTTGATCTAGACCAAATTGTTTGGTGTTTGTTTTTCATAACAAGCTTTGAGTAACAAAGTTTGATAATAAAATGAGGAGACTACTATCTTTCATCAGAAATTTTTTCTTTTATAGAAAGATTTCTTATTTTATTGGAATCATCTGGAAGAGAGATGTTTCTAGTGGTGTCAATTTAGGCCATGCCTGGCAGGCTAAGCCCGATCGGCACCGCCCACGGATAGGCCGGGCTTAGCACTACCGAGCCCAATTCCGTGCCAGGCCTAAGCCTGCCAGGGGGCATGGGCCGTGCTGTGCCACGGGGTTGAGTCTCGCGGGCCAGCATGGCATGCCAACCGTTGACACGTTGACCGTTTTAACTTTTAATTTTAAAAAAATAAATATTATTGTTTGGGGGTACAAAATTTTAAAAATAAATTATAAAATTCTCAAAAATTACCATTTTATCCCCACTCTACTCTAACTCTCTCTCTACTCACTTCTCTAATTTCTCTACACACTCTATAATATTAATCTCTATAATCTCTAATTTGTCATTCTATACTCTCCACCAATTCACCATTACCCTACAAAGTACAAACAAATAAAGGTAATTTCTTATTTATTTTTAATTTTATATTATAATTTATGCTTAGTATATTAATTTATACCCTAGTTAGGTTTATTTATAATATTTATGATTAGTTCTTGGTATATTAAATTAAGTTTAGTTTTTAATTTTAATATTTATGTTTAGTATTTTTATTCTTAGGTTTGTATTTAATATTTATGATTTTATGTTTGGTATATTTAGTATTTATGGCTTATTTTTTAATTTTAATATTTATACTTAGTATTTTTATTCTTAAGTTTATATTTAATATTTATGATTTTATGTTTACTATATTTAATACTTATAGCTTAGTTTTTAATTTAATATTTATGCTTAGTATTTTTATTCTTAGGTTTATATTTAATATTTATGATTTTATGTTTAGTATATTTAACATTTATGGTTTAGTTTTTAATTTTAATATTTATGCTTAGTACTTTTATTCTTGGGTTTTTGTTTAATATTTATGATTTTATGATTTTATGTTTATTATTATAGTATATTTAATATTTTTGGCTTAGTTTTTAATTTTAATATTTATACTTAGTATTTTTATTCTTAGGTTTATATTTAGTATTTATGATTTTATGTTAGTATATTTAATATTTATGGCTTATTTTTTAATTTTAATATTTATGCTTAGTATTTTTATTCTTAGGTTTATATTTAATATTTAATATTTTATGTTTAGTATATTTAATATTTATACTTAGTATTTTTATTCTTAGGTTTATATTTAATATTTATGATTTTATGTTTACTATATTTAATATTTATGGCTTAGTTTTTCATTTAATATTTATGCTTAGTATTTTTATTCTTAGGTTTATATTTAATATTAAGATTTTATGTTTACTATATTTAATATTTAAGATTTAATGTTTAGTATTATGGTATATTTAATATTTATGGCTTAGTTTTTAATTTTAATATTTATGCATAGTATTTATATTCTTACGTTTATATTTAATATTTTTTGATTTTATGTTTACTATATTTAATATTTGTGACTTATTTTTGATTTAATATTTTAATATTTATGCATTGTAGGAAATGGATCCTACTAGAATTCCTAGTCATTTTCTCGACGGATTCATAGTTTTTTTTTTGAAAATTTTATCAAAAAGCATACAACCCCTAATTCACAGCTGTGTCTAGAAACAACATTAGAAGTGTTTGGTTTTAAATTTATATTGGCTTGATTCTATAACAAAACTCTCTTTGTTATTGACTAGTTGCTTAGATATTTTATATTTGATATGAGCTTCAAAGAAGGAAATCAACTTCTCATACAAAGTTCGTCTTTAAGAGGAAAGATACTTACTTGGATGTTAAGGTATTAAGATTCTTTCTCCTCTTATGAGGTGTAAGGCACACACACATTGCATTCATATGTGTCCCTACTTCGTTATGCTCATTTGGTATAACACATACACACAATTATTATTGTATGCACATGCATTAGATTTAAATTGATAACTTTTGTAAAATTGCATGTTCTAGAACTATCTCTAAGAAATGACATACTTGTGTGTTCTTGTGTTTATTTGTTTGTGTTTTTATTAATATCGAACTTGAATATGTTCTCATATTTTTTCTTATTGAGTTCCGAATATTTCGGTTACTCATTCATAAGTTTTCAAGTTCCGAGTTGAATTTTACGAAACTTTCCGTATGTTTATCGTACATGGTTTTCGTCATTGTGTATCATGTCGATTTCCAAGTTTTTGATAACATTTTACTAAACATCCATGTTCGTGAACGATTTAGGGTTCGTAATCTGGAAACGTATTCAAATTTAAGTTCGGAGGTCAGAGAACGGTTGAAGAACACTAGTGGTGCGCGAAAGGGAGCAAATGGGAAGAAGGATGGCAAATTGCTAAAACACTCCCTCTCCCGTAGAGGCGCGTGGCCTCCACGGGAAAGGTACCCCTCTGCCCCCGTGGAGGCCACATGCCTCCACGGGGAGCTGAGGTGGCGTGGTGCATGCTTCTTCTCGTGGTCCCTCCAACGCCACATCATTTCCCTCTCCTATATATTCAAAAATTCTGCATATTTTTCACAAGTTTTTGGTTTTTTATTTTTGTGATATCTCACTCATTTTAGATCCTATTTTGGTGATTCAAAAGCCAAAATTGATTGTGTTTCAAAGGAGAATAAGTCATAACTATTTTCAAAGCTAATTGGATTCTATATTTTCTGATTTACTTTGATCTTCATCTAGTATTCATCATTTTGCAAGTAAATCATATTCTCTATACTTTTCTTGTGATTAATTTCTTGAATCTCTTGATTTGAATGTAAAATGTGTTGATGATGATTTGGATTCTATTTTTGGATTTGTTTTAATTGATTTCGAAATTAGATTGTTCTTTTAATTGAATATTCTTTATGCTAATTTTTAGAAACATGAACTAGAATCTAGAAAACTTGTGTTTGTGTTTGATTGTTGATTTCTAGGTTTTAATTACATGTTTTAGGACTAGAATACTTTGATTGTGATTTTTAATATATAAATCTAGTTCTTCTAAGAGTGAGGTTTTTGTGGAATTCAACTTTTGAATTTTTCCACTTGACTTGAAGCTAGTGTTGTGCTTTATATTGTAAATTTAATATCCTAACTTTGATTGATATGTTTAGGTTTTTAGATATATTTTGAGTAGGAATTGAATTGCATATTCTAGATTTCCTATTACATGTTCATAAGAATTAGTTACATTTGTTTGAAAGCTTGATTTGTGCGATACTAATTCTTCACAGAGTATATTTGATCTACATACTCTATTTGCTTGTGTTTGCATCATGTTTGCATTTCACTTAGATCATTGCCTTGTAAAAGGAGGAAGTCTCTTGTTGGAGTGTGAAGCTCTAACTTGAGCAAGAAGTCTTGACTTGGATCGGGGAGATCCAGAAAGTTGAGCAAGGAAGTCTTGACTTGGATCGGGAAGATCCTGAGAGTTAAGTAAGGAACTTTCTAGAGGCACGTGAAATGTCTTGGATAGAAAGAGGCAAGTCTATCACTAGTAAAAGACCCGAGGGTAGGTTAAAATGGGCCGATCCAATATGGTGGATCATGTGAAGTGATCGTTTGAGGGTGTACATTCTACCAACTAGTGAAAGATAATGTTGCCTGTGGTTGTGGAATCAACCCTTGGATGTTTCCTTAAGTTGTGAGGTTTTACCAAGATAAAAAAATCTATGTGTTGATTTTTTCTTTTATTGATTTCATTTACTTTACATTGTAGTAGTTACTCTATATTGCTATATTTGTTATATTTTTAACTACTAACCATCTTGTGAAGTTTTTTGGATGTTTGTTTTTAAGAGTGCTTTGATAGCTTGTTTGTGCAACAATCAAAGTCTGAAAAAGTTGTTGAAATTGGATTCAACCTATTCAACCCCCCCTCCCCCTCCCCTCTAGGTTGCTTGTAATCCTATCTTAGGAAATTTCAAAAAGCAATTTACAAAAATGTTTTTACTCCGACCGAATCAAATCGATCACTTAATTAGAGCATCTAAGTGTTTCTATTGCACTAACTTCCGATATTTGGAACACACGTTCCAAACATGACTATTTATATGCCACGAGACACTATTTAGATTCTGATTTGAAGATCCAAAAAAGATTTCTTGGTTTTTCGTCCTATGGATTTCCAACATACCGCTCAAAAATATTTATGACGTTATTTCTAAAGTTTTTAATGATTTAGACTAACTGGATGCACTATTTCCCTCACATTAGATAATGCATCATAAAACACGGCATCCATTAACTTGTTTTTAGCTAACAATGTCCCTCAGGTTGGGGGTCATCTCTTCTACTAACGGTGTGCATGTCACATCATAATTTAATTGTGAAATCATGTTTGAAAGTTGTAAATTGTCATATAGATCGTATCAAAGATTCCCTTTCTAATATCAGCAGTTTTAATCAAAGAGTGAAATTTTTTTCCAGATATTGTAGAACTAATGACAAACAGTCTATGAGGTTCCAAACATATATGCCGGTAATGTGGAACTCCATTTACTTAATGCTGCAAAGTGCTATTGATTATTCTGCTGAAATTACAGATTAAAATAATTTGGAAATGACCCTAGTGGGCAGTCCAACCCTAAGTGACGACGATTGGTATGTGGTAGATATTTTTTTTTTAAAATTTTAAAGGTTTTTTATGATTCAACTGTAATTCTTTCTGAGGTATATTACCTCATATCTACTCTTGCATTACATTAGATTTTAGAAATGTCTAAAATTTTACACTCTTATAGAGAGGATCCCATCTTAAGCACTGCAGTTGTGGCGACGACGAAAAAATTTCAAAAATATTGGTTTGAAATTTCTTTACTATATGCCTTAGGTTGTACAGTAGATCCTAGGATTAAATTAAATGGTTTAAAAACTTTTCTTGACTTTATTAGTCGTCAGTTAGATTTAGATCTTATTAATCAACATTTTGCTAACCTGCAAACCAAGTTGTTCGAAGTTTATCTTCTTTATGGGCGTAGGTTTGGCGGCATATACACGCAACAGTCAAAGCAACTAGACACCTGTCCGATAAAGAGAAGTTGGAAAATCTACCTAACCAGCAACCAAAAGGTCTTCATCTTCATCATCATCATCTCAAACTCAAAGACCGGCTTAAAATCAACATGTCAAACTGAACACACTTTCTTTCAAACTCAGTTTGAAATAACCCAATCAAGGGGATTTCCAAGAATTTGATCTACTATTATGGTGGAAGAACCACAGCCAGGGTTATCCAGTATTGTCCCAACTAGCACATGATGTACTTGTCATCCCTATGTCCACTATTTGTTCAGAACATGCATTCAGCACCAGTGGATGTATAATCGAACCAAGAAGAGCTTGTTTGACCTCTGAGATGGTGGATGTATTAACATGCCTTAATGATTTGGAGCATGCATAGATGAGGCTACAACATCAAACAGTGAATGAAGAACTAATTCCAATTTTTCCAACCTATACTTCGATGAGGGTTCCAGTTCCAACAGTAACCAGCAGGATTGAAGAGTTAATTTAAAATTTTAATTATATATGTATTTGTAGTTTTGTAATTCGATTGCACTTTTTTCCCTTACCGAGTTTTATCCCATTGGGTTTTTCTTGGTAAGGTTTTTAACGAGGCAATCACAAATATATAAACTCAAATATGAATAAATAAATAAAATTCAGTTCTTTCTTATTTTCTTAATTCTTACATCTTTACGACTTTATTTATTCTTTGAATTATTTTAGTAAATAAATAAAATATAATTTAATCTATTTCATTTTATTTTATTTCATTACTCATTAGACTAAAATAAATAAGAAATAAATTTGTAACTTAAAATAAAATAAGAAATAAATTAAACTTAAAATACATAAGTTAAAATATTAAATAAATTTGTAGTTAAAATAATAAATAAACTTTTAACTAAAAAATACAATAGAAAAAAACAAACAATTGAAAAAAAAACAGATCGGCACGTCAAGGCCCGCTAGCCGACATGGCCTGGCCAGTGTCTTGGCATGACATGTTAAATGGCCGTGCCTTTAGGGCCTTGTCTGTTAAACGGCCCGGCACACCTGTACCGTTCTAGGCCGTGCGAGATCAACCTGTTTTGACACCACCGGATGTTCCTAAAAAAAAATAATAACAATTAAATTAATAAAAATAAAAATTGATCCGCCTCCTCTCACTTTTTTCCATTATCTCTTTCAATTTCTGGAATCAATTATATTCCTGGAGAGAGATATGGTTCTCCGTTTTTTTTCATTATAATTTTTAGTTCTTTTTATGTTAAAATTATTCCATAAATTATTAATTATTGGCATGTTTTTTTCTAAAATTAAGATAAAAGGATATGTTGGGTAATAAATGGGTGTCCATACAAACTGAAATTTTTAAAAAGTTTTGTGGTGTGAACTAATTAAAGGGGTGTAGTATATATAAATTTTTGAGGGGGTGTAAATATCACCATTCCATGCAATTTTTACACATAACTGAACCAATCTTTCTACCATCAGTTAACTTATGTCAACTCCAATCGTTGACCAAAATTATTAGTATACAATAATTAAAATAGCTCTGATTATTTATTTTATATTTATTTTATTATTTTCAAATTAATATAAGCAAAAATGAATTGATTAATATATTAACAATACAAAAAAGCTATAGAATTATTTTATCTTAGCGAAAAACAAAATTTGATCATTAAAATCAAATGAGGAATCACTAATTTGTTAATATAATTTTTTTTTGATAAAATTTGTTAACATAATTTTGATACAGTTGCATATGTTATTGGAACCCTGTTCACTGGGAACGCAGCGGAAATATGTTTTAAAATTTTTTATATAGATCGTAAACGATCTGGGACCAGTGAACTTAGGATCGTAATTATTTTTCCGGAATTAATACATACAATATGTAATCACATGAAATTGTAATCAATATATATATATATATATATATATATATAATATATATAAATATATATATAAATAATTTAGAACCTTACCAACGTTTGGAGGCTCATTCACTTTATGCAATATGCTCCTGGTCTGTACCACCGATCTTTCTAGCTATTCCCGGAACTAGTAACTGCGTGTGTGCACATCACGTACTCAGAAACTTAGGAGGATGTAGAGTAAAATGAAGAAGAAACTTTTTCTTCCAAGAGAAAAAAAAACTTAGAACAACTTTTGTTCTTAAAAAAAATATTATAATTTATTTTCAAATAGTGCACGCCTTGCACTTTTTTCTTTCTCTCTTTCCTTTCATGCGCACAACAAAAATTGCACACACCAAAATCAACTCTCTATTTAGTGATTAATAACATAATTAAATAATCTTATTATTTAATTTATTTAATTACCATTATTCATTAATTAAATAATCTTATTATTCAATTAATTCCCGAATAAATACGTATCACTTTCGTAACACAATTAATTGGACAATCCAATTAATTAACCGTGACACTTGATACCTAAATCGATAGGGCTAGCAAGGGGACCTAATGGACCCACAGTATTTTGAGCTCCAATAATCCTTGGAATCATTAATTAAATTCTTTAATTAATATTCCTTGACTATTAACTCTAGTGTTATTCCACTAAAAACCCGAAGCTGCACTCTCTCAACTGCAGACGCTTTTACACAGACCGATACAACTCGGTGTCCATTGATATAACTATTACACATGATGTGATGCTCTACAGTAGTTCATAGTTAGAATTGGGTCATAATGTCCGTTATACCCCTCTAATTACATATATCCTTTAAGTACCATTGATTCTCTAATGGACAATAAATCCTATTTCCTCACTGAATTAGGAGAGCGCTCATATTGTCCAAGCCCCGAATCAACCCTTAAGGGAACTTCCATCTACTTCTCATAAGAATGAGTGGATTCCACTATTATGTACATACATTCCCAGCCATAAGCCAAACCGCAATCCCAACATATGGAGTATATTGATCAGGAACTGCATTCGACCTCACCCATGGTATATCAAAGACCACGATCTAACCTGAAGGAGTCGATAAGACCTCAAGATTAAGATCACCCACATATAGCCATCATTAGTTGATATATATGAATCTTATCAGTAAACGGATCTTGGTGAGAGATTCATATACATCATGGCCCCGTCTTATATGATCACATCATACAAGGTGCCTCGATTCTCATATCTCGTATGAATGATTCAGGATAGAATCACCGTACATTACGGAATGTACCGCAACTATAGATTAACCACAAATAAAGTACTCAGCTTTATTTGCTATCTATGAACTCTTTAGATTGCATGTCTCTTACTGTATCCATCCGTATATGACACTCATATGCACAGTTCGAGATTACATTCGGCAATCTAGGATGTTAATATATGCACAAGTTATAAAATAAACAACACAACAAGAATGAATTGAATTTTTCTTTTTATTTATTTCATAAATCCATTTACCAATTACATCTTTAAGGCATAAACCCCAACAATCTCCCACTTGCACTAAAGCATGTGAGGCATGTTTCATAACCTTAGACCATCTTGGTGACCGCAAAACACTTTAGCCGGTAAGGTCTTCGTAAATGGATCAGCATGATAGTCTTATGAGGCTATCTTGGTGACGATCACATCTCCTCTCTGTACTATCTCTCTAATGAGATGATACTTTCTCTCTATATGCTTCCCTATGTTATGGATTCATGGTTCTTTAGAATTAGCCACAACACCACTGTTATCACAATAAAGTGTGATAGGCTTATCTAGATTTGGAACAACTTCCAGATCACTCATGAACTTGCGGAGCCAAACAGCCTCTTTAGCAGCTTCACAAGCGGCTACATATTCGGCTTCCATGGTGGAGTCAGCAATGCAGATTGCTTTATACTTCTTGACAGAATGGCTACACCACCTAGGGTGAATACTGATCCAGACGTGGATTTCCTAGAATCCCTGTCCGATTGAAAATCAGAATCTGTGTATCCTAACGGGATCAAATCCTGTTCGGAATACACTAGCATATAGTTTCTCGTTCTCTGAAGATACTTGAGAATAGTCATGACATCAACCCAATGATCCAATCCTGGGTTGGACTGGTACCTGCTGACTACTCCCACTGCATAGCAGATGTCCTGTCTCATGCATAACATAGCATACATGAGACTACCCACTGCCGATGCATAGGGTGCACCTCTCATATCCTCAACTTCTTGAGGTGTCTTAGGACACTGTTCCTTAGACAAGTGAACTCCATGCCTAGAAGGTAAATTACCTTTCTTGGAGTTCTGCATCGAAAATCGCACAAGAATCTTGTCAATATATGATGCATGAGACAGTGCTCTGAGTTTGTTCTTAGGATGCCTTATAAGTTAGATCCCTAGAACATAACTCGCCTCTCCCAAATATTTCATTTGGAATTGGCTAGCCAGCTAGCCCTTTACATCAAATAACATTCCCACATCATTTCCAATGAGTAGGATGTCGTCCACGTATAGGACCAAGAAAACTACCTTTTTGTCAATGATGCGCTTGTAGACACAAGACTCATCGACGTTCTGCTCAAAGCCATAGGTTTTGATCACATCATCAAACCTGATGTTCCAAGATCTAGATGCTTGCTTAAGTCCATAGGTGGACCTTTGCAACTTGTAAACCTTTTGCTCTTGATCTGGAGACACGAATCCCTCTGGTTGCATCATTTAGATGCTCTCGTCAAGATTGCCATTCAAGAATGCAGTCTTGACGTCCATCTACAAAATTTCATAATCGAAATATACAGCAATGGATAAGAGAATCCTAATAGACTTAAACATGGCTACTGGCGAGAAGATCTCTTCATAATCGCCCCTTATTTCTAGGCATAACCCTTAGCCACTAGCCTTGCTTTGAAGGTCTCCACCTTCCCGTCTACTCCTCTCTTTCTCTTGTAGATCCACTTACACCCTATGGGTTTTACCCCATCCGGTAAGTCTACAAGATCCCAAACTGAGTTAGAGTGTACAGACTCCATCTCGAGATTCATAGCTTTAAGCCATTCCTCTTTATCAGGATCTTCCATTGCATTCTTAAATGTCAATGGATCATCCACACTATTAGCAGAGACACTACTTTTGAAAATACTACTCAAGCGTGTGTCAAAACAACCTAGATGGAGGAGAGAGGGTGAATATGTTTTAATCAAGTTAATTACCAACTTCTCTTAATTAGTTAATATTAAAAATTCACCTCATAAACAAACATACAAAATCAAGTGTAAAGTGCGGAAATATAAATAACACTTGATTTTTACATAGAAACCCTTCAACAAGGGAAAAACCACGGGCTATCCTTCTAGCCATACACGATCCTCAAATCCACTATTGTAATGATGTTTACAACCTAGGTTGACCTCTAGTCACACCATTCTCGGTCACTAACCCACCACTACTACCCAACGGGCCTTTATAGTGAATCCTTGATCACTTTGCTTGCCAACCACACCTTGATTTGCAAGACTTCACTTGCTTGTGCACTACACCTTGTAGTCACAAGACTTAACTCTCAAGATGAGATTAACAACCTATGTGAATATATGAATATTCAAAATACAATTAATGTTAGACAACACTAAATGCTTATCTAGGAATTAAAGATGACACTAAGTACAAATCCTAGATATCAAAGTCTATATGAATGCTCGTAAAGACCTAACTAGATATAGATATGTAAGTCTAAAATCTACTCATCAAACAAAGCCATATCAACATAAGTTGTCATACAAAATGGCAAGGATAATAAATGCAATTAACAAATGCAATCAATAAGTCCTAAACAATAATATCTAAATGCAAAGCATATAGATTTAGCTAGAGGGAAAAATGGTCCTAAATTCTAGCTATCAATGAAAACCAAAACCTAACCAACATTCAATGCCTCAAACATGTTAGAAACAATATTAAGCAAATAGACATGCATTTAATCAACAAATAAATGCTAATCCTAGGAAAACATGTCATAAGAATGAAACAAGAGATTCTAGGGCATGTAGAAATTACCTAGTCAAAGAACACACAAAGACCCATGCTTGGAAGATGCTAAATGCTCATGGGAATGTGTTTAGTTGAGTAAAAAATGGGTTCTTGGAGCTCTCTCTCTCTTGGAGTCACTTTCTCTCACTAAGGATGTAAATTTCTGAGCTTTAGGTCTGATTTGGGAAGAAGTTGATGTATTTATATGATCCAAGTGAAGCCACGTCGTTTAGGATAAGGAAAGATTGATTTCTGACGATAAAAAGTGACTTGCAAGGTGACTAGGATAGAAGTCACTTCTAAAGTCGCATATGCCTCAGGTTAGGCTGTCAAAAAGTGACTTGCAAAGTGACTTGGATGGAAGTCACTTCACAAGTCGCATCTGTCCAGGGTATACAAAATGTGACAATGCAGCAGCTCTAGATTCGAGCGTCCTGAAACAAAACCAAACGATATCAAAACCTTTCGTATGATATATCGTTGGAAAGGTATGGAAGTCTACTTTCTACTTTAATTAACAAAACAAGATTTGGATAACTGTAGAAAGATTTATGGTCAAATGAGTGACCAAAGGTCAAATTTAGACAGCAACAAGAATGTCCAAACTCATGGAAAAATACCATGTGACCAAAGACCAAACAAAGAGAAGAATGAGACCTTTTCAAATGGTCACTCAACGTACTAAAAACTCAAGCACATCAACATGCAAGTGCGGACATTTCCGAACGCACAACAGAAAATGTCAAACACAACAACCACACGTTAAATCTAAAAATGAAATGCAAGTGTGATTGTGAAGGAATGCACACATGAGCAATCATGAAACAAATGCATAACAATTCAAATGCATGTAAGTGTGTGAGTGTGCAACAATCAATGCATGTCAATACAAATGCATAAGATATGAGTGTGTGCAACTAAATCTCTTCAAGAGTTAAGAACAAGTGAACTACCTCTCTTGAAGCTCTTTGGGATGACCAGAAGCATGTATTCAAGAAAACCACACTTGGAGAACCTATGTTACCCGTTATATAAACATCCCCAATGTGATTTGTCATGAAATAAGCTAATCATAAAAATGAGGTTCTTACAACTTTGTCCCTCACCTATACCTAAGTAGTGTTCATGATGTCTTACAACCCTCCCACTACGTCTAGGTGATAGTGTATCCTAATCAGGAACCATCTAACTCTCAGATGTTTGTGGATCAACAACTCTTGTTGATGAAGCACTAGTCTTACCAGGGCTCTAACTCATTCAATACAATCTTAGAACGAGGTTTTGTTGGGGTTTATGCCATAAAAGATGTAATTTGTAAATGGATTTATGAAATAAATAAAAGAAAAGTTCAATTCATTCTTGTTGTGTTGTTTATTTGATAACTTGTGTATATAGTACCATCCTAGATTGCCGGATGTAATCTCGAACTGTGTATATGAGTGTCATATACGGATGGATACAGTAAGAGACGTGCAATCTAAAGAGTCCATAGATAGCAAATAAAACTGAATACTTTATTTGTGGTTAATCTATAGCTGTGGTCCATTCCGTAATGTACGATGATTCTATCCTGAATCATTGATATGAGATATGAGAATTGAGGCACCTTGTATGATGTGATCATATACGACTGGGCCATGATCTATATGAATCTCTCGCCATGATCTATATGAATCTCTCACCAAGATCCTTTTACTGATGAGATTCATATATATCAACTAATGATGGCTATATGTGGGTGATCTTAATCCTGAGTGTCTTATCGACTCCTTCAGGTTAGATCGTGGTCTTTGATATACCATGGGTGAGGTCAGATGCAATTCCTGATCAATATACTCCGTATATTGGGATTGCGGTTTGGCTTGTGGCTGGGAAGGTATGTACATAATAGTGGAATCCACTCCTTCTTGTGAGAAGTAGATGGTAGTTCCCTTAAGGGTTGATTTGGGGCTTGGACAATATGAGCGCTCTCCTAATTCCGTGAGGAAATAGGATTTATTGTTCATTAGAGAATCAACGGTACTTAAAGGATATATGTAATAAGAGGGGTATAACGGACATTATGACCCAGCTCTAATTATGAACTACTGTGGAGGATCACACCATGTGTAATAGCTATATCGATAGACACCGAGTTGTATTGGTCTGTGTAAAAGCGTCTACAGTTGAGAGAGTGCAGCTTCAGATTTTTAGTGGAATAACACCGGAGTTAATAATCAAGGAATATTAATTAAAGAGTTTAATTAATGATTCTGAGGATTATTGAAGCTCAAAATACTGTGGGTCCATTAGGTCCCCTTGCTTGCCCGATCGATTTAGGTAACAAAGGTCACGGTTTATTAATTGGATTGTCCAATTAATTATGTTACGAAAGTGACACATATTTATTCGGGAATTAATTGAATAATGAGATTATTTAATTAATGAATAATAGTGATTAAATAAATTAAATAATAAGATTATTTAATTATGTTATTAATCACTAAATGGAGGGTTTCATTTGTTATTTATTTTTTGAATAGTGGGATAATGAGATTATCTCATTTATTAAATAAAATAAATTGAAATATATTTGAATTTAAATTGTTTAAATTTAAATATACATATTATCTTTTTTTGATAAATAAAATATAAATTTTATTTTAAAAGATAAGGTATGGTTATTTGAAAAAGATATAAAAGAGTTATATATTTTTGAAAAACCTTAACCTGATATGCTTACACATATATTAGTGTTAGTATAGGATACAAATACTAAAAGTTGTGCGTGAATCAAATGAAACAAAAGAGAAAAAGAAAAGTGTTGTGCGTGAATGATTTTTCAAAAGAGAAAAAAAAAGGAAAGAGAAAGCACAAGTGTGCTGTGCGAAAATCAAACAAAAGAGACTAAAAAGTGGTTTTATGCTATGTGAAGAAAAATTGCATCAGATGCAATTGGTCATGCGCATGAAATAAAATATTGTGCAAGTGTGTGCAGTGCAAGTGTTGCACAGTGAACAAGAAGAAATAGTTTCTTCTATTTTTCTCTACACCCTCCTAAGTTCCTGAGTACGTGACGTGCCCACACGCAGTTATCAGTCCCGGGATATAGCGAGGAAGATCAGTGGTACAGACCAGGAGCATATCGTAAAGTGAAAGAGCCTCCAAATGTTGGTAAGGTTCTAAATCTTCTTTTAGTATATTGATTACAATTTCCTGTGTTTACATATTGTATGTATTAGTTCTGGAAAAAGAATTGCGATCCTAAGTTCACTGGTCCCAGATCGTTTATGATCTGTATAAAAAATTTTAAAACCTATTTCCACTGCGTTACCAGTGAACGGGGTTCCAACAGGTTTATGGTCACTAATATAATTGTCCTTAAGAAACGTTGCATTTATCGATACAAATACTTTGTTATCTACGGGACTATAGAAGTGTCCACCTCTGGTCTTCTTGGAGTATCCTACAAACAAGCAGACCACATAATTGGGATCTAGCTTTCCAGTTCTGTTTTTCAGTACGTGTGCTGGACACTCCTATACGCGGAAATGTCGTAAACTAGCTTTACGACCATTCCACAACTCAAGGGGAGTCTTAGGAACAAATTTGGATGACACTACATTCAAAATGTATGCCGCTGTTTGTAACGCATATCCCTAGAAGGATTTTCATAATGATGAGAAACTAATCATAGATCTCACCATTTCCATTAGGGTTCTATTTCTTCTCTCCGCTACACCATTTTACTGAGGTGTACCGAAAGCTGTGAGTTGGGAAACTATCCCATGCTCGACCATGAAGTCTTCAAACTCTTGGTCAAGGTACTCACCTCCACGATCCGATCGTAGTGACTTGATAGTCCTACCTAATTGATTCTCAACTTCAGCTCAAAATTCTTTGAACTTTTCAAATGTTTCCGACTTTCATTGCATCAGGTAGACATATCCGTATCTTGAGTAGTCATCTATAAATGTGACATAATACTCATAGCCACCCCTAGCTCTAACATTCATCGGTCCACAGACGTCTGTATGTATGTGTTCTAGTGGCTCTATAGCTCTAAGCCCTTTTCCAGTAAAAGGTCTCTTAGTCATCTTACCTTCTAAACAAGATTCGCAGACTGGTAAGTTGCCAACCTTTAACTCACTTAAATGTCCGTTTTTTACTAGTCTGTCTATCCGTCAATGTTGATATGACCAAGCCTTAGATGCCAGAGATACGTGTCATTATCTGGAGAAATCTTATGTCGTTTAGTTTTTGGTTTTTCAACCTTAAACATTTTGGTGTTAAGCAGTGTAGTATGTATTAACGGTCTTAACACATACAAATTGTTTTCATTAATTCCTGAACAAATATTCAGACCATTATTTCCAATAATAACATACTTATTGTTAAAAGAAACAAAATATGATTGTTCTAACAATTTAGAAACGGAAATCAAATTCCTTGTAAATCCAGGAATATAAAAAACATTGTTTAATAATAAAAAATTATTATTATTACAAAATTGCAATCTTATTGCTCCTACTGCTTTAGCCGACACGACATCCCCCGACCCGATACGCATTGAGAAGGCTCCCTCCTCTAGCTGTGTCAAATAATCAGTCAACTGCAAAGAAGAACAAACATGGTTAGTGGCCTCCGAATAAATTATCTAGGGTGAAGAATCATCTTCCACTAAACAAGATTCAAGAACAAGTAAATCATATTTACCTTTCGTCTTCTTCTTCTTGGCTACCTCCTCCAGGTACTGAGGACAGTTCCTCTTCCAGTGCCCGACCTTGTTACAATGGAAACATTTTCCTTTGTTTTGGTCGGTGGAGGTGCCCTTCTTTTTGCTGTGGGCCTTCTTGGGCCTGGGCTTACCTTTGGCCTTCCCAGCAGACCTCTTCCTCTTTTTATTATTATTAGAGGAGGAAGATGGCTCGGCAATATTTGCCTCACCGGTCTTACCCTTGTTGTCTTTATTCAATGACTCAAAAGTAGCGAGCTCATTGAGCAACTGTGTGAGATTGAACCTTAACTTGTTCATCCCGTAGTTGCTTTTAAACTGATCGAAACTCTTCGGAAGAGTCGTACAGTATGATGCTCACTTGACTGGGTTCGTCAATGGCCTCGCCATTGACTTCTACCGTGTTGAAGTAGGACATCATGCTCAGGATATGTTCCTGAACTGATGTACCTTCCTTCATGCGAGCGAGCATAGCGGAAAGAATAGCTTCGTGTCGCTTTTGCTCAGAGGGCTGCTCGAACATAGCTTGTAATGACTCCATGATATCGAATGCTGAAGTCATTGCTTCGTGCTTTGTGACAAGCACGTTTGTCATAGAAGCCAACAGATATGTTCGGGCCTTTTCATCAGATGAGACCCATCGTTGGTATGCCTCACAAACAGTTCGTATAGGCATTGGCAGTAGGCACCGGAGGACATTCCTCTGTAAGCATAAACTTGAGGTCTTTGGTGACCAATATTGCATTAATATTAAGTTTCCACTTAGTGTAGTTATCACCAGTTAATTTGTCGTTTGCGAGAATTTGAAGTAATGCAGAGGACATAATTGCTGAAATAAATAAAATATTCATTCAGTCATTTATTCAAAAACAAGTGCGAGTACTTTGGCATAAATTTAAACATGATGCATGAACATATTTAATGAACTAGAAATACCCAAAAATAGTTACTATACCACGACAATCCAACATACCACAAAGAAGTGCCGCCTTAGGTCGGTCAAGTCTTTGCATGTTGGACCGAGTCATTCTCAATCAAATGATATTCTAGAATAACTCTTATTCCATATCATTCAACTATCGTTTATTCAGTCAGGTTTTTAATTAACAAAACTTAATCAAAACATTCGTGAGTGTAACCCACAATTTCAGATCTCACGAGCTTGACTCGAGAATTGCCGCCTTAGGGTCGGTCAATCCCGCAATACCCTCAGAAATCCTATCCATTAGGAAGTCAACCTTGGTATTGATCTTTGTGGAAACCATCCTTAGGGAGGACGAAAGCAAAGCCGTCACGAGGCCCCACTCGGATCTCACGGTGTTGAACTAATGATGGAGACTGCAGGATATATATGTCATATATCCCTCCCCCACTCACTATTTAATAAACATTAGGGTTTTCTATTATCCGTTAATGCACCTAGACTCTACAGGATCAAACAGCTAACTTTAATCAAGTTATCTAACGTATTAACAAATTCATTATTAGAAATAAATTCTAATTAACTAATAAATTATTAATGATTTTTAACAATTAAAAATCTAATATATTAGTGAATAATCTAAGCCTTTGTAAACTATTTACTAAGGTCAGATTATTATGATAGTATTTACCAAGTTTTAACTATTAAAACTCTAACACTTTATTCGGTTCATTTATTATTAGGTCATTAATCATATTAATACTAATTACAATAAATGACCCTATTAATCTAACTTGTTAAACACTTTAATAACTAGATTAATATTAATGAGAATTAACAAGTTTTCTAACTATTAAAAAATTAATCTCATTTTCATAGCCAATAATGTATTTACTTATTTTAATCATATTAAATAAAATATTAGGCTATGATACATGTATAACATATCAAATATACTTGTGTAGGCACATCTAATCTAAATGACTTACGTATGCATAACAATGCTTTTATTATCACATAATATAAAGTATACATGAATTGACCGAGTACTTTGGATTATTTAACCTAAAATATTTAGAATTTAAAATTACAAAAATACTCCTAAGGCATTCCTTGGTCTTCTTGTAACTTCAGAAATCTTCTAGTCTCTTCAGGTCACTCCGATTTATCTCATGAATCATTCTTCTCGATTTTTACAGGTCTTCAATATAGGTTCCAATTTTTTCTTTTTACAATACAATAATAGTAAAAATAAAAAATATATAATACAACCTATGAACCCTAAATCCACAGTACAAAATTATTAGCGATCAATCATGTTTTTGTAAATTAACAAATTTAATATACATACACAAACAACATACAGTCAATTTAAACAGTGCCTACACAATCAAACATACGGGAGTATCGAAAACAATTTCCTGTTCCGAAAAAAAATTTGGCTATGATACCAATTGTTGGAATCTCGTTCATTGGTAACGCATCGGAAATATGTTTTAAAAAATTTTATACAGATCGTAAATGATCTGGGACCAGTGAACTTAGGATCAAAATTATTTTTTCGGAACTAATACCTACAATATGTAAACACATGAAATTGTAATCAATATATATATATATATATATATATATATATAATTTAGAACCTTACCAACGTTTGAAGGCTCCTTCACTTTATGCAATATGCTTCTGGTTTGTACCACCGATCTTCCTAGCTATTCCCGGAACTGGTAACTGTGTGTGGACGAGTCACGTACTCATGAACTTAGGAGAATGTAGAGTAAAATGAAGAAGAAATTTTTTCTTCCAAGAGAAAAAAAAACTTAGAACAACTCTTATTCTTAAAAAAATATTATAATTTATTTTCAAATAGTGCACGACCTGCACTTTTTTTCTTTCTCTCTTTCTTTTCACGTGCACAACAAAAATTGCACACACCAAAATCAACTCTCTATTTAGTGATTAATAATATAATTAAATAATCTCATTATTTAATTTATTTAATCACCATTATTAATTAATTAAATAATTTTATTATTCAATTAATTTCCGAATAAATACGTGTCACTTTCGTAACACAATTAATTAACCGTGACCCTTGTTACCTAAATCGATCGGGCTAGCAAGGGGACCTAATAAACCTACAGTATTTTGAGCTCCAATAATCCTTGGAATCATTAATTAAACTCTTTAATTAATATTCCTTGACTATTAACTCCGGTGTTATTCCACTAAAAACCCGAAGCTGTACTCTCTCAACTGCAGATGCTATTACACAGACCGATACAACTCGGTGTCCATCGATATAACTATTATACATGGTGTGATCCTCCACAGTAGTTCATAGTTAGAATTGGGTCATAATGTCCGTTATACCCCTCTAATTACATATATCCTTTAAGTACCATTGATTCTCTAATGGATAATAAATCCTATTTCCTCATGGAATTAGGAGAGCGCTCATATTATCCAAGCCCCGAATCAACCCTTAAGGGAACTTCCATCTACTTCTCATAAGAAGGAGTGGATTCTACTATTGTGTACATACCTTCCCAGCCACAAGCCAAACCGTAATCCCAACATACGGAGCGTATTGATCAGGAACTGCATCCGACCTCACCCATGGTATATCAAAGACCACGATCTAACCTGAATGAGTCGATAAGACACTCATGATTAAGATTACACACATATAGCCATCATTAGTTGATATATATGAATCTCATTAGTAAACGGATCTTGGTGAGAGATTCATATAGATCATGGCCTAGTTCTATATGATCACATCATACAAGGTGCCTCCATTCCCGTATCTCATATAAATGATTCATGATAGAATCAGCGTACATTAAAGAATGGACCACAGCTATAGATTAACCACAAATAAAATACTCAGCTTTATTTGCTATTTATGGACTCTTCAGATTGCACATCTCTTACTATATCCATCCGTATATGACACTCATATACACAGTTCGAAATTACATCCGGCAATCTAGGATGTTAATATATACACAAGTTATAAAATAAACAACATAACAAGAATGTATTGAACCTTTTCTTTTTATTTATTTCATAAATCCATTTACAAATTACATATTTAGGGCATAAACCCCAAAATATGTTTGGTCTTTGGTTTTAAATAATGAGGAGTTATAAACCCAATTATATAATGTTCTAAAATGTAAATCCAAAGGGTCTCACAAAACAAATGTTTGTTCCCTACAAAACAAATAGTGAGTGATATCAACTACAGGAATAAATTATGAGAATAGTCATGGAAACTAGGGGTGGGCACGGTTCGGTTCGGTTCGGTTTTGGCCAAATCCGTATTGAACCGTTATATTTTCGGTTTTCGAAAACTTGAATCGGTTTGAACCGTATTGGACCACAAAACCGAATTGAACCGAACACCTTTATCTCGGTTCTGTTCGGTTCGGTTTAATTCGGTTTTGGGCCTATTGGGCCTTGAGGTTTTTTTTTTTTTTTTTTTTTTCAATTTTTGTATCCTTTAACGGTCCTATTTTTATATTTAAACCTTTGGCCTTTGGGCAATTAATTTTGAGCTATTTTTTTCAACAATCCCTTACATTCAAAACACATCTAAATAGACCACATTACTATTTAACTAATCAAATTTAGTCCAATTCAATCATAAGTACTTCTTCAATAGTTACCATTCTACCAAATTCAGTCCATACATTTCATAGAATGATAGAAGTCCAAAATAAAATAAGATCATACATAAATAATCCAACATACAATCTATAATAAAATTTGTATTTTTTTTATATTTATAGTTCGGTTCATCGGTTCGGTTCGGTTTTAGAAGGTCTAAAACAGAAACCGAACAATATTCTATACGGTTCATTCGGTTCGAACCGAATTAAACCGAACTCAACCTTAAAACCGAACCAAACACCATATTCAGTTCGGTTTGGGTCGGTTCGGTTCGGTTCGATTCAATGAACCGTGCCCACCCCTAATGGAAACCAACAAAAAAAATGATTTGAGATACCTATAAATCAAGTAATAAATGAGAGTAAAACAAATAGTGAGTGATGTGTTATATATCAACTATGGGAGTAAATTATGAGAATAGTCTTGGAAAGCAACCAAAAAATATGATTTCAGATGCCTAAAAATCAAGTAATAAATTATAATAAATTAAAATAATTATTATGTCTCCTAAACTCATTATGAATGAAAAAATAGCATTTTTGTTTTCATTGTCTTTATCTTGTTGCCACAATAATACACTTTTTTTTTTTCTAATTATTGTTCCTCCATATTAACAAACAAAAAACAAAAACCAATGTCACGTTGACAAATTGAGTGTGTCATCTTATTTGGAGAGAAAAGCAAAGAGAGGAGACTCTCCACCAAGATTTTTGAAAACTGTTGGACTGGCGGTGAGGTTTTCGAGGGGCTACAATAGTTGTCATTTGGTATTTGAAAGTGACATGAAAATAATCTTATTAACTATTATCTCCATAGCATTAGCATTGGAAATTTAAGCTACATTTTGTCACAAATATAATATCATACTTGAATTCGCATAATTAATAGTCATTTTCATACTTGAATCCGGGTTCTTATCAGTCAAGCTTCAAATTTATTAAGCCGTGAATGAATCAACAGTCTAACTTAATTTTCATTTTCATGAATTGAAACACGGCTACTGAAGTGGCATCAATTTCTTTCTTTGTTGAAGAAAATTTTGTATACAGGTATAAACCATTCTTTCTCCAATATCCAATGGAGAATAAAAATTAAGTTGATGTTACTTTGGTCACTGTTGTTGCATCAACTTGTCTTGTTATGTAATTACTTGAAAATCATCCTTGACCCCGACTCCCCCGCGACCCTCGAATCAAATTCTGTAATCAACAACTGTTGCCAATGGGGGCATCAATCTTCCTCATCCTCTTCAAATGGAAGTGGCACTGTCTTGACAGCCCTGAACTTGCCAGCATTATTTAGATGCTCATTCTCCAATCTGGACCATTAAAACAATTCTTTTAATTCAACTGTTGAAAGGCGTGTTGATGTAGAGAAATGCACAAGTACAAACAATAATGAAAGATTAATCAACTTTTTATTTGGTTGGTCTCCAATTTATACCTGAAAAAGTTCCACATTCCTCTTCTAATGACTTCAAGTGCTGCTAAAAATAACCCGGTTATTCTGTAATCAACATGTTCGAAACTCGAATGGAGTACAGTTTGTAACCAAGCAAGCCTGAGAATGAGGTTCAATCCCTGCATAGTAATAAATAACAAATTTTGTTTCAAGTCAGCTTTGAAATGGAAAAATGACATGTAAATGCATACTTTGTTTTAGACAATATCTATTCTTGGTACTATCAAATTAGACCAGGAATCAAACCTTCTACTTTCTGAAATGACATCATTAGTATAGAATATGTTCATGGTTCTGTTTTCCAATTCTTATCTTGATCTTCTCAAATTTTCATCTTTCAGTGAGAATCAGTTGTTAGGTGCTTATAATCCAGGACCATGAAAATGAGTTAAAAATCAATGAAGACATGGCATGATTATCAGAACATAATATATACCATGCAGAAGTAGTAAATGATCTTTCGACGAAGCATTAAATCATTCCTTAGCCAAGGGTTCTTGGAATTCACTTGTAGCAAACCCCAATCCTTTACAAAGTCCCAATACAATTGGTAAACTGTTGCAAGCACTTGAAACCACCACTACAAGACACAACCATCCAACACTCCCTTCTTTTTCATAAGCTACTTTAGCTCCTGCTGCTAACATTGCTGATACATATTTGCCTAGATTCACTAGGTGGCTTGTCTCCCCTTCATCAAACCAGCGCCGCGCACACTGCATACCCAATTCAGATCATCCTTAATTTGTCAGATAAATTTATTTCAAAGAAAACAAATTGAAGACATAATTAGTAATATATATATATATATATATATATATATATATAGATATACCTGCATGGCCCTCCAGTAATAGGGTAGGAAGGACACTGCATAAGCGAAATCCCTGTAATGTTTAGCTTTCATGCAATAACCGTAGTCCTGAGTTTTGTAGCTACTGGTTATGTAGTAACATGCTACGTACTCTAGGTTTCTCAGCATTGGCACCTATACAATTATAAAATTGTTAATTAGGTAATTAAGCTATTGATGATGAGCATTTCAATTTGGATTTCTAACACTTAATTAGATCATAAATTTACCTGACTGCAAAGTTGATCAGCCATGAAGAAGTCCAGCATCAGAACCTTATAAAGAGGTGATAGGATGATGTTCCTAATCACACAAAGGAACTGGTAACGGCTTGATCGGTAGACAATGTTGAAGGGGCACACAAGCAATACTGTGGAAAACTGCACATATAGATGAAATTTTCATAAAATTAGCTATGTGCAAGAAATATTATTCAAATGTACTATAGTTTAGTTAGTGTTCATATCTAAAAATATGCCATAAGACAGAAAAAATTACCAATAACAGAAGACCGGGAATCGCTTGAACTTGAGTATGCGAATACCCTTTTGTGAGTAATGTCAGATGAATAAACATGACTCCCACAACAGCAGTCATTGATGTGGTACATATCAAGAACATGTCCCTGTACTTAAGTTCCTTGGTAGGAGTCAGTTCAAAGATGAAGCTATAGTTAATACGGGTTTTCTTCCACATAAAAACGTTGCAACCGTACAGAAACAAGTGTAGAAACAACAAGCTAAACATGCTGCAATAGAGAAATTTTCCCAGTTAGTTTCCTTCAACAAATTATCAGAATTTCAAGAAAAATATATCTTAAAATGTGAAAATTTTCAGATGCAAGATTTCCGGTACGGAATCCTCTATTGCTACCGGTCTAATAAGTATCCAATAAGTACCAGTAATAATCGAGGATTCTATACAGGAAAACCCGTACTGGAAAGTTACTCCTTAGAATCAACGTTCTAGTATGCGCTAGGCGCCATTCGTACGGTAAACTGGCGCCTAACGACTAGACCGCATAGGCGGTGAAGCCGAATTAGACAAAACAACGCCATTTTGGGCCAAAATGGTGTCGTTTTGAAAAAAAATATTTACCGGGTGGAATTAACAGCGTTGACTCCGCCTAGCCTGCCTAATCGGGTGCCTAGGCCGCCTAATCGGGCACCTAGGCCGCCTAGGAGCTTGGCTCCTAAGGCCTAGCCTAGGCAGCCGCCTAAGCTGATTACTAGAACCATGTTTAAAATGGTCACTTGCCTAAGTACAGGGTAGACAGTTTCCATGTAGACAGTATCTGGTTGTGGTCTGTACATTCCTGTGATGTGAGCCATGATAACATATCCAGCTAGCAGAGCAATAAAGCATCCAGTGAACAGCCCTGATTGAATTTGAAGAAAGTTAATTAGTTAATTCTTATTCAATAACTCAAATTTAAACAGTGTTAAATATATTGTGTATAGCAATTATTATGTCCAAATTGTATATAGCTTGTTAATGGATTTTTTTTTAAGGTTCAACTCCTCGTACAGTCTAATTTGTTTCAAACATTATAATGGTATGGTATATGGGATCTGAGCTTTTTATCTCCACCAAAAAAAAAAAAAAACAAAGTAAACTAGGTAGTGGCCTAATGGGTCCATACTTTTGTTTTCTTTAAAGCTCACCATTAAAAAGGACCGATTAAAAAAAATTAAGTTTGTTAATCATATTATTTCAGTGATTTGTTTTTTCTTAATTTGTTTTGAAGAACTTACCAATGAAGAAAGTTACAGAATGTGATTCTTTGCGTTGATGAGATCTGAGATATTTCATAGCCTTTCTCTTGTCATCTTGAGCAAAGTGTTTGACAAATAACTCCTCAACTTCATCAGCTAAATTCATGACCTGTCATTTCTAAGACTAATCAATAAATTGCTTAACAAAGTTGTACTCCAATATATAGGTATTATAGACAAGCAAATCTAAGTTCCATTTACAAAAAAAATGTGAGGACACACTTTGTGCAGACAAAAACTATAAGATCAATGGCCACTTTGATTTGTCGGTCTGTATTATCCGATGAAAAAGATAGCTAGTGGGAACATATAAACAATCCTCTTATCAAAAGTTCATGTCCACATGTATGCAACATATTTACTTGAGAGTGCTTTATGATTTCAGTTATTTTACCTTGTCTGAGCTGTTGAAATAGGAGCTCTCCACTACTTTTAGATAGATTGGAAGGATTTGTTTTCCAGTAACCTGAGATTAAAAAAAAAGATTATAATTTTTAGTTACATTTACTGACAAAAATGAAAATGCTATATGACTGCACAAACCATTTATAATTATATACTTACTTTGTCGAACTTCTTCAAAATCTTTATGAAAGCAAGCATATTCAAGTTCCTGAAAAAGAAAATTCATTATGTATTAAAAGTTAAAAATTCAATAATGCAGTAGAGCTTTGGATTGATAATGATGTGTTAATTAAGATGATTGAAAATGGTACCTGTAGGTCTTGAGATAACCCAAGCCTTTATAGAGCTCAATGAGAGCTTTTTTGATCATCTTCTCTGCATGATGCAACTTGGTTTTGTTGATGTGCAACTTATTGTTGTTACCTTCAGGATTTTTTTTTGATGACTGGTTAACTAAATCTTCAAGCAAGTAACTCATTGCTGAGAAGGTACGAGATGGTGTTGTTAGAGGAATATTCAGTCTCAGTTTCTTGCCTTGGCAATTGAAAACACGACCCGAAAGTGTCCTGATTTTGTTATCCTCCTTTTTCATTCTAATTGATTTTCCCTCCATGTCTTCTTCGAATCTCGAAGAGTCTGCAAACGATTCATCATTTATTTCCAAGTCATCTGGGGTGTTGTTGTCCTGCAGTTGTTGCTCTTGCTCTGTTCCATCTTTGATGGATTCCTCTTTTTTAACACAAGAAAATGAAAATGAAACACATTTGTTTTGATTTTGAATTTATATAAAATGAGTACAAAAGTTACATACCACAAGAGATGGTGCCTGAAATAGAAGCATCTTCCTTGGTGTCCTGCTCGGAAGAAGCTCCTTTGCTGTCGCGGTGCTGCCTGATCGCAGTATTAAGTTCAATGAGAATCTCCATCTGCTTCTTCAAAGAATCACCTCTGTCCATAAACTCTTTCTCCTTTGCTTTGTAGAATTGGTTCACTTTGTTGAGTTGCATGTCTAAACATGCAAAGAATTCTTTGGTGGCATCAGTATCAGCAAATTGCTCTAGCAGTTCTGTCTCATACATGTCTTCCTTGCTAACTGAACTTGCAAGTTTCTTGTGCACCTATTCATCATCAACAACCATATATTAAAAGAAAATACTTAAAAATTTATATTAGAGAGAGAGAGAGAGAGAGAGAGAGAGAGAGAGATAATTACCTGAATAGGATCATGATCTCTATGATGGTGATGACCAAATAGAGACAATTTGCCAATAGAGGAAATCAAAGTGTCAGCTAAAGAAGGGTGTTGTTGGTTCTTGTTGAGTGTACTAGTATTATTAATACTACCATTGTTGATATTATTGTTATTAATGTTAAGGAGATGGATTTTCTTGAGGTCTTTCTTGAGTTGCCAATAATCAACAAAGGCTTCTTTCCATTCAGGGACAAGCTGGCCTTCAAATTGCTTAGAGAACTTCACCATTGTTTTGGTGTCTCAAATTTTCCTCTGGAGATGATCAGAGAAAAAAAGAGAGAGCCAACAAGGTAAAGATGTGAAGAAGTGTGTGTTGAATGGAAGGGCATGAAGAGATTATTTATGGTTATGAGAGAAAGGAATATATGATTGATGTAGTGGTACAGATGCTTGACAGCACATTCTAAAATATCCTTGGCACTTATACTATACTATGCACTCTGCTTTCCCCCACTTGAGCTGCAGCTACTCATCAGGAATTCGCCGGAAAATGACCTAACCGCTACTGGCTGGATTTCATCACTTCTACCCCAACGACAACAACATCATCTTCTTCTTCTTCTTCTTCTTCTACTTCTCATCATCATCAATTTTTTCAAAAGCAACTCATGTCACTTATGACAACTTTCTAATGTTTACCACCCTCTTCAATTTAAAGGTTCTGGATACTGTTAAGCTGACTATATAACGTTACATAGTTTGTTATCTAAAGTTACACATGGCTTAACACACGTGTTAACATAAACCTTAATTTAATTCCGATTTTATTACATTACAACTTTTCAAATGCATGATAGATGGAAGGAAGGAAGGGGTAATGTGGAAATTTGGTCAAATGTCTTATTGCTGCTTGTTTGTGGAAGTGAAGCTAATTGGTTGCTTCTAGTACAAAGACACAAAGATGGAACTCTAATTAGACCAGCCAGATTTCCACTAATTCAGGATAACAACAGGTTTCAATTATTTACACATATCTAAATATTAAATAAAATAGAGATGATACATGATCTATTAATTAAGGTTATTCAATCATTTAGTTTCATACACACCCTTGTCAATTTATCAATCTTTTTTGACTAATTGATTCTTTAGTTCATTGTTGGATCACCTTTGCTTTATTTTAAGTTGTATCCCGTAAGAAAAAAAAACCTATTAAAGTTGTCAATCAAGACGGAGTTTAAATTTTGGTATTTATGATGTATAACTAGTACAAACTTAATAGTTTATTTAAATAACATCAAAAATGTGTTTTTAATAAAAATATGCTTCAGACATAAATACAAAATAAGTCACACGTTTTACGTCTTTTATTATTTCATTTGATTGAGACTTAATTTTTCTTAACTTCTTAAGTCTCATATTTTTTTGATAAACCTACAAAATCAGCACAAAAAATGTTATTTTGGCCCACTAACTTTTATGAGACAATTTTTAAATTTAGAGATAAAAATACGTAATTATATACTGTGACTCTTTCACAAAATATATCGGTTTAGCAAAAATAATTAAAGGGCTTAAATTGATATGATCTTTTTGAACATCATGGAAGTTGATATGACTACTACAAAATTCAAAAATGGAGAACAATTAAAAAAAAAATCCATTGAACCTTTGGAAATATGGTGAACAAAGAATCATTAAGGGAATACAGTAACAACAAATAACTTTTTTTTTTTTATGAATTAAGGATTACACAAGATATTCAAAAACAATTAATTAGTAAGAGAATATATTGTTGACAAAACCATTCATGTGAGGAGGGCATAATTCTAATAGATAAAGTACTAATTCCAATGAACAAAATCTAGTTAGGATGATCAGATCTAAAAGATAAGAAAAGAAAACACATAGAATGTGGTTGGGATAAACAATAATACTATATAATTGAGAATAGTAGTGGTTCTCGGCTGCTACTATTACTACTAGTAGTAGAGAAATACTAGTAGTAATGAGAGTGGAGAAGCTTCCATGTTATATTCTCTTAATTGTTCCACCAACTTGTCAATATGAGTAACTTGCCAAAAAATAAAAATAAAAATTACAAATTAAAATCAAAATCCAAAAAATTAAAAAAGAAGTCTCTCTCTACATGAGTTGGCTTGGATTGATGTCTTTTCTTCATAGACATGGATTGCAACAAGCACCAACATTATAATTGTGGAAAACTGACCGCGTGCTTTTGGTGGCTGACTCAAAGATACGCCGTACCATCTTTCTCACTTTTGTTTTCTTTTTCTTCTCTTTTTTTTAAAGAAAAAAAAATTACATTTATATAGTAACTCTAATTAGAATTATTATTGATATAATTTTCAAACAATCAAAAACATATATATATATGAGACCTTATACTTTTGAGGATTTTAACATTTTTTTAATTTCCCAAAGGAATGTATATCTCATAAATTGTGTGATGATATTTTTAAGTTTTAATAAGAGGATATACGATTCTTGTTGACGGTGATTTTTCGTCAACAGGGTTATTGATTGATCAAAGGATTTTATTTGTAATTTGCTAATAATGAGATGCAAAATGATATGAGCAAGGAACACAATTTTACGTAGAAAACCTATGAGAAAGGGAAAAAACCTCGGGTGCTGTGACAGTGAGAAAAGTTTATAATGAAAAAAGAGTTTACACATCTCTGCTTTCTTTTTTTCTCTTGATACTACTCTTCAACGTTTGTGTGTATATATATATATATATATGTATGTATCTTTTTTTTTTGTAAATGCTATCCACTACGTGCTGGAGACAGATTCTAGGTCGGTTTTGGTGCTTAAGGAGGGGATCAATCTGGTTGTGGGGAATGGTGAAAGGATTCGGTTATGGGGCGAGCTGGTTTGGAACTCTATTCCTTGGAAAATGGCTTTTCCTAGGATTTATGCTCTTGCTAATATAAAAGAGGGGGTGATTAAGGATTATGGGAGTTGGGATGGAACTAGCTGGAAGTGGAATGTGGAGTTGAGGAGACCTCTTTTCGGTTGGGAGTTAGACCAATGGAAGGCTTTTGTTGCGATTTTGGAATGCATTACCATCCGAAATTTGATCCCGGATACTATGGCTTGGTCTTTTAATGCCAACGGCCTTTTTTAGTGGGATCATTTCGGAAATGTCTTGAAGAGAATTTGGCTGATGGTGTTCAAATATGCAATCTTGTCTGGCAATGTATTTGTCCCCCGAAAGTTGAAGTGTTTGTTTGGCAAACTTTAAGAGGTAGGGTGATGGTAAAAGATCTCATGCAGAGATTTGGCTACCAAATTTCTAACTTAAATTGTCAACTTTGGAATAACTCAGTTGAGTTAGTGGATCACCTATTTCTTTACTGTGTGTGGTCTGCCTGCATGAGATGGTGGGATATGGAATATTGCTTTAATAAGTCTTTAGGAGATTGGCTCATGGAATGGCAGAGTTTATGTCCTTGGGCTAAGAGCGGGAGAGCATGGATAGTGAGGTTCTTTGCGGTTGTTTGGACAATATGAGAGTGTAGAAATCAGTTGATCTTCAACAGAAAGGTAGCGACCTTGTCGTCTTCAATTAATACTATAAAATTTATAGTTACTTGGTGGTTTAAACACCATGGCAAGGGCTAGCAGAGACTAGATTTCGACTATGCTCCTCAATCTAAAGGAGTCTTATGTCGATGTAGAGGTGAAAAAGAGTTCGAATCCTGCAGTATGGCGTCCTCCTCCCTCGGAAGCCTTTAAATTTAATGTTGATGGATCGGCAAGAGGCTCTCCGGGGCCGGCTGGTATAGGTGGAGTTATGAGGGATTCCAGAGGGAAAGTGTTGTGTCTTTTTTCTATTTCTCTTGGTTCTCAAGATGCTAACATGGCTGAGATCAGGGCTATTTGAAAGGCCTACGAGATCATCTTGACTAATCTCTTTTTTGTTGGTCGTCCCATATCCATCGTTAGTGACCTAAAAGTGGCCGTTTCTTAGGTTAACAGTGAGTTTTTTTGGTAACATTAACCATGTTAATACGATCTATGACATTTGTAGCAAGCTGAATTACCTCACACGACAGTTATCTACAACTCGAGAGCGACTAACACTTTTGCAGATTCGCTAGCTAGAAGAGGTTCTAGCATGAAAGGGGATATCCTGCATTGTGAGAGATAGTTGTTTCCTTTCTCTTTTCTCCTCCGGTCTGGGTGGCATGAAGTCTGTCTCTGTTTTTCTATGTTGTGCTTTTTTCCTGTCTTTTGTGCTGGTGTTGTTTTCTTACCTCCCCTGTTCTTGTGAGTTTTGTGGGTCTGTGGCGACCTTGTGTGGGGTTGGTATTGTTTCTGCTTGCTTTGTCGGGCTATGTTATAATATGGTTGTTCAAAAAAAATATATATATATCCTCTTTACAGTGGAAAAATGAATGATATTTATACACATTTGTAAGTTGTAACCCTAGACTTGTCGTGCAAGTAGTTGACTTGCAGAATCTCACTGTGATTCTCCTTCCCTTTTAAGGTTATCTCATAGTGAATGCGGTTGACATTGTGTTTGATTTGAGCTCCAATTCCTTTTAGAGAAGATATGGTTGTTTCCTAATTGAAGTGTGATTATTGGCCCTTGCATTTTAGCCAGATCGCTGGGAATTAATGAGGTACACTGGATTCAAATCTGGCTGAATGATCCTTATTGGTGAAATGTTCTGGCCGACAGGAATCTCATTCTAGTGAGGCTCTCTTTTTCCCGAGTCATTCCTCCCGGGCTCTACTGTTCGGTTATTTGGCAAGGCTTCCACTCGGGCGGAGGGTTGTATGATTTTGATGGATGTGGCTTTTCTATCTTGCCACATCAGCTTATTAGGTCGACTAATTATTCACCTATAACAATTCTAAAGAGAGCTTCATTGTGATTCAATGCTCACATTGCAAATTGAATCGCATTTACTTGAAGATCATATCATATGATGTGATAAAAAAATTGAAAAGTATAAATGATTGAATATTCACATCTTATAACATGATATAAATGACTCGGATGTTTTACATTCAGACATATTGAAACATTTTTTTTAAAAATTAATGTAATACCTATTATCAACTTATCTATTTCAAGCTCTTTACTTTTGAAGTCATAGATATAATAAGTTTAGAACATCTTCAATGCAAGAGTGGCTTGTGAAAAAAGATGTGCCAAATAGGATAAATAATCAGTCTATTAAAAATGTATCTCCAATGCAGCTGTGCATATTCAACCTCACTATGATGTGGTAAAAAAAATATTAGATATTGTCAATATGACCGTCTATTTTTAGACGGCATGTTGCACAACTATTTTTAGTATGTAAACCACTTTTGTTTGGGAAATACTCTTAAAGCAACATTGTTCTATTCTGTCCAATGCATATGCCCAAATCCCAATCTTACGTTTGTTGTTGACATGTGGCAATGAGATTGGTAATCCAATCTGTAACTGCCATGGGATTTTACAATCTCCCTCCTCTACAAATTCGGGGGGATAGAATTAGATATTTAACTTTTATAAAAAAATTCTATTTGACTTTTGAAGAAGGAAATCAATAAAGAGAAAAGAACAGCTACTCTCGCATATCACCCAGAGGGAATGACTGCTCAGAGGAAGGAAGGTGTTCAACCTAGACATGACGTCTGTTTGATTCGAACTGGCGAACCGTACCAGAACAGTATGAAAAAAACCTAAAACGGAACAGGAACAGGTACCGGTACCGGGCGGTTCCAGTTCCTGTTCTAAACTTTGAGGAACCATCCCGTTCGAATTGGACTAGAATCAGCGGTTCCGATTCCGATTCCGGTTCCGGTTCGAACCGGTAGTTCCAACATATATATATATTTTTATTTTTATTTTTATTTTTATTTTTTTTAAAACCCACTCTACCGGTCTACCCTAACCACCCACACCACTTTCTTTCTCTCTCACAGTCTCTCTTTCTCTCTTTTTCTTTCTCCCTTTCTTTCTTTCCTTCTTTTCTTCTCGTCTCCGACGGCTGCTGATCCCTTAGTCAGTACACCGATCCCTTCTTCATCCGTCGCTGATCTCCTCTTCATCGTCCCCGATCTCCGATCCACTTTCTTTCTCTCTCTCACAGTCATTCTTTCTTTCTCTCTTTCATTCTTTCCTTCTTTTCTTGCTGTCGCCGACGGCCGCTGATCCTTTGGCCAGTACGCTGATCACTTCTTCATCCGTCGCCGATCTCCGATCTCTTCTATGTGTGTGTGTGTGTGTGTGTGTGTGTGTGTGTGTGTGTGTGTGTGTGTGTGTGTGTGTGTGTGTGTGTGTGTGTGTGTGTGTGTGTGTGTGTGTGTGTGTGTTTTGGGCCGGAATCGTGGAAAGGGAGGTTCCGGTTCCGATTCCCCCGAAACAGGAACTGTTCGTGTGTGTGTGTGTGTGTGTGTGTGTGTGTGTGTGTGTGTGTGTGTGTTTTGGGCCGGAATCGTGGAAAGGGAGGTTCCGGTTCCGATTCCCCCGAAACAGGAACTGTTCGGAACCAGATTGGGTATTTTAGGTGTAGGGTTTGATTGAGTATTTGGGATTTTGGGCTAGAACCATGGAAAGGGAGGTTCCGGTTCCCCTGAAACAAGAACTGCCGGTTCCGAATCGGAACCGAATTGGAACCAAAACCGGCGTCATGTCTAGTTCAACCAAAAACAATCAGAATATAGACTCTAAGCAAACTTAGTTAATCCATGATCGACAAATTGTTCTATTTAATAATATTTTATATTTAAGAATTGATTTAAAATAAAATTATGTTAAACTAAAAATTTCTAACACATTTTGTTGTTGATTTGTAGGGTATATCAAAAATGTGTTTTTGATCAAAATTCTCATTAGATACAAACACAAAATATGTTGAGTTTTTTTTTTAAGTTATTGGTCGAAACTTATTTCTTTTTAAAAAAAAATCTTAGTTGAGACTTGCATCTCATCTCAATTGAGTGTTTTCTTCTTCTTTTTCACACTTATTTTTTGGAAAATTTTCCAAATAATTTTTTTTTTTAGTTTTTCTTTTTCTGTTTCAGATTTTTTTTTTGTTTTTCTCTCTCTACCTTTTATCTACACTTCTCTCGATCATATTTCAAACAACAAGCTAAAAAAGTTTTTTCAATTTAAGAGATTTACAGATTACAAGGTGAAAATTTTCAAGAGAGAGATTGAAGTATTGAAGGTGGATATATTGTTTTCAACTTGAGAGTGATGAGTTTTGTGAGATAAATTTCTTGAATTTGTTTGATGTGAGAAGAGAGAGATGGAAAAGGAAAGAGAGAATAAAGTGTGTGACTTAATTAGAGGAACATTTTTGGTAACGCACATATTGTCCACAAAATCAGCTACAAAAAAGTTATTAGCAGTTTTACATTCATTTTCACAAAATTATTATTGATTAATAAGTAATTTATATTTATTAAAAATATTTTAAAATAATTAAAATAATCTTATATGCAATTATTAAATCAAAATTAAACAAATTACAACACTTTTATAATACAATCTCAGATTCTGAATCTCAGCAAATTTTGAATTTTAAATCATATTATATCTCGCGTACCATATACAATGTCTCGATCACTAAATACATGTTACATCATATCAAGAAAAGCAAAGTCATGACTTTAGATGTTTAGATATTATTTAAGTTTCTGACTTTCCTGGAACATACTTGCACGACAAAATTAGTTACTTAGAATTACTCTATTTATGTTTTAAATTCCTAGTAGAAATGTGAGTTGAAAGAGAAAAGGAAAAAAAGAAAATGAAGTAGCCATCAAATCCAAGATCTTAGATGTATTGGACCAATTACATGACATGGAAATGATGATCTGATTCAGATTGCAATTTTGGGTGCGCCATTGTAAGCTACCCACCTCTCCTTTCCTTTTGCTTCAAGTCATTAATAACATTATCATCTCACCAATAACATTATCATCTCACCATATATTATATTCTCAGCCGCATGCAAATATTTGATTCGAATATCTGCTTATAGTTCAAGTGGTTATTTATTTATTTTTTTATATCCTAACCATCACAGAGGTTTGAATCACACTTTTATCTATAAATTCATAAAATGTAGGAAGACATTTAATGGGAGTTGCTTTCCAACCCTTATTTGTAACACTTCATCATTTTGTCACATTGATTTTCTAATATTACCTACACTTCATTTTTTGAAATGTTATACTCATTAATATTTTTGATGAATTTCTCCGACTCTATATTATATACTCACTCATTCACTTTTTTAAAAAAGTAAAAATAAACAAAGTTCATTCAAAAACTAGAACAACTATCTCCTATTTTAAGGAATGTTACGCCCAGTTTGAGAATGCTTCCTAAACTGCTTTTGGGGCCAAAAGTGATTCCAAACTGGGTCTAGGGTGTTTGGTAAAATTTCAAGAAAGTGTTTTTAGTCACTTTTGGTTTCCCCAACATCAGTTTTGAGAAGCTATTTTTTGTAGCTTTTAGAAAACTGCTTCCCAAGAAGCAGTAATGAAAAAGCAATAGATTATTGATATATACGCAATATATATATGGCGATAGATAAAAAAAAGTAATAATGTGTTATGGTTATACAAAAAATAAAACAAATTATTTATTTATTTTATGATATGTTTAGGGTCATACAAAAATAAAACAAATTATTTATTTTATAATATGTTTATAGTTACATAAAAATAAAAAAATTATTTATTTTCAAAACATCTTCAATATTCATTTAAGTCTTTTCTAGTAATTGTTTTTGGTTCTCACAGCACTTTTAAAAATCAGTTTACCAACACTCAGTTGGTTCTTTTCACAACAAATCCAAAAGCAACTCTCTCCACAACAGAACCAAAAGCAATTTCCCCAACAGTATAGCAATGCCAAACTAAGCCTTAAAAGTATTCAAATAAGACTTTAGACATATTTATTTCTATGTATCATATTGTATAAGAGTTTAAATGTATTAAAATAATACAATACAATGTTTGACTTGTTTTTTTTTACTATGCATTGCATTGTATTAGCTAATACATTTTAATTGATCTAATACAATGATAGCTAATATAATGAATGGTGTATTAGCTAATACAAAAGTTTGAGGTTGTATTATCTAATACAAAAGGAGAGAAATATGAACATAATAAAAATAATAATAAATATATCAAAATAATAATATTTTTTTTGAAAGAATAATAATAATAATAATAATGGTATATATTAATAATGATAATGATACTAATAATATATATTATACAATAATAATACATTTAATAATAATAATATCGATAATAAATTTTATAATAATAATAATTTTAAAAATAATATAATTTTATTGCAATATTAAATTTAAAGTTAAAAGTAAATTAAATTAATATTATATCAATTTAAATTAAACTAAAATAAAAATAAAATATCATACATGAATGATAGTTTATGTAATAAAAATATCAATTATATATTTAGTATTTTTTTTAAAATATAATACAATAAATATATATTTTATAATATGTTTTTTTATTATAAAAATATATCAATTTTATTAGTTAATAAAATATTGAGGAACAAAAATCACATCCAAACATTGTATAACTTAATACAATCTAGTATAAAATATCACCAAACAAATGATTGTTTAAGAATAATACAGTTCAATGCAAATACAATCCAATTTAACTTAGAGTGGTGCTATTGGCACACCCCCTACTGATCTATTTATGCCCCATTTTTAAATTATTTAGTATTATTTTTTTTCCTTTATCAAAATTACTAAAAAAGACATACAATTTAAGAAAAAAAATATTCAATAAATTAAATCTAATAAAACCCCACATCCCTTTAAAAAAAACCCAAACATTCTTTTAATTCATTTCTTGAAGAAAAAAAATCATAACTCTTAAACCCTAAAATTTGCTTATTACGTAAAAAACATTATGGAAGAGTTTGAGAATGATATCAAACATATGGAAGAATTGTTTGAGAATGATATCAAACATCTGGAGGAATTGTCTGAGAATGATATGAAGCATATGAAGCATCAACAAGAATTGTTTGATAATAATAACAAGTATCTGCAAGAATTTTCAAAGAATGATATCAAACATATGGAAGCAATTCCTTCTCTAGAAGTAAGTTTGAAGTTTACTTTTTGTATTGTTAAAATTTAATATATATATATATATGTTTATACTATACATCTGGAAGCAATTCTTGTCAGATTTCTTCTTTTTCGCCTTCGTTTTGCTGTTTTGGTTCCTCTTTCGGGGTCTTTGTTTTCTGTTTTTTTTTCTGGTCTTCGTGGTGGCTGCTGTTTCTACGTTTTGTCTTTGGTGCGCTGTTTGCTCCTGTGTTTTATGGTTTGTTGTGCTCTGTTATTTAATAAAGTCCTTGCTTCTAAAAAAAAGTATCATTCATTGACTTATTTTTCATTTGGTGATTTCTTAAGGATGAAAGTTTCGTTCATACTAACTTTGAGGAGAATCAACTATTCTTTGTGGACAATACTGAAGCATTTACAACTGATATGGTATGTTTTCACTTGTTAAGTAAGTTTTTAAAGCTCACTTTTTTTTTTGAACACTTACTTTGTTTTTAATTGTAAAATATATAGGTGTTCAATAGTAGAGCAGAATTAATTGAATGGACATGTGCTACTGGAAAGAGATTTGGATTTGTCATTGTTATACGAAAATCAGAAGTAAATGTTAGTAGAAGGAAACCAAGAATACGTTTTGCATGTGAAAGGAGTGGTACCTATAAGCATAAAATTGTGTCCATAAATCACTGGTATTCTCAATTATAACATATAAGGCTTACATGTAAATTAGAACATCAATACTTTTTAAGCATAATCAAACATCATTGCACGTCTGCTCAATTTGTAATATAGATATTTGTTCAGCAATAAACAAAATACAAATAAATAAACCCAAAAACATTGGTGCTGTAACATTCAATGTTGGTGTTCTGTGTCTTAAGGCACAAAGAGAGAGAGAGAGAGATAGCAGTAGAGAGATTGATTTTGGATTCAAATGTTTGTAAACTCTCACTGATCTTGGTAGAATTTATATAAGAATTCAAACTAGTTTGGTTCAAAAAAAACATTCAAATTTCGTTCCCATCTGCAGTATACAAACAAAACTATCAAATTAATAAACTCAAATAAATTAATTTTTAACTTCTGAAAAAAAAAATATAAATCGGATAACAATATAATGTTCAGATGTTGAACAAGCATAACCTTTATGATGGAAAATACTACAATCCAAAAACTTGGAGGTCTCCACTCTTTTTTTTTAAAAAAAAATACTGTACATATTATAAAAGCCAAGAGGCAAGACACAAGACATGCAGCAGAGCACAAGGTAAAGAACAACACAAAGAAAAAACAGAGCACGACCACAACATGTCTGATTGGCCACAACATGTCAAATAAATTCATTATTGTTTACAAATTCATAGGAGAATTTCATGTCGACAGAGGAGAAGAAGACGCCTGACTGAGTCAACAAAACCCTACCTGGTGGTTCCATGTCTGCTGCAACAAAACCCTGTCTGTTGTGTCTTTCTTCTTTGGGTGCTGCTTTGTTTTTCCTTCCCAAGCGTTGTCATTTTGGCTTCTATTGGCATGTTTGTTTTATACAATTGCGATTCACAAATAAATGTCTGCTGCGACGATTTCACAAGATTGAGAGATCGATTTTGTGAGAGAAAGACGAGACAAGAGATAAAAGATCAGAGATAGATAGAGAAATCAGAGATGGAGTTTATTAAGTTTGAAAAATAAGAAAAAAGGGCAGTTTTGGAAATAAATAAAATAAATTAATAAAATGATTTAACTTTATTTAATTAAATCAAAATTTAAAAAATGGGACATAAATAGATCAGTAGGGGGTGTGCCAATAGCACCACTCTTTAAATTAATCCAATATAATCCAGTACAATACAATACAGTATACCAAACAATCCCTAAGAGACAACTCAAATTATATATATCCCTTATACTATATTTAAAGAAGTTAACTATAGTTTTATTATTTAATTTGAGTTAAAAAAGTGAATAGATTACAAATATAGTATCAGTGTATGGAGTTTATGAAACACAAAGATATTTTGGGTCTTTTTTTTTTTTACCAAAGATGTTTTAGGGTTTCTTAAACATAAAAGAGGCAGTGAAATATGTTTTTCGAAAAAAAAAAACTGATTTGTAGCATGTTTAGAACTTTCTTTGACCTTTCTAGCTAGTTAATTTTAATTGAAATTAAATTTATCATTAATATATATTTTTTAAATTGGGGGGTAAAAAGATGGTTGCAATGAACCACTCTAATTAATTAATTACTATCTTTATCTTTCAATCTTTTAGTCAAGCTAGACATTGAAAAAAATAACTACTTTATTATTTTAATAAAATTGTTAGACTTTTGCACATCAGTTCTTAGGATATATGGTAGTACAATGATCGGACGGTTTATGGCCCAAAGTAATATTTAGATCGTTTATATATTGTTTCGGCAGTCCTATTAGTAATAGTTGTAATACTTAAAATAATAATAATAATAATAATAATAATAATAATAGTATGATTGTTAGACTGTTGCAGTCGTAAAATTGTGATCCAATAATTAGTTTTTTTTTAATTATAAATATATATACATATATATATATATAGTCTTTTTACTATCAGTTTGTCCTGATATAAAATATATCAGGACAAAGAATGTGGAGACTTTGAGTCAAAGTATGTAAATCTAATGGTCCACATTCTTCGTCATGATATATTCTATATCAGGACAAACTGACAATAAAAAAATTATATATGTATATATATATTCTATTAATTGAAATTTCCCGAAAGAAATTTTACGGATTCTTTATACCTCCTAAAACTGTTATAGGATTTCACCACCCAACACATGGAGAAATTCATTGGTGTTACGGATTCTTTTTGTTTCTTGTTTTGTTAATTTTAAAAAATGTTTTCTTAAATTTTGTAAATAAATAAAAAAAGAACAAATTAAGAATCCGGTTGGGATGTTGGGACATATGCTGGCATCGTTTTCTTTGTTTCGTTTGATTTTTCTTTTTTCGAATTTCACTGTTCAAATGTGACTGCCCTTGAGTTCTAGTCTTCTTACCTAGTCCATGGCCTAGAAAAAGAATAAATATAGTAGAATGATTCAGTTGACAAATAGTGATATCAGATCGTTCAATTCCACCATCCTTTCATCTTCACATGTCCAAGATGCTTGCATCAAATTTGATCTTCTTATAGTCTCACATTCCGTAAATAATTCTAGCACATGTTAAGAATTGAAAAGGCAAATTAATAAAAAAATTTAAGACATACGAAGTTGTACATTTGACCCATTGTTTTTAGTTTTTACCACACACATTGGACAGTGGTTATATGATCCAATTTTAATCTATTTAAGTTTATATATATAGTTTGAACCTTAAACCAGATGCACTATATTAATTGTTTTATCCAAAATTCTTGTCATATGTCATATTAATTGTAAGTGTGTGGTGATGACAACTAACTTACCATATCATTTTGGTTGAAATTTGGATTAGTTATTTGGGTTATATATCATTACTCTTAAATCATAAAATAGTAGTAGATAATGTGTTAGTTACAATACCGTAACATTATTTATTGTAATAATGTGTTTATTGTAATAATATGTGTTGCAAGTATACACTACGGAAGGTTCAATAAAAGAAATTAATAAAAAAAAGGTAATTTACTACCATGAAATTGATTCAAAATATGCCAAATTGAGTCAAATATGACTGTTTATTAACAAAAAAATAAAGTCAAATATGACAGTAAATGATTTTTGGTCAAAAGTTATCTTTCATTAATGTATAGAGAAACAGGAGGTTTAGGAATCCAATCTCTTAATAGCAAAACCTTGAAAGTGGAAAATTTTAAGAAGGGGGCAATTATACCGATAGTAAGATTTATGGCTACACAAACTGTTGGGGTAGTTCTAGATCTGGTCAAGACGGCTGTAGGGGCTTTATTGAAACCATTGAATTTGGAATATGGTAAAGTAGCTTCGGAATGGAAAACTACTACTTTAATGGGTATCACAATGGCTCTATTTGCGGTATTCTTATCTATTATTTTGAAGATTTATAATTCTTCCGTTTTACCGGATGGAATTAGATTTATAAGAATCACAAAATCCTAACTTTTATTTAAAAATATAAAAAACGATGCATTTAGGTCTCGGGTTTTTATTTTAGCTTATTCTATTTTGATAGTTCGACTGCAAAATTTGTGTGTTTCTATAATAGTTAAATATATAATTATAGTTTTGCTAGGTATGAATATGCCCAAAGGCACATACAGTATTAAGAAAGTCTATATTTCATTTTTTATATATAAAAAAACTCAATAATTATTTATTAATAAGGATGACTTGAACCCCGTCACAAATATAAAAAAAACAGGTAAAAGGGGGCGTACAATCACTAAACCAGCAAGCTAATTAATATGCAAAAATTAGTTATAAATTTCAAATGTAATGTTTGGTTCAGACTTGAAAAGCATGGAAAAATGATTCTCAGCATATGATTCTAGATTATGGTTCCATAATTAAAGCAAATGCATACAATATCAATGAAATGAGAATATCCATCTTTTTTGATTCTGAGAAAATTCCCATCAAAATACATTGAAATCAATCTCTTCATTATCTTCTTGATGATTCAAGTGAGGGCATATACTCCTTCGGTAGTCCTTCCAAAACTATTAAGGAATTATACTCCTTCATATACCTAACATGTTTGTGGAGTCATTTTTGTACTACATTAAACCATGAACACCAGGGTATATGCTCTACTTTGCATCTAATATATTTGCATGTATGATAGATATATCAACTCCCATTGTTTCGATTTGGCCGGTAAGCGATTCGGATTCGAGGAAACCTGCTCGAAACCACAATCATGCGGAGATGGTTGGGAGGAGAATAGATTTATAATGGGAAAGGATGATGTTGATAGATAACTGATGAATGAATTAATACTTTGTGTCTGGTGTGTTTTAAGCTTATTCAACTTGTGTATGGATCGTTTCGAGTAATGTCTTTAAACGTTATCCATCAACCGTGCAATGCTGATGATAAAAGCTTGCTTTTATCTATCACAGGGAATGTATTTGGATTCTCTCTTACGTGTTTGGAATCACAATCTTCCCCAGGTTTGGAAAAGCAAGATTATGGAATGCTCCATTTCATTTGGATGTTTGATCTCATTAAATGAATTACAATAAATTATGACACCGGGCAGTTGGATCAGGATCTTTCGAAACCTGCTGAGATCAAACATTATATATGTGTTTCGGATATCTACTCTCTTTAAATGAATCACAATAAATTATGATACCAGGCAGTTGGATCTAAGATATGCCGAAACCTGTTGAGATCAAACATTATACTGCATATGAGTTTCAGATATTTACTCTCATAATTAACGAGAGATATCTACTCCGGACATTAGGAAAAAAAACTTTTCATACATGCTTGTAATATACACATAATGAGACTCAAATCCCGTACCATTGACGTGAGAGGGAAGGTGCACTCAGGGCGGCGGATTTAGCACTTGCTAGGCTAGTGAGAAAAAAAATTGATTGACAATATTAATTTGCATCCATTAAAAACTGTATGTACACTCTAAATTAATATCATTTTTAAAATCAAATAATATCCTTGAGTAAAATTACTATGAGGACTAAATAGTTTATAAGTACATCCACCAATTATTATTAATCAGTTTCCAATTTTAATCTTTTGTCAATTTTTTTTCCTATCAATGATTTTTCTCAAAGGAGGTAAAGGTTTCTTATTAATCATGTAAGGAAGTTTCCTATCAATGGTCTTATATTAAAATACATCCTAAAAATTCTTTCTATTATCTTAAACCCTAGATCCACTTTTAAGAATTAATTCAAATTAATTTCAATTTATTTTAAGGAAATACAAATTGATTGCTAAGTATAAACAACGAATCAAGATCATCAGACAAATTGGTTGTGAAAAAGTAAGTTTTAAATTAATTTTTATTAGAAGAACAAAATTATTATGCATTGTTTTCTCTATGTTTTAGTTAATTTTTTCTTCTTTCAAACACACTTTTCATCAACTCTTTTGAGGAAGGAAAAGAAAGAAAGCATAATGGAGTTTGATTTTGAAAAAGGAAAACAGAGAAGAGAAAAAAAAGCGAGGGAAGAGAAAAAACATTGAGAGAATTAAATATAATATTTTTTTTAAATAATAATAAAGTTTATTAAATAGCCTAATAATAGGTGTAAGTGCCTTCAGGGGCGTAGCTCAGCTGGTAGATGGACGAGCTTGGGGTTTGGGCAAATGACTCTTAAATCAGTGGCTCGAATCCTACCAATGGTAAAAAACTTCAAAAAAATATATGGTCTAGATATATGGATATATAATGTCAAAAAAAAAGAAGGTGTAAGTGATATACTTACAAAAATACAATACAATATAATTAAAGAAATGATATTTTTAGCATTAAGTGGGGTTTAATTACAAACTATAGATTTTTTTTAAATTCTTAATGGGTGTGATTACAAAAGGGTAGTAAATACAGTTTTTAAGGGATGCCATTATCACCGCTCAAAAAAATGTAGTTGATAACTTAAGCCCATCTATATAATAGCCCAAATGATTTATATATGATCCACTTAAGTCTATTGTCCACAACTGTATGTACACCTTTCTTGTAATTAGAAACATTAAAATTTTTAAAAAATATTATACTTTGTAAACTTTATGCCAAAAATGTCATTTTTTTAATTATATTATATTGTATTTTTGTACACCACTTACACCTATTATTATGTTATTTAATCAACTTTATTATTATTTAATATTTTTTAATCTTTAATTATATATAGGGATGGCAAAATTCCCTTCAAGGACCCGCATTTTTGGGGCGGGGATGGGGATATATAGTATAACCCGCAATGGGTATGGGGCGGAGATGTGTTTTATACTCCCCACCCCGTCCCGCTTAAAATAATATTTAGTTAAACTACGTAGTTTTAAAGAAAATAAATATATCTAAAAAAGAAATATATAAATACATTAACCCTAACTTTACATCTTTTCACCGTTACTTAACATCGTTGACGGTGATTTTTGGATCTTTGAAAAGTCAACCGCCAAACATTAACACGTAGGCAGATCGAAGCTTTAACCAATCTAGGGTTTGAATAATCAAAGCCTCTTTCTCCACGTGGATGCGATACGATTTATTCATCTGTGATTGATAATGCATAAAAGTAGAAAATAAAGGATAAGTAAAGCATAACACATATTTTACGTGGTAAAACCCCAAGGCGGGGAAACATCCACGGTTGCCTGTGGCGGCGGGAAGAAATCCACTATGAATAAAATGATTACACACACAATCTCTCCTTCTCTCGAGTAGTTGTTATGTTTTTTTACACATAGATTGATAGATCCCTTTATACTCAGATTGTTCCATCCTTTACACAATGAGATTATGGGTCTATTTATATGTGCATAGAACCCTAATTCTTGTTGTACAAGTAAGGAAATGTGGTAGTATTTAACTAGAACTTGTTACTTGTTAAAGTCGTATTTAACTCCTTTATTGTTTCAGAGATCTTGCGTATTAAATTAGAATCTTCATAGGACTTCTAGTTGAGTAGTCCGTTTAGGACTTATTTCCTGATTGGTGTGCAATCTTCTAGAAGAGCATAGTTATTGCTTGATCTGAACTCTTTGATATGTATGGGAAATAATAATATTTCCTTATCGGAATGTGGTTCTAGATTCCTTGCTTGAGTAAGATTCTTCTTCTTCGTTATTGAATCGTAGTTGAACTAATGTTACTGTCTTGACTGAGTATCTCTTGGCTAATCGTTTCCCAATTTGACCAGGCACTCTTTCCCCGATCGGTTTTACTATCCGATCGGGTTTAGACCTATCTTGGCCGATCGGTTCAGTTTGACCACCCTGTCTAGTAACATCAACTGTGACTTGGATGAATGTTGACCGGTTGACTTTACCCGACCGTGCTTATTTTACCCGATCGGTTTACTATACCCAATCAGGTCTATTTTGCCTGTTCGGTTCATCCGACCACTTGCTAATCACTAGAGACTGTGATTCTTCTCTGATGACATGGTCTGCCATATATTCCGGATTATCCGATATCTTTGTTGACATGTCAGGCTACTGAAAAATCCCTATAACAATACCCACTCAAATCCGCGAGATGAGTTCTTGGCGACTCGACGAAGGGGATTTGAATAGTTTCCCTTCGATTTTTTGACGCTCTGACCACATCGTTTATTTTCTTGCAGGAGTGATAATCTTCAAGATAGGTTATATGGCTGAGATACATCTTTGGACCTATATCTGTAAGTGTCTTCGGGACACATATCAGGTCGCTGAGATGCCTTTGGATACTTTATTGGGAGATGAACTTGATTATGGTCTGGTCGGACCATAGCCAATCGCCAAATGACCCTAGTAATTTTTTTAAGTAATCAGCTTCTGATTCTTTTTTTTTTCCCTGACGCTTAGATCCTCTAGCTCATTTGGGCGAATCTGAGACCCATTTTTAGCGATATTCGGCATTACTTGAATCCATTGTCTTTGAGCGGTTCTTGCTAATGCTCAGATCCTGTTTCATCCTAGTTCGGCTTCACTTGGATCCATCTTTGAGCGGATTTGACTAACGCTCGGATCCTTTTTAGGCGGGGTGTCTTAGCCTGATCTTATTTTCTTTGCACTGCTTTTACCTGAAACATCCTTTTTTTTTGTACAGTACTCTGCCATCTAACGCTTTTATCGCCACATATAGGATATTCTTTAAAGGCAAGCTCTAACCATCTTTCAAAGTTTTGGTGCTCGAGATAGCTTGAAAATTTCAAAGTTGAAGACCATAAGGGGAACCGATTAAGGTTTCCCTGAGTAGAGTCTTTCCTCACAAGTTGAGAAACATGTAGTGGACGTCGTTGCTCTTAGAAAAGTAAGATGACGCTCCATCGAGATTGTACTTCTTAGCATCCACCCTCTAAGCCCACCATCATATATATATACATGTTTATGGCGAGTTGTAGGCTCTTGGTCTTCAGGTGTTCATGTTGCTCGGAATCTACCTCTAGCATCGTTTGTCATTTAGGAGTTGATGTCGATGTGCAAGGTAGGAATCATACTTTAAGCACATTAGCTCCCCCATTTTTCTTTTTTTCTTTTTTTTACGAATCAGATTCTGTCCTTAGCTGACTATAAACTCTAACCGACCAGATTCTATCTTTGACCGACCATAATTTTGGCCGACCAGAATCTATCTTTTAGTCGAACAGATTCTATCTTTCGCAAACCGGATTCTTTCTTTTGACCAATCTTTCTTATAAATCGGTCTTCGTTTTATATATATATATATATATATAGACCTTCTGGCTACTATTTCTGTAAAAGAAAAAGTCATTTTATGAGTATAAATACAATTTAGACTCTTGACTTACTTGTATTCGATTTTGACCATTATTGGCACTTCTGCAATTGTTCCCTGGTTTTTGCACTTCTCGTAAATTATTCTAAAGGCTCTCTCTACTGACAGACAAAGATTTAAGCTTTCTGGCTCAGGGCAACCCAGATGTTTATTTAGCACCACGGGGGGTCTTGACTCATTGTATCTAAGTTTCCACCCACCTACAGGTGTTCTTACTTGATTTTTAGCAAGCCAAGCCAACCTCAAGGTGTTCAGCTCAGGTGGCCCAGATCTTACGTTTGAAAGCTTACTGATTGTTTTTATGTACACTTGCCCATTGAAGTTTTGTACCTGCATATTTCAAACTTAACAGAAATACAATTAAGTGGAAAGGTCTTTACCTCCTTTTCTTTTTTAAAAGGCCGGCTCGCTGACAGTGCTTTATTTGCACCCAGTTACTTTTTCTTTTTTGACTGATCTTCTTAAAGATTGATCTCTAAGTTTTTTTTTACTCGACTGGTTTTTCACTGAGTATCTGATTACCTCAACCTGATCAAATATCTTATTAGACTCGATCATCTGAACAGATATCTCATAAAACCCGGTCATATGAGACTGATAGGTTATCTCACTAAACTGGTCAATTTTGCTTCGACTTGATGATCGGTCTTTGAGTTTGTCCGTTCAGGCTTGCTCACAATGAAGACTTGGTCGGGTATTAGCTTGTCGCTTGGTTGTCTTTTGGTGACGTGGCATACTTAGTTACCGATATTTCAGTAACGATGATGGCTTGTCAGTCGACCAATCTTCACCAATAACGATACGTTCTTAAATACTTGAGTTGAGCATCTCAATCCACTTTCTCGAAGGATCTGCTCAGCAAGCTGTTGAGCGTATTATCAAATTTTGTTTCAAGCTAAGCATCTCACTTATCTTAATTGAACCTATTGTTTAACCGGTCTTAAGTCTGAGTAGCCCATTGGCTTAGTCAATTTGTACGCTTTATTGAACCTGATCGATTTGCCCAATTAGTTCCTTACTGAGTATCTTATTACCTTAGTCTGACCAAGTATCTTTATCAAACTAGCCACTTTTAGATCTAATCAGTTATCTTTATCAAATTGATCACCTTGTAGCTGATCAGTTATCTCATTACACTGACCACTCTACGATTGATCAGTTATCTCCGCTTTGGTTGATGGTTCCAGTTGGCTTTTGCGTTGATTTGCTCTGGTCGCTCTCGATCAGTCTCGTCATTTGCCAAGTAGTGTTTTTTGTTTTTATACTGAGTATCTAATTACCTCAGTCTGATCAAGTATTTTAATACACTGATCAGTTTTGTGGCTAGTCAGTCATCTTGTTAAACTGATCGCTGAGTTGATCAGTCGTCTTATTGGCTGATCTTTTTCTTATCTGATCAACTATCTTATTGGCTGATCGTTTTTGACCCGGTCAGCTATCTTATTAGCTAACCATCTTTGATTTTGATCAACTATCTGATTAGCTGATTTGTCTTTGACCCGATCAGTTATCTTATTAACTGTCGAACTTGGTCTGACCAGTTATCTTATTAACTGACCATCTTTGATCTGACCAGTTATCTTATTAATTGACCATTTTTGACTCGATCAGTTATCTTATTAACTGACCGAACTTGGTCTGACCCGATCGGTTATCTTGTTAACTGATCATCTTCGGTTGGTTGCGTGAACAATCTCTGACCTTGCTTGTTTGGGCTGCTCACGATCAATCTTGATATTTACCAAGTAGTGTTCTTCAAGACCATTTTCATGGCATCTAATTTATAGACACTTGTCTTTTATCTGGCAATTAAGTCACTGGGACGTCTCCCAGTAGTCTGTTACTCAAGATTCGTTACGATAGGGATGATTTGCATCTCATTAGCTTAGCTTATCTTAGCCAAGTATCTGGTTAACTTGGAATTCAAGTATGAGAATTTGATTACTCCATCCAACGTTCTGCGCATCCCATCAGGTATCTAATCACCTGAAGACACTTTAACAGTGCTTTTTAATGCACCCAGTTAATTTCGGTGAGTATGCATCGCCCTTTTTTTTTGGACTTTGCTTTCGACCCCCTCACTTGGCCCCCTAGCACCCTTTGCTTAAGAAAACTCGGGTGTTTGGGCATGTCTCTGTGTGGCGGAGACAGATTTGGAACACTTTTACTTGGATTTTATCTGGAGAATTTCTCCTTTAATAGTCTTTTGAGTTTTTGGACGTTTAACCGGACTTAGTCCGATCTTTAACGCTTCTTTGTGCTGAGTATATTAGTAACATTTGCACAAATAATAAACATATATAAATGTTGATCATGAATAGTTAGATCCAGGCTTCGTACCGCCTACGATTGTTGTTCATGATATAGTACCCATGAATTCTTCATGAATGGTGATTTGTATGAAAAACATACGGTATGCATTTTGTAAAATATGTTTGTTTGTAATATCTATCATGTAATTGATAATCACACTATGGCAGCATATGTATGCATGGTCTAATGTTAGGAGAAATATGCAAAAACTACATGCGTTGCATACCATATTAGAAACATAGTATAGATGAATAAGGGTGAAGAAAGTGTTTCACAATCTTTTACCTCATCGTTATCATTATTCGGTCGTGTAGTCTAGGGATTTTTGACTCATCTGCCAAACATCAAATAATTAGTTAAAAAACTAGATTTTACCTTTAACATCACTTGATGGGAGATCCGAAATTGCTAACATTTTTTTTTGTTGCTCCGAGTCGGTGAATCACGAATGTTCCCTCCTTATATTTTTGTATAATATTTCGTCTCATGCCTTCATAGATCACTGGAAGAAAGCAAATAAGACAATTTAATAATCAATACTAACCTGTGTAGTGGGCGTTTCTATCTCCAGTGTTGAGTTGTGATGTCCCGAATATCTTCAAATATTTCTTAGGTTGAACTATCTTTAGGACCTTCCTCGAATTGCAACGATCCATCTAATTCCCTTTTTTATTGGCAAGGAATGACTAGATTTTTGGCCGCAAGCAATTGATCAAACCGCCGATATTGAGATGGTCTGCTGCAACTCGACTTTTTACATGTGCTGAGAGGTGGTGATTGATCCACATGCTCTTGTCTGATACTCCCACTTCCGTTCTAGTCCATTTTTTTAATACATATATCAGTTATCTTATTAAACTAATTACTTTGCGACTGATCAGTTATCTTATTAAACTGATTAACTTTGGACCGAAATGTTATCTTTTTTATTTTTTATGCATCAGTCGAATCATCAGGTTGGAAAAGTGACTTTGCTAAAATTTGCTTTGCAACTGCGATTTTTTTTTACGTCGCCTGCTCCTTTGCTGTGTTGCTCTACCCCCTAGCCCCCCAGCAGTTGTTAAAGTAGGTTTTACTCGGACGGAGTGCTTTTAACATCGCATTCTTTTTTCTTCCTCTATTTTTTTAATGCTTTGCTGAGTAGCCAGTCGGGATATCTGACAGAACAGTGAGCTGTGTAGTTGTGATGAGTAGTTCCACCAAATTGAACAGCTATGACGAACCAAATAGGCTAACACTCAGGTTTTGCTGCTTTCGTTTTCCGGTTGCATGTAGTAGAGTTCTTTCTAAATAATCTTGGTGATGCACTCATTTGAGCAACCTGGAGCCAGTGTAAGGTTTCTGTGAAGCCATTTTAAGCTTCCGACGGTCGATGGCTCATCGTTTAGTTGATGATTTCTTTAATGTGATCATAATTTGGATTCTTCATCGACATTTTAAACCCGAAAAGCCTTTTGGAAGCTATCTTTTCCGAGTTGAGTCTGATGAACCACTCACGACTCCGAAATCTAGTTGCTTATCATGTAAACTCTTTGGTTGTTGTCGGTTTAGCTGATAACATATAGCTTATTAGGCCCAGCTGATGATTAATTCGTGATGTTTTTCTACCATCATGGGTCCGGTTTTCAATGCTCAACGAGGTGAACTTTTTTTCAAATGCATCTCGATTTGTTTTTTTTTGTATCGAACTCTGTTTGCGAATCCGCTTGCCTGTGCATCTCCTAGCGCTGATACAACTGATAATCCACCCCCATAGCACCTTTATTTATTTATTTTTTTTGTTCGGGCTTGCTAGAGTATCTACGGTGTTTCGTCTATTTATGCTGTAGTTGTCGGGGCGCTCTTGATTTCTATAGATGTGTCCCATTGTAATACTTCATTAGGATCTGACCTCTCGTCTTGACTGATCTTTTTCATAAACCCTGCCCTTTTTGCGACCATAATCTTTGACGGACCAGATTTCATCTTTTACTGATAAGAAACTTTAGTAGACCATATTTTGTCTTTCATCGACCGGATTCTATCTTTAGCTGACCAAGAACTCTAACCGACTAGATTCTATCTTTGGTAGATCATAATTTTGGCCGACCAGAATCTTTGGCTAAACAGGTTCTAGCTTTGGTCGACATGAATCTTTCGCTGGTTAGAACTTTGGCCACATAGATTCTATCTTTGACAGCCAGTAGTGTGGTGCCATCCGACAATTGACGAATGCTATCACGGTTTAGAGTTCTGTTGACATGTCTGATCAAGAAGCTTTCGAAAGGCGACCTCATCTGAGTCAAACTTGATAAGCCTTTCATTATAAAAATTCTCAGCAAAATTGTTAGTCAAAGGACTACATTAAATGGCCGTTTTAAGGAGTGACCCTTATTCGGATTTTTTTTAAACATCTATCGGGCTCTGTTTATGGTTCTAGAGTATAAATAATAATATATGCTTGCTCATATAATAAAGATAATAGTTAGTCATAAACGAGTTTTATTCGTATAAGACAGCATATTTGGTAGAGCAAAATCTTTATATTAACAAAAGAAATCAAACCTAGATTGATAAAGGTAGTTGTTAGCAATATGAAGCCAATGCTACACTTCCATCTTTGATCGGGTCACTAAGGTTATATGGTCTCCTGTTTGTTGAAACCTTTAAGCGCGTCTAGACAAAATTCGATTCCCGTGTGTCGAGACTTGATACATGAGCTAGCATTTTCAACTTGTTTTCTATACCAAACAAGTGAGTGGTGTTCACACAAGTAATAATAATCATGTACTTAATGTGACCAAATATTTGGAAACGATTAACTCATACATGGTACTATTAATGATTAGTGCTGAAATTTGACACCTATAAATCTATGGTAGACAACATGCTCGTAAGAGTGATAAAAGTTGTCAAACATATTAATTAAGCATGCATTACATGTTCATAGACTTATGCATGCGTATTATGTATTGTGTATGAGAGAAACATACATAGATAACATGTAAATTGATAACATGCGTATATTCTCGGTCTGCGAAATAGATCGATAAAACCATAAGGTTAAACATATATAAATCGACTTACCTCGGCTACTTACCGGACTTGTAGTCTAGTCATTTTATTCTTGGATCCTTCGCAGTTGAATTGACGAGGAGCCGAGTGGGTTCAATTGAGAAATTGATATTGGGTGTTCTATACCAAGATGGGCTCGGTTTCTAACACGTGTCAAGGTAAACTTGTCCTTGGACATTCTTTCCTTTTTTTATTATGCTGAACCGCAACGTCCTGGAGGTAGTCAAATATTCCTCGGGATGAATTGTGTTACGGACCACATGTTCTTGGAAAGCATCGTGGGTCTAGTTTACAGCAAAATTTGTTGGTCGTGATTCCATGCTTGTTGGAGAGAGCTACCTCCGTTTTAGCGAACGGTAGTCGAATCAGAAAATTCTCTGTGAACCACTTTCTTCAAAGTTTCGGGGGCCATAAAATCTTTCACAGGTTGAACCAGAATGTGAACCATATATTTCCAGAAATTTCCGGATGTCTAGTTTCCAATGGTTTTTACAGATTATGATTCCGACTTCTGTAGAGGAAGATATGTCCGTTTTAGCATTTGATGGTCAGATCAGAAATCTATCCGTGAATTGTTTTCTTTAATATTACGGGAGCCACCAAAAATTACTCGGATTGAACTAGGCTATGAACCATATATTCTTGGAAATCCTTAGACGTCTAGTTTCCAGCGGTTTTTATAGCTCGTGATTTTGAGTTCCGTAGAGGGAGATATGCTCACTTTAGTGTCCATTGGTCAGAAATTCCGCGATTCGTGACAACTTTCTCTTTTTTAAAAAAAACTGTCAGAATGGGAAAGTAATTCCTCAGACCGATTTTTGACACTTAGAAGCTTTGAGTATTGTTTTCGTAATATTCTTCCTCTGAATTTGGTCACGACCTTGGCTCCTGCTACGGGTCTTGTAGTTGGTCCACATCAGAATTTCTTCTGTGGTCTGTTCATGAGGGTTCCTCAAAGTTGAGTTCTACCCCCTCCTTCTAGTGCCAATTGTTGACGGTGATTTTTGGATCGTTGAAAAGTCAACCGCCAAACATTAACACTTAGGCGGATCAAAGCTTTAACCAATCTAGGGTTTGAATAATCAAAGCCTCTTTCTCCACGTGGATGCGATACGATTTATTCATCTACTGATTGATAATGTATAAAAGTAGAAAATAAAGGATAAGTAAAGCATAACGCATATTTTACGTGGTAAAACCCCAAGGCGGGGAAACATCCACGGTTGTCGGTGGCGGCGAGAAGAAATCCACTATGAATAAAATGATTACACACAAAATCTCTCCTTCTCTCGAGTAGTTGTTATGTTTTTTTTACACATAGATTGATAATCCCCTTATACTCAGATTGTTCCATCCTTTACACAATGAGATTATGGGTCTATTTATATGTGCATAGAACGCTAATCCTTGTTGTACAAGTAAGGAAATGTGGTAGTATTTAACTAGAACTTGTTACTTGTTGAAGTCGTATTTAACTCCTTTATTGTTTCAGAGATCTTGCGCATTGAATTAGAATCTTCATAGGACTTCTAGTTGAGTAGTCCGTTTAGGACTTATTTCCTGATTGGTGTGCAATCTTCTAGAAGAGTAGAGTTATTGCTTGATCTGGACTTTTGATATGTATGGGAAATAATAATATTTCCTTATCGGAATGTGGTTCTAGATTCCTTGCTTGAGTAAGATTCTTCTTCTTCGTTATTGAATCGTAGTTGAACTAATGTTACTGTCTTGACTGAGTATCTCTTGGCTGATCGTTTCCCAATTTGACCAGGCACTCTTTCCCCGATCGGTTTTACTATCCGATCGGGTTTAGACCTATCTTGGCCGATCGGTTCAGTTTGACCACCCTGTCTAGTAACATCAACTGTGACTTGGATGAATGTTGACCGGTTGACTTTACCCGACCGTGCTTATTTTACCCGATCGGTTTACTATACCCAATCAGGTCTATTTTGCCTGTTCGGTTCATCCGATCACTTGCTAATCACTAGAGACTGTGATTCTTCTCTGATGACATGGTCTGCCATATATTCCGGATTATCCGATATCTTTGTTGACATGTCATGCTACTGAAAAATCCCTATAACAAACATAAAGTGACAAAACAAAATACTATTAAAAAAACTCTAGCCGCTAACTGTAACTCTAAGTCTCTAATCCTCAAACAACTCGAAGTTCATCGTTCAAGCTTCAACCTCATAAGATGTTTTTGACTTTATCTTTATGTTTATGTTTATCTTTGATTTCATAGTTTATGTTTATGTTTGAAAATGATTGAATTTTATGAGATGTTTTTTTAATAGTTTCTTGGAATTATTTATTGTTAGGTTTTGACTCGTATTCTCAAATGAACCCAATGTGAACCAAACGAGACTCGACTGATGCGAAACTTCCTAGAGACGTGGAATAATGTTTGGAAGTTGGAGATGGTGTTTAAGAGAGGTTTGAAGACCATGAGAACTGAAGAAGTTGTTCGTTTCAGCTTATGGATTGCGGTTTTCTGAGCGATGTAATTTTAGGTGACTTGTAACGGTTTAGGAAGCGGGTGTGCAACCGTGACCCGAATCGTAGTCAATTCTAAGCATGCGTGGAATGGAAAATCTTAAGCAGAAAAGGAAAGTAATTCTTTTGGAAAGTTCTTGTGCTTGAAGGAAAATGAATACTCTTTATAAGAAGACTTGTCATAAAAGGAAATATTATTTATATGAAACAAGTAAGTCTTGTACGTTTAGGAGTAGGATTTCGTTTTATCTTAAATTCACTGTAACTAGTATAAATAGACCTTGTAATTAAGTTATTTTGTGTGGAGTCAAGAAACACCATGTAACATCAGAGAGTGGTGAGATCCGCGTGAGAGACCCATGAGAATATCTGGAGAGGGATATAAAGGAATATCAGTGGATCAAGTTAGAGATCCGTGGGTGATATTCAGGTGAGACCTAGGGGATATTGGGGGGGGGGGGGGGGGGGGGGGTTCTTGGTGAGGATCTTGTGAGCGTTGTGAGCTAAGAGTCATGATTTAAAGCTCGGTTTGTGAGTTTTGGGACTTGATAAGACTCAATGGTTTGGGGTTAAGGTGTGAGAGAGAATCCTGGAGTAAATGGTTGTAACAATTTATCATATAGTGGAACTTTCTCTGTCGTTCTGATGGCACGTGGTTTTTTACCCGATTTGGGTTTTCCTCGTATATCGTGTGTTGTGATTGGTTTATTTTCTCTCATCTTATCTTTCTGCTATTGACGTTAATTGCTATGAGTTATGGGCGAATATTATGCATGTCGTTTCCGCGATCATAGGTTCAAATTCCCAACATTTATTATGTTATATGTTATATCATATTCAATGGTTATATATTTGTTATTTTAATAAATAAAAAATTATAAATGGTGTTAATAGGTAGAGATGGGGAAAGCACTCCCCGTTGTACCCCGCCCCACCCCACCCCAAACTGTTCCATTTATGGTAGGGTTTTATGAGGGGATGGGTTTTCAAAAAATAAATGGGGTGGGGTGGGGTGCGGGGAAGGCCACCCTGCCCGAACCAGCCCCATTGTCATCCCTAATTATATCATTGTTCTTTCTCTTCATTCACTTTTTTTTTCTCCTACGTTTTCCTTGCACAAAATCAAAATCAATTTTTTTTTCTTTTTTTTTTCTCCTCATGTCAAGCAGCCCCCTTCATTTCTTATTGATTGTTTTATGTCCATAAATCACTCCAATTTTAGGTTTTTTCCGGTTTGATACTCATTTTCTATTTGTGAAATTAAGTTGTAGGGATGCAAGATTTGTGTCATGTCCAAATTGATTTGGAAGTAGAAAAGTGTTTGATCATGAAATTGAAGAACAAATAATATTGATAGTAAAAAAAAATTCTAAAAAGTGTTTGAAAGAAATAAAAAAATAGTAAGATTTTTTTTTTGTTTAAAAAAATACATATATTATAGGGAAAAAAATGCATAATTATTTTGTTCTTCTAATAAAAATAATAAAACAATAATGCTACTTTGCCGAAATCTGGTGCCCAAACGATATGGTAACACTCTAATCCGTTCATTTAAATCGTATTAGATTTGTATGATTTAAATGAATGAATTATAGTGGTGTCACATCGTTTGGGCACCAGATTTGGACACCAAATCATGGCAAAGTAACATTACTCATAATAAAATTAATTTAAAGCTAACAACCTTGGATATTTGATTCGTTTTCCATAATTAGCAATCAATTTATATTTTCTTAAAATATATTTCAAATTAGTATTTAAACGAGAATCCATGGTTTAAAAAAATGGAAAGAGTTTTTAATGATATATATTAATATCAAATCATTAATAGGAAACTTTTTTTTTTTCACAAAAGATTAAAATAAGAAACTAATTAATAATTATTAGTAGGTGTATTTGCAGACTATTTAGTCTTCTTGGTAATTTTACTTGAGGATCTTCTTGGTAAAATTGTCATTAATAAAAAAAATTAACATGGAGTGTATACGGATAATTAAAAGATTGCAAATATCATTGTTTTTAAACATACTAATCTGGGGTGTACATACAGTTTTTCAGGTGGACAAATATCACAACTCATTTTTAAATTTAGAGTGACGATATTTGCACCCATTAAAAACTGTATGTACACCCAAAATTCATATGCTTTTAAAAATCCAATAATACCCTTAAGTAAATTACTAAGAGGACTAACTGTTTGTTAGTACACCCACCAATAATTATTAATTAGTTTCCTATTTTAATTTTTTGTAATTTTTTTCCTATTAATGGTTTGATATTAATATATTATAAAAACTTTTCCATTTTAATAAACCCTAGATTCTCTTTTAAATATATTTTTAATCTCTTTTAAGGAAATACAAATTAATTGCTAAATTTGAAAAATGAATCAAAATCATGAGATAAATTTGGTTGTGAAAAAGTAAGTTTTAAATTATTTTTAATTCAAAGAACGAAATCATTATGTATATAAACAGACTTTTAAATTAGGTATATTATTTATATTTTTTTATTTCTTTCAAACACACTTTAGACTTTTATTTATTTATCAATATTAGATGGTCTTTCTTATATATATATATATATATATATATATATATATATTAGATGCTCTTACACCTGTTTTTTTTTTGTTTTTTTTAAATATCAGTTAACATCTATGTACTTCCACATCAATTGAGACATGACACAAATCTTGCATCAAGTGGTTCTCCAATAAAAAAATATATTTTAAAATGGATTTTTAACGAAAAATAAATAACGAAAATAGAGTTTGATTTTGAAAAAACCGAGAAGAGAAAAGAGGTAGGGAAGAGAAGGAATGGTAAAAGAATTAAAGATAACAACAAAATTGGAAATAATAATAAAGCTGATTAAGTGCTCGTTTGGTTGAGTATTCTACTGCCTCAAAAGGTCTACAAACGTCTATTTGAGTTTTTTTAGAGTTGTTTGGTTTGTCTTTTAAGATTGTCTATTTTAAATTGAGTAGATGCTACTAGAGTTTAAACTCCTACTAGGCAAAAGCTCATGGGAATGTGCTTCTTCAAATAGACAATTTTTTTAAAAAAGTCTACTAACCAAACAACTATAATTTTTTTTCTTCAAAAACTCTATATCTAATAGATCTACTACAAATAAATCTTTTACTAATAGATGTTTTTCTAAAGTCCAATCAAACAAGCTCTAAATAACATAATAATAGTTATAGGTAATGTATATTTATAAAAATACAATACAGTATAATTAAAAGAAATGATATTTTTAACATTAAGTGGAGTTTATTTACAAATTAGAGATTTTTTTAAATTTTTGATAGGTATAGTTATGAAAGGGATATAGATACAGCTTTTGAGAGGTTCTATTATCGTCACTTTTAAACTTAAAAAGACTCGTTAAACTTAAAAGCAAATACCTCAAGTCCAGCCCATTTTACTTCTCTTATTAGTGTTCAATAAACGAAATTTGGAACTCCATCGGTCCTGCAATTTTATGGGACTTCTTTTCGATTTTTAGCTACCAATTTTGGAAATTTTAGATAAATTGTTGAAATTAGAATTATTGTGGACATTTTCTTTTTTAAAAAAGCTAGTATAAATATTAATTTGAAAATTTTCGTAGAAATTTGCTATCAAAACGAAAAATAATGTTTAATATTTTCTGGTATAATCTTTTATGTATAAAAAATTGTCACAACAGCACATCTGGAAAAAAAATTTGGTTTTGCCGCAGGGTGCACTACTAAATAGTATCTAAGTATCTAAGCTAAAAATTGACGTGCAAAAAGTACTCTTATTAGTGATACCAAATTTTACTGAATCTATTGTATCTTATATCTTAAAAGAATAATACTTATATAGTTATATGCATTGCATAAAGATTTTAGTGATAAAACTCTCAATTGGTAGATAATTAATTTCAATTTACCAATTTGGGGATATTTTAAATGGGTGGGAGCAAAAACATAAACAATGTATAATTTTATTTAATTAAGAGTGTCGATATTGTCACCTATAAATATGATTTGTACACCAATGTTATATTAAAAAATTTAATTACAAAATTATTCCAATACAAATCGACCAAAAAGACAAATTACTTTAATTAAAAATGAATTAAATATTATGTACATCCATTAATTAAACCCATTTTATTTTCACCATATATCTTCACTAAAAAAGAAAAAGAAAAAAAAAGCAATGATAAAACCTAATTCTATTCTAAGTATCAGAATTTAATGGGAAAATTAACACGGACGCTGCTAGAGGGGAAGCTGGTCGGAATGGGTGCCATTATTCTTAACTGTGGTGGTAGTGTGGTACTGTGATAGGCTGATAGCATCACCGTGTAAAAAATTTCTGTATGCTCCTCTCCCCAAGTGGTGAAGCTGTTGCAATTCTAACTTTCTAAGACATCAAGTTGGCTTAGTGTGGAGGCTGTACCTGATGTTCATCTATTTGTTTGAATGTTAAGGTTTCAAAAAAAAAAAACACACTAATTGATTCAATTGATTTATTATTTATATACTCTAGTAAATAAAAAAATATATATCTAATTTTCATAATTCATTGTACTTATCGGTAAAGAATAAATAACATTTGGAAATATTTAGAAAAAAAATATCATTATTTTGACCTTTTAAATTAAATACTTCTCATTTGAATCAAAAATAATATATATATTTTTCAACTAATACAGCGATGTAAGGATTAAATTGGAAATATCAATAATTTAAAAGAATTTATAAATAAAATACATTAAAATAAATATATTCATTTTAATAAGAGTAGTATTGATAAAAGAATAAATACTTATAGTATTAGTTTAATTTTCAAATTTTAGATATTAGTACACTTATAAAATGAACGTGTAAATTATATTATGGATGACAATATGACTACCCTTTAATTAAATATGTAAACGTGAAAAACCTTGAAAAAATGAAAAATATTGGTAACAACTTGACTGGTTGAGAACTTGACACTTTCTTTTTCTATCAATTTTTTATAAGATTTTGTAAAGAAGAACTTGTCACTTGTTTTTTAAAAGGATCTATTATTATTATTATTATATAAAAACAAAAACTTGAAAGGATTAAAGTAACATAACATGTAGGTAATTGTTGTGATTTACTTTTACAAGTTTGTAAATAAAACGTTTATTTACAAAATTTTATTTACAAACCTGTAAAAGTTACAAGTGTTTCAAAAAAAAAAGGTTTGTAAACAAAAAGATGCTATATAATACATTGTTTGTTTAATCTTATTTTAAAGCGTCGTATGCTTCTACCGAATATTATATTTGAAGATATGGGTAAGTTACTGTTGTGTGAAAATGGGTAAAAACCCCGGAGTGTTATAAATAATTGAGATAACAAATAAAATAAAAGAGTGATAGAAACTGTGAGAGAGAGACGAGAGAGAATATTTTCATCAGTATTGAGTTCAAAATTTTTATTCATTCATCGTAATTACAATCGAAATCAACCTATATATAGGCAAATAAGAGAGACCGATGCGGTAATATTCCAACCTTTATTTAAACACTAGGCCCACCACTTGCTTATGCATTAAGCTAACCCACAACTTTCCTCCACGTGCCAATGTGCCATCATAGGTGGAATTCCACTAATATATACGAGAGTTGGAACAAATTGGAGAGATACATAGGCGGTAGGGATCCACTCTTATTATAACACCCCCCTTTGAATTTTCACCGTTTGTATTTCAATTTGCTCTATAAAACTCAATAGAACAAAAACCTCGGTAAATAATATATAAAATTATCTTTTGGATCTTATGGTGTTAGACGTTCTTAAAACTATCTCGTTAAAAACCTTGTCAGGAAAACCCAGTGAGGTAAAACCTGATTGAAGGGAAAAAGAGTATAGTGTACATATGTTCAGAATTTATTGTTTTCTTCAAAACAATTCTCATATTTATACTTTACTAGGAAAAACCTAGTGGGATAAAAACCTGAGCAGAGATATCCATTGATCTATCAGACCAAAGTAATAATTGTGATGATCTTCTGGATCAAAGTAACATATGTACGATGATTAACAAGATCAACATAATATTTACAATGATCTTCTTGATCAAGTCAACATATATACGATGATCAACTGGAGAAATGTAATATTTATGATGATCTTTATAAATTAAATAATCTTTGGATGTGCTTATACAATTGCCTCATTAAAACCTTTATCAGGAAAACCCTAATGGGACAAAAACCTGATTGAAAGAAAAAAGAGCACAATGCACATATGTCCCAACTATTTAATATACTTCATTTGATATGTTCCCCCTGATGGGACGCTCCCCCTGATAAAAGTTCTTTTGAAGCAATCTTCTAGATTGTTGAACTGAAGCACACTAATGTTTATTTTATGAAATACAATAACATCATAAATGATTGCGGGGGGGGGGGGGGGGGGGAGCAAGGACTTGCTTTATGGAGTAATACCCATATGGAATCTTTTCAGAATCTTTTTCAATATATTTTGATTGATGGACAAACATTCCATTTGATCTATGCTCGACCTTCAGGTCGAGACAATGTTTTCTTTCTCTTTCTTTTCTTTATGAAGACACGAGTATATAATTTGATTATTATATCCTTATCTTTATCGGATATTAACTGAGACGGTTATACCACATCCGTTCATATTGTTTTTAATCCATATAAGGATTTTTGTATGTTCATCAAATACAGATTACGAGATCTCGATTTACATGCTTTTAGCATTTTGAATCCTTCAGGATTTATAAATATATGTATTGAGTGAATCAAATAGATAAATGATTACTACGTATAGAACACGTATTTCAAGCCTTTTAAAGGCAGCCAAATTTATCAACAACGTAATCGTATTCATCAGTAGTGAATACCAAGTTTCTGTAAGAAAAATCGCACTACGAGTCGTGCCTCATATCTCACGATCTTGTTTTTCTCATTACGCTTCCGTATAAAAATCCATTAGTATCCAATTAGATTGACATCTCCAGATGTCTGGAGTACTATTTGTCTAAATACTTTATGTCTGGCTTATAAAGTCAATTCTTCTTGAATTGCTTCTTTCATCTAGGCAAATCATGCCTTTTATTTACAATCATTGATATTATGAATATCATAATTATCATTAATAATTTCAGTAGCGCTACTGTGTATAAAAAAATACATCATCAATGATTGTTTCATTATGATTCCACATTTCTCTCATATGATTTATAAAGTTTTCTCAATTTTTATACTTTTGTATCTCTGTTGAGATTACTTTCATTTCAATGGATTTAGTCATTTCATAGACTCTGTATGATTTATAGAATTTTTCTCAATTTCTATATTCTTGTATCTCTGTTGAGATTTCTTCCATTTCAATGGATTTAGTCATTTCATAGACACTGTTTGATTTATAGAATTTCTCTCAATTTCTATATTATTGTATCTCTGTTGAGATTTCTTCCATTTCAATGGATTTAGTCATTTCGTGGACTTGTGTCTCTTTAGATATTTCAGACTCTTATAGAGTTTATTTAGAGAAAGTGGATTTATTTATAACTCGAGTTTTGTTTACTTTTAGGATCCCGATAATAATACCTTTTACAAAGGTTCATAAGCTTATGATATGTATCAAATTATTTAATTGTTTTAGTTTTCTCTGATCGTTTTTCAAGAACAATCACCCGGTCGGGGTTTATGAGATGACAACTTATAAAATATTGTTACCTTTAATATACCAGATAACAGATTAATAATTATCTGATGATCAATTATCTTTCGTATTTGAGAGATACGAAGATTGAAATGAGACACACATATATATATATATATATATATATGGAGAACCGAACTGGTATCTCAATTTCGTATAAGTAACTTTTCATTTACTTTTCTCTTTTAGAGAAACTGGAAACGTTTGATAAGTGATTCCACTGATCTATTTTGATTATGAGTATATCTGAAAAAACTAAAAATCAATGTAAGTAATATGGTGATGTTTGATAATAAACAAACATGTGATCATCTCGTAGATGCATCAATTAGAACCATGTAATAATGAAAGAGATCATTTCGTGGATGAATATATCCACATATATCTCCTTGAATTCTTTGTAAGAATGATGAGAATTCAAAACCAATTTTTAAAATAAGATGGTTTTACTGTTAGTTTGCCCTGTGAACATGCAGTATATAAGTTCTCATTGGATAAAGAATCTTCTGATTCTTTAATGGATATCCATGAGATTTTTCAATGATTATATGCATCATTGTAGATCCTAGGTGACCAATACGGTCACACCAAAGTATAAACATTTTTGGATATGAGAACTTTGATTCATAACTGCATAAGTTTCTACACCTTTTATAATAGTGTAATATAATCCAGATGATAAAGCACACAGCTTTTCTATAATGAGTTTCTGGCCTGAATTATGAGAAGTAATGCATACATATTAAACATTTTCATTACTCATAGTTTCAATATGATATTCATTCATCTGTATATATTTGAAACTAAGCAGATTCATTTATATTATGTTTGAATGATATAAAGTATCGTCGATACACAATTTAATACCATCTGGTATGTTTTTCTTTATAGCTTTTGTTGTCTCTACACATTTGCACACACACTTAGTCTAAAAGCTCAACTAATGATCGAACTAATTTAATACTGGGTTTTATCTCCCAAATCCTCCTCATTGTGAGTATCACGGGTAAAATCCGGTATTTGATGGATATTTTCAAGCAATTTAAGGTTTTTAGGTTGTTAAAGCTCATTGGAGTTTAATTGGAGGATTTGAAGTCGAAACCTGATCAAGGAAGGAGCTTTGAAGATTTTGGTAGAAGGTGAGGTGACCCAATGAGGCGATCTTGTCAGTCGCCTCAACCCTCGCCTCACATGCTGCCTGCTTTTGAAGAATTGTCTAGAAGGTGAGGCGACCCAGCCAGGCGACCAAACTTCTCTCCTCATCTATCACCTCAGTATCGAGTGGATTTCTAGAGCACGAGGCGACCTACCTACTCGCCTCATCAGTCGCTGCGCTGAAGTCAAAGGGGAAAAATGGTCTTTTGTGCCCAACTTTGCAGCACAATATTTCCCTGGATATAAATGCTTCTCTTCTGATTTTCTCCAGCAGCAACACACAAAGGGAACCTCCCAAGACCTAGAAACCCTTCTCCACCATCCATTTCTCTATCTTTTCCATACACTTCTTTCTAACATATCACCATTTTCGGAAGTTACTCAAGGAAGGAGAAAAATAGACTTTAAGGGAGAAGAGAAGCTCACGGGATCTTCATGGGTTATCTCTACGCTTTTATTTTCTTTGTATATTTTTCATTAATCAGTAACTAAACCTCATCTAGGGGGTTGATGTAACCATATTGGATAACTCTTGTAATGAACTAGTCTATTCTTTTAGTTCTATCCAAAATTAGTCTCTTTTACTTGATTAATATGTGTTTGCTTTATCATGTATGTTATTTGGTGATCACAACTGATGTATGTGTGTAGTGTCAATTATTTATGAAAGTGGGTTTTGGTGTGATTGACCTTTTCCACCTTAATGTCATTTATAAGCTTAGTAATTGAGAATGATGATATTTGCATGACCTTGCTGTATTGTTCTGGCTTAGAGTTTTGAGAAAATATTAGGTGATGACCATTGCTTCACACATGACCTTGTGGGACTAATTGGACAAACCTTGGTCATAATTAATATCTTAAACAAGCCTTAAATTGGATTGAAATGCTTATTGAGACTAGTTTAACGCACTGAGCTATCCGAGAACGGTTATGTTGATCCCCTAGTACCTCTCCATATCTTCCATCCCTTGTGTATTGTGTTGTGCTTAGTTTAGTCTAATTTAGTTTATTTTCAAGTTTGCAATTACATCATTTTTAAGAACTCATTTGTTACCAAACCAACGCATTATGCAATTTAATTTTCGCGCACTAGATTAGATTATTTTAATTAACTTCGATTTGACCGATAAACCCCCGATCCCAACCAACGAACTTATATTTTATTGAACAATATTTACTACATCAATTTTGGCGCTGCTGCCGGGGATCGACGTAGTTCTATTAGTTGAATTAGTAGATTTCGGTAGTGTGCCTTATTTTAATAGTTTTATTTTTTAGTTTCTTTTTATGTCGTTGGTATTTTTGTTATTGGTGTTTCAGGGCCACATGTCTATGCATGGTCGCCGTTCGCTTGGAGGAAATTTGTTCTCGGCTAACGACAACATCAACCGTGTAGGCCGACTTGCTAGGAGGTTTGAAGGTGTAGATATCTTTGTTGGCTTAGAGGGTACTTCTATTCCACAAATGGCCGAGCAAGAAGAACATATGAGTCCACCGTGGTCACCAACACATGAGGTTGACGAGGGTATTTTAACTATGAGAGAGTCCGGGCAACCAATGATTGAGAGCCAACCATCGCTTATAGTGTTGAATGTAGCGGCTAGGAGTTATGAATTGAAGGGACTCTATGTGGCTATACTTTCTATAGGGACCCCAGATTACTGTTCCCACAGCGGAAGAACTTAAAAAAAAAATTAATTCAAAGAAATACTGAAACTGCGACCAGTAAACCCTAGGATCTATTATTCGGAACAGTGAAAACAAAAAGAATTGAAAGCAAAACATAAAAGAGAAGAGAAGAAACAATATTCTTCATACCTACGTAGGAGGCTCATTCTCTTTAATACGATATGCTCCTGGTTTGAACCACTTGATCTTCCTGACCATCTCCTGGAATTGGTAACGGTGTATGGGCGCGACACGGTACTCAGGAACAACATGAGAATACAGAGAGAAGAAGAATTTTTTTTTTCTTTTTGGCCGAACCCTAGAACACTTCTAGGTTTTTTTTCTTTTCTCTGAACGCTCAAAACTCTTTTGATCGTATGTTTTTAGTGTTGTGTTATAGTTTTCAAAAACATATATATATATATATATATATATATATATATTTCTAAAACTAATTAATTAAATCTTTTAAGATATCTGATATCTTTAAAGATATTAATTATGTTTTTGATTTCAACTAAAACTCTTTATATTCAAAATTAAATATTTAATTTAATAAAATAAAATAATCATATTATCTTATTTTATTCAAAATTAGATATCAATTAACACCCTCCATTTAGTGATTAATAACATAATTAAATAATCTTATTATTTAATTTATTCAACCACCATTATTCATTAATTAAATAATCTCATTATTCAATTAATTCCCGAATAAATACGTGTCACTTTCGTAACACAATTAATTGGATAATCCAATTAATTAACTGTGACACTTGTTATCTAAAATGATCGGGCTAGCAAGGGGACCTAATGAACCCACAGTATTTTGAGCTCCAATAATCCTTAGAAATAATTAATTAAACTCTTTAATTTATATTTTATGATTATTAACTCCGGTGTTATTCCACTAAAAACCCGAAGCTGCACACTCTCAACTGTAGATGTTTTTACACAAACCAATAACTTTTGGTGTCCATCGATATAGCTATTACATATGGTATAATCCTCCGTAAGTAGTTCATAATTAGAGATGGGTCATAATGTCTGTTATACCCCTCTAATTATATCTTTCCATTAAGTACCATTGATTCTCTAATTAACAATAAATCCTACATTCCTCACAGAATTAGGAGAGCACTTATATTGTTCAGGCCCCGAATCAACCCTTAAGGGAACTACCATCTACTTCTAGCAAGAAGGAATGGATTCCACTATTGTGTACAAACCTTCCCAGCCACAAGCCAAACCGCGATCCCAACATACGGAGCATATTGATCGGGAATGCAACTCTGACCTCACCCATGGTATATCAAAGACCAAGATCTAACTTAAAGGAGTCGATAAGACACTCAGGATTAAGATCACTCACATATAGCCATCATTAGTTGATATATATAAATCTCATCGTTAAACAGATTTTAGTGAGATATTCATATAGATCATGACACAGTCCTATATGATCACATCATACACGGTGTTTCCATTCTCATATCTCCATATGAATGATCCAGGATATGATCACCGTACACTACGAAATGGGCTGCAGCTGTAGATTAACCACAAATAAAGTACCCAGCTTTATTTGCTATCTATGGACTCTTTAGACTGCATGTCTCTTACTGTATCCATTTGTATCTGACATTCATATACACAGTTTGAGATTACATTCGCAATCTTGGATGTTAAATGCACAAGTTATACACAGTATATGACATAAGAAGAATGAATTAAACTATTATTTTATTTATGTTAACATTCCATTTACAAATTACAAGCTTTAGGGCATAAACCCTAACACTTCCATCTTTCAATGGCCTCCCAAATGAAGATTGTTTACAATTTATGAAGGACTACCAATCCATCTTGAAAGTTTTTCCGATAGGCCGACTCACAAAAGAATAGTTGCAGATGAGGTGTTTTCGGTATTGCATGAAGGATAAAGCCAAGGTGTGGTTCACTTCCTTGAATGCCAGATCTTTGAGATCATGGGATGAGGTGTGCTAAGCTTTCTTCAATAGGTTTTTCCCAGCCGTAAAGACAAAGGACATTCAGATTCAAATCGCCAGTTTCACCGAGGAGGATAATGAACCCTTTCATAAGGCATGGGGAAGATATATGATACTTTTGCAACAATTCCCTCCTTATTTGGTAACCAAAGAGTACAAGGTCCGCACACTTTCTATGATGGATTGACGGCATTCACACAAGCTTTGGTAGATAATGCATGTAGAGTTGCACTCATAAAAAACTGATATTGTGAATTTCGAGATATATGAGACATTGGCTCTTAACGCTCAACATAGAAGCTCAACTTCAAGAAGGGGAGGAGAGCATGGTATTAGTCAGGATATAGAGATGGCTATTCAACTGGCTAGGCTAACTAAGCAAGTGGAGTCAATGACAAGAAATATGGGTCAACAACAAGGAGGATCGAACTTGATATGTGAAGGGGAACGTCACGGTAGAGATTTGGTACCATTTGAGATAGAGGAGGTCTAAGCCTTGAACTACCAAATATGGAGGAACGACCCATATTCAAACTCCTATAATATTGGGTGCAACCATCCAAATTACTCATGGTCAGATTCGAACAATAATTTGAACAACCAATCCAATACTCAAGGAGCACACCAGGGTGGATTCAACAAGGGAAATTGCCAAGGCCAAGGATCAAGTGGTCAATAGTGGAATAATTTAGCAAACAGAGATGTCTTCATATCAGCATAGGAAGCCACCTCTGGAGGACATGGAGACCAACCTTGCCCAAAGCTCTCAAACCATGGAAAATTCCTTGAACAATTTTTTACAAGCAAGTAGTTAGAGGTTTACACACATGGAAGCGTCTTTGAAGAAGTTAGAGACACAGGTGGGACAGATTGCTGATACAGTGCATCGAAAAGAGTCAGGTAAATTTCCAAGCCAGTCTGAACAAGTTAAGGAAGTAACCGTTTTGAGAAGTGGCCGAGTGTTAGACAATAAAGATACCGGTGGATCGAGGAGGAAGAAAGCCAGGGATTCGCAAGATGTGGTGAGGAGGAAGAATCTAGAGTTGAAGAAGAAATAGTGGTTGACCTTGAGCCAAGGAAGACTTCCCAATTACATAAGGCTCCTGACCTTTACATTCCACCAATTCCATTTCCAGGCAGGGTCCAAAAAGATAAGTTGAATAAATCATTCACAGATATTTTTGATGTTCTCTTTAAGGTTCATGTGAACCTTCCATTACTTGACATTATAAAGAAGATGCCCGCATATGCGAAGTTTTTCAAGAGTCTTCACGCTAATAGACAGAAGTTTGGGCCGAACCATCAAGAGTATATCATGGGTAGTGCTAGTGAGGTGCTCCAGAAGAAGCTCCCGCCAATACTTAAGGACATGCAGTTTTTGTAAAAACATCACAGTTGGAGGTACCAAGCTTGAGAGGACAATGTTAGACTTGGGCGCTAGCATCAACTTAATGTCAGTTCGCTATTTACCAGTAACTTAGCTTGAATGAGCTAAAACTGACCATGATGTCGATACTTCTAGCAGATGGTTCAGTCTGATATTCGAAAGAAAGTGTAGAAGATGTTTTGGTACATGTGGACAAGTTGATCATCCCTGCAGATTTCTTAGTGCTAGATATGAAAGATACAAGTACGGAAGTGAATATGAGACCTATTCTACTTGGGAGACAGTTTATGTCCACAGCAAAGACAATAATTGATGTTCAGAATGGAAAGCTCACCATGACGGTGTTGGATGAAACAATAGAGTTCAAGATTTTCAAAGCTTTATCATACCCATCGGGAGCCGATGATTGTGCTTTTGTAGAGGTGTTAGATCCCGGAGTTGATGGTATTTTTCGTGATGAAGATTTACAGGTTTTGTTAGAATGGGATTGGGAAGTTGAAGATGAAGACAATGAGATAGAAAGCAATTCTGAACCAATAGAAGAATAAGATAGAATTGAAGACCTTGTGGTCTCAAATGGGTGCCTTATAAAGTAAGCCCCACCCAAGTTGGAACTAAAGGAGCTGCCAACTACATTGAAGTATACCTACTTGGGTGAAAATGGGACATATCCAGTTATTGTGGCCTTATAATTGAAGAGCGATGATGAGGAAAAACTTGTGGAGGTTTTACAAAAGTACAAGTCGGCGATTGGGTGGTCAATCGAAGATATTAGAGGAATTAGTTCGACAATCTGTATGCACAAGATTTTTCTTAAAGAAGAAAGTAAGCCAACAAAAGAAGCTTAAAGAAGGCTGAACCCGATTATGAAGGAAGTTGTGAAGAAAGAGGTTCTTAAGCTTTTAGAAGTGGGGATTATCTACCTCATATTAGATAGTAAATGGGTTGGCCCGATTCATGTGGTTCCAAAGAAGTCGGGCATAATGGTGGTTCTGAATGAGCAAAACGAGCTAGTTTCGCAGAGGCTTCAGACAGGATAGGGAGTTTGTATAGATTACAGGAAGATGAACTTGGCAACCAGAAAGGATCATTTTCACCTTATATTTATTTGTAAGTTCCTCGGTTTTTAGTTGGTTTATTTCGTTGTCAAAACCACATTGGGATTGTTATGTAATGGGTAGCATAGGTGATTGTGATTGACAAGCTTCCGGACATCTCAAAGTACTTCAAGAAGGTATATCACTTGACTTGACTTCTTGAAGCGATTAGTTGCACACACACACTTTCATATGCATTTCCATATCTCTTGAATGTGTGTTTATTTGATTATATGTATTTGTGTTTATCACACACTTCATGTATGTTAATTGTTATTGCACTTCTATGATTGTATTTGTGTTTCTTGTTGTGTGCATTATGTTAGATTTGGTTTGGCTATTTGGAGTAATGTGTCTAATTTCAAAAGATTGGTTTTCAATGATTTAAATGTTTTTCAAAACTGCCCTTTGTATGGTCTTGTGACCACAACGTTTTATACAAAAATCGAAAATGAGTTTTGAAAATTGTTACCCAAACTAGACACCCATACCTTTCCAATGGTATATTATTCGTAATATTTCATGACCGTTTGGATTGGTTTTGAAATCTCCAAAGTGACCACTAAAACAGGGCAACTCTGTTTTTATCCGAATATGACCTTTGGTCACTCAAATGACCATAACCTTTTCTACAGATATCAAAACCACATTCTGTGAATTGGACTGGAAAGTAGATTTCCATACCTTACCAACATATATTATACAACTTTGTTCGATGTCGTTTGGTCATGTTTTGAGCCGCTTGAATATCAAGCTGCAGTTCTGTGATTGGTTTCCGCGGGTCAGTTCGGTTTTTTCATTAAGGGCAGTTTTGTTTTTTCTCTTCAGCTCATTTTTTCCCCAGTATAAATATACTATCTTCTTCACCATTTCAGATGAGCAACCTAGAAATTGAACCCTAGAGAGAGAGAGCTCATTTTTAGAGAGAGAAAGCTTCAATCCATTGATTTCTAACTCTCCAATCAACTCCAATCTTTCATCATCTTCATCATTCATCATCATATTGACATGGGTCTTCAAGTTCTTGACTAGGTAACATCATTTTCATCTCTATTTCATATATTGATGTTTTTGACCTAGGTTTAGCATTTATTACATGATTAAATGTTTGATTATTATCTTTTGATGAATGTATTGTTGAATGTATGTTTATTATATAATAAATATACTGTTGGGTATTTTTATTGAATATATGTTGAATATTTGTAAAGGATTTTCGTGGGTTTCTCTTTGATTGAGTTTATTTAAGATTGCTAGCATCCTAAGTTTATATAACATCTAGCAAAATCATTTTATCAATTGATTGGGTTTGTTTGTGATAGATTGACTCTAGGGTTGCATTTATTATATGACTAAATGCTTGTCTCTACAAAATGATATATGTTGAATATATGTTGAATTATTAGTGAGACTTTATATTGATTAATTTGGGTTTATTGTGATTGATTTTGATAGCTAGCATTCTAAGTGTTTTATGGCATCTAGCTAAGTTTATCTCATTGATTAATTGAGATTGTTTATGACAGACATTGTTTTAGGATTTGCATTTATTAGATGATTAAATACATTGTCTCTACCACATGAATATATGTTGAATATATTGTCAGTGATTATATTGATCGAATGTGGTAGTTTATGATAGCTAGAAATTCCATGTCATTTATGCCATCTAGCTAAGTCTTTATGAGTATTCATTTAGACATTGATAATTGGAGTTTATTGACTTGTCATTAAATCTCTAGTTAAGCATATAGTGTTGTCTAGCATTGTATTGCATTTTGAATATCATTACATATTCACTTAGACTTGTATTGATCTCTTCATTGAGTTAAGTCTTGTGACTACAAGGTGTAATGCACAAGCAAGTGAAGTCTTGCAACCAAAAGGTTGGTGGGCAAGCATTGGTCTAGGATCACTATTAAAAGCCCGCGGGGTAGAATAGATTGGGTTACGAACCTTGAAGTGTGACTAGGTGGTCAACTTAGGTTGTAAACAATTATTCAAATAGTTGATTTGAGGACCGGAGTGGCTAAGTGGTTAGCCCGTGAGTTTTGCCAATGGAGGGCTTCTCACGTAAATCAACCAAACGAGTTTTTATTGTTTTCCGCACATAATTATTGTTGTTGTTTGTTTGGTTGATTTGGTTATGCTTTGGGTTTTTGTTATTAATATTGATTAATCGAAAAGTTGGTAATAATCCATTAACAACCAATTCACCCCCTAGGTTGTATTAGACACACGTTGTGTAATTTTCATTATTAACAAGATGCTTGAACGCTTGGTGGGACACAGTCACTATTGTTTTCTCGATGGTTATTCAGGTTACAATCAGATTGCCATAGCACCAGAAGATCAGGAGAATACCACATTCACCTGTCTATTCGAAACTTTTGCTTACCGACGGATGCCATTTGGATTACGTAATGCACCAGGAACATTTCAGTTGTACATGATGTCAATTTTTTCAGACATGGGGGAAGACTTAATCGAGGTGTTTATGGATGATTTTTCAGTTTTTGGAGACTTTTTCGACTTATGCTTACATAACCTCTCCCTAGTTCTCCAGAGATGTCAAGAGAACAACTTAGTTCTTAATTGGGAGAAATGTCACTTTATTGTTCAAGAAGGAATTGTCCTCAGACATGTTATTTCTCAGAAGAGGATTGAAGTTGATAGAGCAAAAGTCGAGGTGATCCAAAGTCTTCAACCACCCAAATCAGTCAAGGATATCCGGTCTTTTCTAGGACATGTCGGGTTCTATAGGAGGTTTTTTAAGGATTTTTCAAAGATAACTCGACCTCTGTGTGTTCTTCTGTAGAAAGATACGGATTTTGAGTTTGATGAAGGATGTTTGGTAGCTTTTAACACCCTCAAGGAAGCATTGACAACAACCCTTATTATTGTTCCACCAAATTGGAGTTTGCCCTTTCGAATTGATGTGCGATGCGTCCGACTATGCGGTTGGAGCAGTTTTGGGGTAGCGGGTCGATAAGGTTCCACACGTGATTTACTATGCTTCACGAACTTTAAATGACGCCCAACTAAACTACTCAACCATGGAAAAGGAACTTCTTGCACTGGTGTTCACTTTAGAGAAATTTAGAGCGTATTTGGTGGGAGCAAAAGTTGTAGTCTTCTCGGATTATGCTGCACTAAGATAACTTTTTCAGAAAAAAGGACTCCAAGCCAAGGTTGATTCGTTGGGTCCTTTTACTTCAAGAATTCAACCTAGAGATAAGTGATAAGAAGGGATGTGAGAATGTGGTAGCGGACCACTTGAGCAGATTGGTACATGAGAATCCAGGTGAAGCGAATGAGCTTCCGTTGAGAGAATGTTTTCCTGACGAGCAATTGCTAACTATTCATGACAATATGCCGTGGTATGCCGATATAGCTAACTACTTGGCCACAGGTATCATACCTTCAGAGTTGAATTCTCAAGCAAGGAAGAGATTCCTTGCAATTGCCAAACAGTACTATTGGGACAATCCTTATTCATTCAAGTGGGGAGTTGACCAGATTATACGGAGATGTGTGCCCGAGAACGAGCAGAATGAAATCCTAAGGTTTTTCCATGAGATGCATTGTGGATGTCATTTTGGGCCTAGAAAAACAACCTTGAAGGTCTTATAGTCCAGATTCTTTTGGACATCATTGTTCAAGGATGCATATCAGTTTTGTGCCAATTGTGAAAGATTTTAAAAGATAGGAAAATAGGGAAAAGGAATGAAATGCCCTTGTCCCTAGACTTAATGGTGGAAATATTTGATGTATGGGGAATCGACTTTATAGGACATTTTCCATCATCTTGTGGGTACATGTATATCAGCATAGCAGTTGATTACTTTTCAAAATGGGTGGAGGATGCACCGACAAGGACAAATGACAGCAAGGTATTGATCAAATTTGTGAAGGAGTCAATTTTCTTAAGATTCGGAACGCCAAGAGCTATCATAAGCGATGGGGGAACCCATTTTCGTAACAAGTTCTTCACAGTACTTTTGAAGAAATTCGGTGTTAAGCATAAAGTGGCCACTGCTTACCATCCTCAGACGTCGGGACAAGTAGAAGTGAGCAATAGACAAATCAAACAAGTGTTAGAGAAGACTGTCAATTCAACACAGAAGGATTGGGCATTGAAGCTAAATGATGCTCTATGAGCTTACAGGACAGCTTTCAAGACTACTATCGGGATGAGCCCGTATAAGATGGTGTTTGGGAAAGCATGCCACCTCCCTGTCAAGTTGGAGTACAATAACTTGAAGAATTCAGGTTGGAAGCCTATGAAAGTGCTAGACTCTATAAAGAGAAAACAAAATGAATCCATGACAAGATATTGGTAAGGAAGGACTTACATCCCGGAATGCATGTGTTGATTTTCAATTCTAGATTGAAGTTGTTTCCCGAGAAACTTAAATCTCGTTAGTATGGGCCATTTCGTGTCAAACAAGTTTTTCCTTATAGGACCATTGAAGTGGAAGAAGAGAAGAATGGGAAATTGTTTAAGGTGAATGAACACGAAATAAAGCCGTTTTTGGAAGGAGTTAAAGAAGCCGCTTGGCTAGATGTGTTTGTGTTCGAGGAGCCTTAGAACCGCACCACGTCTTGCCTGGACATAAAATCAAGCGCTAGGTGGGAGGCAACCCATACAGGTACGTTGTTAAATTCGTTGTCGCATTTTTGGTAGTCTCATTTTGCCTCACCCTCAATTTATGCATTTCATGAATTTAATCTTACAATTTGAACTTATTAACAAGGGAAGTGTATAGGTTTGGGGGTGGATTTTTCAAGCTAATAGTACTAATGTTTCAGTGAAATTTTTTATGTTGAAGCTGTTAATAGCCAAAACTGGCTAAGGACCAAAGGAAAATTTTCCACCTTCCAGACCTGGCTCCGTGCCCGAAAGTCCCCGCCAGGAAACCATTCTACCCAAAGCCGAGCTACGATACCACCCTGCAGGAACAAGGACGGGCTCCGGAAACATCCGGGAAGAGCCCCGAACGATCAGATATAGCCCGCATCACCAAAACTGAAAACACTTTCTTCCCCGAAGCCGAGGTCACCCCACAATTCCTCCAGAAACTCACCTATACCTCGCTGATACAGGGGGATATCCCTAGGAAGCCGTACCTAGCTCTGAAAGGTCAGGGGAAGCCGCACCTAGCTTCAAAAGGTCAAGGGAAGCCAGATATGGCTCCTAGCTGGATGAAACTTCTCAGACATCAAGGTCGAAACACTGATCGACCTCATTAGTTGATGCACCACACCATGATACATTCAGCGACCCTTATGGAAATCATGCCGAACCCGAAGATACACAGTATCACATCCACAGATATTATACACGTGCAGAACAAGTAATAGAGTTTGAATGGGAAACAAATTGATTTCCAAGATATCCTCAACGGAGCAATTAACTCAAAGTCAACTACATTTAAAGGTAAAAATCCCGTCCGATAAAAGGGGGATGAGAAAATGAAGGGAAATGAATGAGTTCAAACCTATGAAGACATTGTATAAAGGAGGGACTTCCTCCTTTAGAAAGGGGAAACTACTATTCGACATGCATACGACAAAGACCCGACCATACCCTAGAGAGAATTGAGAGCAATTTGAGAGAAATTTGTATACCATACATGTTCAATAAAGAAAATATTGTTTTGCTTTCTTTTGGGTGACAAATTGTATCAGTATTACTTGTCATTTTGAAAAGCATTGTTACACATACGATCAATCTTGGCCACCACCTACATGGTAGTGGTCTCGAGGGTGTTAACTGAGGTTTCTCGTCTCGAGCAAAATTTCCGTTAACACTTTCTGGTGCCGTCTGTGGGGAAGGGCCTTACACCCAATTAATCAATTATTTGCATTTACATATTTTGTTTTACAGGAACTATGAGGCTTCGCTCTTCCCAAGGCCAACATAGAGTTTCGGAGCAACCTCCGGCGAGGCTAACACGAAAGGCCCCAAGAAAGGGGAGAAAATCTGGATATAGTAGTCAAGTTTCGGTCTAAACGACTAATGCGCGGGCTTCTGGCCACCCTATAGTGAGCCAGGCCGCGCTCGACTAACAAGCGGCAGCCTTCGTAGAAACCATCCACGTCGGCCTGCTCGCTGAAGGCATCACAATCCAGCCAACCAACCTGAATGATCAGGGAGAGCCGAGCAGGCTCTAAGTTAGGCCACCTGCTTTCGATCACCTGGGACCTCCTCTTTCAGAGCCGGCTTGAGAGAGGTCAGGGCCCCAACGTTCCATCCGGGATAGGCTGGGACCCATGCCCCCAGTTAGAAAAGACCTTCACAATATCAACCCAGGCGAGTTAAGTCTGCCGCAGATGCTTTTACCCGGAAGCCACGAGAGCTATCTCATCCGACTACATCTAGGAGGACCACCCGGGCCCTAGAGGAGGAAAATAGACAAACTCCCGAATGGATCCTATCCATGAGGAGGACCGGATATACATTGCCGGTTCATCGGAAAGACTCGACAGTGAAGAATCTGAGGTTAACTCGAAGAGACCTAGGAACAAGAGACTGAGGGATCAGCTGGCAAAGCTACAAAAAGAGGTCCAGAAAATAAGAAAGGGAAAGAATAAGGAGGACAAAAAGGATCCCCTGAGTGAGATGAGCGCTCCCTTCACTAGGAGGATCCGGGAAGCGGAGCTCCCCCCAAAATTCAAAATGCCAGCAGATAAGTTCTCCGAAATGGAAGATCCTCTAAGCCACCTAGAGAGTTTCGTTCAACAGATGGAGGTCCTGAACACTACCAGAGCAGCTATGTGCAGAATGTTTCCAACGACCCTAACCGACTATGCGAAAACCTGGTTCAGGAAACTGCCCGTTGGCAGCCTGGATTCTTTCACGAAATTATCAACAGATTTTTGCTCACAATTCCAAGGGGTCAAACCTCGTCTGAAAGATCCTATACACCTCCAATATATGATTCAGGAGCGGAGTGAGACCCTTCGGTCATACGTGGAATGTTTTCACAAGGAGGTCATACAAATGGGAGTTTTCACTGAAAAAGAAACCCTCGCCAACTTCAGGCAGAACCTATGGGCGGGAAAGCTTTTCCGTTCCTTCGTCAAGAGACCTCCCGAGACCTACTTGGAGGCCTACAACCTGGCTCTTGAGCAGGTCAAGATCGACGAACAACTCAAGGTCAAGATGGAACACGACGACATGAGAACGGAAAAGCGTCTGAAAAAAGAAGCCCCCAAATTTCAGCCAGTACAGAAAACTCAGAATAAACCTCCCAACAGGTCAACCTACCGCATCCCTGCTCCTCATCATAGGCCAGAAAGATATCCAGCAAAACGAACCCCGGGCTTTGCCACCTCCCAGGACAGTGGCTCCAGTAATGCAAGGGGAAAAAAGGTATGACTACTACACCCCTTTAAATGCTTCCAGGGAAATGGTCTACCTTGCTATACGAGATAAAGGGTTGCTCCAAAAGCCCGCTCCCATGAAGGCCCCAGCTGATAGGAGAAACCGGTACAAGTACTGCGACTTCCACGAAGACGTGGGCCACAACACCTCAGAGTGCTATAATTTGCGTAACCAGATCGAAGCCCTGATAAGGAGAGGATGCTTGATTGAGTTCTTACAACAGGTCAGAGATAACATTTTTGACTGGAAGGGAGGTACAAGCTGAAATCCGTGAAGACGCAGAAAAGAGGAAAGGGGAACAAAGCTAGTTAATCAATCAGCACCTCTCAACACATGTAAAAAGTCGAATAGCAGCAGACCATCTCAGCCTCGGCAGTTTGATCAAAGGATTGCTTGCATCCACAAAATCATTCCTTTCCAATAAAAAAATGAATGAGATGGAATGTTGAAATTCGTGGAAGGTCCTAAAGACCGTTTGTCTTAAGGAAATGTTTGACGATATTCGGAGCATCACAACTCTACATTGAAGATGGAAACACCCACTAACACAGGTTAGTATTGATCACTAAATTGTCTTATTTCCTTTCTTGCATTGATCTAATTATTATACAAAAAAGTATAAGAAGGGAACATTTCGTGTTTTACTAACTCGGAACAAAGAATGTTATCAATTCCAGATCTCCCATCCAGTGAAGTTAAAGGTAAAATCCAGTTTATTGTTTAATTATTTGATGCCCGACGGATGAGTCAAAATTTTCTAGACTACACGACCGAATAACGATAACGATGAGGTAAAAGATTGTGAAACACTTTCTTCACCCTTATTCATCAAGATTCCTTATTATGCTTCTAACATAGTATGCAACGCATATAGCTTTTGCATGTTTCTCCTAATATTAGACCATGCAAACATATGCTATCACAGTATGATTGTTTATTACATAATAAAAATTTAACACATATATATTTTGCAAAATGCATACTGTGTGTTTTTTATTAGCACCCTTCATGAAGAATTCATAGGGTACTATATCCCGAATATCGTCCATCACCAATAACTTGTATGGATTCAACTATTTTTGTTCAGCATTATTAATATATATATATATATATATTTGTGCAAATATTACTCACATGTTTGACAGAGAAAGATCAGCCGAAAGAAGCCTGGTCTATAAGAGACCAACAAAAAAAAATAGAAATCTTCGCAATGCAATAAACTCGAAGATGAATGTCCTTAGCAACATAAAAGCAAAGAGGCCGAAGGGGCCAAAATCTTCACCAACAAAGGCCTCCAAAAAGGCCGAAAGAACATATGATAATAAGAACTCGGGCGCCATGAAGCAGCGAAGGGCGGATGGAAAGTGTCTGAGGAGCTGAGAAGTTAAAATAGTACGCCTGTCAGGCTAGCTAGGGGCTAAGGCACCCAGCAGCAGGAAAAGACAAACCCGATGCACTAGATCATCTGGCAAACTGCTCGGGGCGCCACCGAGGAAACCTCGGTGATATGGGTGGCTGTGCTGGTCGATAAACACTACCCTAACGATTCGGCCAAACCCCTGTAACAGATAAAACTGGGAGAAGTCCTTGGTCACTTGTGTAGGGACCTGGGTGTATAATCGTGGTGAGCCTCGATGTTACACTTGGGTAAAAAGAGCCCCTCAAAGAGAGGGTATGGAAAAATGAAAAGAGTATAGAAGACACTAATGTCAAAATAAAACTGATCAGTTTAATAAGATACTTGATCATTCTTGAAGCCAAACTGACCAATTTAATAATATACTTGATCAGACTAAGGTATACAAAATTGATCAGAATGATCGGCCAAAGAAATCACTGCTTGGCCAAACGAGAAAAAATAATAATAATAATAATAAAGGATCCCGAATGATCGGCCAAAGAAATCACTGCTCGGTTAAAAAGAAAAGTTGACTGGGTGCAAATAAAGCACTGTCAGCTCAAGAACTGTCTGGGTGAGAATAAAACACCGTCAGCGATCCAGTATTTTAAGAAAAGGAAAGGGGATAAAGACTTTTCTGCTTAAATTACATATCCGGGCCATATGAACCGAACCCCTTGAGGTTGGTCTAGCTAGCTAAAAATCAAGTAAGAACCCTAAAAGTTGGTAAAAACTTAGATATAGTGAATCAAAACCCCCCGTGGTGCAAAATAAACGTTCAGGTTGCCATGAGCCAGAGCCTAAGTCGTTGTCTGTCAACTGACCGAGTCTCTGGAACAATTTGCAAGAAGTACAAAAACCAAGGAGTAATTGCAAAAGAGCCAATAATGGTCGAAATCAAATACAAGTAAGTCAAAAGTCTAAATTGTATTTAGACATAATGTCTTTTTCTTTTGTAGAAAAATTAGCCAAAATGTCTAAAAAAGAATAACCAATCTACAAGAAAGATTGGCCAAAATGAAGACCTGTCTATAAGGAAGATCGGCAAAAAAAGAAAACCGGTTTATAAGAAAGATTAGCCAAAAAGAAGAATCTGACTTACGAAAAAAAATCAGCTGAGAAAAAGTTTAAAGAGGAATAGAGATCCAGGTCGAATGCTTGGAATGTCCCGTAAAAAAAAAACTTTACTCGAGCCAACAAACAATGGAAAGTCTACCCAGATCAACGAAAAAAATAAATAAAGAGCGAGCTAATGTGCCTAAAGTATGGTTTCTACCCTGTACATCGACATCAGCTCCTAAATGACAAATGATGCTACGGGGTAGATTCCGAGCAACATTAAAACCCGAAGAACAAGAGCCTCCAACTCGCCTTGAACAAGTATATATATGGTAGTGGCCTGAGAGGGTTGATGCTAAGAAGGACAATCTCGATGGAGCGCCATCTTACTTTTCTGAGAGCAACGACATCTACTACATTTCTCTCAGCTTGTGAGGAAAAACGCTACCCAAGGAAACCTTAATCGGTTCCTCTTGTGGTCTTCAACTTTGAAATTTTCAAGCTGTCTCTAGCACTAAAACTTTGAAAGATGGTCGGAACCTGCCTTTAAAGGATATTCTATGCGCGACAACAAAAGCATTGAATAATGGAATACTGCACAGTCAGAAGAAAAGGTGAGAGATGAGAGCATGATGATGGCAAACACAGTGCTTGAACAAAGGGAATGTAATGAAAGCTAGCGAAGTAAAAAGAAAAAAAAAATGAACACTGCTTGGCCGAGTACATATGAAGCACAGCCAAAAAGGCAATCCTGGCCAAGCACCGAAGGATGCTTCATAGTTGAATAAGAACTTACCGCGAGAGGATCCAAGAGTTAAATAAGATCCGCTCAAAGAAAGATCTAAGTAAAGCTGAGAAAAGGATCCTAGCATTAGTAAGATCCGCTCGAAGATGGATCCAAGTGAAGTTAAACCACGTTGAAAGATGATTCGAGCATTAGTAACGCTCAAAGATTAAAGGACCCAGGCAAAGCTGAACAACGCTAAAAAGGGTCTCGGATTTGCCCAAATGAACAAGAGGATTTGAGCGTCAGCCAGAAAAAGAAAAAAGTCAAGCTAATATAAATAGTGTGAAGTCAAAGTTAGCTTAATAGAAAAATGTTCTATACAGGGCAAAGGTACTTGGCCACACTCGCAACAAAAAATAACTCTATTCGGGTAAAAAAAATTGACGCTTAAACGACAGAGTGAAGTATCAAAAAGTTGGGACCTTCTCGGAATAAAGAGACTTAAAAGCATCCGAGCACCAAATCTTAGGTGTCAACTTATTCAGCTCACCGAGGCAATTCAACTCGCCATATCTATTCAGCTCGGCGAAATAACTCAGCTTGCCGTAGCAGCGGGTCTATTCAGCTTGTTGGCTCTTCAGCTCTTCAATAAAAAAAATGCCAAGCTCATCCTGATGTACGATCAAAATCAAATGCAAGTCAGTAAGAAGTTAAAATTATATTTATACACATAAAGTACTTTCTTTTTATAGGAATATGAATAGCGAAAAAAGAGTTAAAGAAGTATCGAAATCTTCCGCCTCAACATTCCTTTCAGCATCATTCTCTTAAGAGAGACATCCATAGAAAAAAAGAAAGAAATCAGAAGTTGATCGCTTAAAAAGATGACTAGGATCATTTGGCGATTGACCATGGTCCGACTAGGCCAAGTGCAAATTCATTTCACCACAAAGTATCCAAAGGCATCTCAGCGACCTGATCTGTGTCCCGAAGACACTTGTAGATATAGACCCAAAAGTGTATCTCATCAACATAACCTGTATTAAAGATTATCAGCTTGCAAGAGAATAATGACGTGGTCAGAGCGTTAAAAAATAATCAAAGGAGAACTATTCAAATTCCATTCGTCTTGTCGCCAAGAACTCAACTCACGGATTTGAGGGGGTATTGTTATAGAGATTCTTCGATAGCATGACACGTTAGCAAAGATAGCGGATAATGAAGAAATATAGTATTCCACGTCACTAAAAGTCAACCAATCAATGAAAGAGACTGCTGACCAAGGACACGTCACCAGGTCTGGACACATCATCAAGAAAGTTGATATGGAAGTCAGAAGCGTATGCTCCAAGTAGATTCGTCCAGTTAAAGAAGCCTTAATAAGCGAAGATTCTACTCGCCGAAGATCTCTACTCAGCGAGATCTACTCAGCCATAGCAGGAAATATAATCATATCAATATACGCCTTATCAAGCAGAGATTCACATAGATACGAAATCTAAGAATCACAGTCCAAATAAGGAAATATATGTATTTCCTCTCCAGTATCAAAGAATTCTAATCAGGAAAAAACTCAGAGTTTCTAGAAGGATAAACACCAAATGGGAAACGAGTCCTAATCGATCTACTTTACTAAAATCTCAGCAAGATTCTAATTAATGAATCCACTACTTGTACGACAAGAACTATAGCAACCCTAGATCAAACCATATAAATACTACTGCAATATCACTGTAAAAGGGGATAAAAAATGAGAAAGGGGTGGCAGTATGAGTGAACAAGGTTTGTAATCAGTATTTTTCGTAGTGAAACACCTTTTTCTGTCGCCTGGCGACACTTGTGGATGTTTCTCTGTTATCGGAGTTTTACCACGTAAAATCTCTCTTGTTATTTGTCTGTTATTATTGCTTTTATTCACAAATCATCACATTGAATCGTTGACTGGTTGACTTTCTAAAATCACCGTCAACACATATCATCCACATACAACATCAACAAGATAAATGTGCCATCATTAAACGCATAAGAATAAACACAACAACCATACTCACTTCTCTTATAGCTAATCTTCAACATGTAGGAATGGAAGCGCTTGTACCATTGTCTTAAAGATTGCTTGAGTCCATAAAGTGACTTCTTTAATCTATAAATAAGGTTCTCATTTCCTGTTTCCTTGAACCCTTTCAGTTGAGTCATATAAATGACCTCTTCCAAATCCCCATGAAGAAATTCCGTCTTCACATCAAGTTATTCCAACTCTATGTCATATTGAGCTACTAAGGCTAACAATACCCGAATAGATGTGTGCTTCACTACCGGTGAGAAAATGTCATTGTAATCAACGCTTTCCTTTTGTGAGTACCCTTTAGCAACCAACCGTGCTTTGAACTTTGGTGCTTTATTCTCATGTATGTCTTCTTTCTTCCTAAATACCCATTTACAACCAACAATTTTTCGGTCTTTAGGTTTAGGAACCAACTCCCAAACAAAGTTCTTTTCAAGATATTACATCTCTACCATCACAGCCTTCACCCAACTTTCTCTATCATGACAACCAATTGCTTCATTAAATGTAGTTGGATCTCCCTCACTAGCCATGAGTGCAAAATGCACTTCATCATTCTCATAATCCCAACCGTACCTTTACAGTGGCTTTGAGACCCTCTTTGGCCTTTCTTGAGCTATGGATCTAGGTTCCTCAAGAACCACTTCTTATTGTACCTCCTAATTTCCACTATCACTAATCTTTGTAGTAATAGGAATTTCGGTCACAACTCCTCTCTCACCATCATCCTTGATGTCTTCCTTAGGCATGAAGGCTTCATCAAAGACTGCATCTCTACTAAGAATTTTCCTCTTGTTGGCCATATCATAAAGCTTGAATCCCTTCACTCCTTTCTTAAACCCAATAAATATGCATTCAAGTGACTTTGATTGTAGCTTGTTCCTCTCATCACTGGGAATAAGAGCATATGCCTTGCACCCAAAAACCTTCAAATTAGAGTAGTCAACTTCCTTGCCCATCTATACTTCTTTCGCCGATTTAAACTCAAGTATCTTTAATGGTGACCGGTTAACCAATTTGTAGGAAAAACACGCGGCGGAAGCAAAAAATTGGGTTGTATAATTCAAAAGTTTTCCTTTGAAAAGAAAGAACCTTAACCCTTAATTAATTAACATATAATGAAAGGATCATACCTTTTTCATGTGACGATTGATATTGCGTCGAATTGAATCCGATTGCTTCGAATTGAATCCGTAAGATCTTCCAATCCAATCATGAACGTGAATCACCTTGGAGTGTGGGCTCCCTTTTCTTTGAATGTATACCTAAGGATGGAAATACAAACCTTTTTTTTGTTAGTCACGATAATCCTCCTAGAGAAAATAAAGAACGTTTGATCACTTGTGAATTCTTAATCTTTTTAATTAAGAACTCGCGTGAACCCTAATTCGATCTTGTGCATAAAGCCTTTTGATGTAAAAGCTTCTAGTGCACTATCAAAAATAAAATGCTCTTTATTCTTCTTCTCTTTGGCCGAGTTCTACACCCCTTTCTTGAGTTGGAAGTTTTTTTTAATTCAAAAGCAAGAGAATAAAAATTTTCTCAAAAAAAAACTTTTTTTTTCTTGAACTACTCATCAAAAACAAATTTTATGATATATAGGGTAGCCAAAATTCTCCCACATTGTGGAGGATTTGATTTCACCAAAACCTTGTCAACTTAGTAGTTCAAACCTACTCCAACTCATGAGTATATGTATCCAATAATAAATTATTGAATATCAATTAAAAATTGTGACTTTATCAATAACTTCCTAATTGATTATCAATTAGAGTTTTGATAGATATCAAATACTTCCTAATTTGGCTAGATAAATAAAAACTCTTTTTAATTTATCTACTTATCAAATAAAGTATTTGATACTTAACATACTACTAACAATAGTATGACACTAAGAGTCCTTCTCCTAGTATATTACTATCAATAGTTATGACACTATGAGTCATTCTCCTAGTAAACTACCTATAATAGTATGACACTAGGAATCCTTCTCCTAGTTAGAAAAAGATTTTGACTTTTAATCAAACAATTAATTAATTTCCATTTGATTAATTAATAAAATAAAACAATATATTAAGCTAATATTATTAGCCTTGCCGCCCAAGTATATATATGGGTAATATATTGTTTTTCTATTTTATTAAATCCATTGGACTTTAATAAAAAGTCCACATGTGAACTAGACCCATTCTTGCTATAAAAGAAACAAGTCCACATATCTTAAATTAATACATTAATATAATTTAACAGTCATTTAATTAAAATGTGCAAATTATATTCTTAATGTATTATTGGAATGCTAAACGCACCCCATTAGGGTCGCCCTAGGATTCCTACATCATTGGTCGACCATTCCAGGCATTTTGAAGAGTTACCGCGTGTCTTGATCACACATGACCGCACCTCTCTAAAACTTTTTGGATTCCAAAATCCAAAAACAATTCTAGATGGACCCAGAAATTGTCCCGGTAGAATATATCAAGTGATCCATACAAGTTCGTACAGATTGGGGATCTTGGCTGGCTATCTAAATTTAAGCTTCAATAGACATAATCTAATCATAATCAACAAATGATTCACTTAGGTTCAATCTATTAATTTTAACTCATTCCACTAAAGAGTTAAAATTGAACTCTTAAATAAAGATAGAATAAGTCAATGCTACTTATTCGTACCCTAGACAATCTTATTGGAGAAGTGTATCCTGGTGAAAAATATCAGTAATCTTAAGAGCTCATAGACCGTCTATAGCTCTCCTAGTTACTTTATTTACTCATATTACCACATTTTGAACTTAGATATTTTGACTTGTCCAGAAGCCATGTTTCAATAGGCACTATCGAAAACTTAACGTTAAGATTTAATATCCAATACCTCAACATATCCATATGATGATATTCTACTCATATTTAATAAATGAAGCCACGATGTCCATATCTATAAATGAAGTCATTCATCGATTAACACATGAATACCACCAAACTATCAAGCATAGACTATGCTATATAATCTTACTCATTGATAGCTCAAATGGTAACACTTGTAACCATAAGTCCATCATTTATCTCAGGATTGAGATAGACTCTCCGATTGTCCTTAAGTGAAAACTTTTATCCATTGACGGTTCTGGATAAAGTATTTCACTATGATCCTATTTAATGCACCTAGTGCACTAGATTCTTTTGTCCAAAGACATTACACTTTGATGATTTTAGACTCATCATAACACATTCGATCCCACTCAAATGTTAGCAAAAGAATCTACAACTTTAACAAGGTAAATGCGCCCAACCATTATCTTAAGTTGTGAATATTGTTCAAGACTAACTAAAGAATTGTGTACCTCATGCATATCCAGATGTACGAACAATTCTTCATTTCTCATAGTGTTTTGTCCTTATGATTATTTACTTTTGACAATTATAATAATTAAACTATAAATGCTTTAAGATTTGTTAAACTAGAAATCACTATATTAATATGAAAAGATTGTTAAATACATTATTACACTCTTGCTATTGATCATAATCCTAACACAAATAACAAGCATGTTAACCGCTTCAGCCCAAAAAGATTCAGGCAACCACGCATGAAGTCTCATAGATCTAGCTCTCTCCAAGAGCGTTCTATTCATCCTCTCAGTGGCACCATTTTGTTGAAGATTTTTCTTCACGGTGAGATGTCTTGTGATGCCTTCAACTTTGTGAAATTTAATAAATTTGCAACTCTTGTACTCACCTCCGTTGTCACTTCTCAAATACTTGATCTTCCTCCCAGTTTGGTTCTCCACTTCTGCCTTCCATTCCTTGAACTTTTCAAAGACCCTGGCCTTTTCCTTCATGAAGTAAACACAAACTTTCCTACAAAAATCATCCATGAAAGTAACAAAGTAGCAAGCTCCACCATTTGATCTAGTTGGTGCAGCCCTCCACATATCGGAGTGTATATAATCAAGCAAGCTCTTCATTTTCCTTGCTTGGAACTTTGAAGCTTACTTTGCATTGATTTCCCATGATTTCCCATAACCCAAAGCTTGCAAAATTCTAGCTTGCATGACCCCACACCTTTCAACAATTGTCACCTATGTAGTTCTTGAAATGCTTTCTCACTCATATGCACTAACCTTAAATGCCAAAGTTGAGTGTCATCTTTGCAATTTTCTTCTTCCGTGGAGATAGCCGCTCTACCTAAAATTGTGTTCCCCGAAAGCTTATAAAGATTGTTGCCCAATTTTGTATCTTGAAACACCACCATGGATCCCTTACACACCTTGATCACACCATCCTTTGCCGTGAAAGAACATCCATTTGTATCAAGTGTGCCTAGAGTTATCAAATTCTTCTTGAGTGCCGAAACATATCTCACACTACCTAAGGTTTTCACAATCCCATCATACATCTTGATCTTGATTGTACCTATCCCAATGACCTTGCAAGTTGCATTGTTACCCATTAGGACCTCACCCCCACTTTGAGACTCATACGTGTCAAATCAATCCTGATTTGCACACATTTGAAAAGAGCACCTGGAATCAAGAATCCATGCACTAAAGCGTAACTAGCCGAGGCTACCAACAATAGCTCACCATTATCTTCAGATACCACATTAGCTGTAGAGTTTGTCTCAGTTTTCTTTCCTTCCTTGACCTCCACCTTAAACTTGCTACAATCCCACTTGTAATGCCCTTTCTTGCTGCAACCATAACACTCAACATTTTTCTTTCTAGAGTTCTTCTCTGACTTACTTCTTTCTCTTAGTTCAGCCCCGCTCACTAGATTCCTTAATGAAGAGTCTTTCCCCTTGAGCTTCCCTCTTATTTGCCTTGTTCAATTTCACATAAGAAATTATGTCGAAAACAACTGGCACCACATTGGAGTGTTTCCTTGCCAAACAAAAAAGTAGTCCGTAAATGCTTGAAGTAATCCGATAAAGATCTCAACAACAAGAGAGCTTTATCATCCTCTTCATACTTCACATCAACCCATATCAAGTCGCTAATACACCGGTTAAAGTCATTCAATTGTGCCATGACATCTCCACCCTCTTCCATTTTTAGCCCATAGAGTTGGTCTTTGAGAGTCAATTTGTTGGATAAGGTTTTACCCATGTAAAGCTTCTTAAGCTTCTCCCAAGTCCCTTTAGAGCTCTTCTCTTCCATAACATTGCATATCACTTCATTTAAAAGATGTAACTCAATGGAACTCATAGCCTTCTCATCCAACACCTTCCACGTTTTCGTTGACATATCCTTGGGCTTTTTCTCTTCTCCATCAACCATGAAATACAAGTCTTGTTGGATAAGGATGTTCTTCATTTTTCTTTGTCATAATGTAAAGTTTGATTTCCCATCAAATGGATTCACTTCAAACTTTACCCCACCGGAGCTTCTGGATGATGTACTACCCCTCTCGGGCCAACGCAAACAGCCTAAAATAGCCTAAGCTTTGATACCACTTGTAAGCGGTGCGACAACACCACTCTTGAGTTCACTTGGTAATTTCGTCGAACACCTTGTAGGTAAAACCGAAAACTACCACCAACTCCTTCCAAGACCTTGTTTGAATGGACTAATAAGAACACAAAAGTAATACAAGCAACTAGGAAATATAATCAACATGAGCAAGTAAAAATCCACAACACAACACAAGCAATCTTTTACGTGGTTTACCAAATTGGCTACGTCCACGAAGGCACCAATTTCACTAGATAATGAGAATGACAAGTACAAGAGATTACCTCTATCTCACAAGCATTCTCTCTCCCTCTAGGTCTCAATCCTTCAACATCACAATCACTCTTTATTCTAGGTTTTTCTCTCTAGCTTTTGTTGTCTCTACACATTTGCACACACACTTATTCTAAATGCTCAACTAACAACTTATATAATGAGACTTTTTAGCTAATTACAACATAGCCCAATAAAACCCCAAATTACAAATATGCCCCAAAACAAATATATGTTGCTTTGAGATAAACATCAACACGCATCTTACTCCTCTCCTTCACCCATGTTTGCTATAGCATTGGTAAGTACCATCTTTTGTTCGTTGACGATTTGTTACTCTTTTAAAGGCTCTACACTCTTGTTTGACTTTCACTATGATTATTTTTAAGTAATCAACTTTATATTCGAGATTTTTAGGTTTGACGCCATATTTGTTTTCATTGCTTGTGTTCTTGATTTTGAACAACAATATCATTGACTCAAATCGGAACGATGTTGTACTTGTTCAGATAAGTTTGTTTATTTTAAGTTAAATTATTGAGTGTATTTGCTTTCTTTGTTTAGTAATCAATGCGATGATATTGCTTATATATATATATAATATTTGCTTTTTCTGGATTTATAATTTGTCAGATAGGTGTTTGTGAAAATGCCAATGTGAATGTTTTTTCGTTTTGATTTAATGTTTGCATTGTTTTTTTTTCCTCTCAAGATTTTGTTTGATGCAATTCAATAACATAATCATTATTATGTCATGTTTTAAGAATATAGAGGAAATTGTTTCTCAGTTTTTTTTTTCAAGTAACCAAGTAGGAACAACTTTTATATATTGTTTTGTAGGGGCAAAAACTTAAATAGCACATTTTGGGATGGGTCTTGCGCAAATAGCAACACATTAATAACTCTTGTTTTTATAGCACTGAAGTTTGTTATCAGACAAAAATATCCCTCAGATTAGAGCAACATGCCTTTAGGTATTTTTTTTCGTACTTTTGCTTTCTTTTGTTTTTGTACCTTCGTTGTCTAACGAACGAAAACTTCATTGGCAACAAACAAGAAAGAAGGAATCGATGGTGACAACTGCTACGGCACCGGCAGACAACCGCGAAGACTTCGACAGCAGTCGCAAGACTCCGGTGCACGTAAACGAGAGTTCTCGGCCACATAAAACAGTCAAATTGAAGGTATTTTCATTAGGGGTTTGTTTTCAACTTTGATTTTCTGAAAAAAAAATATATTTCGGTTGATTTGGATTTAGTTTTATTGATGTTTTGTTGTTTGCGTCTGAATGTTGATTAATATTTAGTTTGAATATGAATTTTGATTTAGTTTTTTTTTTTGTTATTTTGCTTTGAATTTGTGTTGTTGTTTGGTAGATTTCGATTTTTGTTACTTTGCTTTGAAATTATTTTGTTGTTTGGTAGATTTCGATTCGTTTTATCAAAAAACAAAAAAAAGAATCTGAATGGTGGTGTTGGTGGGTTAGGGGTTTTCGATTTGGAGAAGATGATGAACATTATTATCTACAATTAGGGATTTTTTTTTTCAGAAATAACAGCCTTTTTCAAGACTTACTAAGAATTTTCGAGACTTAATTATGTTTTTCGAGACTTATATATTTATTTTCGAGACTTAAATATACCTTTTTGAGACTTATATATGTATTTTCGAGACTTAAATATGACTTTCAAGACTTATATATGTATTTTCGAGACTTAGATATGCCTTTTCGAGACTTATTTAACATGTATTCGAGAAATAAATCATGTTTATTCGAGACTTATTAACATAATTTCGAGACTTACTAGTGTATATATTTTCCTTAAACAATTGTTTCATTGGAGACTTATTGTGCTGTGTAGTTATGATTGTATGTTTTGTTTGTAACATTATATATGCAAATAAGGTCGCTACCCCCCCTAAATCCCCCCCCGGGGGGAAGGATTGATTCTCTCTGCCCCCCTCTTCTCCCCCCCTTGTTTAGGTTGGGGGGGAGGAGGGGGCTATAATCAAGCCTAGGGAAGCAGTAAACCTTGGAGAGGAGAGTTAACCTAAAGCTCCATTTCTCTAAAGCCAAGCGAGCGAAGTGATGTTATTCACTCAGCTCAGGAGTGGAAGAATCATTTTTCTTCTATTTGAACTTGCTCACGAGTAACAGCAAAACTCATAAAAATCTCTTAAGAGGCAATTGAAAACTCCTGAGTCGAATTGGAACAATGGAACAATCACTCGCCAGATAGAGAATGGGGAGGTCTAAAAGTGGAGGTTCATGGACTCATGTCCAGTGAATGCATTTATTATGAATTATGTTATGGATTTTTAAACTCCTCCATCAGATATATTATGGGTTTTTTGTTTATTATGGATGGATTTTATTTTTGTTAATTATGGATTGATGAAGAATGTATTTATAATGAATTATGTTGTGTTTGATAGTGAATTGAATTTGTTGATTATTTTTTAATGGTTATGTTGAATGGAATTGACATGGACTATATTTTCGATACTTGGATGTATTTATAATACATAATGAATTATGTTGTGTTTCCAATAAGTCTGATAAAGGGATAACCCATGGTGCTCATGTCTCCAAACGAAAATGACTATGATCCAAGGAAAACAGTACTATCATATTACCGTGTTTCTACGAGATTTTGATTGATTTGAATGTCATCACTTATGACACGTTCCTCGTATCTTCTTTCAACAAGTGTAACACACGTTTTCAGAATTACCTTATCTTTCCCTAATAGAAACTTAACATCATCATCATCCATTATCATAGTGCGACATGTACTATCTGGACCAACATCTATTGATTATATGTCAATTTCATATATGTTCGGATCGTGTTAGACAATGGCCTTTACAACCCCCAACAGTTCTTCCGGACATATACACCTTTATTAACAGAGCCAACATATCTCTAGCTTCCATCCGGTAGTTCATTCCATCATCAATTATATGATATCAATATTTTAACCCGATCCATTGTCCTGGAAACAAATAACACTATCAAAAAATTCACCATATGAAATCTAGTCAAAAAATTATTCTAAGTCTAATTCATCCCAGTAAGTCTCGAATTCCATATAAATAAGTCTCGAAATTTATATAATTAAGTCTAATAAGTCTCGAAAATGATATAAATAAGTCTTCAAAATAATTTAAGTCTCAAAAATTAAATAAATAAGTCTCGCATTTTATATGTCTCGAAATTGATATAATTAAATCTGGAAATTGAGTCTCGAATATGTCAAATAAGGCACGAACAAACACAAACTTTTTCAAAAAACCAGATCGAAACGGAGAAAGCATTTCAGTTCAACATAAACATCTAACAAATTGAAAGTGCATGTTTCCAGACCACAATTGAAAGAAATGACCTTGAACGAGTTTCTCAACTAGTTTATGGAGGATTTTTACCTTATCAACTCTTCCAATTAGCTTGTTTGAATCTGAAATTAATTTCAAATGAGGATTCAAACAAGGTTTTAATAAATGGATTACTCTTCAAACCTGGGTGGACTTCGTTTTAATTTTAGATGGGGATCCAAACAAGCTTGTACAAATAGTTGAATAAAAGAAAATAAAAAAAAATCAGAGAGAGAAGTGTTTCTATGAAGGAACAAGAGAGAAAAATAGAGAAATTTTGAAAATGAAAAGTAAAGTTATAAAAGTAAAAGGAGGGACATTTTGGTTAACACACCCTTTTAAGTGCTAATAAAACAAGACTTATTAAAGTAGTGATACTTGAACAATTCAATGTTGAAAATGTGCTATTTTGAACCATTCCCTCTTGTTTTGCCTTCTTCAATCCTAAGTGTTATGTTTCTTCAATTCTGAGTTGTATGTCTTGTTTAGTTAGTGAAAGGTTTGTACTCTACACATCTTATTTTTATTTAGAATATATATATATATATATATATATATATAGTGGGAATAGTGAGAAATGTCACTTTTTTGGACATGAGTTGCACCGACGTCACTGCTTTAATAAGTTATGTTTAAAAGGCACATATTATGGTGAACTATCAAAATCGCCCTTAAATAATCATTTTTCTATTGTCTTTGTACTTTTATCTACATACTTAGAACACTGAACTCGTCTGTTTCTCTCTCTTCAATAAACTTGTCTGAAAATAAACTTCTCGACATCATTTAGCATAATAAGATAACATATTTCTGAAATACTGATGGGAAAGGTCTTCGCAGTCAGAAAACCGTCCGTCAAAACAATTTATAAAACCTATGCGATGCGTTCACAAGTAGAAATACAAGTAAAGCGGTAAGCACGAGTGTCGTCCACTGAGATCGGGGTAGCGGTGATAATATTAGGATTAATATAACTAGTATGCATAAAAGTAAAAGTGATGGTGAATGGAAATACAATATAAACTAAACTATGAAAGCAAATAAAATAGGATGACAATGGAGTGATGAATGAATGATGATGGAACTACGGAGTTGATGGACTCGTAAGTGAATATTGGGGCAATTGCAACAAACTCTCAATTAAGCATGTATTGACAAATGTAACCAACCTAAGGTGTATAGTGTTGGTATATATCTCTAGCAAGAGGTCAACCTAGGGTGTATAGTGAAGACCTCCTACTAGCGAATAATCCCTCCTAAGCAACCAACAATGGCTAGTTACTCAATCAGGACTTTTTCCATGAATGCTCATCTATCTAGCTATGGCTCAACCTATTACTAATGTAGCCATCCTAGGGTGTATAGTGATGAGGAAATGGGTCTAAATGGCACTAAATCCATCTCAATTTTTGGAACTATCACTAGATTAATAATTCTTGTTTTAATGGCACCAAAATAAGTGGTGAGACCAAAATACCCCCACTTATTATATATATTTTTAAGTTTTTTATTTTATGTCTTTCTCTCTCCCTTTCTTCTTCCCATTTCAACGAATGTCTTCCCATCTCTCTCAAGCTCTCTTACTTTTCTTTTGTTCTCACTTAATGATTTGTACTAATTACTAAACCAGTAGACCATATCTTCTTAAGTTTTCAAATGGGATTTTGTTGATTTTGAGATATTAATTTCGTTTTGGTTGATTTTGAGTTTTCAATTTAGTTTTTATTGTGAATTTGTTGTCAATTTGATGTGAATGGTGAGTTTGTTGAATATGAATGGGGGTTTGTTTGAATCTTGAATTGGTGGGTTTGGGTTTGAGTTTGTCAAATCGGAGAAGATGAACAGTAGCCGAAGTTGAGATTTTTTTTTTTATTTCGAGACTTATTTGTTCCATTTCGATACTTATTTATGAATATCCGAGACCTATTAGACTTACTCGAGACTTAATTCATGAATACCCGAGACTTACTCACAAATTTTCGAGACTTATTGGGGTAAATTCGAGACTTACTGGGGCGAAATACAATTTTTTTTTTGGTCTTTCTTCTTCCTCGTGATGGTAACAGATCTCCATCAATGGTGAAATTGACGATTCGACAACGGCGCCAGTTGACTCCGGTTATTCGAGACTTAATTTATGAATACTTATTTGTTCAATTTCGAGACTTATTTATGAATACCCAAGACTTATTCATGCGTTTCGAGACTTATCCATGCGTTTCGAGACTTATTCATGATTTTTCGAGACTTAATTCATGATTTTTCGAGACTTATTCATGCGTCTTCTTCTTCATCGTGATGGAGGTCTGTTCGACCTCCATCAATGGTGACAGTGACGAGCAGACGACAACGCCCGTTGGCTCCGGAGATAGTTGGATCTGGAAGATCGGACGATGCCGATTTCGTTGGCGCCATCGGTTTCGTTAGATTCACGTTGGATCGTCACAGATCTGACGATGAAGGTTCGACCATGGTCGGGTTTGTCTTCGTTTTTCTCTCCACACAGCTCGAAATTGAAAACAAACACTTCGGTTACAACGATTGACACTGGACGAACGTTTTTCCGGTGGTTTTGACGGTCAACTTACCAGTCGGCGGCAACAACTCCATTGATGGAGCTCTGAGCTCCATCAATGGCGGTTTCTAAATAAAAAAAGAAAAAGAAAAAAGAAAAAAGAAAGGGCAGATAAGAAAAAAGAATAGAAGAGAGGGGGTATTTTTGTCCAAATCCCATCTTTAGTGCTATTAAAACAGCACTTATTAATGTGGTGCTATTTGCACAAATCCCACCCAAAAAAGTGCTATTTAAGTTTTTGGCCCGTATAGTGATGGCTTCCAATTCCCTCACAAGTGGCCGACCTAGGATGTATAGTGAATGCCACCCATTTGAGACTGGATGAGGCTCGAAGTTATCAACCGAATTCTACTCGAAGGTTAGTTCTCGTAAAATCACTAAAGTAGCCAACTTAGGGTGTATAGTGGAGGCTTCTAATTCTCTCACAAGTGGCTAACCCATGATGTATAGTGAAAGCCACTAATTCAAGATTAGATTAAGGACATGGTTGTAAAGCCGGATTTCCAGAAATCCTTCCATTCAATGGAGCATTAGACAACCTAATTGCCTACTCAAGTAATCCAAATCAATCATGCAAAGAGGGTGTATCCAAGCAAATCAATAATGGCAATCAATTCAAGCAATGGAATAAAACATAGAGATAGAATAAATATAACACATAGAGTTTATTTACAAAGCCCAAATATCCATCAAACAAATAACATCAACCCCATAGTGGGGTATTTTAGCTACTCATGTTTTATTACAAACCAATAAACTAAGAGAGAGTAGAGAGATAACCCTTGAAGATTGATCTCCTTCCTTGAAGCTTGAATCCAAATCTCCTAGTTGCCTTTGATTGAGTAGAGATGGTTTGGATGATAGGGAGATGTGTTACTAGCTTAGAATACAAGTGTTGGGAGATATGGAAGCTATTTTGGTTCGTTCCCATCCTTTTCTATTTATAGACGATGGAAAAATAGGTCACTTAAGCTTGAAACCAGAAGCTGTCGCGCGCAAAGTGCGGGTGAATTACCCGTACTGTAAGGGTTTTCTTCATCTTCAGTTCTCTGATCTGGGCAATAGTGCTGGTGGAGTGCGGTTAGATTACCCGCACTTGACTCGTACTTGAGCCGCACTAGAGTCGCACTTGAGTCGCACTTTACTGTCAGGTGTAAATCCACTCCTCTGTCTCGAGCAACAGTGTGGGTGGAGTGCGGTTGGAATACCCGCACTTTACCAGCACTTTAATACCATGTGCAAATCAGCTTCTCTGGATTCGGCAATAGTGCGGGTGGAGTGCGGTTGGATGACCCGCACTGTACCCGCACTTTAACTCTTCTCTTGCATCAGGTCCCGGCTTTAAGCATGAGTGCGGTTAGAGTGCGGTTGCGACCCGCACTTGACCTGCACTTGACCCGCACTGTAAAGCTGCTTATGCTCATTTGTCTTTCATTTTGCCCATTTTCTACCGGAATCACCGTAACATGCTTCCAAACCCAGAATTACATCTATTGCCTACAATTAGCACTAATGAGCCTATTAGACATAAAATATATAGAAAATACACACAAGAATGAGACAAAGGAATAGGAATGAGGGTCGAAATATACAACAATTTAGGCACGATCAAACACCCCCAAACCAAACCCTTGCTCGTCCTCGAGCAAACATAATATAAAACAAATAAGACACAAACTAAAAATGACTCGAACTAAAAACTTTCCTAGACACAAAGAAAAACTTGCTGCAGGACCAACTAGTAGAGAGATACACAAAAGCAAATAGGAGTGAGGAATGAGCATATGCGAAATGTTCTAAACAACTCGAAGGCACCCCAAGGGAAACTGGCACAACACGAATCCCACACTTAAAATGCCCTCGCCTCAGAAACTACTCACTCTCACACCTCGAGCATAATTCTCTTCGATGCTAGGTTCTCACATGGATTTTCTCTTATTCTTCCTCTCAGAACCTAGGTTCACACTCATGCAACATGTATGCCAATGAATTTATGTAACTGAATCAACTTAGTAGCATACATTTAGTGTAGAATAAACGCTGTTTTCAGTGAGTGAGTCTCATGAAAGAATCACGTGTCATGAACGTGGAAAGAGCATTCATTAACTAATATTCCCAATCTAGACGTCCCCTAAGATCAACTAGGTCTTTTCCATTTGGTTGTAACGTGGCCACGGTGAATGGTGATTAGAAGAATGAGAAATTTAGGCACAAGCACTAATCAACCAAGTTAAGGCAATACATTCTACACTTAAGCATTTAATTTCTCGTGCAACTCCACTTCCAAATACAATATGGCATCCAGGCATACAATTAGACTCTACGTGCAATCTTTAACTACTCATGTTACCCATTTGAGTAGCATTTACAATTTACACAAGGCATTTGAAGCATATTTTTCTTTTGTTACATTTTGCTTCTTTTCTTTTCTTTTCTTTTCATGCCTTTTTACTATGCACATTTTCACAACTCATTACTCTTGCCTAGGTACACGCCATTTATCAAATTAAAGCACAACTTTACATTCCTAGGCCTCAACAAGATAAATTAAGAGATGGTTGGCTAAGTGTTTAGGTTGCTTGGGTTATGGATAACGTGGGTGTAGAATGGAAAAGTCTATCTGTGTTTGGCTTCAAAATTGGCTTGGGAGCACACATATTACGGGAATGGGAAGTATTTAGGCTTTCTTTTTGAGTGGCTAAAATACACATTGCCAAATATCACTTCAAAGGATCAATCTACCAAGGGAATAAAAGTTTCCGTCAAGCAATCCACATATATGATGCATGTTCAATAACAAATGATGATTTTTGATGTAGTGAGACTATGCATGGTGTTTGAATAGTGTTTACAGATTTGAAAAACACTTTCCCTCAAATATACACGTTTTTGGCTTGTGTTTGTGATCTCACAAGGGAAATCTCCACTGTTAGAACAAGACGCTTGAGCACCGAGTTCCCTAAACTTGGACACTAAAAGATGAGACTAGCCCATGAAGTGCAAGTGAGACCCCTAAAGTGACTAAGAGTTATTGAATAAGCACACAAAGCATACACACATTCGCCACAAACACTATGCTCCAGGTATCTCACCAAGCTAAATAAGCTCAAAATTCTGGCTAAGCAGCAACTTTTTCAAAAATAAGACACAAAAATGACTCAAGACACAAAAGATGACTCAAAAAGGCATCTACACCCCCAAACCAAAACCCAACATTGTCCTCAACGTTGAAGACAAGAGAATCCGGCCTAGCGGCACGCACCTAACATGACTCAAACAAACCTAGGCACTAATCAAACACAATCAATGCCCCAACAAAATAAAAATGACTCAAACAAGGCTCATAAAATAAAGGCAATTCATGCAATATATTATTGAAGCACAAGTCAAGCTTAACATCATGCATTTTATCAAAATTGACGAAATGGGGCATGAACAACCCTCAAACCGAATTAAACAATATAAAGCACATGCATTCATACTTACACAAGAGCCTTCGGCTCTTTCATCCACAAATATAATCAATAAATTCAATGTGCAAATATCCACAAAATATAGCATTCGAACAAATTATCCCAACATCACAATTTATTGAATTTAAACAACATAAAACATAAAACTAACTACATGCATCAAAATTATTCAATGGGATGCATTCGTGGAGAGGCTAGGGTCCTCTAAGGGTGGTTTGACCAAGTTAGAAAATTCTCTATTTTTCACTACCCAAATAAATTTAGGTGACTTCATTATCTTTTCCTTTTTCATGTTTCTATATAAGTGCACTTGGTCTTTCCTTACCCATATTTGCTTGACCCTAGGTGAACTCCATCTATTCCTAGGACCTCTAGTTTTCCTACGTTGATTTGGCTTGTAATTTTTAACCTTAAAATGCTTTATCCTAGAACATGCATAGCAAAAGATATTAGAGTTAGAGGAACTCCCCTTTGATGAGTGATCTTGAGGACGTTTGATTTGTTTCACTTGTAACGCCTTGACCTCTTCCTCCTTTTTGCTTAGTGCTACCTTTGCTACTTCCAAGGCATTGGCTTTTTGGTCAACCTCCATTTGCATCTTCATTGACTTGTGAGCTATCTCATCTTTAAAATCTTTTGATAGCCTCGCTAAGTTCTTCAAATCCTTCGATGCGGTACTCTTTTCGGCTTCAAATCTCTCAATCCGTTCTTCCAATTCTTTGTTCTTGTCAGAGACTTCGCCATTTGTCTTCTTGAGAGTACCATTCTCAACCCTAAGCATCTTCACTTCAAATAATAGTTTCTTGTTCAACTCTTTGAGATCATTCGCCTTTTCCATTCCCAAGGCTTCTCTCTCTTGAAGTGCTTCATTCTCTTCCTTCAACACACCCATTTCCAACACTAGCTCTGTGCTCACGCTCATAAGCTCTTGGTTCATCTTGATCATCCTATCCATCTCGTCCATTCTCTTGCTTCGCTCCACTTCAAATTCTATCTGGAGCTTATACATGTCTTCTTTTGACAAATTGGAGGAATCCACCGGTTTGGTTGCTTAACTTGGAAACAACTCTGATTTACCGGGATGGACTGCTGGGCAGATTCGAGCATTTGGGTGGTTTTCTCTTCTATGAAAGCTTGAGTCTCTTGTTGAGAAGCTATCATCTGCTCAGTCTCCCGCACATGATTCTTCATGAAATTTCTTAGTTGATCTTCAACGGAATTTGACTGGAATGACGAGATGTAGGCATTCTCGTTAGGCTCGTAGCTTGACCCTGAATTTTGCCAAAAGGAATCCATAGAGTCCTGAAACAAACAAAAACAAAAACTACCAAAGCAATAAAAAGAAACTAACAAAACTAAAAACAACTGATAAACTAATAGTATTAAAACTAATCTAATCACTGCTACGCAAACCGATCCCCGGCAGCGGCGCCATTTGATAGAAGGTTTTCGCCGTCAGAAAACCGTCCGTCAAAACAATTTATAAAACCTATGCAATGCGTTCACAAGTAGAAATACAAGTAAAGCGGTAAGCACGAGTGTCGTCCACTGAGATCGGGGTAGCGGTGATAATATTAGGATTAATATAACTAGTATGCATAAAAGTAAAAGTGATGGTGAATGGAAATACAATATAAACTAAACTATGAAGGCAAATAAAATAGGATGACAATGGAGTGATGAATGAATGATGATGGAATTACGGAGTTGATGGACTCGTAAGTGAATATTAGGGCAATTGCAACAAACTCTCAATTAAGCATGTATTGACAAATGTAACCAACCTAGGGTGTATAGTGTTGGTATATATCTCTAGCAAGAGGTCAACCTAGGGTGTATAGTGAAGACCTCCTAGTAGCGATTAATCCCTCCTAAGCAACCAACAATGGCTAGTTATTCAATCAGGACTTTTTCCATGAATGCTCATCTATCTAGCTATGGCTCAACCTATTACTAATGTAGCCATCCTAGGGTGTATAGTGATGGCTTCCGATTCCCTCACAAGTGGCCGACCTAGGATGTATAGTGAAGGCCACCCATTTGAGATTGGATGAGGCTCGAGGTTATCAACCGAATTCTACTCAAAGGTTAGTTCTCGTAAAATCACTAAAATAGCCAACCTAGGGTGTATAGTGGAGGCTTCTAATTCTCTCACAAGTGGCTAACCTTGGATGTATAGTGAAAGCCACTAATTCAAGATTAGATTAAGGACATGGTTGTAGAGCCGGATTTCTGGAAATCCTTCCATTCAATGGAGCATTAGACAACCTAATTGTCTACTCAAGTAATCCAAATCAATCATGCAAAGAGGGTGTATCCAAGCAAATCAATAATGGAAATCAATTCAAGCAATGGAATAAAACATAGAGATAGAATAATATAACACATAGAGTTTATTTACCAAGCCCAAATATCCATTAAACAAATAACATCAACCCCATAGTGGGGTATTTTAGCTACTCATGTTCTATTACAAACCAATAAACTAAGAGAGAGTAGAGAGATAACCCGCACTCCACCCGCACTTTACTAGCTTAGAATACAAGTGTTGGGAGATATGGTAGCTATTTTGGTTCGTTCCCATCCTTTTCTATTTATAGAGGATGGAAAAATAGGTCACTTAAGCTTGAAACCAGAAGCTGCCGTGTGTAAAGTGCATGTGGAGTGCAGGTGAATTACCCGCACTGTAAGAGTTTTCTTCATCTTCAGTTCTCTGATCTGGGCAATAGTGCGGGTGGAGTGCGGTTAGATTACCCGCACTTGACTCGCACTTGACCCGCACTAGAGTCGCACTTGAGTCGCACTTTACTGTCAGGTGTAAATCCACTCCTCTGTCTCGAGCAACAGTGTGGGTGGAGTGCGGTTGGAATACCCGCACTTTACCAGCACTTTAATACCATGTGCAAATCAGCTTCTCTGGATTCGGCAATAGTGCGGGTGGAGTGCGGTTGGATGACCCGCACTGTACCCGCACTTTAACTCTTCTCTTGCATCAGGTCCCGGCTTTAAGCATGAGTGCGGTTGGAGTGCGGTTGCGACCCGCACTTGACCTGCACTTGACCCGCACTCTAGAGCTGCTTATGCTTCTTTGCCCTTCCTTTTGCCATTTTTCTATCGGAATCACCGCAACATGCTTCCAAACCCAGAATTACATCTATTGCCTGCAATTAGCACTAATGAGCCTATTAGACATAAAATACACACAAGAACGAGACAAAGGAATAGGAATGAGGGTCGAAATATACAACAATTTAGGCACGATCAAATACTTCTTTTTTATCCTGCATTTCTGAGTATGAGTCTTGTAATACTTTAACCGTTCCTTTTGTAAACATGAAGGTCATTTTGTGAAGTTTGAATATGGGAATTTTGAATCTCCGAGCTTTTTCTAAAGGCTCCGAGCTTTTTTAAAAAAACCTTCGAGCTTTTTTTAAAAAACCTTCGAGCTTTTTTAGAAAAGCTCGGAGCCTTTAGTAAAAAGCTCGAAAGAAAGTTAAAAATGCTCGAACGCCTTTTTTTTCGAGCTTTTTAAAAAAGGCTCCGAACTTTTTTGAAAGGTCTTCGAGCTTTTGTAAAAAATCTCAGAGCCTTTTTAAAAAAGCTCGAAAAAAAAGCTCAGGTCTTCAAGTTTTTTTTTTAAAATGGCTCCGAGCTATTTTAGAAATGTTTTCGAGCTTTTTTTAAAAGTGGCTCCGAGCTTTTTCATGAAGGCTTTGAGCTTTTTCATGAATGCCCGAGCTTTTTCATGAATGCTCCAAGCTTTTTCATGAATTGAAAAAAAAAACTCTAAGGGCGCTCGACCCCCGAATGCGTCTGCGTAGCAACACTCCATCACCGTTCGAGTGATTGTCTGAGTTTCAACCGGACTTTCTCTCTCTACTTCACAACTTTGTCACTGTAAACTGAATGAAAGAAATCTGATGTGAAACAACTATTGGGGGTATTTTTGTTCGTTCACCATAATATGTCTTTTAAACATAAGTTATTAAAGCAGTGACATTGTTGAAATACAACCTCCAAAAAGTGCTATTTATTTTTTGAGCCCTATATATATACACATTATTTGAGAGTTCATTATTTTAGTAGTCTACTGTATTTCTAGTATTTATAATTTCTCTAATTTATCTATTTTGTTTGCAGATCATATGAACGTATGTTTAATACGATCTGTCTGTTTGAATCGTATAGGTTGGCAACACGAAAATTGTAACATTTTGTTAGAAGAATTTGATGAAATAAAGTGTGAAGAAGTTCGTAACCGTAGTTTATTTGTTAAAACATTTTATATCTTGTAACTATAATTTTGTTTTGTTTTTTTATAGCTATTCATTGTATATGAGATCAATTTTATTGAATAAAAATTTATTGGTTTTGTGTAATATCGCGAAAGGTGGTATTTATATTTTCAATGATTTATTGAATTTGGGAAAATAAATTAAATTTTAAATATGTATGAATGTCCAAGGATCGATTTAATGAACATCACAGTGAAAATTATTTTTAATATGTTATTTCATAATTTTACAGTGTATATAGACAGTCAAGAATTTATTATATCAAATACCATTATAACATTATGACGCTTTTAAAACGTCAAGAAAATGTTATGAACTATCTGTTATGAAGGTTTTTCTCCGTCATAAAACCTCATTTTTCTTGTAATGAATTTCATAAAAAAAATATGTCACAGTGTTAATGGTTTTTTTTTTTTTAAATGTACATTTCTCAACATATAGTTCAATGCACATTTATAATGCCATTCTCCAAATTATGAATTTTCTAAAGTATTTAAGGGCAACCATATCTATGCATGAATATCATTATATATATATATATATATATATATATATATATATAGTCTTTTTCTCCTCAGTACGCACTGATATAACTTATATCAGTGCGTTGCATGTGGACCATTGATTATGGACAAGTTTTGACAAGTACATACACATTGAGAGAAAGTATGTAAATCTAATGGTCCACATCCAACGCACTGATGAAGTTATATCAGTGCGTACTGACTTGAAATTTTTTGTATATTAATCATTTTCTCCTTGGTGCGCACTGATATAACTTATATCAGTGCGTTGCATGTGGACCATTGATTATAGAGAAGTTTTGACAAGTGCATACACATTAAGAGAAACTATGTAGATCTAATGGTTCATATCCAACGCACTGATGAAGTTATATCAGTGCGTACTGACTTGAAAATTTTTGTATATATATATAACTATATGCTAATGCCAACTTCATAATGGGCACCATGTCTTATCAAAAAAAAAAAACCAACTTTGCTTGTTTGTTTTATATCGAAATCTATATTTGTCTTCAGACACTATATAGGGATATAAAGTTAAACGGTAAATCCAACCTCCAAAGGTAGAGGCTTCCCCGCCAAAATCTCTCTGTCTTTGTTCTTGTCTCCAATTTCTACCTAACACAAAAAAAAAAAAAAAAAAAAGCAACCTCTTTTGGTTTTGGTTCCTTCATGGCAGTTTTCGGGACTGGGTTCTGTGCGTTGTTTTTGTAGATGGTTATTTGTTTTTTCTAAACCCCTCAACCAACCAACCTGTTTGTGTGTGTTTTTTTATGGTGTCATGTTCAGATTTTTGAAAATACTCATCTTCAGCGGATCAAGCCAAAGCTTTTGGAGTTGGTTTTTAGAGTCTTATATGTGATCCAATTCACCAAACAGATTTTATAACGTGAACTTCTTTAATGATCGATTATTTGTACAATTCTCATATATTTCCAAGTTTTATTTGGATATACTACTAAGAAATTCAATCAAATTAGATAAATACAAGAGGAGGAGCACTTGATCAGAAATGAGTTGCTTTTCGTGTTTTTCGTCTCATGAGAAGAAAGCAGCAAGAAGAATAAACAACAGCAGACGGGCTCATACCTTGTCTGGGGCCCCTCCCCATAAAGAAGCAATTGCACCACAAACACGCTCTGGTATGTTTTATTATAAATATTGACTACATTAATTTGCTAGGACTATATTTCTATATTTATGAACAAATTATAAACAAATCACTGAATTCATTCTTTGTTGTGCAGATAATCTGAAACCGAGACCTTCAGCAGATGCTACATACAACAGGGATGCTAATAAAGAATCTGGGGGAAACAACATTGCCGCGCAGACTTTTACTTTTCGGGAACTAGCTACCGCAACAAAGAATTTCAGACAAGAATGTCTGATAGGTGAAGGTGGTTTTGGTAGAGTTTACAAAGGAAAACTTGAGAAGACTAGCCAGGTAAAAATAAAAATACATAATTACTTGATGAAAATGATTTTGAGTGAGTGGTGTAGATATATTTTGTTTGTTGAATATTGCAGGTTGTGGCTGTGAAACAACTTGATAGGAATGGGTTACAAGGAAACAAAGAATTCCTTGTTGAGGTTTTGATGCTGAGTCTGTTGCACCATCAGAATCTAGTGAATCTTATCGGTTATTGTGCTGATGGAGATCAAAGACTTCTTGTTTATGAGTACATGCCATTGGGATCCCTTGAAGACCATCTTCTTGGTATATAGATTTTTTCTTCATTGTAAATTCTATTGGAAAAAAAATTAATTAGTCTATAACAAATAGAGAATTAAATAACAGATTGACTGATTGATTTTCATTTTTCAGATGTTGCACCCAACAAAAAATCAATAGACTGGTACATAAGGATGAAAATAGCTTTAGGTGCAGCAAAAGGTCTAGAATATCTGCATGACAAGGCCAATCCCCCCGTGATTTACCGTGACTTGAAATCATCAAACATCTTGCTGGACAGTGAATTCAATGCAAAGCTCTCTGATTTTGGGTTAGCAAAACTTGGTCCTGTAGGGGACAAGACGCATGTGTCCTCCAGAGTTATGGGAACATACGGTTATTGTGCCCCGGAATATCAAAGAACTGGTCAACTAACAGTGAAATCGGATGTGTACAGTTTCGGAGTTGTTTTGTTGGAGTTGATCACAGGGAGGAGAGCCATTGACACTACAAGACCAACCCATGAGCAACAACTTGTTGCTTGGGCTCAACCTGTATTTAAGGACCCAAGTAAGTTCTCATCATTGGCTGATATACATTTGCATGGAAACTTCCCAAAAAGAGGCTTGAATCAAGCAGTGGCAGTTGCAGCCATGTGCCTCCAAGAAGAACCGGCTGTCCGACCCCTCATCAGCGACGTCGTTTCCGCCCTCAGTTTCCTCGGAAGTGGCCCGACGGATACAGCCACAATAAACATTCCCCTTAATGAACAAAATCTGATCATGGACCAAGAAAAAGATCAGACCCAAATCAATCGCCAACGAGCAGTGCAAGAAGCCATACAATGGGGCTCCGATTCCAGGCACATACAATCACGCTCTGCAAGTGCCTCTTCACTCTAGAATAAATCTTTTATCTTTTCATTGCTTCATCACTATATTTTTTATAAGTTTTTTTCATTCTCTTCTCACACTTATTTCCAGAGACATTTTTTTATTCTTTCTGCAGTGTTAACACTGAATTAATTGTGAGCAAGCCACTTAGCTTCCTCATTGAGGATTTTTTTATTTATGATAAGAGTATGTGAGTGAGATGTTTCTTCCGGTAGAAAATCCATTCAAGTGGTTTATGTAAATTTCATTTACCACTCTTCTCTAATTTTAAACCAACAATGGAAGTGTATGAGTATAAAATTGCTAACACGTTTGTGCACCAATTGTTTTTCAAGTAATGCTACACAACTTAAATAATCTTAGTTTGTGAATGTCATATACATGATACATAGTGATAGATTTATTTGTGTTTCATAGGTTGAAATATAAAGGAATAGAATAGAGAAGATAAAGAACAGATAAGAGATTTAGTAGCTAGAGAAGTGATGTAGCGAGAAATTCAACGCAAAAAACAATCGATAAAAGAAATGGTAACTGATTCGGATCCGTTGATTCGTGCACGAATACCGGAAGCGAACCCTACTATTAATCTGTTGATCCGCGCATAGATACCAGAATAATAGGATTCAAATTTGTTGACCCTCGCAAAGGTACCGAAAATGGATAAAAAAAAGATACTCTCTCAAATTTTTATTAATCATCAAAAACTGAAATCCCTGTTATGGTACATCGTCTTTAAATAGGAAAATAAAATCCTAAAAGAAACCTAAAATGACTAGTAAAACAATTAAATTATCAATTTCCCTATAAAAGGGATAACTGAGATAACAATAGAAATTAAAATACTAGAATCCTAAAACATTAAAAACCTATCTAATAAGGAAATAAGATTTGATTTAATAAAATCAAATCATAAAATAAGTAACTACCTAATTAGATACATAATAAATGGAAATAAAATAATACCTATTAACTATAGAAATATTTTTGAAATCTAAAATCTTCAAGAATATCTCATGCATCATTCTCTCCATGTTGGAGAAAATTCGGCCTCGAATTTTGACTGCCTTCATCCCACAAGCATGCACAAGATTTTTGAGTGATAATAGTCGAGATCGCATACGATGAACTTTAAATCTTTCGATTCCTGCCAAGATCTCCATCCAACCACTCCAATAGATGGAAGCAAATTCATGAATCATCAAATCTTGCAACAAAAGATAAACTGAAGTATTTTTTATGGTGAAGAACGTGTGACTCGTAAAAACAATCTACAAAATATGAATTGTTCTCATATGGTACTTTCTCAAACACATCTTCATCATATATTGGTGGTTTATCAAAATCGACAAAAACCTTCGTCGATACATATGTATCATCGAAAAACACCGCAGGATAAGAGGCTAATTGTGTTTGAGGGTTCATCTATTTTTTTTTTTGTATGGGAAATATGGAAGGTGAAGAGATGGTAGTCAGGAAAGTAATTGGTTATAATATGTGGATCGATGAGCCTAGCACAACAGTACACTCGAAGGCTTTGATACCAACTGATGTAGCGAGAAATTCAACGCAAACAACAATCGATAAAAGAAAGGGTAACTGATTCGGATCCGTTGATTCGCTCAAGAATACCGGAAGCGAACTCTACTATTAATCTGTTGATCCGCGCATATATACCAGAATAATAGGCTTGAAATTCGTTGACCCTTGCAAAGGTACCGAAAATGGATAAAAAAAGAGATACTCTCTCTCAAATTTTTATTAATCATTAAAAACTGAAATCCATGTTAGGGTACATCGTCTTTAAATAGGAAAATAAAATCCTAAAAGAAACCTAAAATAACTAGTAAAGCAATTACATTATCAATTTCCCTATAAAAGGGATAATTGAGATAACAATGGAAATTAAAAATACTTGAATTCTAAAACATTAAAAACCTATCTAATAAAGAAATAAGATTTGATTTAATATAATAAAATCATAAAATAAGTATCTACCTAATTAGATATAGAATAAATGGAAATAAAATAATACCTATTAACTATAAAAATATTTTTTAAATCTAAAATCTTCAAGAATATCTTCAATAATATCTCCTGCATCAAGAAGAAATATTATAAAAAGAAAGAGTCACTTAAACTTTACCAAATCTGCATTCCAATGTGGCAAAAAAAAAAATACCTCATGGCGAGTTTAGCACCGCAAGTGCTACACAAAAAATTTACCTTACTAACTATCAAAACTTTGAAGCCAAAAAAAAAAAAAAACTATCATAATATTTATATTATAAGGTGTATTGGTTCAAGATTTTATTAGACAATTTGAGGAAGTAAAAGTCTGGTGGTATTGGATTGAGACTTTTTAATAAGGTAGATAAGTCTGGTGATATTCGATCAAGACTTTTAAGATTTTAAAAAAATCAATATTATCTTATGGTATTGGATATATACTCTTAAGATTTTTTTTAAAAGTCCATATTGTCTTATGGTATTGGATCTAGACTTTCAAGAGGCAGCAAATTGTTTGCTGGTATTGAATTGAGATTAAGATTTTTAGGATTTTATGACAAAATAGATTTTCCAGACTTTTTAGTGATATGTATAAATAACTTGAACCTAAAATTGTTTTGCCCTCTCCCTCAATACTTTCTAGACTTTTTATTTGATTTCAGATATTTGGTGGGTGTATTGGTATATAATAAATGTGGCGGCCAAACATGCAAAAGACAGCATAAAATTACACATGAAAGTTGAGTACCAAATGACTGATAAAATGCCTCAGTGAGTTAAAAATAGTCTTATGCTAGATTTCCATGATCCCGCCAATACCACCGGTATCTAAAATCTTTAGGACCACTAGTAAAAATTGATCAAATGCTTTATCTACGTCTATAAAAGATGGATTTGACAAAAAATAAAGATAAAGAGGAAGTTGATATATATATATTTATATATATATATATATATATATATATATAAATACACACACACACCTGATAAAAAGAGCTGGTCCATTACTGATAATATCGCCATTTGTGTAGATTGAGTTCAAAGACAAAAGAAAATAATCACCATTTCTATTGATTTATTGTCTGAGCGAGTTAAAAAGATATGTGCCTCGCATAAAACCATGATTTTATAAACTTGTGATACATGTTTTTTTTTTAAAATCCGATAACGGAAGGGTATGCCGAAACCTGTCGAGAGCAAGCACTAGTTGACCGTTTGGAGTTATTATTATTATTTTTTAAATATGTATAGTTAAAACTTATATTTCAATCTTTTTTGTTATTTACATTTATATTTAAAAAAATTCTTGTCATGCCCCGACCTTCCAAATTTAACCAATACATGCATAGTCTGTATATCAACTCATCTCACCGGACTTGAATCATCTATTACTAATATGAAAGAGGGACATACACTGTACACACCACTAGAAAAAGAAAAAAAGAGATTAAAGAGCTGTGAATATTGGAGTTTGATAACATATGAATTAATGAAGTCCAACAAGCCAAACGGAAATACTTCAATGTTCAAGCTATTGTTTTTCCCTGTTTCATATCATTTCTAGTGAGGTAGTGGGGGATGGGTGGTTATTATATTTATTTCATATGGTGACATTTTCTGCACCATATGAACCAGCTGAAGGTTATGTGTTGGTTGGTGGTATTTTAAAATTTTATTACTTCTCTTCATAGCTTATACATTTTTTTCATTTAACTTTTGTTGTTCAGTGACTGCCTCAACAAGATTATAGAGCACTGGAACTTGGAGAGAAAATTAAATACGACAACCAACTCTTGAAAGTCCAATAAGTCATGAAATAAAATCTAGATAATCCTAATAATCTATAAATAAAGTCCAAAGACTATTTCAGAATCCTAAAAGTCTAGTCCGTATAATCCTAGTAATCCTAAAAGTATAGTCCTAACAATCCGAATAAGCCTAATAGTCTTGTAAATCTATAAAATCATTGCACCCCAAAATTGTCTATTAAAATCTCAATCCAATACACCCCTCTAAGATACAAAGAATGTTTTAATAAGTATTTTTTCACACCTGCACAATTAAAATTATAGGTTCAGGTCATGTCCTCTTTATCCAAAACCGAATTAACTACTTGTCAAACAAAAACCTGAATTAATTGTAATAGTTCATGAAAAAAAAATAGCCCAAAACCAAACATTCTAAATAAGACCAATTGCATTACTGGAAAAACCAACATTTTCTCTCTTTTACTATTTTTACTAACAGATCCAGAACTGGCTTCCCTTCATTCAGTAATTTCAACCAACAAAAATCAAGTAGTTACTAGGAAAAAAAAAAAGAGGTTTTATGACCGTTTTTAACTGTCATAAATGCTCATTCATGATGGTTTAAAATTGACAATGATCTGTGTCCAGAAAGGTTTATGATGGGTTTTTTACATCGTAAAATCTTGACAATTATTACCCCGTCGTTAAACTATAACAGTTAAAAACCGTCATATTACTTAACACTTACAAAAATAATTTCCAGTTATATATATATATATAATTAATGGATAACTATACAACCAAATAATTATCCCAAATGATGTGACAAGTGAATTTTTCTTGCTACAAAAACCATGGGATGATATTGTCAATGAACAAATCACTTGTCAAATCATTTGAATTGAATTTTGAACTAATTTTTTGAGAAATCTAGCTTTAGTGATAATTAATTAATTAATTTTTTTAATTTCAATAAAACATTAAAAAATTATAAATACAACACATTCGTCTTTCATAATATTATACAAAATCAATATAACTTTTATTAAATAAAACTTTTGTCTTATATAATGAATAGCTATGAAAAAAAAATCAGAACTAGAAGATAACAAATATTACTAACTAACAAATTACATGGGTAGAATTTATCTACTAGTACTTGATTTCATCAAATGTTTCCGTCAAATTGTTGCAATCTTCTTGTTGACTACCTACATGATTCAAAAAAAAAAATTGTCAATAGAGAAAAGTAGAAAACACAAGTGATATAAATAACTGCATATTGTAGAATATTGTGGATTTATCACCACACCAGCATTTGCATTAGTATCACCACACATGGAGGTAAAACAAGGATGTGCTTTTACTTTGATGACCAGTGGCAATCTTGCTGTCTTTTTAGGATCGGTTGCCAAGCCTTATAAATAGGCTCTGTTTTGTTGTTTTGTAATTTTGGTATGTAGAACCAAAAAACTGATAGCTGCTTTTGAATCAATATAAAGGGAAAACAAAAGTCAATCATAAGAGTAATTTTACTCTCTCGTTTTGTCTCTACTTATTATTACTGCTTATTATTTCATTTGTTATTTAATTTTAATTTTAATTATAACACGTTATCAGCACGATGCTGTTATTTTCAGAACCTGAAGTTTCTGAATTTATTACCACTAGAATTTGAAGTTCATAGATTTATTTCCAGAATCTGAAGTTTCTGAATTTATTATTACTAGAACCTGAAGATTCTAGATTTTTATTTATACCAAAACCTGCAGTTCTAGATTTAATTTCTCGCATTTTATTTACTTTAACGCATTTTTTTTATTTAAACAGTTTGATCACTCATCCAAAACCTGAATTTGATGGATTTATTTATCATTACTGGAACCTAAAACTTCTGGATTTATTTACTTACAAATATTCCTTTATATATATCTAAAGATTTAAATTTCTCGGGTTTTTATCAGACCAGAAGTTCTGACTCCAATTGTGATTTTCAGATAACGAGAAGCTGTAATAATGTCAAAGCTTGCAAGTTTGAAATTTGTTGCACTAGAAGTGTCTGGGGACAACTACATGTCCCAGGTTATTGACGCCAAATTACTTTTAAAATCAGAAGGCCTATATTACACTACTGAAAATGGGGCTGAGGCAAATGAACAAGATAAATCTACTACCATGGTTATTATCCGTCGCCACCTCCATGAGGATCTGAAAGCCCAATACCTACCTGTCACAGAACCAAAAGTTCTATGTCAAGAGCTAAAAGACCGATTTGATAACCAATCCATTGTTGCATAACCAAATGCTAGGTATCAGTGGCAACATTTACGCTTTCAAAACTATAGATCAGTCTCTGAGTATAATTCTGATTTATTTAAAATCATTACACAACTAAAATTGTGTAGTCAGGATGTAATGGAAAACGATATGTTGGAAAAAACATTTACAACCTTTCATACCTCAAACATGATATTACAACAGCAATATCGAGAACGTCGATTCTCAAAATATTCAGAGTTAATCTCATGTCTCTTGGTTGCTGAGAAAAATAACGAACTCTTAATAAAAAATCATAAATCACTCCCGACCGGCTCTATAGCATTCCCATAAGTGAATGCTAATACTATTGGAGGACATAATTACGATCGTGGTCGTGGTCGTGGTCGTGGTCGTGGTCCTTACCGTGGTCGTGGTCGTGGCTGTGGTCGGGGTCGCGGAAGAGCATATGGTTATTTTTTTCCGAGTGGTTATAATCAAAATAATGAAAACACTCCTTAGATATGGAATGTTAATAACGCTAGACCGGATAAAAGGAAGAGTATCCAAAAGAGCTTTATCAAGCGTCAATCAAAGGAAATGAAAAAGGGAAGAATCCTAAAACCAACTTCATGGAAGATTCAGATTTTATGGATATCACCCAGTTTAATGTTTCTGATTTCCTAGATGATCCGAAGGATAAAGTGACCACCTTGATTGGTGATGGAAATGTCCATACCAATTAAGTACTACTTGTAATATTTTTTTTTTGTTTTGTTATCATGTGATATACTTATATAAAATATTCCTTATGTAATATAAACTTTTGATCACTCTATCTAATATGCATTTTATTTTTCGTTATGCAGCAACAGATATGTCTTTAAGCGGTCAATTGGGTGATATTGAAAAGCAAGATACATGAGATATATGTCTAGCCGATAGTGCAACGACACATACGATTTTGTAGAATCCGAAATACTTTCTGAATTTAACCTTGCTTAAAGCAAATGTTAATACAATATCAGGTGTAACAGATCTGATAGAAGACCCTAGTAGAGCTATGATATTGTTACCAAACAATACTAAAATATAAATCAATGATGCTTTATATTCAAGCAGATCCAGAAGAAATCTACTTAGTTTCAAAGAAATAAGGTGTAATGGATATCACATAGAAGCTATAAATGATGAGAATATTGAGTATATATGCATTACATCCCATGATTTAGGACAGAAACTCATTATGGAAAAGTTGTGTGCTTTATCATCTGAATTATATTAAACTCTTATAATAGGTGTAGAAGTTTATGCAGCTATGAACCAGAAGTTCTCAGATCCAAAAATATTTATGCTCTGGCATGATCGTCTTGGTCATCCAGAATCTACGATGATGCGTAGAATCATTGAGAATTCTCATCAACATCCATTAAAGAACAGAAAGATTCTTTTATCCTATGAAAATTTATGTACTGCATATTCACAAGGGAAATTAATAATAGAACCATCCCAATCTAAGGTTGGCTTTGAATCCCCGTCTTTCCTACAAAGGATTCAAGGGGATATATGTGGACCTATTCATTCACCAAGTGGACTGTTCCGCTATGTTATGGTCCTAGTTGATACGTCCATCAGATGGTCACACATTTGCTTATTATCAACACTTAATGTTGCTTTTGCAAGATTACTTGCACATATTATCAGGCTTCGGGCACATTTTCCCAATCATCTGATTAAGTCAATACGCCTTGATAATGCTGGTGAATTTGCTTCCAAGACATTTAATGAATATTGCAGATCAGTTGGGATTGATGTTGAACATCTAGTTCCACATGTTCATACTCAGAATGGATTAGCAGAGTCATTTATCAAGCGTCTCCATGTAATTGCAAGAACTATATTATTGCGAACACAATTACCTATTTCTGTTTGGGGACATGCTATTTTACATGTTGCTGCATGAATCCGTCTTCGTCCAACTACTTATCATCAATATTCACCAGTGCAACTTGTATTTGGCCATCAACCAGATATTTCTCATCTGCGTACTTTTGGTTACGCAGTATATGTCCCAATTGCACCTACACATAGAACTAAAATGGGACCCTAACGGCGTTTGGGAATATATGTTGGTCTAGATTCACCATCAATTATTAGATATCTAGAACCTTTAACTGGTGATATTTTACTACACGATTTGCTGATTGTCATTTTGATGAGAGAAATCTCTCATCATTGGGAAAAGGAAAAACTTCTCCAGAAGAGAAACGTGAACTTTCTTGGATAGTTTATAGTCTAATTCATCTTGACCCATATACATCTCAATGTGAGAATGAAGTACGTAAGATAGTTCATCTTCAAACAATAGCAAATCAGTTACCAGATGCATTTACCGACGCTACTAGGGTAACAAAATCATACATCACAGCTGTTAATGTACCAGCACGGGTGTTTGTTCCTGAAGAACAATCTAAACAATTGGTAGCAAAAGAATCATCTACTGCACGCCAGAAACATGGTAGGCCACTCGGTTCGAAAGATATTGTTCCTCGAAAAAGGAAAAGAAATTACCAGGATCATATTCTTGAAATTATGAATAAATCCACTTTTTCAAAATCAACTCCACAAGAGTTAGATGTCCTTGAAAGGACACAAGTCACTAAAGTGACAGAAACCCCTTCAGGGGAAAGAATCCCCAAAGAGATTCAAGAACATAGAAATGAGGAAATTTCTATAAATTATATAAGAAAAATGTAGAATCATGAAGAAACAATCATCGATGATATATTTTCATACACAGTAGCTACTGAAATTATAAATGATGATTATGAGCCTCATAGTATTGATGATTGTAAGCAAATGTCTGATTGGTCTAAATGGAAAGAAGCAATTCAAACAGAATTGAATTTATTAGCCAAGCGTAAAGTATTTGGATCAATAGTTCAGACGTCTGAAGACGTCAGACCAGTTGGATACAAATGGGTTTTTGTATGGAAAGGTAATGAGAAAAATAAGGTTGTGCGATATAAGGCACGACTCGTAGCGCAAGGTTTCTCACCGAGACCTGGTATTGATTTTGATGAGACATACTCACTAGTGATCGATACAATTACGTTTTGATTTCTGATAAGTTAAGCTGTATTGGAAAGACTTGAAATGCGTCTTATGGACATAGTAACTGCCTATCTATATGGCTCACTTGATTCAGATATTTATATGAAAATCCCTGAAGGATTTAGAATGCCAGAAGCATACAACTCGAGACCTCGCAATTTATACTCGATTAAATTACAAAGGTTCTTGTATGGATTAAAGCAATCTGGGCGCATGTGGTATAACCGCCTCGGTGAATATTTGATTAAAAAAGGATATATTAATAATCCTATATGCCCATGTGTCTTCATAAAGAAATCAAAATCTGGATTTTCTATTATAGCAGTTTATGTTGATGATATGAATTTGTTCGGAACTCTTGGAGAGCTCCTGAAAACTGCCGAGTATTTGAAAAGGGAATTTGAAATGAAAGACCTGGGAAAGACAAAATATTGTCTCGGTCTGGAGATTGAGCATAACTCAAACGGAATAATTATCCATCAATCAGCATATGTTGAAAAGATTCTGAAAAGATTTCATATGACTAATGCTCATCCATTGAGTACTCCTATGGTTGTTAGAACTCTTGATCCTAAGAAAGATCCATTCTGACCACTTGAAGATGGTGAAAAGATACTTGGTCCTGAAGTACCATATCTTAATGCAATTAATGTTTTGTTATATCTGGCTCAATGTATTAGAACAGATATTGCATTTTCAGTAAATTTGCTCGCTAGATTCAATTCATCACCAACTCAAAGACATTGGAATGGGATTAAACATCTTTTTCGTTACCTTCGTGGAACAAAAGGTTTAGGATTGTTTTATTCAAAATCTAACAATTTTTCAGGTTTAATTGGTTATGCTGATGCCAGATATCTATCTGATCCCCATAAAGCTCGTTCACAAACAGGATAAGTTTTTACATATAATAGTATAGCAATCTCCTGGCGCTCCACAAAGAAAACTATTGTTGCTACATCCTCCAATCATTCCGAAATCCTTGCACTTCATGAAACAAGTCGAGAATGTGTTTGGCTAAGGTCAGTTATTCATCATATTCAAAAGACATGTGGATTCTCATTATCTACAGAAATGCCGACACCGATATTTGAAAATAATGCTGCTTGTATTGCTCAAATTAGAGGGGGATATATAAAAGAAGATAGAACCAAACACATTTCTCCTAAATTCTTCTATACTCATGAACTTCAACAGAGCCAACAAATCGATGTTAAACAAATACGGTCTACAGATAATCCTGCGGATCTATTTACTAAAGCATTACCTACATCAACCTTTGAGAAACTAATATATGGAATCGGCATGCGTCAACTTTGTCAATTACAAGATTGATGTTGACATTTTGAATAGAGAGAGTGTTCAATCGGGGGGAGCACAAATTTTGAAATGGACATACTGTACTCTTTTTCCTTTACCGGATTTTGTCCCACTGGGTTTTACCGGAAAGGTTTTAATGAGGCAGTTCTGAATACGTCCAATACCACTTAATCCAGAAGATCATTGTATATATTTTGCTAATATTTTTATCCCACTGGGTTTTTCCTAGCAAATCAAGATACAAGTGGTGATAAACTAAGGGGGAGTATTGTGGAATATTGTGGAATATTGTGGAGTATTGTGGAATATTGTGGATTTATCACCACACCAGCATTTGCATTAGTATCACCACACGTGGAGGTAAAATAAGGATGGGCTTTTACTTTGATGACCAGTGGCAATCTTGCTGTCTTTTAAGTAACGGTTGCCAAGCCTTATAAATAGGCTTTGTTTTGTTGTTTTGTAATTTTTGGTAGGTAGAACCAAAAAGCTGATAACTGCTTTTAAATCAATATAAAGGGAAAACAAAAGTCAATCATAAGAGTAATTTTACTCTCTCATTTTGTCTCTACTTATTATTACTGCTTATTATTTCATATGTTATTTAATTTAATTATAACACTGCAAGATTTGTTTTAAAATTAGGAACTAGTTTATACTCTCCTGTTGGAAATTTGAATCGATGAACGCGGAAACGACATACCTAATATTCGCCTATAACTTATAGCAATCAACGTCTATGGCAGAAAAAAAGATGTGAGAAAATAAACAATCACACAACACAAGACATACGTGGAAAACCCTAAATCAGGGAAAAAACCACGGGACCGTCAGGACGACAGAGAAAGTTCTACTATAAGATAAATTGTTACAACCATATATTCCAGGATTCTCTCTCACACCTCAACTTCAAACCACATAGCCTTACCAAGTCTCCAAGCTCACAACCGAGCTTTACATCATGACTCTCAGCTCACAAACTCTCAACGATCCTCACCAACCCCCCCCCCCCCCCCCCCCCCCCCCCCCCCCCCTCCCCTAATATCCCATAGGTCTTCCCTGAATATCACTCACGGATCTCTAACTTGATCCACTGATATTCCCCGGATCCCTCCCCGGATATTCCCTGGGGTCTCCCCTGGATCTAACCACTCTATAATGTTACATGTGTTTATTAACTCCACACAAATAACTTAATTACAAGGTATCTATTTAGACTAGTTGCAAGGAGCTTAGACCAATAAGGAAATCCATCTTCTATACGTACAAGACTTACTTATTCCACATAAATACTATTTCCCTTTATGACAAGTCTTCTTGTAAAGAGAAATCATTTTTCCTTCAAGCACAAGAACTTCCAAAAGAGTTACTTTCCTTTTTCGCTAAAGATTTCCCGTTTCACTGCTTTTTATAATTGACTACGGTTCCGGTCACGGTTGGCCACCTGCACCCTACACCTTAACAAGTCACTTGGAATGCAACACGTTCAAGCAGACCACTATTTGTTCGATTCCAGTAGTTTGTGATGTACAATCCGCTACAACAACCACTCTTCATACATAGCGGTACTCACATTGCTATTCCCATTTCCAGTTTTCTTCAGCTTCTTCTTCAATTCGCCATTCTCTTCAAACCTCCCTCAAATATCATCTCTAACTTCCAAACGTTCCCATATCTCTAGGAAGTTCCACATCAGTTTGATGTTCCTGTTAGGCTTTTGCCTATATAAATACACTGTTGTTCAAGAAAAAAGTTCCATATCAGTTGAGTCTCGTTTGGTTCACATTGGGTTCACTTGAAAATATGAGTCAAAACCTAACATCTTCATTAGGGGCAAAGCCAGAGATTCAAGTTTTAGTGTGTGTTTGGTATGGCTTTTGTAAGGATCAAAAGCGTTTTTTTAAGCTAAAAGCTATTTTGAGGTTTTTTTTAGTTGTTTGGCAAAACTGAAAACAACTTTTTTAATATATGAATTGTCTCAATTACTCTTTAAAAATCCATTTTATGTCTATTTAGAGAAGCCCAAAATTTAGGCTTTTCCAAAAAGCTTTTTTTGAGCTTTTTTAAAACATATGAATTGACTCAACTACCCTTTATAAATTTTAAATATTTCACCATACAATTCTTTCATTAAATACATTGTCATCACCCTTTTTGTAGTTTACACAACTAATAGCTATTTTTAAAAATATATTGTCAACACACTTTTTTTGTAATTTACACAACCAAAAGCCTTTTTGTTAGAAGCTCTACTATAAAAATATATACTCTAAAACCTCTACTTGAAAAGCCATACCAAACACACTCTTGAAGATTATTATAAAAACAAAACAAAAAATTAGGGTAAAATGAAAACTACTTTAAATTTAATAATTTTTTTATAAGAATTTTTTTTAAATAACAAAAAAATTGAGAGTAATGCCCCCCTCCCCTTCCCTTATATATATATATATATATATATATATATATATATATATATATTGTAACACTATGACCTATTAAACCGCAATAAGTGTGTGGAGACTTCTTCTGATGGTGGAAGCCGACTTCTTCTGATTATGGAAATAGACATCTGAATTATTCTTGTAGTATTTGATATCGATAGGTTTCCGGTAGACAATGGTTGCAAAAATAAGTACAATTACTAAAATTTAAATTCTTTGGTGTGGTTTCAACAATAATCTTTTTTGGAGCTAAGCCACTTTTCCATTATGGTCCATTTAATTTCCATGCATGATAGTTCTTCCAACAAAACAAAAAAAAATTCTAAATGCAGCCAAAACATAACATCAATAGCATGTACTAGATTTCAAAAGAATGTGGTTCCCAGAATCAGAATCACTTTTGTGATCACAAATTTTGATGAATAATTGAAACAAGGTTTTTGGCCTATCTGTAATGATTATTTTATTTTATTTTAATTTAAAAGCGATAATGTTAAACATCTCATTGTAGACAGAGCCATGTGTAAGTCAGGTTCGGCTATAGCCTAGCCTAGTTTTGAAAACATAAAGTATATATTATTTTTTTTAAATAAATTTTTTAAAAACTATTGTAAAATCAGTTTATCCTATTATAAAATATTGATGTAGACTTTAATTAATTACGAATTATACAATTAGAACTTACTAAATTTAAATGTAAAATCCCATAACACATAAAATTCATGAAATAAAACTCAACTTTCTAACCATCTTAATTATACGTGGTTATAATTTAATGAAATATATGCGATTCATTTTTTTGTTTCCTTTTTACTTATTTTTGGAAAAAGCTTTATATTTACATGTTTTTTTACATCAGTAACAAGTGACATGAAAAATTGATTTAGTCTAATCTAACAAAAAATCTTGGCTACGCCACTGCATCTCAGTTTTGTATCTCCCATATAACACGGGACATGTGAGAATAAATCAATTCAACTTAAGAAAAAATGCATAAATCGAGATATATATTCACTCCATGCTCTAACAATGATTGGATTTAATTAAAATTAAAGTTGGGATTGGACTATTGGAGGCTAATCATAAGATTATATATCCTTAATTTGTAACAATATTAATATTTTTTTCATGGAAAACCTAGCTTGCTTAAAATTTAAAAGTCTCTGAAAAAGATCAACAGATGACCATTTAGTTCTTAAAAAAAATATAAAAACAATATAGTATAAAAACAATAGAAACAGTGAAACACTTACCCTTAGTTGGGCTATATTATTTAAAATGCTAATAGAATGAGCTTTTATACTATAAAGAATCACAAAATTGATAGAATATAGGGGCAAGATTGATAGTACCTAAAAATTATACAGTTTCTTATACAAATATTTAACTATGAAATGGATCCCCACCACTTGCCCACTTGATGGCACACGTGGAGGACTTGCCCGCTTTGCTTCGTGACTAAGTTTTCTTAAAGATTGCCTATAAATATATATCCCTGTATCATTTGTAAAGGTTGGTTCCAGAAATTCAAAAGCAATTTCTTGCTCTCTCCTTCTCTCGTCTCTCTCTTTCTCTACCTATATCACTTTGTTCTTCATTTATTCTTCATCTATTAAGTTTATTCTCAGTTGATTTACAACACGTTATCAGCACGAATCTAATCTAGGACTTCTAGAGAAAGTTCTGGACTGTTTTTAGCTTTGATTTTTGAGTTTTCGATTGAGTACAGAAATTTCGAAGTGCTCGAATTGCTTTTCGGAGGATACCGTTGTGTTCCTCTCAGAAATATGATTCCGACGCCGCTGACCGCGTCTCAAACAGAGGTCTAACGAAGTCTCTAGGTCCGGTCAAAGTCCGGTCAACACCCATTTTTTTCCAGTTTTTCCAGCAGCTTTCCAAGGTTGAAGATGATACTGTAGCGCCACGTCAGCGCGCATGCCATGCCACGTCAGTGCCACGTCGTGCCATGTCAGCGCACATATCATGTCACGTCAGCATGCGTCAGCGCCACGTCAGCATCAGGCGCCACATCAGCAATGATCTGCCACGTCAGCAATGACGTCAGCACCACGTCAGTATGCTGTTTTCGCCCGTTTTCGACCGAGTCGGACTTGTTTCCAGCTATTTCGACCGTTCCGAACGCAACCGTGCCATCAGTTTTAGCTAATTCCGCTTGTAAGTATTGTTTTGACTTATTTAAGCTTTATTAACTCTGTTTTCAGGCGTGATGGAATATTCAGAAGCCAGAGATTTGGATCCAGTATTATATACATGGTTGATGCAATATTCAGAGAAATATTCAGAGAAATATACACATCCAGTCGGATGTTGTAAGCATCATAAAAGGATTTGGATCCAGTATTATATAAATGGTTGATGCAATATTCAGAGAAATATTCAGAGAAATATACACATCCAGTCGGATGTTGTAAGCATCATAAAAATAATCTAAGATCCTAATGTATAATGAAATGTGAATAATATTTTACCCATTTCATACACATCCAGAGGGATGCTCTGAATATCATAAAAAGGATTTAAAATCCTAACGGACAAGATGGCTTATGCCGTCAAACGGAAATTATATGTAATAGTTCTAGATTTATTTTTTATACACATCGCAGGTGTTCTTATGGCCCTGTAAGGTGATCTTATGACCCTGAAATCATATACATTCATACATATCGCAAGTGTTCTTATGGCCCTGTAAGGTGATCTTATGACCCTGAAATCATATACATTTATACATATCGCATGTGTTCTTATGGCCCTGTAAGGTGATCTTATGGCCCTGAAACCATTTATTTTTATGTAATATATGAGACTGACTTATGTTGTGTCTCTGGACTGGCTTACGCTGTGTCTAAGGTGTTCTCATGACCCTGAAATTGTTTATTTTTATGCAACATATCAGACTGTGTTATACCCCTGATAGAACCTGGAGATCTAGATCTAGTGTTATATACATGCCATATGGCACGGTTTTGAAAACCGATGAAAACATGGAGTTCTGGATCTAGTGTTATATAAATGAATGTCATACTTCATTATTTGGAACCTGGGGTTTCAAACACGTTCATAATATGAAGTTATATGAAGTTATCTCATATATATCAAGTGATATATTTACATATCATTTATTTGAAAGAATGAGCTACACATCCAGTAGGATGCTGTGAGTATCATAGAAGGATTTAAGATCCTAACGTATCATTCATTTGAAAAAAAAAGGGATCTACACATCCAGTAGGATGTAGTGAGTATCATAAAAGAGATTTAAGATCCTAACGTATCATTCATTTGAGAAAAAGGAAGGGGGATCTACACATCCAGTAGGATGTTGTGAATATTATAAAAGAGATTTAAGATCCTAACGAATAAAGAAAATGGAATTAATATTTTATCCATTTCATACACATCCGGTAGGATGTTGTGAGTATCATAAAGAAGAGATTTAAGATCCTAACGAATAATGAAATTGGAAATAATATTTTATCCATTTCATATACATCCAGCAGGATGCTGTGATTATCTTAAAAGGATTTAAGATCCTAATATCAGGTGTAATGAGATTGCAAAGGATATTTTATCCATTTTATACTTGCTCATGAATGAATAGTATCAAGAGAGTAAATTTGGATATATTTATATTCATGAGATATCAAAACATACCCAGGAATGGATGTTTGTGAATGACAAGAGGCAAGGTTTATAGAATAAACCTATTGAAAAGATTATTATCATTTCAGATGAGATATAAAATGGCATTACACATAATGTCCATAAAAGTCCCACAAGGGAAATATATGTCTTGCCTAGAGTACAAGGACTCATACAATTCTGCGGAGTCAGATATATTTTATGAATTGGACTTTGATCTGAGCAAATATTAATATTGTATCAGGTCCAACAGATCTGATAGACAGCTCTGGAAGAGCTATGATAGAAAGCTCTGGAAGAGCCATGATAGAAAGCTCTGAAAGAGCCATGATATTGTTATCAAACAATACTAAATCATGTATCAATGATACTTGATATTATTCAAGCAGAACATAAAAGAATATGCTAAGTTCAAAAATATATAAAGTTAATACCAGATCAGATCCAGCAGAACTGATCAAAGGCTCTAAAAGAGCCACGATATTATTACCAGATGGTATTAAATTGTGTATCGATGATACTTTATATCATTCAAGCTTCAAAGATATACGGAGGAATGAATATCATATTAAAACTATGAGTAATGAGAACGTTTAATATATATGCATTACTCCTCATGATTCAGGCCAGAAACTTATTATAGAAAAACTGCGTGCTTTATCATCTGGATTATAAAACACTATTATAAAGAGTGTAGATGTTTATGCAGTTATGAATCATGAATCAAAAGTTCCCAGATCCGAAAATGTTTATGTTTTGGCATGACCGTATTGGTCACCCAGGACCTATAATGATGAGTATAATAATTGAAAATACTCATGGATATCAATTAAAGAACCAGAAGATTCTTTATCCAGTGAGTACTTATGTACTGCATGTTCACAGGGGAAACTAGCAGTAAAACCCTATTATTCTAAAAGTTGGTTTTGAATTCTCATCATTCTTACAAAGAACTTAAGGAGATATATGTGGATATATTCATCCATTAAATGATCCATTTCATTATTAAATGGTTCTAATTGATGCATCTACGAGATGATCATATGTTTGTTTATTATCAAACATCTTCATATTACTTACACTTGTTATCAGTTTTCCAGATATAATCATAATCAAAATGGATCAAGGGAATCACTTATCAAATATCTCCAGATTATTATATTGATTAATTTCCAAATGGAAAGTTTCTCAAGAAGAGAAAAGTAAATGTAAAGTTACTTATATACAAAATAGAGATATAAGTTCGGTTCTCTATATATGTGTGTGTCTCATTTCAATCTTCGTATCTCTCAAATACGAAAGATAATTGATCATCGGATGATTATTAATCTGTTACCTGGTATATTAAAGGTAACAAGATGTTATCAGTTGTCATCTCATAAACCCCGGCAGGGTGATTGTTCTTGAAGAACGATCAGAGAAAAAGGCAATAAATAAATCATCTGATACATATCATAAGTTTATAAACCTTTTGAAAGGTATTGTTATTGGGATCCCAAGAGTAAACAAAACTCGAGTTATGAATAAATCCACTTTCTCTAAATCAATATCTAAAAGAGACACAAGTCTATGAAATGACTAAATCCATTGAAATGGAAGAAATCTCATTAGAGATACAAGAATATAGAAATTGAGAGAAATTCTATAGATCATACGGAGTTTATGAAATGACTAAATCCATTGAAATGGAAGAAATTTCAATAGAGATAAAAAAGTATAGAAATGGAGAAAATTTCTATAAAGTCATATGAGAGAAATATGGAATCATAAGCAAACAATCATTCATAATGTATTTTTATAAACAGTAGTGCTACTAAAATTATAAAAGATAATTATGATATTCATAATATCAATGATTGTAGATAAAAGGCATGATTGGCCTATATGGAAGAAGTAATTCAAGAAGAATTGACTTCATCAGCCAAACATAAAGTATTTAGACCAATAGTACTCCAGACACCTGGAGATGTTAAACTAGTTGGATACTAATGAGTCTTTATACGGAAACTTAATGAGAAAAACAAAATCGTGAGATATGAGGCACGACCCGTAGTGCGAGGTTTCTTATAGAAACTTGGTATTCACAATTGATGAATACAATTACATTGTTGATAAATTTGGCTGCCTTTAAAAGGCTTGAAATACGTCTCGTAGACGTAGAACGTAGTAATCATTTATCTATATGATTCACTCAATGCAGATATTTATAAATCCTAAAGGATTCTAAAATGCTAGAAGCATATAAATCGAGATCTCGTAATCTGTATTTGATGAACATACAAAAATCCTTATATGGATTAAAACAATATGAACAGATGTGGTATAGCCGTCTCAGTTAATATCTGATAAAGATAAAGATATAATAATTATATACTCATGTGTCCTCATAAGGAAATGAGAAGGAAAACATTGTCTCGACCTGAAGGTCGAGCATAGATCAAATGGAATACTTGTCCATCAATCATAATATTTTGAAAGGATTGTGAAAAGATTCCATATGGATATTACTCTATAAAGCAAGTTTTGCTTATACTCCCGTTCAATAATTTTATGACGTTATCTGTATGTGTCAGTTCAGCAATCTAGAAGATTGCTTTAAAAGAACTTTTATTAGGGGGAGCGTCCCACCATGGGGAGCATATCAGATAATGTATATTAATTATTTGGGGCATATGTGCATTGTACTCTTTTTCCTTTCAATCAGGTTTTTCATCCCATTGGGTTTTCCTGATAAAGGTTTTTAATGAGGCAATTCTTTAAGCACACCCAAAAAATTATTTGATCCATAAAGATCATCATAAATATTACATTTATTCAGTTGATCATCGTATATATGTTATCGTGATCCAAATATCATTGTAAATATTACTTTGATCTTGCTAATCATCGTATATATGTTACATTGATCCAGAAGATCATTATAAATATTACTTTGATCCGACGGATCAATGAATATCTTTGCTCAGGTTTTTTATCCCACTGGGTTTTCCCTAATAAAGTATAAATGTGAGAAATGTTTTGAAGAAAACAATAAATCTGGACATATGTACACTATACTCTTTTTCCCTTCGATCAGGTTTTATCCCACTGGGTTTTCCTGACAAGGTTTTTAACGAGATAGTTTTAAGAACGTCCAGCACCACTAGATCCAGAGAGATCATTGTATACATTTTTATCAGATTTTGTCTCATTGGGTTTTTCCTAGTAAATTGAAATACAAGTGGTGGAAATCCAAGGGGGAGTGTTATAAATAAAATGGATCCCCACCACTTGCCCACTTGATGGCACACGTGGAGGACTTGCCCACTTTGCTTCGTGACTAAGTTTTCTTAAAGATTGCCTATAAATATATATATCCCTGTATCATTTGTAAAGGTTGGTTCCGGAAATTCAAAAAGCAATTTCTTGCTCTCTCCTTCTCTCGTCTCTCTCTTTCTCTACCTATATCACTTTGTTCTTCATTTATTCTTCATCTATTAAGTTTATTCTCAGTTGATTTACAACAAACTATGAATTTTGATAGTTTTAATATGATTCATAAGTGGTATGGACTCCACCGGTTTTTCAATTAATCCTTATAAGGCTTATATGAATGCGAGTGAAGAAAGAGGCGTGAAAAAGGTAATAGAAGACGAAGATGAAGAAAGTATTGGTTTAAGCTGAAAGGAGAGAAAATGAGGTAAATAAGAGAGGTAAAAAATTTTATTTTGATGTGTATAATAGTTATTGTATTTATGGGTATGAGTGTACCTTAACCATTTAAATCATTATAATCTAATGGTCAAAACTTTATGTAAGAAATCGTGTATTTTTATAGAGATAATTAGTGATTTGGAAGTCACTTATCGGAAATTATTTACTCAAGCCCCAAACTTGTCCATCTACCAGCGGAGCTACACCTCTGAGGGCGCTCCATTTCCTCTCTTATTATTATTTTCTTTTCATCTTATAACATTTCTTATTTCATCTTAATTTTTTTTTTCATATTTTCACTTGTGGTCTTCTTTTTTATTTATTGATAGAAATGCTTAAATAAAATAAATACATAGTTGATAAAATTTCTTCAAAATACTGGAATTTATGATATAAAATATGTTACCCATTCAAAAATCTTAAATAAAATAAATATATGTTGATAAAATTTCTTCAAAATACTGGAATTTTTTTTTTGACAGAATCAAAATACTTGAATTTATGATATAAAATATGTTACCTATTCAAAAATCCAAAGAACCAAAGAACTTATTAACAAAATTTTAGCTACCTACTATAAATCTTTCAATTCCTTTTTTTTTTACAGAAAAATTAATTTCACGTTAATCCAAGGAAAAAGGAAGAGAGAAGAAAGAAATGGAAAAAAAATTAAAAGAGTATTTAAATAGTGAAGAATGGACGTCATTTTGCTGGTAAAGTGTATAAGTAGAAGAGGAAAAAAAATAATAAAGAGAGGAAATTAAAAATAAATGACGAAAGATAATTATTAAAGTTGAGGAGAGAGAAACACATTACCACTTAAAGAGATGGTTGTACATGTCTCTTCCACATTAGTAGTGAGTGGTTCAAATCCTACAATGCATATTTTACAAGCATGTATGAGAAGTTTTCTTCCCGGTTAATTTTGTTATCTCCCGTTATAGGAGTAGATATATGAACTGCACATGTATTACATAACTACATAAATTTGGAGTTTTTTTGGGAGTGGGAGGACTTGAACCTGCAACCTATTTCACAAATAAGGGTAGGAAGTTTTCGTCCCGGATAATTTAGTTATCTCCTGTTATGGGAGTAGATATCAAGTTCAAAAATTAAATGGCACATTTATGAGGTGGCATCACCATTTTAAAAACTTATGTTTAAAAGGCATCAAAAATGAGTTTCTTCCAAAAATAACCCCCCCCCCCCCCCCCCCCCCACAGTACTTCCACGTCAGCTATTTTGAATTCAGTTTTGTTTCATTTTTTATTTTTACTTTTCAGTTTACAGTGAGAGAGTTGTGGCAGTAGAGTGAGAAAGTTCTGTTGAAATATCGGCGAACACGGTGACGGCGACGGTGGACCACGAACAAGATTTCGATTTGATTTTGAAGTTAGATTTGATTGTGTTTTGTTGGGATATTTATTTGATTTGTATTGTTGTAGTGTTAGATCTATATCATAGGGTTTGATTTTGTGAGTTTTAGGGTTTAGGGTTGGGATTTTTGATTAGGGAAGACGATGAACAGTAGCTTAGTTTCCTAGACTTAAATTAGTTTCCGAGATTTTTCAAAAACTTTCCGAGACTTTTCAAAAACCTTCCGAGACTTTTATCTAACACTTTTATCCGAGACTTTTGTACTGTGTTCCGAGTGAATTGTTTTCCGAGACTTTTGTAACGCTTTCCGAGACTTACTTACTGTGTTCGGAAACTTTTTTAATGCTTTCCAAGACTTACTGGGAAAAAAATTTCAGACCTGTGTTTTTAATTATGTATACATATTGCTTGTGAATTACAGATGATGAATTTAGGGAGACAGGTTAAAAACTCCCCATAGCGACTGATATGACACAAAGATTAAAATCACTCACAACAACGACATTGAACTCCTGAAAGTAATCGAGGACGCAATTAATAGAGTAGTAGAAAATGGGATCCAAGAGCGAGGTAGGTTTTCTGAGTCATGTTTTGGCCATTTTCTATGCATGCAGTAAGGCATGCAGTAAGGAATGCAGTTTTCCTGGTGGTGTTGTGCATCGGTTGCTATTGCGTGAGTTACACCACAACGGACCCACTGATGAGATGAGGTTCATGTTGGGTAAGCATAACGTCTTTTTTTCTAAGGTCGAGTTTTGTTTGATCACCGGGTTGAAGTTCGGAGCCATCCCTGACACGACGCTATATGAGGATGTGGAGAATGGCATACACCAAAGGTACTTCGGTGGTCGAGAGTTGGTCAGTTTTACCGAACTTCAAGCAAGGATTGAACAGGGTCAATGTCAAGAGCAATTCGATGCAGTGAAGCTATGTCTGCTATTGATGGTGAATTGTGTTTCAACCGGATTGGATGAGAGGGATTTCGTCCCTATATGGCAGATGCTCTTAGTTGATAACTTGGATGTGTTCAATGTGTTCCCGTGGGGTTCACATGTGTACAAATACTTCACATTTGGGTTCAAAAAGGCACTTCATTCTAGGAATGAGAGATACAACATTTACGGATTTGCTTACGAGCTATTGGTGAGCCTTTCAAGCATAATTACTACCAATAATTTAATTATTGACTTGTTATGTTTTCCAACTAACCAATTATATTTCCATTGGATGTGTTGTAGGTTTCTGCCTTTGAAATTATTCCAACCCTTGCCACGTAATTCGCCACTCGTAGAGAAGTTGAACCATTCCCTCGTATTCTAAAGTGGGAGTTGCTCGGAGACCGAGGGTAGAAAAACTGTTAAAAATTTCACCGCAAAGGTAATAATCTATTCTTAACAGTTGAATATAATTTTCAAGCCAAGTTTCTAATGTCATTTTTTATGATAAAATTACATATGTTCGCGGAAGCAGAATTGACCAGCACAGAAGCGGAGAGGGGAATATGGTACTACCAGAGGATAAACAAGGTAGGCAATTTGTACCCTGATCCTGGTTCAGCGGAGACTATGCTAGGGGGGATTTGTCAGCGTCTGTCGAACATGTTGGTGATTACGGTGAGAATTTGAGAGAGGCTGACGACATAGGCCCACACACTAGATTCAGAATCAGTGCAACCCAACATCAGAGTATTAATACTCCTGACCTGAGTAGTGACCCTGCACATGTTAGGCGGACCCGTGTGAGATTCAGAATGAACATGGGAGTCGTGCCACCTCCTTAGATGGTTCCTCTGAATGCACCTTCCGTTGGTGTTGAACCTACCTATACAGAGCATGCACGTGGAGGCATCAAAGGTCATACGGAGCCACGATCTCCTTTACGAGAGGTATATTAATTGTTATTGCATGAAGTCAATTTTAGATAAAATTTGAACAGTAACTCTAACGTGTGATTTTCTCTTTCAGACAGTATCTGACTATTGGGATAGTCTATTTAAAGATGTCATGGACGATGTAGAGCAATTACAGGAGGAGGTCCGAACGAGAGACAGGAAGAGATAAAAACAACAAGAGGAGTTGGTATGTATGATACGTACACTTCATGGGTCATTGATTGATATGCATACGGATGAGCCTCTTGAAATGGAAAGAGATGATCCTCCAGCTTTCTAGGCTATAGGGTGACGGCGCAGAAGAGATCAGATAGTCAGCAAGCCCATGATGTGGCTTCATATACTACTCTGCAGTTCACTACAGCCGTGTCCCATTTGGATTCAGTACTTACTCCTCATGACACTACATATGTGTCACGTACAACTTTAAATACTACTCTGTAGGACAGTGTAGTCGTGTCACATATGGCTTCAGAGACTCAGCAAGACCCTGCAGATGTCTCGAAAAGGCTCCCAGCTCATTACGAAACTTACTGGGACAATCTCAAACTCTCTGTCTTCAATTCCAGTGGAATTTGTGGTTGTTCCAGTAAGTCTCAAAAAGAAATGAGAGACTTTCCGAGACTTTTCATAAGTCTCAAAAAGGATTTTATTTCTTTTCTAGACTTACTATGACAATCCCAGACTCTCTGTCTTCAATTCCAGTGGAATCTGCGGCTGTTCCAGTAAGTCTCGGAAAGAGTAAGTCTCTTGGAAAGAAATGAGAGCCTTTCCGAGACTTTTCAAAAGTATCGGAAAGGCTCTCATTTCTTTCCAAGACTTATTGGGACAACTTTCAGACACCAAGTTTTCAATTCCAATAGGAATCGGTTGAAATGAACAATCGGGTTTCTAAACAACAGTGTCAAAACATCCTACATACATGACGTTATTGGTAAAATTCGAAAAGATGACATGTCGGCATAAATGCAACGTTTCATGAAGATTAAGTGATGACACGTTAATAAATGTTAAACAACCTTAAAATGACCACAGTGTTGCTCCCATAATATCTTGTCAAGGCTACTTAGATGGTCAGATTGAAAATACTTAGCTAAAGTAATTGTGGTGATCAAAATAAAGAAGATGATCATGGGAACCCAAATTGGTAGGGGTTTTGGTTACCCGATCGGATTCAGTTACCTAGTCGAGGGCGAAGGAAATTTGGTCGGGTTTGATAGATGGTCAGGTGAGCAGCACGTGGACCATTTAAAGGCATGCTTAGAATCATGACACGCCAGTATCACAGAATTCATTACAATCACGACTCAAATGCGCAGAGAAAGAATATTCCTCATACAAGGTTTCTAGAAGCATATTCTGATAAGGAACAAACTTCAACAAGTTAGAGTTTTATTGAGTTACTGCCACCTTATCTTTTACTTATACTCCAAGAATTAGGGTTCTATGTATGTATAAATAGGTTCTAAAAGCACCAAAAAAGGGTGAACGGGTCCTTAGATATTCAGGAGAGCAAAAAAGGCTGAGATTGTAACTATTCTCTTCTTAGTGAATTATTTCCTCGCCGTCACCGATAGTTGTGGTATTTTCCCTTTTGGGTTTTCCACGTAAATTCTTGCTTGCATGATTTTTGTTATTTTTTCTTGATTCATTAAACGATTGTCAATTCGATATATTTTGCGTGACGTGTGATCAAATTTACATAATCCCAAAAATCACCGTCAAAAATTGGAGCTAGAAGGAGGGGGTGTTAGTAAGAACTCAGTAAAATCTGAAGAAAAACTTGTGCAATAGTCATATGGCGAATAGTAGAGACAGGAGTCAGTCCTCGCATGAGATCGGTACCCCACGTGGTATCGATAATACTGGTGTAACCAACACCAGCTATGTAGAGGAGCCTTGCCTTCTAGAACTCCACCTTCAATCGGACAAGATGTTACAACCTCTATAGATGCCATCCCTGATATATCCCCAGACGCTTTTTCGGCAAGTTCAAGAATCCTTACGGAGATTCATTGAAGACACCGCTAGACAGGGAATCAACATAACTGCTACCGCCAACTTGACCTCACCGTACCAGCTGTCTACACCGGTGGTAGCTCGTGACCCCAAAGTACAGTCTGAAATAGTGGTTTCAACCCCTGGCACACTGCAAAAATCTGGTAGAGATAGGGTAGATCATCAGGACAAGAGGGAATACTCCAAGAAGAGGGATGACCGCCAAGAGGACCAGGATCGTAGAGAAAGTAGGGGTTAGGGAAACCAAGAAGAAAAAGAACGCAGGGAGCCTAGTCTAAGGAAGACACTGGAAGATACCAGGGGCGGGGGACAAGTTATGACCCGACTGATAGGAATGACTATCATAGGAGGAGATCCTGATCAGCTTCAACCGATGATGAAGCTCCCCCTAGAAGGCGCAGAAAGGTAACCCCAGCAACTAGGTACAATGTACGTGATACTAAAATCACATGGCGAGCATTGAAAGATCTGTATGGTCTCATCAATCACCAAAAGTTTGATGAGCGCGACGAACCGGAAGGAGAACGTGAGGTTCCGTTAAGAAGGATTGAAGCATTGGAACGAAGGCAAGGTAGCGGGAACCTACTTATTGGTAATTCTGGCAGCCCATTCACCACTTCCAAAAGGCAAGCTCATTTTTCAAAGAAATTCAGGATGCCACACGTAGAACAATTCAAAGCCAATACTGACCCCCAAGAGCACGACAGAAGATACCAAAGCACAATGGTTCAATATGACTATGATGATGCACTCTTATGCAGGATGTTTGCACAGACATTAGGGGATCAACGGTCTAGGTGGTTCGGCGGCCTAGCTAGCGGGTCAATTAGAAATTTTGAAGAATTGATACATGTCTTTACAAGGCAATTCCAGAGGAATATCCAACGAAGAAAACTGATTTTTGTTCTTTCTACCTTGAGACAAAGGATGGACGAGAAGTTGAAAGACTACATCGCTAGGTTCTCGCAGGAGGTCTCGGAAGTACAAGACCCAAATGATGACGATATAGTGTCTGCATTTGTAAATAGTTTGCAACACATCCAGTTGTCACTCGGCTTAAGGCAAAGGGGATCAACTACATTTGTAAGCATGGTGGATGATGTGAGAGGATATGCCATGGCCGAAGAGGACCAGATAGCCCACGGAGGAGAACTTATACATGGTGGCCGACCGGGAGAAGGTCAAAAACCAAAAGATAGTGGTCCAAAGGGAAATGAAAAAGGAGACTAGAAGAACAATCCTGGGAAAAGTAAAGAATGCCGCAAGGACGACGATCAAAAGAGCAATATGATGTTTAAAAGCAGTACACTAATTATACCCCTCTGGCTCAAAAGCATGAAGAGATTCTGAACGTAATAGAAGATAAGAACTTGTACAAAAAGCCCCCAAAACAATCAAACTTTTCTAGGAGGGACATTACCAAGTATTACCGATTCTATCGGGAGAATGGTCACGAGACCTCTAAGTGTTATCAGCTAAGGGACTACATAGAGAAACTGATCAGAGAAGGGCACCTGGAAGATGTGGTTCTCAAAGGAGGTGATGATAAACAAAATGACCCTGTGAAAAATGACTAAGACAAAAGAGGTAGTCCGAGGGGATGTTCAGATGCTGGGGCAATCAACACCATTTTTGATGGGCCATGCACAGGAAAAAGCAGTATGGAGAGAATGAATGAAGTCCGTGAGGCGATAAATGGCCAAAAGAACTTGGAAGTAAACTTGATAGGTCCCGACAAAAAAAAGCTCAAGCAAGGTTGGGACCCGATCATTTTTTCGAAGGCAGATGCACACGGACTAGAAGTGAGACCAAATGACGCTATTGTAGTGTCATTCCATTTCCGTCTCAGAGAAGTAAGGAGAGTACTAATCGATAATGGAAGTTCGGCGAACATCCTAAGTGTTGGGGTATTCGATCAATTGGGTCTACAAAGAAAGGATTTGCAACCGCTAATGATTTCACTCAAAGGGTTTGGTGGAGCGGAAGTAAGATCGTTGGGGATGGTCAAACTGCCAGTCGAGATAGGAAGCTTCCCATGTCACAAGATGGTGTTACTCGACTTCGTAGTTGTTGACACTAAGAATTGGCCATACAATGCCCTGTTAGGAAGGTCGTTCTTGAACAAAACTAATGCAGTCACGGCCATGACTCGCTCCAAGTTGGCGCTCGCAAGTGTACAAGGCCGGAGTGTAGTACAATAATAAGTAAATTTCATTCCCACAAAGATTGGGGAGTTGATTACCGAAATTGATTGTTTCAATTACTATTTGAACAATGATTAAAAGGGAGATTTTGTCTTGAAACTACAATTACTCTAAATTAAACTACCAAGCAACTACAAAGTAAAATATGAACTTGAAAGTGATAATGAATGTGAATATATGATGAGAAATGCTAAGACAAAGAATCCACCTCACCATTTAACCAATTAAGTTCTAGACTCACTCAATTACCCAATTATTGTAGACCCGTGTACCCAACAATAATCTCTAATCTCCCTCGAGTAATAGAAATTACACCCAAGCATGCCCATAGCCTATCCCTCGATGACCCTAGAATATATGCATGAATTCATTAAGGACTTTGGCATGCACAAAAAAGTTCATATACTCTAGCCTCGTGTATCTCTACCTTACTAGACATATATAGTGGACATTTTATCAAACAAGTGGTGTGCATCACCCCTCGGTCCATAACATACCACCAAAAATCATTCACAAGGCGATCAATCTAGTGAAAGCATTAAGTATTCAAAAGCATCCATACATAACACAAGGCATAAATGAATAAAGGAGTAGTCTTTATAGATAAAATCAAGGGTTTGGTTTCATCAAGTCTTAGCAAGGGAAAGTTAGTTCATTTTACACATGAGAGCCATCCAAAACATATATGATAATAAATACATTGCTCTACAACAAAAAGTAAAGGAGAAAGAGTTTAGAGAAAACTAAATGAAAAGCTTCCTCCTTGTCTTGATTCTTCTTCTCCTTCTTGTTGTCTTCAACCCCATTTTGCCCAAAAGTGTGAGATGATGATGGATTTAGTGTGTGGAAGTGATGAAGGCTTTAGATTGTAGGGAAAGGTGGTGTCTTGGTAGTTTTCTTGGAAGATGTGTGGGTTGTGTATAAGGAAGATGAAAGGGTGATGTTTCAAGAGAGTGTTTTTGGGTCGAGAGTGCTGCTTAGGTCTAAAAATGGAAAAAGAATATATACAAGAGTGAATGAGGGTAGGGGCAAAAGGGTCATTTTCATGATCTTGTACCTTTTTTCTGGCAAAGGGGTAACCTTGGGGCGATCTGGATTGAAGTCGCCCTGAGGTCGCTTTCCTCTCGGACTAATATCCCATGACAATAGCGACCTTGGGGCGACCTTGGTTGAAGTCGCCCTGAGGTCACTTTCTTCTCTGCTGATGAAGCCTCAACCAGAAGAAATAGCGACCTTGGGGCGACCTTGGCTGAGGTCGCCCTAAGGTCGATTTCTTATCTGCTGGAGGAGTCCCTGGGCCGATTGTATAGCGACCTTGAGGCGACCTTGGCTTAGGTCGCCCTGAGGTCGCTTTTGCCTTTGTGCTAGCTTCTTGGATTGATTCTGGTCCACTTCGACTCTCACCAACATAATTAAGCTCCAATCCTATCTTGACCTGCAGAACTTGATTTAAAGGTTAAAACATGGTTTTACCCAAGGGATGCGTACAAATTGAATAGATTTTAGGGCTACATTTGCATGTAGAAATAGAGCAATCAGGCCACTTACTCCCTAACAGTCAAATTCCTAGCTGAAACTGGGATTGGAGTTATGAAAGGTTCACAAGAATGGGCAAGGAAAGCCAATCTGGCAGTCTATAGAGAAAAAGCAGAACCAGACGTGATGCAGATAGATTTCCCTGAGCAGGAAAAACACTTGAAGGAATATGAGGAAGAAGAGAATGTGGAAACACCAACCCAATTCAACATGGACCCAATGGAGATATATCGAGAAGATGGGAAAGATCAGGAAAGTAAGCCAACTGATGAGTTGGTGATAGAAGACAAGAACCCTGAATAGACTTTGAAGTTAGGGGCACGATTGTCAGAACAGGTATTAAACAAGCTGGTCAGTTTGTTGAAAGAGTACAAGGGCGTGTTCGCTTGGGAGCACGAAGATATGCCAGAAATTATCGCCAAGATAATTCCCATGCTCTGGCAGTTTACCCCGAGCGTAAGCCAGTCATCCAGAAGAGGTGACGATTCAACCCCAAGAGAACCCAAGCAATCAAAAAGGAAGTCCATAAGCTATTGGGAGCAGGATTGATCAAGGAAGTACAATACCCTGAGTGGGTTGCTAATGTTGTACTCGTAAAGAAGAAAAATAGGCAATGGAGAATGTGTGTAGACTTCACAAACCTAAACAAAGCATGCCCAAAAAATAGCTTCCCTCTGCCTCGAATAGATCAATTGGTGGAGACTACGGGGTACGAGCTGCTAAGTTTCATGGATGCTTATTCGGGGTACAACCAAATTAGGATGTTCGGCCTGGATGAAGAAAAAACTGCCTTCACAACAGATCAAGGGCTTTACTATTACAAAGTAATGCCTTTTGGTCTCAAAAATACCGGGGCAACTTACCAAAGATTGGTAAAAAAGATGTTCGCCCGATAGATCGGTAGAAACAGAGAGGTATATATAGATGATATGCAGACAAAAAGCATCACAGCAGAGAAACATGCAACTGATCTGGAAGAAACATTTGGGGTACTGAGGAGGTATGGGATGAAGTTCAACCCTAACAAATGTGTTTTGGGGGTACTGTCAGGAAAGTTCCTTGGATTTCAAGTACATCAGAGAGGAGTCGAACTGTATCCTAAGAAGATAAGGGCAGTGGAGAAGATGAGGTCCCCTAGTTACCCTAAAAAATATTCAAAGGTTAACAGGCTGCATGGCCTCGTTAAACCGATTCATTAATAAATCAATTGATAGGTGCTTGCCTTTCTTCAGAGCAATATGGAAGGGCAAAGGAGTGGAATGGAACGAAGAGTGCAAACAAGCATTCCAGAAGATTTAAGAGTATCCGGGCAAGGCTCCTATATTATTGAAGCCTTTGGATGGAGAAACACTGTATCTATACATGTCAGTCACAACTGTGGCCTAAGGGTCGATACTGGTCAGGCTAGACGAAGGAGTATAAAAACCGGTGTATTACACCAGCAAGGCTCTGCTTCCAGCAGAAACAAGGTACTCGGCACCGAGCAGATGACATTGGCATTAGTAATAGCAGCAAGAAAACTAAAACCATACTTTCAAGCCCACAAGATCGAGGTGTACACGGACTGTCCTCTAAAGCGGATCCTATCTAAACCAGAAGTGTTAGGAAGGTTGATAAAGTGGGTGATTGAGCTAAATGAATTTGATATCACTTACCTACCAGGACCGTGATAAAAGGTCAGGCAGTGGCAGATGTGATCGCTGAGTTCACCGATCCAAACAGTGAAGTGATCAGAATGATCGAAGATAAAGAGAGGAAGATTTCCAGTTGGAAACTACACATTGATAGGTCGTCAAACATGCATGGCAGTAGGTCAGGCATAGTGGTATCCACCCCAGAAGCTGACCAAGTAGAATGTGCCCTGCGGTTTTACTTCAAAGCTACCAACAACATGGCTGAATATGAGGCATTATTGGCAGGACTTAAGGTTTGCACGGCACTGGGAGCAGATGAAGTAGAGATATTCAGCGACTCATAAGTCGTGGTCAACCAGGTTTTAAATGAGTACCAAGCAAAGGACAACAACATGGCGGCTTATCTCGAGATAGCTAAGGCACTCCTCGGGAGGTACAAATCTTACAGAATCACCCAGATCCCGAGAGAGAAGAACGAGAAAGCTGATGCTCTGTCAAGATTGGCATTAGCAACCATTGATATCTGGTCCAAAACGATCCCAATGGCTTACCTCAAGAAACCCAATATCAAAGAGGAGGAAAAACTAACAGTCAAAATGGTTGAGGAAGGATAAAGCACCTGGATGACCCCGATCAGAGAGTACCTGGAAGGTGGCAAACTTCTTGAATATACAGTAGAAGCAAAACGTATCAGATACAGGGCGGCCCGGTATTCAATTACAGAGTGATAGCTCTACAGAAGGGAGTTTTCAAAGGCTCTCTAGAGATGCGTTAGTCAGGCTGGGGGAGATAAGATTCTGGTAAGCATACACAGAGGTATATATGAGAACCATACGGGGAAAAAAGTTTAGCTCATTAAACCCTTAGACAAGGCTTTTATTGGCCAACCCTGTTCCAAGATACGCAATCAGTGGCTGAGAAGTGTGGTACCTGTCAGAAGATTGCAAACGACATATAACAGCCACCTGAACATTTGAAGAGTCTGACCTCACACTGGCCATTCACGGTGTGGGGATTGGATTTGATCGGCTCAATGCCAACGGCGACCAAAAGAGGTGCAAAGCATGCCATAGTAGAGGTAGACTACTTTACAAAGTGGACAGAAGCAGAAGCATTGGTACACATAACTGACGCTAATACTACCAGTTTCGTGAAGAAGAATATTATTTACCGAGTTGGAATCTCGGATACAATCATCACTGATAACGAGACCCAATTCGATAATGATAACTTCAAAGAGATATGCCAAAAGTACCATATCAATAACTACTATGCCACGCCGGCCCATCTCCAGACCAATGGACAAACTGAAGCTATCAACAAGATCATCAAGCATACCTTGAAGGCGAAGCTTGATGACGGGAAAGGAAATTTGGCAGACAAGTTGCACGAGGTGCTCTGGGCATGTTGGACAACTCAAAGACATCGACATGAGAAGCACTTTATTCCCCAGCATTCTGGACTGAGGCAGTTATCCCAGTCGAGATAACCCAAGCTTCCCCTAGAGTCTAGCTATACCAGCCCGATGCAAATGTAGGGACTCTAAAACAGAACCTGGACGAGTTGGAAAAGAAAATGGACATGGCAAGAGTGAGAAATGCAACCTATCAATAGCGGATTGCCAAATATTACAACTCGCATGTCAAATAAGAAAATTCCAGCTCGGAGATCTAGTCCTCAGAAGGGTATCCCCAAACACAGTGGAGAAGGCAGCTGGATCTTTAGCTGATAAGTGGGAAGGACCTTATCAGTGGTAAGGCTAGCTGGGCATGGAGCATATCGCCTAACCTGAACAGAAGGAGGAGAGTTTCCTCTGCCCTGTAATGCTCAATATTTGAAGATATTCTACCCTTGAGGGGTTTCTTTTCTTCTTACTATTTCCTTTCAGCTTATTTAGATATTTTGTTAGGATTAAAATTACTATGGTTTTTATTTATTCTTGATCATTTGTTACTTTTTATAGTTTTGATTGAAGTTATCAATAAAAGCCTTTCAAGGAAAGAATAGTTCAAGAAAAAGTGTTCAAATATTGTTTTCGTTTACAAAAGAAACTCGTAGCTCCTAAAATCATTAACGATAAATAGGCGCTTCGGGCACCTAGTGATGGGGCAAAAAGCATGCGTCGTAAAGACAATGCATAGTCCTCAAAACTAAATGGGTGTATATAAACACTGTTAGAGCGCCTTCAGGTAGTAGATATCTGATGGGATGCGCAGAAAGTTGGATGGGAAAGTCTCATTCTCATACTTGAACACCGGCTAATTAGGTATCGGGTTAAGATAAGTTAAACTAATGAGATAAGGATCATCCCCATTGCAACGAATCTTGAGCAACAGATTATTGGGAGACGTCCCAGTGACTTAGTTGACAAACAAAAGACAAGTGTCTATAAATTAGATACCATGCGAATGGTCCATAAAATAAACACTACTTGACAAAACCTCCAAGAAAGCTATTGCAAGCAACCTAGACTAACAAGACCGGAAATTGTTTGTGCAACAAACCAAGTTTGATCAGTCCATTAGATATTTGATCAGGTTAAGTTAAGGCTAATTAATAGCAAAACCGACAAGACCATGTTTAATTAGTTAATATGAGAATTGACTGGATAAATAACGATCAGTTAACAAAGAAATTGAACGAATCACAAATGGTCGGTCTAACACGAAACCAGCTTGATTAAGTTTGATCAAATAAAAATATGATCGATCAAGTTAGTAACAATTAGTTGATAAGTTAACTAATGATGGTTAGCGAGGATGATTGATAAAGGTAAAGAAATCAACATGAGTAAATAAAGAAGTTTGTATCAGTGAAAGTGAAATAATCATTTATACAATGGTATAGAAAAATTCACAAGATATGTGATGGATAAGAAAAAATGATAAAAATAGGATCAGGCCCTAGGAGTGCTTGAGGGACCACTAGGACCGGAGTTGCTAGGAGGTCGTTGTCATCTTCATAACCCTTGGTTAGATCTCTAAATTTTGGCTAGCAAATGTCATCCTCTGGGTCATCAGCCATGAAAGGGGAATAATCAGCCTCGGGTAAGGGTCCAGCATCAATTCCCTTGACCGATGTACCGCCTTCTTCACCTATATGGAAGGTCACCAGTGAAGATTCGAAGGGGAGCTCTAGATGCATAATGTGAGGGTCTTTCCCTATAGATCTACAATAAGTCTTCCATCTCATCATTTTGTTCTTTATCGCGTCTAGAGACTCGGCTTTGTGCTTTTGGATCGTCGGTTCCCATTTTCGACAAGCCTCCGTAGAAGACCTCTCCTTAGCCCAAAAAACATTCGAGCAATGACAAGCCCCCGCTCGAGCTCTCTTAGCATCACTGCCTCAAATGTAAGAGACTTCTTGTATCGATCACCACTCTGTACCTCGAGGGCTAGCCTGGTCTCTTGAGAAAGCACCTTCGCATTGACCTTCTATTGTTCTAGATCTTCAGCTAACCTTTCATAACGTATCTTGGCTTTCTCAGATTCTTGCTGGGCTATGAGCATAGATTGTTGGGAGGCAACCATAGTTTCTTTGGCAACTCAGGCCTTCGCTTCTTGACTGGCGGCGGCCTGATCAGCCAATATGAGCTTCTATTCCAATACTGCACACCGCTACTCAGCCCTAGCCAAACTAGCTTCAAGCTGGGTATTCTTCACAGTAAGTTCAGTTAGACTGTGTACGACATTGTCAGCTCGGGTCTCAACGGTAGACACACCCTTTCTCAAAGTTGCCTCAATCAAGTCACGCTGCTTCAGTCTTTCCTCAAGGATTACTTCAGTTTCGACTCACTAGCTGAAGCAGAATCAAGCATTATCTCCCTCCCTTGGAGATCCTTCTTTAATTGGGGTGGCTTGCCTCTCCTGAGTGATCAAGGCCCTGGTTAGTTCTTCCATGGCCTGAAAAGGAAAAAAGACAAGTTACGATAATAAATCTGAAGCAGAAGGAATTGATCAGAAAGTAAAAGACACTTACATATACACTGTTGTTGTAAATTGCACGAACTCGCTCGTGGTTGCTGGCATTCCGAAACTCCTTCCAATAGACCTTACCAACATAGCCTTTGCCGGCAGATATGGTCTTTAACATATCAAGAGGGTCGACCAATGCCCCATAGGTTCAGAAGGACCTATAATGGCAGATGTCTCCACCACCCCATGACTTTGGGCCTGATGGGCAGTCGGGGGTGCCCAAGAGGCGGACATGGTGGCTTTAGGAGTGACCTTTAAGGGTGCAGCAGCAATGTGCCCCTGATCATTGGTTCCAGATGAATCCGCCTTGATGGCACCAGTAGGAGGGCTCATTCCGACATTCGTTGAGGTCCGCAGGGAGACGACCCAACCGAAGGGAAATTTTTTCAGTATGGTCTGCACCTTGGTTAGTTAGATTGTCTTCAGTCTTATGAGCAGGGGGCTAGCTGGTGTTACTTCAGGTTCGGCCTGCCCTTCATCAAAATCTGAGTCATTAAAGATTATTTGACGCTTGACCAAAAATTGCATTAGACCCTACCAGCACATTGTGCAGGAGGATCAAGGAGGACCTCAACCGTTGGGCGGTCAGCGTGAATGGGGGCCGATTCGGATGGAGGTGAAGGTTGTGTTCGTTGAGGGATCGCTGGCTCGCTAACCCCAATAGAACCTTGAATACCCCTTTTGAATTGATTAGATGGAGGAACGACAGATGCAACTGAAACGTGATCAGATCTTTTCTTCGATCGATGTCCCTCGGGATTAGTTCGATCACTGTTTCTTGGTCATCATTTTCCTCTTCAGGAATGACCGGTTTGACTCCAGACTGATAAGCCGTAGGACCCTCTTTTATTTAAACCTCTCTCTTTCTATGAGCAGCTTCGGAGGCGGAAGATCCTTCAGTTTTCTTGGCCACCTTACTGACCGGAGACCTCTTAGAGGATGTGGCCACTTTTAACGCAGTCGTTTCTTTTGTAAACCTCCTCTTGGAACCCCTAGGAGAACTTTTCCTCTCACTATCCTAATCAAAGGATCTTCTCTTTCATTCCCGATCAGAAGTACCCGATGCAGTGTTGGGATCTGGTTCATAGGTATGCTCAACCATGTTCTATTGAGGGGGAGCAATACCCTAAACCAATTAGGCAGCAGCTTCAGCACGGCTAACCCGATCAAGACTTTTGGCTTTTTCAACCGTTTCACAGGCTATGATGTCCACTTCATACACTGAATGATCAGATCAAAGAATGTCAGACAAAGCAAATATAATTAAATTAAATCAAAGTTGGGGAAAGTAGCACTTACATTGCCTACGTCGGTTGGATATAGCAGGAAACAATCCTAGTTTTCGAAGGTCTGTCTCAACGAACAGTACTCGTCAATCTTGGACTTCCAAAGAAGTCTGTGTAGCTTTAATCACATTTCCAGCTTGATCCTCATTCAGCAAAGCTGGAGTCTTGTTCCACAGGTCAGAATTACAACAATATCTAGGAACATTGTTTCTGGCCAATTCTTGGCGAGGATCGGCAACCACAACTTTGCCACATTAATCTCTAACATAAAACCAGCTGTTCTTCCAATATTGTTGGATGAAGAGAAGCCCCAGATGAAGCCATTGTGATCCCTGCTGGATGCAGTAGTAGATTTCTAGTCAAACCCGCTAGGAATCTAGTGATTGGAAGAACTGAATTGAAGATGAAAGGTACCTCCGTTGTCCGACCGCCCCAAAGTATAAAAGTTACGAATCTCTTGGGGAGTCGGGGGGGGGGGGGTATTTGGCACCAATATGCTTCCATAGAAGCCATAGGCTAATCAACACCCGATAAGAGTTCAGGGTAAGTTAGCAGGAGCGCCCCGAGGGGGCTTCCAAACAGCACGATCACTGCTCATAAAGAGTTGAGCTGATCGAGGAAGGTCAAACCTCTCACTGTATTTAATGATCTTCTGTTCACCAACCACGTTCAACTCAGAATCAAAGGCACTCGGTTGTTCCACTAAGAACTTCAATAAATGGGCTGACGCCTCATAGGGACATCTTCCATCTTTAACAGTTGAGACGGGATTTTGAGGTCTATCGCAGCTGAATCCCTTGAAATTTGGTCTACTCCCCTGACTGGATCCAGTTGTTTTCGACATATCTGGGCATGTATTAGGAGAAGAAACGTTTGGGTTAGCAGTATTCGAATCAAAAAATGAAGGTTGAAACTCAGGATGAGCCACTGAGTAATCAACATTGAGGGCTATAGGTTGAATTAGAGAGGAGAAATTCGAGAACGCCACCCTAAATAAATTCAATCCTAGCAGTATTTTCTTTATCACCAGTTTCAATAGCACGCATCAATAACTCAAGGAATCGATGACGGGTAATAGGATCCATACCTGATGATTAAAATGGAGGGGATGAGGACGTTGACGCCAAACGAGGTTGAAGGTCTGAAGAATAAGAAAAAGTTTCGAAAGAAAATGAAATTGTAATTTCGAAGGAAAAGAACATACAGATTGCGTGAGAGGGAAAATGAAGAGTTTGAAAACATATAGAGACAAAGATGATGTCACGCGAGTGGTGGTTGGTATGCGAATCCCAGAGATCACTTGCCATTTGAAATTTGAACCGCCGCCGTCAGTTACGCCATGCGCATCAAATCACCTAGGCAAATCAAACATTAGTGGTTAGAATTTAAAGACAAGTTGTCAAGCTGTAATAAACACTAATGAGCTACATGACAAAAGACTCCTGAGTTAAACATATCTCATCGAGCAAGTTTTCTATGTAAAGCAAGATGCTCAGTTTGAATGTCTAAAGGGGTACTGTTATTGGTAAAATTTGAAAAGATGACATATCAGCATAAACGCCGCGTTTCGTGAAGATTAAGTGATGACATGTCAATAAATGTTAAACCAACTTATGATGACCACAGTGTTGCTCCCACAATATCTTGTCAAGGTTACTTAGATGGTCAGGTAAAAAATACTTAGCCAAAGTAATTGTGGTAATCAAAATAAAGAAGATGATCGGGGGAACCCAAATTAGTCAGGGTTTTGGTTACCCAATCGGGTTCAGTTCCCTAGTCAAGGGCGAAGGAAATTTGGTCGGGTTTGACAGATGGTCAGCTGAGCAACACTTGGACAATTTAAAGGCACGCTTAGAATCATGACATGCTAGTATCAGAGAATTCATTGCGATCACGACTCAAATTTGCAGAGAAAGAATCTTCCTCAAACAAGGTTTCTAGAAGCATATTCTGATAAGGAACAAACTTCTTTAAAGATATCAGAATCCGAAATAGGCAAAAGATCTGACATGTTTGAAATATCAGTGATACGAAACAAGAAAGAAGGCAGCAACAACTCCAACAAGTTAGAGTTTTATTGAGTTACTGCCACCTTTTCTTTTACTTGTACTCTAAGAATTAGGGCTCTATGTATGTATAAATAGGTTCTAAAAACACCAAAAAAGGGTGAACGAATCATTAGATATTTAGGAGAGCAAGAAAGGCTCAGATTGTAACTATTCTCTTCTTAATGAATTATTTCCTCGCCGTCACCAGAAACCGTGGTTTTTTTTCCTTTTGGGTTTTCCATGTAAATTCTTACTTGCATGATTTTAGTAATTTTTTCTTGATTCATAAAACGATTGTCAATTCGATATATTTTGTGTGACGTGTGATCAAATTTACATAATCCAAAAATCACCGTCAACACATGCATTAATTTAATCTTCATGAAATAATATGTCAATTCCCAAGTACAAGTACAAATAAAGTTGCATCGTTTTTAAAACAACAGAAAATAAGGGTACAAATAAGTTACAAGATTAAAGTCTTAATTCATTATGGATTTCTAGATCCTTGGATTTATGTCACCTTGTTTAGGAATGTTTGTTTGTTGTACCTGACTTGGTGGCACACGCTACACTTGCGACGATATTAGTTAGGGACAGGTTGGCTACTACTGTCTGGAAGCACATGAGGGTTAGTACACCGCCTACAATTATGTTCGGTTTGTCCACATCTAGTACACTTATGTGTGGTTATCCTCTTTGATACTGAGAGAAATCGATTCTCTTGTGGGCGACCTGCTTGTTTGCTCCATTTAGATTTTGGAGGTAATACCATACGCTGTCTTATGTTGTCAAGCACTACCCAAATATTAGGATGCCCCACCAGTATGATAGACATTGAATATGTGTCCACAAGTGTTTCCCTCTTGTAGTAATCCGCTCATAGGGAAGTGTAATCAAAGTTTCGCTCCCTAAAATATGGAACAAAAAATGTTAAATGTTTCATAATAAAATATCATAAACTTTCACAGAATCCAACTTACCTAGCCGCCGCAAGTGCATGAGAACATGGTAGATAATCCATTTGGATTTTGTTATATGTACAAGTCTTCTGCAACAAGTTAACCCTCCACTGACCACCCTTCAATTTAACCAAGAATATGTTCCAATCAACATGAGTTACCATCATATAACTACATTTTGTAGTACATTTCGAGATCACCAAGTGTGCAGCGTCAGTTAGTTGGTGACACATGTACTGTGTAACTAGATTATGGTCGTAATACCAACGTTGCAACATATTCTTGATAAACTCAGTCAAAGTCATCATTGGCAATTTCCGTGCGAATCTTAAGCATGAGTTTAGGCACTCAACAACCTTGGTTGTTATCAACCTAAACCTTCTTTAGGGATAATGGACACGGGACCACTTTTCTAGACCGTCATTGACAACATAATCGAACGCATTGTTGTGGAGGTTGAGTAACTTTTCCATGTACCAGTAATATTTCAATTCACGGTATCATTTCATTGCTGCAACCATTATGTCTGCTACATCCTTTCAATGGAAACGTTTTTTTTTTATATTTTCAGAAAAGTTCCAACAACATATAATATGGGTTGTATATAGGAAGACGCTAGTTATCCCATCTTCTATGCTTGCATATCGATCGGAAATGAAAACCAAATTTTCAATATAACCGAGCGCACCCTTCAAGCAATCCAAAAACCACTCCCAAGAAGCGTTGTTTTCTGAATCCCTATAACCAAAAGCTAATGGATATGCTTGTTCATTGTCATCTTATGCCATTGCCACAAACATTGCACCCGCCCATCTCTCTTTTAAATGGGTACAGTCAATAGCAATCACATGTCGCATACACCACTAGAAACCTATAATTAAAGCCCCTAATGCCATGAAGAAGTACAAAAATTTATGTCATATGTGCACTGTAACTCTGTGTTTTGTGCCAGGATTTATTTTTCTTGAACATAACCAAATGATGGTAGTAGTTGGAACATTTCTTCATGCGATTCATCGGTCAATGTCAATGCATAATTCAAGTCTTGATGAGCCTTACTGTACATAATTTGGATGCCATACATTTTTTTCATATCTGTAATTATGTCTTTAGGTCGTATTAGACGACTATCGTGTTGTTGGAGTCTAGGAGATATTACTTCAACAATTATGACCACACTAGCCTATCAGTGGTGCCAGTGGACCTCCTCCAAGGGAAAACTGTGTTCACTTACAAAACTTCTTACTTGAAAGTATGTCTCTTCATTTCTCCTCACCGCTCTTAATTTCCACGTACAATTGTCAATCTTCCACACCAAATGTATAACCGACTTGTTAGACCTTTTGACCTTTCATTCAAAGTCCTCCCTCATTGCATGAAGACCTACTAACCTCTTTAAATCCTTCTTTTCTTGGAAAATATTGACCTTTGTAAATTATGGTGTTAGGTTCACGTGATCCCATGATGTTGTTCACTTCACCAAACAAATACGCTTCGGATCTAGGAATAACCCAGATTTTCAGATTATCGAAAGCTAAGAGATTAAGATTTTTCAGGACATCAGATTTTCCGGCATATTCGGTGCACTACCATAGAGGCGGTCACATTGTACACGCCTTCCTTTAGTTTGCTATTGTATAGGTTCTTCAACAACGTTTTCACGGTCACCTACATGATCATTATTTGGCTCACGTTGACGTCCAAAATAATCCTCAAAATGAGGTTCAACGTCGCCTGCAAGGTCAACTGCTGCAAGCGGGACACTGCAAATGTTTTCTAGACCTTGGGGATTTACATCATTATACGTCACACTCCGCTGTGTCAACATTTGGTTACTACCGCTGAAGAATGCATAATGTTGTGGATTTCCATGAAGAGGGATGTCATCACCCATCACACCTCCACATCTCCTTTCAATTAGACTAACACATATTTGAGGAATCACCATATCTTCCCCTAGCATAAACTGAACATCATCGTCGTTTCTTATAAATATGCAAAATGTAGTACCAGGAACAATTGATATTGATTGTAGATCAATATTGTATGTGTTTGAATAATATTCAGAACGGACTGTACGAGTGCCACCAACTCTTCAAAAGTCATATTCTTTGACACATATATTCCCTGATTATTGGAGCCAATAAACCTCTGGCTTGCGTCTGGTAGTTGCTCTCATTGTCCGTTATAGGATATAATTATTCTAACCCGATCCATTTTCCTGTACAAAAATATAATAACAAAATAAAGTTGGTATCATAAAACATAATAACAAGTCTGAATTATAATAAAAATGATTAAAAAGTTGGTATCGTGCAATAAGTCTCCGAAATGGGTTAATAAGCATCGGTATGCAATTAATAAGTCTCGGAAAATTAAAAAAAAGTCTCAGAAACTCAGTTACAAAGTCTTGGAAAAATAAAACAAAAGTCTCAGAACATTAATTACAAAGTCTCGGAAAAATAAAACAAAAGTCTCAGAAACTCAATTAAAAAGTCTCGGAAAAATGAAACAAAAGTCTCGGAAAATCAATTACAAAGTCTCGGAAATATAAAACAAAAGTCTCAAAAACTAAATGCCAAACTCTTGGAAATTATGTATTAAGCCTCAGATTCTATACAAACAATAAAAGTCTCAAAAATATAAAACAGAAGTCTCGGAAACTGAATGCCGAAGTCTCGGAATTAAAACAAAAGTCTCAGAAACAAATATCAACGTCTCAGACCCTTCAAATAAGTCTCGGAAATGAGTGAATAAGTCTCGAAAATAGAAAAAAAAAATGTCCCATGAACATTCCGATGAAGTTTCCCAGACCGTACAACTCAACCTAACTACATCAACAGCTTTAACAATAAAAGATTTAAAACCAAAAAAACACAAGAAATGAGATTACATTAGCTTGATTTGTACACAAACGAAGAGGAGAAAAAGATGGACTTTCGATTTTCAAAGACCACGAGTTGGAGAAGGAGATGAACTTTGAACGAGATGGAGAAGAAGATGAACTTCGATTTCAGTTTACATAGCTTTTAAAGTTAGAGAGAGAAGTAGAATTCAGACAACATAAAAATAACAGAAAAGTTTAAGTAAAAAATATAATAAAAAATATGTAATGTAAAGTAAGGGTATTTTTGAAAATCACTTACTTTGGTGCATTTAAAATTTAAGTTATTAAAGTGGTGATAGTCTTGAAACACCAACTCAAAAAGTTACAAAACCTCATATTTTCATGGTAGAGATCCGGGCTATACATATATTACACTACTACATAAATTTGGAGTATTTATTAGGGAGGGGCAGAACTCGAACCCACAACCTCATGATGCAGGTGTGACGGATTTTACTACCAGACCAACTTCATTTCATCAAGTAAGTAATAAGTAATAAGTAAAAATTATTAATAAGGGACCAGATATATTATGATATATTAATATTCTCCTTCGGCGCTGGGAGCGCGACCCTTCTCCTTTGAGTCTTACAAGAAGACAAATAATGACTTATATTATATTAATTTTGAGATCTTATGGTCATATCAATAGAAGCATTTCCAAATAATTAAAATCACTTTTGGATTTATTTTGTGATATTAGAATTAGACAAACTGAGATCTAAAAAGCATTTGCAATGTGTTGCTTGGAGAACCACTCAATGAATATATACTTTCTAAAAAGCTTTTTTTTATATCTCAAAACCCTCATAGTTCTTCTTAATAATTTAAAACAACTTTATATATACCTTTTGAATAAATATTTTAAAATAGTTTTACACAGAGTTGTTTAACTCTAAAAAAAATTCCTACTAATTATAAGCACCGTAAAAAAAAAGAACAACTTGAGCTGCTTGATCACCTGAATTTGAGACTTAATTTAAAAGTACTCCAATATTAATTGAAGTGGAAACAAAAGTACAGTCTATAGTCGACTACTGATAATTAATTAGTCAAAGTTCCCTAATAGCTATCTACACAAATATTTTTGTCCCATATTAAGATAATTAGAGGTACTTCGGGCTTGTTCAATTGTATGGTAATTGGTAAATGATCAAGCAAAACATTTAATCACAACACGTCAATTCATTATTATTGTCAAATAAGAGAAAGTAGTAAGAGAAATGCGGCTCATTGTTGGTTTCTTGACCTTTTGTAAAGAGAAAGTAGTAAAGAACAATGACAAAATACTTCAACAAGTAAAATTTGGTGGTTTTCCACCGAGTTAAATAATTTAACAATGACTTGGCATCCTTCATTCCTTTATATATATTAGAATTATCGATTAAAATAATTGGATTTTAAGAATGTCACACCACTTTGAACCCTAAATTTAGATATAAAATTTAGATAAAATAACATTACTTATAAATTAAATAAGGATTCTGAAAACAGTTGTCTTCTCCTAACAATCTCCTAACAATCTAGTTAGAATGCGTTACACGTTGGCACTACACGTTGGCAAAAGAAAATTTGACACACATAATTTAGATATGTATTCTTTAGGTTAATGGATATTTGCATGCGCCAAAAATATAAGTTTCGTGTACGAGACATGAAACCAAACGAACCAGCTAGTTTGGAATTTAAATAATAATTCTTATATAAGGATGTTTGTTTGTCTTTTCATCACAGAATTTTGAGAAAATAACTGTTAAGGATAATGATTTCATGGGGTAGGAAAATCCCACTATATAAAACGTACATCAAAGAATATAACATTGAATTGTATAATAAATTAATAATATATTAATTTTTATAAGATCATGAGGCCACGCACCCCAATTTAATTAGGAATTAGGATGGATGGGGGTTGTCATGAACATGAACATAGAAATGCCAATTTTTCATTAATAATCTTAATGGCATACAGACTAAGCATCCATTATTATAACAGTATGCACCATCTATGATCTATCTAATTATATCTTGTTTAATTAATTTATGATTCTACAACCCATTATTATTTGTACTACTTACACTATTCTTCATTATCTTTCATCCTTTTTTCTTCATTTGTCATAATTGACACGAGGTTGGCTACCTATCCTTTTTAAATATACAAATTCAAATATTAATTAGTAACTTTATCATTTTAACTTTTTTTTAAAAATAACTTTATTATTTTATGTTTTTGTTTATCTTAAATCAGTTTATATATGCTCCAAGATTTTCTATTTTCTAACATTTGTCATTAGTCAACTTTTTTTTAAACTAAAATTGGACTGATTTTAGAGGGAAAAACATCACAAAAGATCATATGCAGAAAAACCCCTAAAATAATCCGTATATTTTTAGTCAACTTTTTATATTAATTTTTTTTCTAATTTAATTAGTCGCCTCTTGACATTAAGAATTTACTAAAGATAAAGTGCAAAAATTTGGAATATATGCAGTTATTAGTTATCAATAACTGTATTTGCCCCAGAGGCGTAGCATAGATGGACGAGCTTGCGGCTTAGACAAATAATTTCCAAGTCAGAGGTTCGAATCCTACCAACTGTAAAAAGCTTCAAAAAATAATATCTGGTCTAATTAGATGAATAGATAGATACTATCAAAATAATAGTAATAATAATAATAATAATAATTGTATCTTAGCAAATATACTTGATACTGGTCCAGCATAGACTGAATTGCCCTATTTTCTTGGCTTTAATACTTGATGTATAGGTAATAATAATCATATTCATTTTTTTTTACAGTATTTATATATCCACATATCTAGTTCCCATGTATTTTTTTTGAAGCTTTTGCCATTGGTATGATTCAAGCTGCTGACTTGAGAGTCATTTACCTAACCTCAAGCTCGTTCATCTATCAGCCAGGGACGTAACCAGGATTAAACACTAGGGTGGGCTAGAATTTTTTTTTTCGATCATTAACATTATGAGAAAATTATATTAATTAAAAATAAATATACACCTAGTTAAGAAGACATAGCAGAGATTACTCTGTAATTGTATATTCTAAGTAAATAAATTAAAAAAATTAATAAAAAAATAAGTCAAAACAAATTATAAAATAAACATGAAATGCAAATACAATCAAATGTTAATTAAGTTGTATCCTACGGTTTTTCAAAAGATCAAACTTATCAATTATGAAATCAAGATCAATAGCACCAGCAATTTCTTTTTCAATGTAGACAACCATGGAGTTTGTTAAAAATTCATTTTCCATCTTATTACGAACTGATATCTTGATAAGCTTCATTGCTAAAAAAAGCTCATTCTGTTGTTGTTGTGGAAACAGGGAAAGTCAAAACTAGACGAATTAACCTGTCAATAAAAAAAAGTTGTGACTTTTTTGTTTCAATTAATAATCGCCATAATTATATATAAGTAATATTACTTGTCAATAAAAAAAGGTGTTGTGATTTTTTCGTTTTAACTAATAATTGACATAATTCAGGGAGACAAGAAATATTCTGAAATTGTGGTTAACGAAGTACATCAAACTTGAAATGTTTCAATTGCCTCTTTAGTGCTTTCAACTCATCTTCAGCAAGGTTTTTAGGATAAAATATTTCAACAAGAGTACAAATAGAATCTATTTTGAATGATCTGAACCCGTTCATAGGATTCAAAGCATCGCTAAGAACAAGGAGTTCCATTGTTTCCTCTTTAAACCTATTATCCAACCCCATCAATTGAAAATCTATTACAACATTAAATATATTGAAGTGATGATAATGCTCAATTGTAATATTATTCTTTTGTTGAAAAGAACGCCTTGTACCTTCCATGTAGAGGTCACTCATATTAGGCATATGAATGTCATGCTTTCTACAAAAAAAGATGCCACACTTCCAAAAAAAAGTCATTTCATCCATCTCGCAACTCTTGAAGCAGTAGTTTTGTATTTGAAACTAAATTTGGAGCATTTAAGATGTCTTGAGATTTAATTTGCAATGCTTGACATAACATATCAGTAACTCCCAACACTTTGTACAATAACAATAGAATAAAAACAAATTCAAAGGTTTTCATCTCTTTATACGCACCTTTAGCCTCCCCACGTATATTACTATTCAACCCATTGTCGATAAATTTTTCAAGAAGGGTACAAGTTGAACCAAACATGTCAATCAACCTACTAACATAAGTAAAATGTGAACTCCAACGAGTAGGCCCAGGCCATTGCAAATTATGAATTTGATTTGCTCTTGTACTAGCCTCAAGTTCTCCTAAAGATATCATATCTACAATTTCATCTTCTCGAATTGATTTTAATTCATAACAACGCTTAGCATAAGCACCAAAAAAGTTGACAATAGAATTCAATTTATAAAAAAAATAATCATACATCATGTACCTCTTTAGAGGTTGTAACTAAAGCAAGTTGAAGTTGATGAGCAAAATAATGAATATAGTATGCATATGGACAATCTTTAAGGAATAAAGCTTGTAATCCATTCCATTCACCTTGTATGTTACTAGCCCCATAATAACCTTTACCTCGTAAATTTTCAATCAAGAGGTTGTATCGACTAAAAACAATACATATCTCTCTTTTGAAAGTTAAGGAGCTCGTGTCATCAACACACACAACTTCAAAAAATCGTTCCTGAATAAACCCATCGTCTTCGACATATCTTAAAATGATAGCCATTTGTTCCTTTTTAGGTTCATCAACCACTTCATCAACAAGAATACAAAATTTGGCATCTCCAATTTCTACACGGATTTTAACACACACACTATCGGCTAGAATTTTTAACAGCTCTTGTTTGATCTTTGGTGATGTATATTTGGCATTTTTAGCAGCATTATGTAGGACAACTTCAGCAATATCTTTGTTTACTCTTGCCTACAACATTACAATTTCAATAAAGTTTCCACGGTTTGCAGAATTGATAGATTCATCATTACCTCTAAAGGCACACCCTTGCATTGCTAGCCACTTCACATATTCTATTGATATCTTGAGTAACAATCGGTTCCGCATAACTACTTGTGTAGATTGTTTATTGATCATTTTGTCAATATGTAGAGATGGGTTCTTCAAGTGATCCCACTTTTGCATAGCAATGTGGTGTAGTGAATTATTAGTTTAGTTTAGTTACGATGGAGCATTCACGTCACATAGGAAAATAAGTATACACTTATATTATAATTTACTAACAAATCTAAAAAACAAAAGAATAATTAAAAACAAAAAAAATTAACAAGCATGTATTTAAATTTCAACCAAAACAAAAAGAAATTCATTAAACAATAGTATTAATTTGTATATAAAAATTAGAATAACTAATAATTAGATTAATCCTAAAATTTAATTACGAAACAAAATATTTAAATTCACAATATTCATAAAAGTATACCTAATTGGAAGATGAATTATTGATGTTGATAAAGAGGTTGGACTAAAATTTGGAGAAAGACTGAGAGATATAATAATTATTAAAGCAAAAGAAAAAAAAAATTGATACAAATGACCTGTTGGATGTTGCCTCGTGAGTCGTTACTTGTGAAGTAGTGAAGTGTGATAAAGTTGGGTAAAAGTGTCTTCTAACCAGGTATATATAACTGTTGCATACAATCCTACTTCCTAGTCCTACATGGTTTTCCTTTTTTAAAAGGTTAGGGTAACCATTGCCCAACCCAGCCTAAGGTCCGTCTTTGCTATCAACTGAGGTATGTCCATAGAGACTAATCATATTCATTTAAAATTGTACTATCTTTAATTTTAAAGGCAAAAAGCATTTGCACTACCATTAACCTATAGTAATAGAAAGTAAAAAAAAAAGATTAAAAAGATCAAACATGCATGGAGTGGCTATAATTCCTGAATGGGGAAATTTTTGTTGCACTTGAATCGACTACATTACAAAATAACGTTCAAGTGATAAAAGAGTACTACAAAACAAATTAGGGTAATTGTCAATGTCTTTATCATCCCCTATCACATTAATCTCTTTAGCTTCCCAAAAAGTAGAAGCAGATCTTACTGTATAAGAACGCAAAATATTTGGTCAATTTAATCACTTATTATAGCACGCGGGGAAACTTGTTTACTTTTTGAATTGAGTTTATAGAAAATGCTTTTCTACACCACCACCACAACCACAATTGTACTACCATTGCTTTCTAAACCATCCCCTCCTCAGTCTTCCCTTCAACAAGTTACGTCTCCCGTCAGCCACGCCAACGCCTAATTCTTGTACAAACTACTATGTAACTTTATCTAATAAGGGTTTTTTAATCGAGAATACACATTAAAATAATGGTTGATCTTAACATCAAGTACGGGATTCTATATATTTTTACGGACGAGATTCATCTATATATGTAGCATACTCTGTTACATTAATAATTTTGTTTCTTATAAAACAAAAAGAGTAAAATCCTTTAAAGCATAAGATCTTGAAAGAGACCTTACCTAAACAATTAAAATATGTTATCATAATTAATCCATCTTAATATCAATGAAGAAGAATTGTCAAGTGCCAACTAATTAAGCTTGGGAGCTTTAGTACAATAAGGAAGTAATTAATGTATTAACGAAAGTGAATGTTTTAAACCTATGACGTTATGCGATAAATAAACTAGTGCTTAGTTGATTAAGCATAATTAAGTGCATCACTACTTGTAGCAACCAATCGTGCTCAATCATTTAGCTTGGTTTTTCTTTATACACATTGAAAGCATTGCAATTTGATCGTTGCTTGTACATATTAATTGTTCTTTTGCATATATAGGCTACTGATTTGCTTGGTTGTTGTGGCTACGCAGCCACCATCCACAATCCACCAATATTATCATATCCTCATCATGATCATCATACCATCTTATCTTCTCTTGAATTCATATATTGATTATAATCCTGGAAAAAATAATAATGTTTTTCTCGGCTGCCAAACGTGCGTTTAGATAATTATTAATTAGATATTATTATACAAAAAAAATGGGGGTTGATGGAGCTGAATTGTGCAAATATGGGTGCTTTTTTATTTTACTTGGTAAATACAAGGTATCTATTCTTCTTTTCTATAAACATTGCAATTTGCAATACTTGTGCCATTCATGATTTCATATAATTAAGTTAATTTTTGCAATCATTGAATATTATGTGGCAAAAGTACTACTAAAATCAAATTCTTTTCTGTTTGGAATTCATCATATCAAAAATACGACAACACATGTCTTCACCTTTATATTTCATAAAGTGAAAGTATAGTTATCTTAATGAAACTTTAGACCTTTTTGATCACCTATTTTTCATATAAAACTTAAATATTTATTACTTAATGAATTTAAAATAGATATATACTTTTAAAATAAGAAAACAATAGAGATTAGAGAATAGTCCACAACAAAGATTATATATCTCCTCATCTAAACTTCACCCTAATTTTTTTAAGTTATAATTTGTTTTTTTTTTTGAATTGTTAATAAAATCACAAATAATCAAATTTAATCTTATCATTTGTTACCAATAATGTCATGTAATTTTTTTTTATTACAACTATTACAATAGCTATGATTGCTGAGACCTACCTGTCAATATCAAACAATACATGTACGGTCCAGATATCTATTTCCACAAACCGGGAAAAAAGCCTCACACATGCTTTTAAAATGGGTATAGTGGGACTTGAATCCCCCACTAATGTGGAAGGTTATTTTTATTATTAATAATAAAAGGATCAACCCTTAACAAAAAAGCTCTATAGAGCTCATTGTTGATTTAAAAAAAAAAAAAAATTTGTGCTACGAGGTGATATTCACAGATATATTTTCATACTATTATTGTTTTCTCTTCTTCTTCTTTATTCTCCTTTATTACATAATATGATCAAATTGTTTCACTTGATAAAAAAAATGTTTCACTTGAAAAACAAGTAACAATAGTGAAATGGCTACAATGAAGTAGTATGTACAGTGCTCCACACTTTATGAATATATATTATAATTATAATTATGTATTCACTATTATCTAATGAGATAATGAAGTGTTTTCAGTCTTGTTGAGCTAAAACATTTGTCTCACTCTCTCTCATCTTTTGTTTTACATTAATGAAATATAATTATTGGTAGAAATTGTTAGAAATACTAACTAGGGTTTCTAAAAGAGTTTCTGCCATCTTCATATTCTCTAAAAATATTTTTGTCACATCAGCTCCATAGTGAAATTAAATAATTGTATTGAAGAGTTTTTTCTACCTCATTATCTATCAATCTTATGTGGTAAGAAATTTTCTCCTAATACTTGATAGCATTAGAGATGCTCTTAGATTGAACATTATTTAAATGAAATAATGGACATGAGAGAGGCGATCAACCATCCCAAGTGATCTCTTAATCGCACCTAGGGTTCTAGTAGAGAGAAATTGTTCTCTCCTCCCCTACATGTAGTCGCCACCCCAAGTCCCAACCTAGACAATAAGAGTGTAGCTTGTGTCCACCACACATCCGTATGAGCTAAATGAGATTGAGAATTATAAGGAAGATATAAGGGAATTAAAGCAACAAGAAGGAGTTTCAATCAAAATAAAATTGTATTTGTTTATCTTGCAAATCATCATGGAGGTGATTGATTGGAATGCGATTCAAATACAAATAATAAGACGATTATGTTAGTTTTCCCGTTTATAACCTAGAGGATTCAAACTACCTTAATTGGTTCACTTATCTACATATATATTAAGAGCACGGACGCATTGAACCCAATACTGAAATTGAGACAAAACTCCCTCACCCATAGGCCACTTCATTTCCCAGTCCCATGAAGTTGACCCAATAGTGAAAAGCCCAATCAAGATTTGATTGCATACAATTTTATTATTAATCCCACCAATCCCATGGAAATGGATCCATACAAGAACAAAGCCTTGACATTGGAGAGGGCTGTAACCAAGCCCATCCAAGCTTAATTAACAGCCCAACCAAAATCCCCAATTTTATGTATGATTAAAGTTAAGCTTCACAAATAAATTATTTGTCCAAATAATTTGAGTGGCGATATTTGTGATCACTCCAAAATGAGCATCCGTAATAGTACGGAGCTGTGGGAGTAGTACAATGATAATAAAATTCGTTCCACAAGGATTGATGAATTAAGTACCACAATTGATTGATTGACTACTACTATTTAGACAAACAAATATTTGATGATTGAATTATACTACTCAAAACCAATTAAATTAAACTATAACTAAAAATGCAATAAATGAGGCTAACAAACAACTAACAAAGCAAGTCACACACAAGCAAGTGATTGTATTACTTATAGGAAATTAGACTAAGACCGTGAATCCACTTAACCAAATCTCACCAAGATAAATTATACAAGTGTGAATGTAGACTCATGACAACCCTCAATTAGTCTCTACCCTCTCTCGAGTTATAAAGACAATACTTATATGCACCAATAACCTATCTCTCGATGGTCATCCGAAATACACACAAGTTCATTAAGCATAGTGGTACACTAGTTGAGTCCTAGAGACTAGACTTAGGTATTTCTACCTTACTAGACCTCTATCATGCATTTCATCTAGCATATTGTGTGCTTCTCCTCTCGGTACATTACACAACAACCAAACAAATATTAAATCCTAACTAAACACTTAATATTGATTATAACATAAAATACACATACATAAACACAAGCAATAGGGTTAAAATGGTGGTCTTCATTGGTAATTCATGGTAAAGGCTTCAGCTTGGCCTTAGCCAAGTAGAGTTTAGTTCATAATATGAGAAATGGTCATACAAGATATGAAATAAGTACAGGTCATAAATGAATACAAATAATAGTAAAGAGAGAAAGGAAAAGAGTAAACTAAGTTGAAGGACTCCTCCTCTCTTGCTTGGTTGTGCTAGACTTCTTCTCTCCTTGACTTATTTTGCTCCAAGATGTGGTCTTAATGGCTGATTTAGGTGAGAAAATGAGGTGTTGAGTGGTTGGTGTGGTGGGATTTGAGTTTAGATGGTGATTTGATGAAGGTTTTAAGTGCTTTTGTGAAGGATTTGGGTTAAAGATTGGTTCTTGGGGGATTTTGATTGTAAATGGAGTGTTTGGAGCTCAAGGGTTAGGTAGAGGTATTCAAGAAAAGCAGAAATTGGGGTATTTATATGTTTGGAATTAGGGCACGAAACCCTAGGAATTCTGTTGAGTTGGACACATGCGCTGGTCGAGTGGCGCTTCACCAGTGCCACCCTTCTGGAGAAGATGCGCTAGTGAGGGTGCGCTGGTCGAGAGGCGCTTCACCAACGCCGCCCTACTGGAGAAGATGTGCTGGTGAGGGTGTGCTGGTCGAGAGGCGCTTACTCTTCTCTTCTTTCTGATTCAGCAATTCTTCAGTTTGGCCCTAGAATTCCCTTTGACTCTGCAATATTACCCCTGGGTTACTTAGAAACCTGCACAAACTCAATTTAACCATCAAATATCTTGTTTTTACCAGGGAACGGATGTAAAACAATAGGAAATTGGGCTACACAAGGTGTATAAATAGGCATTATCAAATACCCCTAAACCTATAATTTGCTCGCCCCTGAGCAAAAACCGAAACTAAAACAAAGATAATATCTCGTAAGGGTATATTGCTACGATACCCATAAAATTAATTTCTACCAAGTCAACTAGAGATGAGATGCGAAGTTGGGTGAACCACAATGCAGTAAAAATGGATGCCAAGACATGTAAACCAAGATGCTACAACACTAAATATTACAATTCTAGACTTCTTAGTGGAGTTAGTATCAAAAGCATCGAACACAAGAGTCATTAGATAGCATTTCACCTTGACTCTAAGTCTTTCAAGATTTCACTCATTTTTCCATACCGAACCTAGGCTCACTCATCAAGCATATGCGAGTCGGAGATTATGCATAAAGAATTTTTTTTTCAATTACTCGCAAATGAAAGTTTTCAAGAACGCTCATGTTTTCATGCAAACTGACCTCGAGAATGGAATCAAATATTAAGAACACTCTTGTTTGCAAGCTAGTATCCTCCTAAAGATCAATTAAGACTTCTTTTTAAGTTCAAGTTGGTGATTTGATGGTGATGAAGAGGCCGAGTGGGTACGGTTTTATTGGCGAGCTAATGACCATGCTAAAGTGACATTTTTACTTGTTGCACTTATGCATTTTCCTTGAGCGTCTAGGCATTTGATCAGCTTTGAACACTTTGCACAATTAGTAGTTGCTTTACATTAGGGCAACTCTTTGCATCGGATTTTTGAAGGCTTTTTTTTTTGGCACTTACTAAATTTTCAAGCCTAGAACTTAGTACAATTTATAAAATGAGCCTAAGTGCATGCCCCTTTGAACACATTTTGGTGCATTTCTTTTTGGCTTCAATCTTCATGTTTTCTAGCCATGATCATTTATATGGGATAGTCAAGTGTTTAGGTCTAATATGGTGTAGATGTAACATGGGTGGATATGGTGATTGGGTTTAGCGTGTAAGTCTACATTCTTTGGACATTAAAGCAGCACACACAAGGCTTAGGACTGTGTTTGTTTAATTATAAGTGGCTAACACGCATTGCCTACGTCATCTCTAAAGGTACGAGTCTAGCAAACAAACAAGGAAAACACAAGAAGCAAAATTTTAAAACTTTGTTCTTTAATGTTCAATGCATGAAATGAGTTCATGCCTAATATCTACATGACAAGTGCTTAGAGAATAGGAATAAAATTCACTCTTGTGGACGCACTATTTGGGCAATGAAGCTCACATTGGCAGTCTCCACTAATGATCTAGACATCTCAAGCGCGCTACCATGTTCACTAAAACACAATGAGTCCGGTAGGATGTGTGTAAGCAATGTGTTGTAGCTTTGAAAAACGTAGCTCAAAAACAATATGGCATACCAAAAAGACTACAGCGGACTAGCCCAAAAGCATCTCAACAAGCAGTCCTTATTGCTCTAAATTTTGACTCAAAGTGGTAGAAATATGACAAAATTTTGACTCTGGATATACACTATAAAGCGCAAATTGAAATGGTTGCACCCCCAAACCTAAATCAAACATTGTCCCCAATGTTTGCAAAAGTAGAAAAGTTGGACAATTAAGAAATGATATGGGAGCAGGGCCACCTCCCAACACATGCCTTCACAAGCAAAAAGATCCTAGAGTCTAAGCACAATACAATGCCACAAATCTAAACTTAACCACGAGTTTCAACAAAATGGAGGAAAAAAAGTTCTAATACGAGATAAATAATGACTAAATAAAGTAAGGTTCCAACTGAAATGAAAACCACCATGAGAAATATCCCAAACAATTTAAAAACACAAGTATGAAAATGCAATGAAAGTGAAAACTAAGTAGTTCAAACAAAATGCGTCTAAAATAACAATGATGGAGCGAATGGTGGCATGCAAATGGTCGGAATGGTCAGTCTATTCTGTCGGATCCTTGCCTCTCCTCAATCTCTCTATATCTGCAGAAGTCATATGATCAGGCACATAATCAACTGTAGAAAAACCCTGGCTGCTGCCACCTGGTGCTCTCCCGACCTGAGGTCTCCTCTAGTAGGTATGGAAACCCAGCTGGCTCCTAATGTCAGTAGTGTTGGCCCTGATATCCTCCATTTCAGCCTCATACTCCAGTATGAACGCACTGAACTGCTGTGACAAACTATCAATCTTGCTTTCCATACGAGTTTGGGCAGTCTGGCTGGTCTCAAACGACTTCACCAACCAATCTAACTTGTCCATAATCTGGCTGCTCTGCTCGAAGCCCTCTGCACCCATGCCGTCATCCTCGAAATCATAATCAGCCTCATCCGACTCCTCAGGTCCGGAGTCTTCTTCTGGAGGAAAGGATCCCATTGGCCTCAGTCTCTTCCTTCCCATAAATTTTCTCACCGAGTCTGTCTAGGAACAGAGATTTATGGGCCTCCTACCACCATCGGGTCTCTCATCATCATCATATTCCGGAACTTCTGCATCCTTACACAGTTTTGTAATCAAGCACGGAAAGGGAATTGACTTTTTCATAGTCTTCTTCTTTCCCTTAATGTCAAAATCCCCTGCGTTATAGATTTCAGACTTGATAATTCTCCAATATCAATCGGGGCCTTAGAGATGAGACAAACTAGCAACTTTGCCTTCTTCATTGCGATCGAGCTGATGTGGAGTACTAGCTTTAGAGATGCTGAGACAAACAGGCTCAGGATGGCTAGGTCCTTTGGTAACTGTGTCTGCTTCAATAGATGCTTTCTGTCCCACATATCATCATCATTTCCTATTAGAAGTTTAGCTAGTTCTTCCATAGTCCAGTCAAAGCTTTTGTATCCCAAAGGGAGGTCATCTGAGGAGACTGGAGTTATACCAAAGTGGTTGTTGATAATGTCCTCAGTAATCTGTACTGCAACCCCTCTCACTAAAATAAAACCTCTTACGAGGAAGATCTTAGGCACCATGCTCACATAGAACTCTCTAACCAAGGTGGCATTGGCCACAATAGGGTGCTGAACAAATTTCTCCCATTTGCGGTCTACAATCAACTGAGGTAAGGAGGTGTGCATGAGGTCGGCCTAGGTGAATTCCTCTCTCCATAATCAAGGTAAGGGATTTCAGCGTTTGAAGCCTCCTAATATGGTCTATATTCTCAACAAGTGGTTCTGGAGCTCTCTTCTTCCTGCTTGTAATGGTTTCCGAGGTACCTTGAAAGGTTCCCCTAACGGGATTCTTAGTCTTAGCCATTGCCTCAACAGAATTGATGAAAAACAGACAGAGTTTCTGTTGAAAATCAAACACTCCAAACCACCAAACTCCATAAAATAGCACTAGGTGCAACTGGGCACCCCCCACAAGAACTTCAATAATCAACAAAATAATACTCCACGCCCAATTTCCACAGCCAATCAACACAAACCCAAGAACTATGTCGAACTCCTCCAGTATTACCAAACCAAGACCAATTTCACACCAACAAAGCTCCAACAAAAAACAAAAGTGAAAAATAAACAGAACCCATGCAAGAATGACAATTTTTGGCCACACAAATTCCTACAACCCTTCAAATTTCAGAAATCAAGCAAAAAAAACCCCCCAAATTTATATGCCCTAGGTTTGTAAAATGCCCAATATAATGCCCTAAATGGCGTGGAGAAGGATTAGGTGTGAGGAGGGATGAAATTCATTCAACAAAAATGAAGCAAATGGGTGAGAACCTTACCGGAATTGCTAGGGGAGGGAGAGACTTTCCCATTGCCAAAATCTGTTGGGCTGCGCTGAACTGCTCAACGAAAAGCTTATAACGTGCAGTTGGGCTTTGTGCACTGGTCGTCAGGCGCATGACCAACGAAGTCATTTCACTTCATGGGGGCCGCCAAAAATTTTGTCTATGTGTTGGTCGTCAGGTGAAAAACCAGCCCTTGACCAGCGCAAGGTGTCCAGTAGGTTGCCGCTGGTTGTGCGCTATTCATGAGCTGCTCAAGGGGCACAGACCTGGAATTATGCCTATGCGCTTGACGACAAGCGCAGCACCAGCACCTGACCAGCGCAAGTTGTCTAGTAGGTCACCGCTGGTAGTGCGCTCTTCATGCGCTGCTCGAGTGGCGCCAAACCTGGAATCCTTAACATTTGGTCTTCTCATGGACCAATTTGCCCTCCAATGCCTCCCTTAATTTAAATTTGTACTTCACACTCATAATTCTCAACAAACAAATCATTGCATGGGCTTGAAAAAAAATACAAACTTGAATTCCCCACACCTCCAAACCTAAATTACACAATGTACTCATTTTGCACCAAAGTTTTTGAAAAGAAATAACAAAACGCAATTCAAATTTGGAAGGGAAATACTCATTTTCGCAAAAGTTAAACGCACAAAACTACAAATTAAATCTAAAAAAGCAAGTCAACCTAACTATTATTTACAAAATGTTACCTCCCATTTTAGTTCTGGACTCGAGTTGGTTCTAGGAGGAGAACCGTTTCCTTTGGCTCATCCAATGCATTCTCCCAATAAAGCTTCAATCTTTGCCCATTCACTTTGAACATCTCCTTTGCTCCATTTTCAATTTCCATGGTTTCGTTTAGAAACACTTGGGTGATGGTATAGGGACCCGTCCACCGGCTTTTAAGATTCACGGGAAATAAATTGAGCCTTGAGTTAAAAAATAGAACTTGATTCCCCACTTAAATATTTTTCTGCACTATTCTCCTGTCGTGTCACTTCTTGGCCTTCTCCCTGTAAATTCGGGCAATCTCATACACCTCAAGCCGGATTTCATCAAGTTCATTGAGTTGGAGCAATCTCTTCTCTCCCACTGCTTGCATGTCAAAGTTCAGCTTTTTGATTGCCCAATATGCATTGTGTTCAAGCTCAACCAGAAGGTGGCACGCCGTTCCATAGACAAGCTTATATGGAGACATGTGAAGATGTTCTTTTATAGGAATTTTGTGACCACATTGGCGTCATTCTTTGGTATGGCTATGGCTTTCACCCACTTAGACACGTAGTCCACCACCACCTGTTATATTGGTTTTCGTAAGAGCTTGAGAATTGTCCCATGAAATCAGTGCCTCACACATCAAACAATTCAACTTCAAGCATTACATTAAGCGGCATCTCATCTCTCTTGCTAATATTACCGGTTCTTTGGCACCGGTCACATGCTTCCACAAAGCTTCTTGCATCTCAAAAAAGTGTGGGCCAATAAAATCCCGATTGGAGGACTTTCCTTGTGGTTCTAATCACTTCAAAGTGACCTCTGCACTCTTACAGTGGCAATGCATGAGGATATCTCTCATCTCCGCCCCGGGTACACATCTTCTAATGAGTCCATCATTACAAACCCAGAATAGGAGTGGCTCATCCCACAAGTACAACTTTGCATCAGAAAGGAACTTCTTCTTTTGGTGGAATTTCATCTCTACCGGCATGACCTCACTTGCTAGATACTTCACAAAATCGGCAAACAGAGGGGTCATTAGTTCTTAGACCACTAATAATTGCTCATCCGGGGAATGTTCATTGAAGGGATTTGTAGTTTCTATTTCTTCTCCCCTTTCTAACCTCGAAAGGTGATCCGCCACCAAATTCTCCGATCCTTTTTTATCACTGATCTCCAAGTCAAACTCTTAAAGCAAGAGCACTCATCTAAGCAACCACAATTTAGAATCTTTCTTCTTCATCAAGTATTTGATTGCCGCATGGTCGGTGTACACGATCACTTTTAAGCCCACTAGGTAAGATCGAAATTTGTCAAAAGCAAATACAATGGCCAAAAGCTCTTTTTCCGTGGTGGCATAGTTCACTTAAGCATCATTGAGGGTTTGGCTTGCATAGTAAATCACATGGAACCACTTATCTCTTCTTTGTCCCAAAACGGCTCCCACCGCATGATCGCTCGCATCACACATGAGCTCAAATGGAAGGTCCCAATAAGGTGCCGACATGATGGGAGCGAATGGGAGCGGATGTGAGCTCCTTCTTCAACCTCTCAAATGCCAACATGCATTCTTCATCAAATACAAATAGGGCATCCTTATTAAGAGAGAGCAAAATGGTTTGGTAATCTTTAAAAAATCCTTGATGAAACACTGGTAGAAACCGGTATGGCCTAGAAAGCTTTGGACTCCTTTGACCGAAATTGATGGTGGTAGCTCCTCAATGACCTCTATTTTGGCCCTTTCCACCTCAATCCCTTGGCTTGAAATTCAGTGCCCGAGCATAATCCCTTCCTTCACCATGAAGTGACACTTCTCCTAATTTAGCACTAAGTTGATTTCTTCACATCTTTGTAAGACCAACCTCAAATTCCTCAAACAAGCGTTAAAAGAAGGGCCAAAGACCGAAAAATCTTCCATGAAAACTTCAATGAACTTCTCCACCTTATCCGAAAAGATAGCCATCATACACCTTTGAAAAGTTCTCGGTGCATTGCATAGTCCGAAATGCATTCTTCTATAGGCAAATGTTCTGTAGGGACATGTGAAGGATGTTTTCTCTTGGTTATCCGGGTTGATAGGGATTTGGTTGTTTCCCGAATACCCATCTAAAAAGAAAGAATACGTATGGTCGGCTAACCTCTCAAGCATTTGATTGGTAAACGAAAGTGGAAAATTGTCTTTTCTTGTGGCATTGTTCAACTTCCGATAGTCTATGCACACTCTCCACCCAATGACGGTTCTTTGAGGGATCAACTCATTGTTTTTGTTTAGAACCACCGCCATTCCTCCTTTCTTCGGTACCACTTGTACGGGACTCACCCAAGGGCTATCCAAAATAGGGTGTATAATTCCCGCATCTAAAAGCTTCAAGACCTCCGCTCTTACCACTTCTTGTATATTAGGGTTCAGCCTTCTTTGATGCTCCACCGAAGGTTTGTGATCTTCTTCCATTAAGATTTTATGCATGCACAAAGTAGGACTAATACCTCTTATATCCGAGATGGACCAACCAATTGCTTTCTTGTGATCTCTCAACACTCTTAGCAACTTCTCTTCTTCAAGTCTTGTCAAGGAATCTGAAATGATGATCGGAAGTGATGATGACTCCCCTAAAAAGGCATACCTCAAGTGAGAGGGTAGTTGCTTCAACTCGAGTTGAGGGGGTTTCTCAATGGATGGAGGTAGCTTGGGCTTTCAAACTCCGAGTTCTTCAAAACGGTTCATATTCCTCAAACTCTTCAAGGGTAGAGAACTCAATTGCAACGCACACTCCACTATGTTCACATCCTCATCATCTTCACTTGCACTATGCACAAAGCAAGCCTCTAGAGGCTCTCTTGGACTCTTTCTTCGAAAGTACTCTTGTATCATAAGATCAACCACTTCAATTCTTGAGCAATTCTTAGTCTCTCTATGATTCTTGATAGGCTTTCTCAAGTCAAACTCTACCTTATCTTCACCCACTCTCAAGGTCATCTTATCATCCTTCAAGTTAATCAAAGCCCTGTCGTTTTCAAGAATGATCTTCCCAAAAGCAATGGGATTTCTACATCTTCCTCCATTTCAAAGATGACGAAATTAACAGGAAAGTGTAAACTCTCTACCTTTACAAGAACATCTTCTAACATACCCATCTGATACTTAATCGAACGATCTGCCAATTGTAATGTCATGTGGGTCTATTTCACTTCTCCAACCCTTAACTTCTCAAACACCAAACAGGGCATCAAATTGATGCTTGCTCCCGAATCAATCAAAGCTTTGGCAAACTCCAAACTACCAATTGTGCAAGGGATAGTAAACTTCCTGGGATCTTGCAACTTTAGAGGTAACTTGTTTTGTAGTATGGCACTACATTCTTCATTTAGAGGCACCATTTCAAAGTCCTCAAACTTCTTCTTGTTGGACAAAAGTTCTTTCAAGAACTTGAGATACTTGGGCATTTGTGCCAAAGCTTCGGCAAAGGATATGTTGATGTCAAGTTTCTTAAAGATCTCTAAAAACTTAGCAAAGTTCTGGGCATCCTTGTGTTTCCTTAATCTTTGAGGATAAGGAATATGAAGCTTTGACAATTGGTGGAAGTGGTAGATCATGTAAGGTGGTGGGTAGCTCATCCTCCACTTTGGCTTTCTCTACAACTTCCTCTTCAACCACTTCTTCTTCAATCTCAACTTCCTTCATCTTGTCACTTTCACTTAGGTGCTTAACCGTTTTTCCACTTCTTAGGAAAATTGCTTTGTAATGCTCCTTGGGATTTATCATCGTGTTGCTTGGCAAAGCTCCTTGTTGGCAAGTTTGAGATTCCCTTACCAATTGACCAATTTGCACCTCAATATTTGGGATCGGGGCTTGTGAATGTTGAGCAATTTGATCAACCTCTGTGTTAAGTTTCCTCGATGCCAAGTCTTGGGTCTCCATCCAATTATCAAGCTTGACCATGTATTTAGACAACAAATCTTTCAGTGTGAGCTTTCTCTCGGCTAAGGTTTGGTATGGCTGATTTTGGAAGTAAGGTTGTTGGTTAGGAAGGCCTTGTTATGGTAGGTTGAATCCGGGTGGTTTAAAAGTTGTTTGATGTTGTTGAGGTTGTTGGTTGTCTTTCCATGAGAAATTGGGGTGATTTCTCAACCCGGGGTTGTATGTGTTTAAGTATGGGTCATTTCGAGGGTTTGGATTTTGATTGTTGAAGTTCCTATTGTAGTTCACAAAGGAAACTTATTCTGAGGTTCCGGTAGCAAATGAGTTCCCCGCTTGACAATCCACACTCTCATGAGGCCCTAAGCACAAGTCACAACTCAACGTGTTTACTTGGGCACCACTTGAGCTTGCTCTCATCCTATAGATTTTCATTGTTAATACTTCAACTTGGGCTTGTATTGCAGTGACTTGATCAACATCTAACACATAGGGTGCTTTCTGAACTCGAATTTTGTCATGAATGCAATCCAAACAAATTTAGAGATCCCAAGATGCACTAATACAAATAAACCTAGTATATGGCAAGTAGGGGTATCCACAGAGATTGTGAAATAGTTGTGACAAATTCTACTCTAGCCCTAAATACAATAAAGAAAAGTTGAATTGATGATGATAAAAACCAATTTGAAAATGCAAATACTACTAAACTAAAGAATAAGAAAATAAAACTCAGATAGTAAAGGCGTGTGTGAAGGTATGATGATAGGTATAGGAGTTGATGCAATGTAGACATAAATCTTAGGAATTCCACTTATGAAGCCCAACTCAATTTAAACATATGGCTTATCTTCCTAGCTTAAGTTTCCGGGATGGCTAGAATTGGAATGCTCACAATCCACCTCTTTTCCAAGCAAGGTATATTGGATTGGAATGCTCACAACATACCTTTTCCAATTCAATCGAGCTTGATTAAACACCTAAAGTGTAAATGGTTAAAAGTAAAGTTTGGTATCTAATGTAAACCAAGAGTTGGAATGCCTACTTGGCTCACAAAGAAACCACAATTCAATATCAATAAAGGGTTAGGAGTTGGAATGCCTACCCAACCCAAAGTGAGTATTATATATTAAATGCATTTATGAGCAAATTCAACCACTAAGTTAAATGGGAGTTGGAGTACCTACCCATTTTCACAAAGATTTCTTTTAAAAGATTAGTTTCTCTAATAAGTTCAATTAATCCACTAAAATCAAAAGTTGTAATGCCTACATAATTCAAGGGACAATCAAACACAATTAAGTAAATTGAATGGAAATATATTAATCAAGTCAAAATGGTGGAAATCCCACAATCTATGAATTAATTCCATCAACCCCCAAATTGGGTTTAACTACTCATGACAAATGTAAAAAGACAACAAAGAGGAGAGAAATAGAAATAACCCATATGAGACCTTCTTTCTTCAAGCTTGATTCCACCTTCAATGTCCTCTTGAGTAGCAAATTGGTGATGTAAATGGATGGGTTTGGATGGGTTTTGGGAGAGAATGGGTTTTGATTAGAGAGAGAAAATATGAATGTAATGGTTATATGGTCGTCCTTTTCTCCTTGGGAAGCTAGGGCACGAAAATAGGCTTGAAAAGACGACTTTGCCCCCTGAAAATGGCTGAAAACGAGATTTTTACATAGGTAGAACTCGTAGTGCGCTGGTATGGTACACGCGCAGTGACCCGCACAGTCCTCTTTTCACTTCTAATTTGCTCTCTGGTCAGGGCAATGTGCACGGGTGCAAGTGCGCGGGTAGGACCCGTGCAGTTACCCGCGCACAAGCCCTTCAATATGCTCTTCACCCGGTGCACGGGTAGTGCACTGGTATTGGACCCCTGCACTATGCTTCTGGGCACTTTTCCACTAAACTTTGACTCCTTTTTTGCCTGAAAGTCCTGGTTTCCTCTTCTAGCTCCTGAAATCCATAGAATGATTGTAATCACTACAAAACAAGCCATTAGACACACAAAAACGCCCGAAAACGAGACATAAGATAAGGAAATGATGGCCAAATAAAACCTTTACTTGACAAATAAAACAAAACACATGACACAACAAATATGACTCTATCTAAAAAATTTCCTAGACTCGAAAACAACCAATTCAAATTGTCGCAAGTCCAACCGGTGATGAGATGCAAGGATATATGGTAGAGAGAAGTAGACATATGCAACATAATCAAAAGCAACTCGAAGGCACTAAAGGGAACTCGCACAATCATGAATCTCACACCTAAAAGCGCTCTCGTATCGAGAACTACTGACTCTCACACCTTGAGCGTAATTCGTTTCGACTCTATCCTCACGTGGAGTCTCTCTTTTCTTTCTGCTCAGACTCCTAAGTTCACACTCAACAAAGTATGCAAAGATGGAGTTTATGCATAAAAATCTAATACATTGCATACATGTAAACTGAAAGACCGATAATGTTTGTGAACTAGCCTAGGAAAGATTCACTGTGCCATGAACGTGGAAGATCAAGCTTCAACAAACATTCCCAATCTAGACTTATTATGGATCAAAAAGGACTTTCCCTTTGGTTGTAATGGGGCCATGGGGTTTAATGTGGTGAACAAAGAAATGGGAAAAAAAATCAGTTCAAAGATCACCAATCATGTTTACATTTACTCACACGCCCCATACAAAGCTCTATTTAACGCAATTTATGTTGGAACCCAGTTCACTGGTAACGCAGCGGAAACAGGTTTTAAAATATTTTCACAAATCATAAACGATCTGGGAGCAAGTGAACTTAGGATCACAATTATTTTTTCGGAACTAATACATACAATATGTAAACACATGAAATTGTAATCAATATATTAAAAGAAAATTTAGAACCTTACCAACGTTTGGAGGCTCCTTCACTTTAAGATATGCTCCTGGTCTGTACCACTGATCTTCCTAGTTATTCCCGGAACTAGTAACTGCGTGTGGACGCGTCACGTACTCAGGAACATAGGAGGATGTAGAGAGAATGAAGAAGAAACAATTTCTTCCAATAGAAAACAAAACTAGAACAATTCTAGTTATTAAAAAAAATTATCTTATATATATAATTTTCAATTCGTGTTGCACCACAAACCAATTTTTTTCTCTTTTTGAATTTCTAATAGTGCACATCACTTTTCTCTTTTTTGATTTTCTAATAGTGCACAACACTTTTCCATTTTTTTCTCTTCCATCGTTAACGCACACCTGATGTTTTTTTTTTCTTTTGATTCACACATAATGAGTTTGTATCATATACAAACACTTGTGTTTATCCTTTGTGTGCTGTGTTTTTGTTATCAATATATATCATATATATATATATATATATATATATTATAACTAAAACTCTTTAATTGATATCTCTTTAGATTTTAAAATTAAATCTTTTAAAAATGATATCTCATATCTTTTATTTTAAAAGATAATTAAATATTTATTTTGAATTTAAAAATTTTAATGTTTAAATTCAAAAATAATATTTATTTTAATAAAATAAAATAATCATATTATCTTATTCTATTTAAAATCAAATATCAACTAACATCCTCCATTTAGTAATTAATAACAAAATTAAATAATCTTATTATTTAATTTATTTAATCAACATTATTCATTAATTAAATAATCTCATTATTCAATTAATTTCCGAATAAATACATGTCACTTTCGTAGCATAATTAATTAGACAATCCAATTAATTAACTGAGACCCTTGTTACCTAAATCGATCGGGCTAGCAAGGAGACCTAATGGACCCACAGTATTTTGAGCTCCAACAATCCTCGGAATCATTAATTAAACTCTTTAATTAATATTCATTGATTATTAACTCTGGTGTTATTCCACTAAAAACCTGAAGCTGCACTCTCCAACTATAGACGCTTTTACACAGATCGATACAACTCGATGTCCATCGATATAGCTATTACACATGGTGTGATCCTCCACAGTAGTTCATAATTAGAGTTGGGTCATAATGTCAGTTATACCCCTCTAATTATATATATCCTTTAAGTACCGTTGATTCTCTAATGGACAATAAATCATATTTCCTCACGGAATTAGGATCGCGCTCATATTGTCCAGGCCCCGAATCAACCCTTAAGGGAACTACCAGCTACTTCTCACAAGAAGGAGTGGATTCCACTATTGTGTACATACCTTCCCAGCCACAAGCCAAACCGTAATCCCAACATACATAGTATATTGATCAGGAACTGCATCTGACCTCACTCATGGTATATCAAAGACCACGATCTAACCTGAATGAGTCAATAAGACACTCAGGATTAAGATCACCCACATATAGCTATCATTAGTTGATATATATATGAATCTCATCAGTAAACGGATCTTGGTGAGAGATTCATATAGATCATGGCCCAGTCCTATATGATCACATCATACAAGGTGCCTCCATTCCCATATCTCATATGAATGATTCAGGATAGAATCACCGTATATTACAGAATGGACCGCAGCTATAGATTAACCACAAATAAAGTACCCAGCTTTATTTACTATCTATGGACTCTTTAGATTGCACGTCTCTTACTATATCCATCTGTATATGACACTCATATACATAATTCGAGATTACATCCGACAATCTAGGATGTTAATATATGCACAAGTTAATAAACAACATAACAAGAATGAATTGAACTTTTCTTTTTATTTATTTCATAAATCCATTTACAAATTACATCTTTAGGGCATAAACCCCAACAATCTCTCACTTGCACTAAAGCATGGGAGGCATGTTTCGTAACCATAGACCATCTAGGTGACCCGAAAACACTTTAGCCGGTAAGGTCTTTGTAAATGGATCAGCATGATTGTCTTGTAAGGCTATCTTGGTGACGATCACATTTCCTCTCTGTATTATCTCTCTAATGAGATGATACTTTCTCTCTATATGCTTCCCTCTCTTGTGGCTTCTTGGTTCTTTGGAATTAGTCACAGCACCACTGTTATCAAAATAAAGTGTGATGGGCTTATCCAGATCTGGAACAACTTCCAGATCACTCAAGAACTTGCGAAGCTAAACAGCCTCTTTAGCAGCTACATATTCGGCTTCCATGGTGGAGTCAGTAATGCAAGATTGCTTTATACTTCTCCACACAATGGCTCCACCACCTAGGATGAATACTGATCCAGACGTGGATTTCCTAGAATCCCTGTCTAACTGAAAATCAGAATCTGTGTATCCTAACTGAATCAAATCATGTCCGGAATATACTAGTATATAGTTTCTCGTTCTCCGAAGATACTTGAGAATAGTCTTGACAGCAACCTAATGATCCAATCATGGGTTGGACTGGTACCTACTGACTACTCCCACTGCATAGTAGATGTCCGGTCTTGTGCATAACTTAGCATACATGAGACTACCTACTGTTGATGCATAGGGTACACGTCTCATATCCTCAACTTCTTGAGGTGTCTTAGGACACTGTTCCTTAGACAAGTGAACCTCATGCCTAGAAGGTAAATTACCTTTCTTGGAGTTCTGCATCAAAAATCGTACAAGAATCTTGTCAATATATGATGCCTAAGATAGTGCTATGAGTTTGTTCTTACGATCCCTTATAAGTTGGATCCCTAGAACATAACTCGCCTCTCTCAAATCTTTCATTTGGAATTGGCTAGCCAGCCAGCCCTTTACATCAGATAACACTCCCACATCATTCCCAATGAGTAGGATGTCGTCCACGTATAGGACCAAGAAAACTACCTTTTGTCAATGATGCGCTTGTAAACACAAGGCTCATCGACGTTCTGGTCAAAGCCATAGATTTTTGATCACATCATCAAACCTGATGTTTCAAGATCTAGATGCTTGCTTAAGTCCATAAATGAACCTTTGCAACTTGCAAACTTTTTGCTCTTGATCTGAAGACACGAATCCCTCTGGTTGCATCATATAGATGCTCTCGTCAAGATTGCCATTCAAGAATGCATTCTTGACGTTCATTTGCCAAATTTCATAATCAAAATAGGTAGCAATGGATAAGAGAATCCTAATAGACTTAAACATGGCTACTGGCGAGAAGGTCTCTTTATAATCAACCCTCTCTTTCTGGGTATAACCCTTAGACACAAGCCTTGCTTTGAAGGTCTCTACCTTCCCATATACTCCTCTCTTTCTATTGTAGATCCACTTACATCCTATGGGTTATACCCCATCCGGTAAGTCTACAAGATCCCAGACTGAGTTGGAGTGCATAGACTTCATCTCGAGATTCGTGGCTTTAAGTCATTCCTCTTTATCAGGATATTCCATTGCATTCTTAAATGTCAATAGATCATCCACACTATTAGCAGAGACAACATCTTGTCCCTCACTTACACCCAAATAGCGTTTAGGTTGTCTCAGAACCCTCCCACTACGTCTAGGTGGTAGTAAATCCTGATTATGAACCATCTAACTCTCAGATGTATGTGGATCAACAACTCTTGTTGATGAAGCACTAGTCTCACCAGGCTCCAACTCATTCAATACAATCTTAGAACGAGGTTTATGGTCACTAATATAATTGTCCTCAAGAAACGTTGCATTTGTCGATACAAATACTTTGTTATCTTCGGGACTATAGAAGTATCCACCTCTGGTCTCCTTAGAGTATCCTACAAATAGACAGACCATAGACTTGGGGTCTAACTTTCCACTTCTATTTTTCAGCACGTGTGCTGGACACCCGCATATGCGAAAATATCTTAAACTAGCTTTACGACTATTCCACAACTCTATGGGAGTCTTAGGAACAGATTTGGATGACACTACATTCAAAATGTATACCGCTGTTTGTAACGCATATCCCCAGAAGGAATTTGGTAATGATGAGAAACTAATCATAGATCTCACCATTTCCATCAGGGTTCTATTTCTCATCTCCGCTACACCATTTTGCTGAGGTGTACCGAGAGCTGTAAGTTGGGAAACTATCTCATGCTCGACCATGAAGTCTTCAAACTCTTGGTCAAGGTACTCACCTCCACGATCTGGTCGTAGTGACTATACAGTCCTACCTAATTGATTATCAACTTCAGCTCAGAATTCTTTGAACTTTTCAAATGTTTCCGACTTTCGTTGCATCAGGTAGATATATCTGTATCTTGAGTAGTCATCTATAAAAGTGACATAATACTCATAGCCGCCCCTAGCTCTAACATTCATCGGTCCACAGACGTCTGTATGTATGAGTTCTAGTGGCTATATTGCTCTAAGCCCTTTTTCCAGTAAAAGGTCTCTTAGTCATCTTACCTTCTAAACAGGATTCGCAGACAGGTAAGGTGCCAACTTTAAACTCACTTAAATGTCTGCTTTTTACTAGTCTGTCTATCCGGTCAAGGTTGATATGACCAAGCCTTAGATGCCAGAGATACGTGTCATTATCTGGAGAAATCTTATGTCGTTTAGTTTTTGGTTTTTCAACCTTAAACATTTCAGTGTTAAGCAGTGTAGTATGTATTAACGGTCTTAACACATACAAATTATTTTCATTAATTCCTGAACAAATATTCAGACCATTCTTTCCAATAATAACAGACTTATTATTAAAAGAAACAGAATATGATTGTTCTAACAATTTAGAAACGGAAATCAAATTTCGATTAAATCCAGGAATATAAAAAACATTGTTCAATAATAAAAAACTATTATTATTACAAAATTGCAATCTTATTGCTCCCACTGCTTTGGCGGACACGACATCCCCTGACCCCACATGCATTGAGAAGGATCCCTCCTCTAGCTGTGTCCAAGAATCAGTCCATTGCAAAGAAGAACAAACATGGTTAGTGGCCCCCGAATCAACTATCCAAGGTGATAATCATCTTCGACTAAACAAGATTCAAGAACAAGTAAAACATATTTACCTTTCTTCTTCTTCTTGGCTACCTCCTCCAGGTACTGAGGACAGTTCCTCTTCTAGTGCCCGACCTTGTCGCAATGGAAACATTTTCCCTTGCCTTGGTCGGTGGAGGTGCCCTTCTTTTTGCTTTGGGCTTTCTTGGGTTTGGGCTTACCCTTCACCTTCCCAACAGACCTCTTCCTCTTCTTATTATTGGAGGAAGATGGTTCAACAACATTTGCCTTACCGGTCTTACTTTTGTTGTCCTTAGTCAAGGACTCAAAAGTAGCGAGCTCATTAAGCAACTGTGTGAGACTGAACCTTAACTTGTTCATCTCGTAATTGCTCTTAAATTGATCAAAACTCTTCGGAAGAGTCGTCAATATGATACTCACTTGACTGGGTTCATCAATGGCCCCGCCATTGACTTCTGCCGTGTTGAAGTAGGACATCATGCTCAGGACATGTTCCCGAACTGATGTACCTTCCTTCATGTGAGCGAGCATAGCAGAATGAACAGCTTCATGTCATTTTTGCTCGGAGGGCTGCCCGAACATAGCTTGCAATGACTCCATGATTTCAAATGCTGAAGTCATTGCTTCTTGCTTCGTGACAAGCACGTCTGTCGTAGAAGCCAACAGATATGTTCAGGACTTCTCATCAGATGAGACCCATCGCTGGTATGCCTCACGAACAGTTCGTGTGGCATTGGCAGTAGGCACCGGAGGACATTCCTCCGTAAGCACAAACTTGAGGTCTTTGGTGACCAGTATTGCATTAATATTAAGTTTCCACTTAGTGTAGTTATCACCAGTTAATTTGTCATTTGCAAGAATTTGAAGTAATGCAGAATACATAATTGCTGAAATAAATAAAACATTCATTCAGTCATTTATTAAAAAACAAGTGTGAGTGATTTGGCATAAATTTAAACATGATGCATGAACATGTTTAACGAACTAGAAATACCTAAAAAATAGTTACTATACCACGACAATCCAACATACCACAAAGAAGTGCTGCCTTAGGGTCGGTCAAGTCATTGCATGTTAGACCGAGACATTCTCAATCAAATGATATTCTAGAATAACTCTTATTCCATATCATTCAGCCATCGTTTATTCAGTCAGGTTTTTAACTAACAAAACTTAATCAAAACCTTCGTGAGTGTAACCCACCATTTTAGATCTCACGAGTTTAACTCGAGAATTGCCGCCTCAGTGTCGGTCAATCCCGAAATACCCTCAGAAATCCTATCCTTTAGGAAGTCAACCTTGGTATTAATCTTTGTGGAAACCCTCCTTAGGGAGAATGAAAGGAAAGCCGTCACGAGGCCCCACTCGGATCTCACGGTGTTGAACTAATGATGGAGACTGCGGGATATATATGTCATATATCCCTCTCCCACTCACTATTAAAAAATTAGGGTTTTCTATTTTCCGTTAATGCACCTAGACTCTACAGGATCAAACGACTAACTTTAATCAAGTTATCTAGCGCATTAACTAATTCATTATTAGAAATAAATTATAATTAATTAATAAATTATTAATGATTTTTAACTATTAAAAATCTTATCTATTAGTGAATAATCTAAACTTTTGTAAACTATTTACTAAGCTCAGATTATAATGATAGTGTTTACCAAGTTTTAACTATTAAAACTCTAACACAACGTTCGGTTCATTTATTATTAGGTCATTAATCATATTAATACTAATTTTAATAAATGACCCTATTAATCTAACTTATTAAACACTTTAATAACCAGATTAATATTAATGAGAATTAACAAGTTTTCTAACTATTAAAAAACTAATCTCATTTTCATAGCTAATAATGTATTTATCTATTTTAATCATATAAAAAAAATACATAAAATAATAGGCTATGATGCATGTATGACATATCAAATATATTTATGTAGGCACATCTAATCTAAATGACATACGTATGCATGGCAATGCTTTTATCATCTCATAATATAAAGCATACATGAATTGACCGAGTACTGTGGATTATTTAACCTAAAAAAAATTGGAATCTAAAATTACAAAAATATCCCCAAGGCATTCCTTGGTCTTCTTGTAATTTCCGAGTCTTCCAGTCTCTTCGGGTCACTCCGATTCATCTCATGAATCCAAAATAGGAAATCTTCACGGAACGCACTAGGCAACACTTGCCAACGGAACAGTGCAAGACGATGTGAACAGTACCCGTATGAACAGTGTCGTGAACAGTACCGCATAAACAGTATTGGTGAATAGTACCCCCGCGTATTTCTAATTTCCCCCTTCCGTCTTCACGGTTTTTCCAGGTCTTCAATATAGGTTACAATTTTTTTTTTAATTACAATAACATAATATATATATATATATAATACAACCATGAACCCTAAATCCACAGTACCATATAATTAACGATCAATCATGCTTTTGTAAATTAACAAATTTAATATACATACAAAAACAATATACAGTCAATTTAAACAGTGCCTACAGAATCTTACATTCAGGAGCATCGAAAACAATTTCCTATTCCGGAAAAAAAAAAATTGGCTCTGATACAAATTGTTAGAACCCCGTTCACCGGTAACGCAGCGGAAACAGGATTTAAAATTTTTTTACAAATTATAAACGATCTGGGAGCAAGTGAACTTAGGATCACAATTATTTTTCGGAACTAATACATACAATATGTAAACACAGGCAATTATAATCAATATATTAAAAGAAAATTTAGAACCTTACCAACATTTGGAGGCTCCTTCACTTTACGATATGCTCCTAGTCTGTACCACTGATCTTCCTAGCTATTCCCGGAACTGGTAATTGCGTGTGGGCGGGTCACGTACTTAGGAACTTAGGAGGATGTAAAGAGAATGAAGAAGAAACAATTTCTTCCAAAAGAAAACAAAACTAGAACAATTCCAGTTATTAAAAAAAATATCTTATATATATAATTTTCAATTCGTACTGCACCACAAACCAAATTTTTTCTCTTTTTAAGTTTTCTAATAGTGCACATCACTTTTCTCTTTTTTGATTTTCTAATAGTGCAAAGCACTTTTCTCTTTTTTTCTCTTCCATCATTAACGCACACCTGATTTTTTTTTCTTTTGATTCACGCATAATGAGTTTGTATCATATACAAACACTTGTGTATATCCTTTGTGTGCTGTGTTTTTGTTATCAGTATATATCATATATATTATTATAACTAAAACTCTTTAATTGATATCCCTTTAGATTTTAAAACTAAATCTTTTAAAATTGATATCTCATATCTTTTATTTTAAAAGATGATTAAATATTTATTTTGAATTTAAACATTTTAAATTCAATTTCAAATATTTAATTTAATAAAATAAAATAATCATATTATCTTATTCTATTTAAAATCAAATATCAACTAACATCCTCCATTTAGTGATTAATAATAAAATTAAATAATCTTATTATTTAATTTATTTAATCACCATTATTCATTAATTAAATAATCTCATTATTCAATTAATTCCCGAATAAACACATGTCACTTTCGTAACACAATTAATTTGACAATCCAATTAATTAACCGTGACCCTTGTTACCTAAATCGATCGGGCTAGTAAGGGGACCTAATGGACCCACAGTATTTTGAGCTCCAATAATCCTCGGAATCATTAATTAAACTCTTTAATTAATATTCATTGATTATTAACTCCGGTGTTACTCCACTAAAAACCCAAAGCTGCACTCTCTCAACGATAGACGCTTTTACACAGACCGATACAACTCGGTGTCCATCGATGTAGCTATTACACATGGTGTGATCCTCCACAGTAGTTCACAATTAGAGCTGGGTCATAATGTCTGTTATACCCCTCTAATTACATATATCCTTTAAGTACCATTGATTCTCTAATGAACAATAAATCATATTTCCTCACGGAATTAGGAGAGCGCTCATATTGTCCAAGCCCCGAATCAACCCTTACGGGAACTACCAGCTACTTCTCACAAGAATGAGTGGATTCCACTATTGTGTACATACCTTCCCAGCCACAAGCCAAACCGCAATCCCAACATACATAGTATATTGATCAGGAACTGCATCTGACCTCACTCATGGTATATCAAAGACCACGATCTAACCTGAATGAGTCAATAAGACACTCAGGATTAAGATCACCCACATATAGCTATCATTAGTTGATATATATGAATCTCATCAGTAAACGGATCTTGGTGAGAGATTCATATAGATCATGGCCCAGTCTTATATGATCACATCATACAAGGTGCCTCCATTCCCATATCTCATATGAATGATTCAGGATAGAATCACCGTACATTACAGAATGGACCGCAACTATAGATTAACCACAAATAAAGTACCCATCTTTATTTGCTATTTATGGACTCTTTAGATTGCACGTCCTTTACCGTGTCCATCCGTATATGACACTCATATACACAGTTCGAGATTACATCCGGCAATCTAGGGAATTAATAAATGCACAAGTTAATAAACAACACAACAAGAATGAATTGAACTTTTCTTTTTATTTATTTCATAAATCCATTTACAAATTACATCTTTAGGGCATAAACCCCAACAATTTATACATAAGCATCTAGGCATTCTATTAAACACACATTTGTGCTACACAATTTTGTACTACACATTGTGAGTACTTAACGTTTATTACAAGGCTCTTTTCTTTTCTTTTCTTTTGATTTTTCTTTCTTTTTGTTTTTGCCTTTTTCTTTCTTTTCTTCTTCTTTTTCTTTCTTTTGCACAATACATTTTGACAATTCGGCTCTAAGTGCATTTTTTAGCATTTTAACATTTTTAGAGTCATTTCTTGCACAATTTACATAATTGCCTTATTACATGATATCTCATATAAGAGCTTACACCTCCATACACCACATATACACATACACACAACCCCACATGATTGGCAATAAATGGTTGATTTGTGTTTGACTTATGAACCTCCTATGTTATTCTTCATTAAGTTCACTCACCAGTCTATGAACATTGAGTGCGTACATAAAACTAACCCAACACATAACAAAGACTCGCTTCAATTATATTCTACTTGTCGTTATTAAAGCCATTGATTATGCTCACAATTTTGGCTGGATGTCTCTTTAGATTGGATGTGAGTATGTGACTCCATTCTTATTGTGAATCTTCTATGGACTCGGAGACGGACCATAACAGGGGCTGGATGGACGCACACCCAGCCCATCTTAAAAAAAAATCAAAATTGAAAACTTTGCAGAATAGTCCTTATAAATTGTTTAATTATCTATTTTAATCAATTATATAAGTAAATATCATGCATATCCTTTTTATATGCCTGCATACTGCAACTTCTTTTCAGTTGTTTTTTTTTTTTTCAATTTTTACTTACTACTCCCACCACTTCAAATTAAAAAAAAAACTTTTTTATTAACTACTCTCTCACATTCTCTAAATTTGGCTTAAACTCTTTATCTACAGAAGTTTGGTTTTCAAATTAGATATATTTTAATGAATTATATATATATATATATATATATATGTATTATTAATTTACTTTATTTTAAACAAGATCTCTTTGTCAAAATAAAAAATTTATTCTTCAAACAATTTAAGTTTGTGAATTATATAGATTTAACTATTTTATTTTGTTTTGAAATTTTTATAATTTTTTGTATATAAAATTTTAGGGTTAACCTACTTTTAAAATTACAAAGTATTGATATAAAAATTGAGTGCAACATCAAATGAAAATACAACTATATAATACATTGTTTATTAAAAATCTTGTTGATGTTGTTTTGGTTTGGCCTGAGCTAACAAATAAAGGAATTTATTTCAATTTGAAGTATTATATATATTCGGAGTTTTTTTTAGGAGGGACTCGAACCCACAACCTCATGATGCAAGTGTGAGGGGTATACCACCGAACCAACCTCATATCTTCTAAATTTATTTCAATTTAACCTTGTTAAAGTTGAGTTAAAACTTTTCAAAAAATTCTTCGGTGCATTATTAGTAGCCTTACACCGAAAATATATATTTTAAAACGTATACATTTTTATTTCAATTTTACCTTGTTAACTACTAGGTGTATCGTTATTTGTCAATTATTAAAGTTTCTTCGTTCCGTAGAGGCTTATAAGAAGATTCATTCTAGCCTCCCCTATCGATGAATCCTACATCCCAGTATGGACTCATACTAATATTGTGTCATGGCAGGGTAATCAAGTAGCAGATTGTTTAGTCTCTCATTAGTCTTTCCTTGACTCATAATTAATTGTGGTTTACTTGCCCACATTTTTATTCTACCATTGTAAATAGGGATTTCTCTCCCTTATCTCTTTATCCTTTTTCTTGACCATTTTACTATTGTTTTGTGATTTTTTTTTGTTTTAGATCCTCTGTATTTTTTTTCTTCTCTTTTTAGTAATAATATCGATTTATGTGCACATGGTCTTGTTAGGTGCCAGCTTAATTAGGAGCTTCAAACTCCTTACAATGCAACACTCTCCCTACCTTGACTCCATTTATTTAATACAAAGGGTTTTATTGAAAAGTAACACATTTGGAAGGGTCAAGTCACTACAAAAAAATGGGTATCAGCGAGGGCAAAATGCAGTCGAAAACAATAGTTTCCCGTCGAAAATAGGCTTTTTCGAAGGGAAAAGGCCGTCGAATAGACATGACGCCGGTTCCGGTTCCGGTTCGGTTCTGGTTCCGGTTTCGGTTCCTCCGGTTCCGGTCCAGTTCCACCGGTTCCGAACCGGAACCGGCCCTTTTTTTTTAAATCATATTTCATAAAAAAAATTAGTCATGTAAAAATGTAATTGGTAAATGTATTTTATTGGGTCACCCGCAAAATAAAGTTAAATAAATAAATGACAAATTAAAAAATAAAAAAAAAATAAAACAAAACAAAACAAAAATAAAATTGGCCTTGCACTTAATTTTTACCACAATTAAGTTGCCTACGTATCCTCTTAAGGGTTTAGAAGAATCAAAGGCCACGTAGTTCTCTTACCTTTTATTGTAGATTTAGACTTTGGAGTTTGGAGATGGGGATTTGGCGTGGAGTCGTGGACTAATCGTTGCCATGATCATCCGTTCGACTTTCAGCCGGTTGATCATCTTTAAAGAAATCGTATGGTTCCTCTTGATCGATTTCTTATTGTCTATATTGAGCCTTCGTCCAATCTTCAACACAAGCTTGTATCTGAAGTGATTTCGGACTCATAAGGGAACGTTTTGGGTCTAAAATATTCCCACCGGCACTGAACTGTTGTTCTACCGCCACCGTAGAAACTGGTGTTGAAAGGATTTGTTTGGCTATCATAGCCAAGATTGGAAAGTACCTTTCATGCTCTTTCAACCAGTGTAGGATATCAAATTTTTTATCTTCGGTGTCTTCTATGAACCCAAAAGAGGTACTTAGATAAGATTCAAGCTCGGAATATGTGGTGGAGCTTGATGAAGAAGAACCTCGTAATTTTTTGGTTTTTTTTGATAAAAGATTATACCCTAAATTAACAAATCCAGAGGATGATGATGATGAACGAGATACATTTTGAGTTTGTGGAACATCTATGTTCAGTGATGGACCGTAAACTTTAATATATTCATCATATAATTCATACAATAATGTCTTACCTGTAGCACAACACATATCAACATCATAATCTATTTTTAAACCTTGTTCATAATAAGCAGAAAGATAATCAGGCAAACTTTCTAATCTACAACGTGGATCAAAACACAAGGCAATCAAATAAATATTTGGAAACTCCTTATAATATTCTAACCATTTATCCTTCATAGCAGTAACAGACTCATGTAATTCTGAGTCGGATTCACAATGAGCAAATGCACCAGTAATATTAAGACTCTCAATAATAAATAAATTAGTTGTAGGATAATAAACACCAGATAAATTGTTAGTAGCAGTATAAAAAACTTTTAACAAACCACAAACATTGCTACAAGCATCCCAATGACTTTGATAAAGATTAATGTGACTAACATGATATTGAATAAAAGTAACTAATAAATCTCTATATTCATAACTTCTAGCAAGCAATTTATAAGTAGAATTCCAACGTGTTGGAACATCATGAGGAAATCTAATGGCACGCTTACCATTTTGTTTACAATATGCTGCCCATAATTTCATTACAGAAGGATGTTGCCACAAAAAATAGAGGGCATCTTTAATAGGTTGAATAAACTGTTCAAGAGTTTTTAATCCTTTTTGAACACATAAATTGAAAACATGGCATGCACATCTTTGATGAAAAAATTTACCACCAAGATAAGGTTTGTATAATTCAATTAAAATAGGAATAGCAGCGGTATTGTTAGAAGTATTATCAAAACCAATTGCAAAAATTTTGTTCTCAATTTTATACTCTGTGAAAATAATTCTAAGATGTCTAAAAATATTAGCAGCAGTGTGTTTTTCATCAAAAACTCTAAATGCAAGAATTATTTTTTGGATAGTCCATGCATTATCCATATAATGGCAAGTGACACCTATGTATGAATGCATTTGCCAATGATCACTACATATGTCGGCACATACAGAAACACGACCATTATATTTTTCTAAAAAATTTTCCAACATTTTCTTTTCTTTTTCATAAATGTTTTCAAGTGCTTCTGTGAGCGTGGTTCTAAGAACACGACATGCAGCAGGATTTAATGCTCGTTGACAATAATTATTAAAACCAACATTTTCACCAAAACTAAATGGTAAGTGTTCTACTGCAACCATTCTAGCTAATTCTTCTCTATTTTTTGCATCACTATATTTAAATAATTGTTGATTAGGGGTAGCGTACCTGGGAATTTGAGATTGTGAACTCGATTTGGCCTGTGCATCTGGATGTGAGTTCGTTATATGCTTCCGATATGACCCATATCCTCCAGATTTGTGCAATTTAAATACTTTTTTACAGTAATTGCAAATCACTACTGTGCTTCCATCTTCATGTGTAACTTTCTTCATATAGAGTACGAATAGATCAGATTTGACCTGCTTCGGTAACTTTTCTTCCATTTGTGGATAAAAATCAAAATCTTGATGTGGGTTGGGATCATGCTCATCAGGCTCATCACCATCATGGCCAAGATCAGGCATATTTTCTGATTGGCTTGTCAAAATGGGGGTGACATTGAGATCGGGTTCAGAAATTCAAAGAGAGGGATGAGAATGAGATTGAGGAAAGTTTAGGCCTAAGTCTTCAGCATAGACCTGTGGTTGTAGATACTCTTGATAGGCACGGTCGTCATGACCGAGATTATCCGTCATACGACCCTTACCTTTCATCGAAATGGAGCGTCTAGGAGCGTTACCACTTCCACTTGCCATTTTAAAAATTGAATTGTAAAATTCCTTGAACAAAAAATGTTAAAAAATTGATTTAAAAAATGATTAAATGGTTGGAAATAAATTTGGAAGAAAATTAGAAACTTAGTAGTTAGTAATTGCAATTTGCAAATAAATATATTGTAAATAAAATAAATTGGATATAAAATAAATTGTAAATAAAATAAATTGGAATATATAGCAAATAAAATAAATTGTAAATAAATGAAATTGGAAACTTAGTAATTGACTAATTGCAAATTAAATAAATTGGAAATAAGAAATATTGCAAATAAAATAAAATTAGAAACTAAGTAATTGTAAATAAAATAAATTGGAAACTTACTAACTTAGTAATTGCAAATAATATAAATTGGAAACTTTGAGACTTGGAGTTTGAGAATTGAGACTTGGAGAATTGAAAGTTTAGAGAGAATTGAGAATTGAGAATTAGAGAGAATTGAGGAAATTGGGGTGAGGAAAAATGAATGGAGGGGTAGGGGTATTTATAGAAAAGAAAATGAAAAGAAAATTTAAAAAAAAAAAACAAAAAAACAAGTGAACCGTTGGAGGCCAACGGTCTGCTGACGTCAGCAGGCCGTTGGCCTCCAACGATTCGTTTTTTTTTTTTTAAAATTTTAAAAGAAGAACCGGGCAGTTCGAACCGGAACCGAACCGCCCGGTTCTTCCCTGAAACGAACCGGAACCGGAACCGGAACCGGACCGGACCGGTTCCGGTCCGGTTCTAGAACCGTAACCGGTTTTTCCGGTTCTGATTTCGGTTTCGGTTTTCTGACTCCGGTTCCGGTTTGGTTCTCCGGTTCCAACCGAACCGGCGTCATGTCTACTGTCGAATGCCGTCGAAAATATGCTCGTCAGAAATAAACTTTCATCGACGGGCAGTCGAAAATACCACCTTTTTCAACGGTAGTTGCTATCGTAAAAAATAAAAATAATTGTCGGTAATAGTATTAAAAACGAGTGATGAGCCGTCGAAAATACCACTTTTTTTGACAGTCTTTGACCGTCGATAATAGTATTAAAAAATTGTTAAAATTAGATGTATTTTGATGCTCCACCACCTCATAGACCCTTCTTAAGGAACCCCTAAGATCAACCAGGTACACCCCACATCACCCAGATCCATTGTTAAATCCCACATAATTCATGCAACTTACATGGTTCGAACCTTGGATCTTGAAGATGGTAAGTGTTATTTTTCCTATTTTGCTATAACTTTATATCTGATCTATTTTGCATACTCTTTATATATAAACTATTGATAAATTTTACACATTATTCAATTGAATCTATGTTTTGATATTGATTTTCAAATTAATATTTTATTAAAATATTTTCTTATCTGAAAGAAAAGTATAACTTGTTTTTACCATTTTGCTACAGCTACATATATATTTTAATAGGTAATGCATATTATATCCATGATGATTTTTTATGATCAACATTTTAATGAAAAGTTAATAATTTTTGTTAATTAATAATTTAAAATCATTTCAGTAAAATTTGTAATTATTTTAGAGCATTATTTTTTAGAAAAATTAAACATTTTTAGAGCATTCGTTTTTTAAAATTTAATATAGTCGTGTTTAGTAGACATAATTAAAAATAACTAAATGTTCTTGTAATTACTAACAATTTTGCTTTATTTCATACTTAATTAATTTAGCCAGATGTATCCTTAGAGTAAACTTCTTATTAGTGATCGTTACAAATTATAATTTTTTTAAACTAATTGATATTTAAAAATTGAACCAAAATACTTGGTGAAAAAATTAATAGGAGTGATTTCACTAAAAAATGTAGTGACAAAAACAAATAATACTATTGTGATGCATTTAAAATATCGACCTGCAAGTCATTTTTTGTAGTGTATAAATTATAACATATATAAATATATTCTATTATAATTTATTAATTAATATTATATTATTTAACTAATTATATTTTTCATGACAATACCGTAGGAAATAATATAAAAATAGTACCAAATTATTGGACTATCTTTGATGGCTATTGGGCCATCGGAACCGCGATATTACTTCCTTCATCATTTTCGACGGCATATATAGTGCCGTCGAAAATGTGGGTTATTTTCGATAGCGTATATATTTCCGTTGAAAATGTGGGCATTTTCGACGGTACAAATAGTGTCGTCGAAAATATGGGTCATTTCCGACGGTAAAAATAGTTCCGTCGAAAATGTTTGTCATTTTCGACGATTTATTTGACTATTTTCGACAGCCTTTGGCCATCGAAAATGTGGTATTATTTTTTTCATCATTTCCAACGGTACTGAAATGCCCGTCGAAAAAGGCTGAATCACCAACGGTAATTAGGGTCGTCGAAAATAGTTGGTCGCTAGTTAAAATCTAACCAAATCTCAAATTTTTACAAAACTAACTCATTTTCCATGTAATAGTATCATATTACCCTTACTAATAAAAATGAAAAGCTTAAACATTTTGTCTTTACTTTATTTCCTCTTCTTAATAAGTAATGCTAGACATCTCACCTATAATCTCACATTTTCCATCCTCAACCCATGTGGCAGTTGAGGTATCACTTAGTGAGTGGATACACATTAATTGGTGAGTGAATACATTAATTGGTAAGTGAAATAAATCACAATTAATGTGTATCAACTCACCAAGTGACACCTGATCAGAATACTACACATCATTACAATATTACTAATATACATTTTGTCTTTACTTACTTTCCTCTTCTCAAAAAGTAATGCTAGACATCTCACCTACAATCTCACATTTTTCATCCGAAGTCCCAACTCATGTGGCAGTTGAGATGTCACTTGGTGAGTGGATACAGATTAATTTGTAAGTGAATAAATTAATTGGTAAGTGAGATAAATCATAATTAATGTGTATCCACTCACCAAGTGACACCTCAAAATATTACACATCATTACAATATTACTAATATACATTTTGTCTTTACTTACTTTCCTCTTCTCAAAAAGTAAAGCTAGACATCTCAACTACAATCTCACTGTTTCCATCTCAACTCATGTAGCAGTTGAGATGTCACTTAGTGAGTGGATACACATTAATTTATGAATGAATAAATTAATTTGTAAGTGAGATAAATCACAATTAATGTGTATCCACTCACCAAGTGACATCTCAAAATACTGCATATCAGTACAATATTACTTATATAAAGTCAAAAAAGTGTAACTAGTATACCACCCGTATTACATTCAGTTGCTCACAAAATACAATCCAATATTCATCTGAAATAATTCTTCAGTACATTAATTTTTTCTAGCCTCATCTCTCTCAATCCTTGTTGCTTCTGTAGTAGCTTGCAGTTTTATTTGTTTTCTTCACAAACATAAAAAGCATAAATGAATTCACCGATGTGAAAACCGCGACAAATGCGACAAACACGAATCCCTAAAAAAAAAATTCATTATAGTCCTAATAAAACTGAATGGCATGAGCAATGACATTACTAATGGTAATAAGCTAGTTGTTAAAATTATTTATAGGCTTGGTGACACCTATTGTGAAGATGAAGAGAGTCTTGAGAAGTGGTAAACTTCAATGAAAACTCAATATGGTTGGGATCTTATATCGTCGAAGGTAAATTGTCAAATGCAAATGTCGGACGTTCATCCATAGAAACATAGGGCGGCCATTTATTAAGTAGCCGAGAGAAAACTGTACAACAAAAAAAAGGATGTTAGTACTTTGTAGCGATATACTCAAATATATATAATAGAATGTGTTAAGAAAAGGTAAACCATTCTGTAACACCCCAAATCCGGGATCCAAACGGACCGGATGTTATGTGATTCAGACCTTACAAAAACCTTAATTCACAAATATTCACAATTATAATCTTCAACAATATGTCCACAAATTACAATACTCAAATAAGTCAAATCAAATACCATTCATTTTACTAAAATCTAGAGAGTCTAATGTATTTACAACATTAAATAAATCCTTAAACACATACGCATATAAAATAAAATATGTGATACATATCTCCAAGATTGCTAACACAAACTTCATCATTTTTATATCCAAGAACTTAATCTGCAAAATGTTGGTGACGAGGGGTGAGCCGTCAACTTAGTAAGTAAATTCATACATAACATATAAAATAAAATAGTCTTTGTAAAATGTTTTAGGTTCAAAAACTTTGGTCATAAACTTTAGGAAGAATTCAATCAAGATAATATTTAAAAAACCTAAAAAAGAAGTTAATACAATTCATATAATAAATAGCAATATAACAAATGAAACGACCTTTATAAATCATTTATATATTCATAATCTAAAATCGTAAGAAATTCATCAGCAATAGACATTTATAAATCAAAAGATATCATAATTCAATGCTCGCTAATTTGACGGAAATAATCAATACGAATTAATCATTTTATAAAACAGTAGCTCTTATCTCATAGTGTTACAAATCCTGAATAGTGTCACCTATAACCCGGTAACCTAGTTCAAATAATTTCAATTAGTGTTACCCGTAACCCGGTGACCCAGTTCAAATACTTCCAAAGAATGTCACCCGTAGCCCAATGACCCGCTCAAATACTTCAAAGTAGTGCCACTAGTACGAACCACTTATACCGTTAAAATCAAAACTTTTCGAATACAATTCTAAAAATTATGAAATTTTAGAACATGAAACTAGACACAAATAACATACTACATAAAAAGTTTCAGAATTTTCCAACATCATTTGCTCTATCAAATAAATTGCAAAATTCTGATAACGCTGGACTTGTATTATCAGCATTTAAAATCCTTTTAAAAAAATTGAATCGCTGAAGTTTTCTAGTAAAATACAACTATCCAACATGTATATTTTTTATTAAAATATTTCAGGTTGTAAAATAGTGTTTAAAACAATGCATCTATTCTTTGAAATACATGTCTTTATTGACTTGTTATAGTATGCAATCCAAAACATGTTGATGATCAAACCACAAACTAATACTAAATTTAAAGGACATGAACTAAGGATGGCAATTTGACCCGCACCCGCGGGCACTCGTCTGAACCCGACCTTGGAGGGTTGGGGTTTGGGTGGAGAATTTACTACCCACGAATTTGTGAACCCATTTAAATAAAAACCCGGCCGGTGCAGGTGCGGGTGCGGGCGAGGAAAACGGACTACCAGGTGAACCCGCAAACCCACGAACCCGCATGAATAAAATATCATGTATTTGAAACTATGTGTGTATGTCATTTTAATTAAGAAAATAAAATAAAAGTCAAAATTCAAAACATAAAAGTATGAAACCCTCCAAAATTTTCATGGACTTATATATTATGAATTTATAGATTATGTACTTAACTATTTATGAATTAAGAAGTAAGAACCCTTAAATTATGGACTTTTGAATTATTTTTGGTCATTTTATTTTTTAGGTTATTATTGTTTTGTAAATATATCAAGTAGGGAATTAGATATGGAAATTCAATTCAATTAATCAAGTATAAAGCATGTGATTAGTGATTACATGTGGAAATTTACAAGTGACAAATCGTGGGTTTGCGGATTGCAGGTTTGTGGGTACCCCACAGGTGAAGCATCCACCCATGAACCCGCATTGGTTCGCGGGTTCACGGGTGAGGGTATGGGTGTAGCCTAAACCCGCGGGTGCAAACCCGCACCCGAACTCACTTGTCTACGCGGGTTTGCGGGCGGGTGTGGGTGAGGTAAATTTTCACTGGTGCGGGTGTGGATTTTGCAAAACCCGCCCGAACCCGACCCGTTGCCATCCCTAACATGAACTATGTGTATATATATACATATATATATATATATAATTGTGGTCATTTGATCTAAAAATTTTTTTTTAAGCAATTTAATAAATTCTTGAATATCTTTAAAAAAAAAGGAACTGGTTCAAAAATGTTTCATATAAACTTGTTATCAAAATAATATAATTGAAACATGCTAAATAAATAACAATGAAACAGAAAACAGTGAATATACAATATATTTGTAATTCTAAATTTCAAACATAAACAGTAGCACACCACGAATGAATTTACTTAATATAAATACATTTGAAAATGTAATAAGTTATGAGTGAGTTCACTTACCTCGAATCCACATAAGAATTTAGCTCTATATCTAACACCAAAACTCACACGAACCATCTTCCAAAAACTACAGCAGATTCCGTTAATATTATTATAAGGAGGCTGATTTTCTGTAAACGGTGCATGTGCATATGCATATGCATATGCATATATATATATATATATATATATATATATGTATATGCATATATACGGTGCATATATATATGTATATGTATATATATATATATGCACCGTGTATATATATATATATATAAAACAGGAGTATTCAAAACCATAACTCATTAAGGAATCACTCTAGGATGGAAACTCCATTTATTAAGATTTGATTATGTCTCCTTTTGCTATCATTCCATTCAAGATTTTTGGGTTGACTAACTAATATAGAAAGAATTTATTTCTTTCTTGATTTAATTCGGTTTTGAAAAAATACAACTATTACAATTCTATCCCCTCGTAGAAATTTCGTCATCGAAATTCTACTAACGTATCTCAAAACTCTAACAATCGTGGTAACTTCTCCTTTTTAAAATAATTTCAAAACAAATTTGGATATTACACATTCATTCCATGAGGTTTTTGTTTTTCTATAGAATTGTAGTATGTTAAAGAATTTTTATAAATTATACGGTGTATTATTAGTTATTATGTTATTAGCATATAATTAATTAAACAATAATTTCATTTATATTTAAAAGCCTATTTTATTTTCATGTTATGCAATAGAATATATTTATACATGCATACCTGATGACTTCATTTCTATACATGTTTTAAACCCACATTTTATATTATTTGCGCTCATTTCTCTAGAAATTTTAGTGTTTTAATGTGTTTGTTTAGTTTTGTGTAGGTAATCATATATACATAAGGTATTGAGCTTAATCGAAGAGATTTGGAGTCTAAAATGGCTGCAATTGTAAAGGCGTGTGTTGAACGTCCAACTAGTGGAGGTCATAACTTCCTGCGTAAATCGAACTGGGTTTCAAGCCATATATATTCAGAAAGCCCTAGATATCTAGTTTCTGGTAAACTTACGGATCATGACTTCCAATTTTTCTAGAGGAAATTACGCCCGTTTTAGTAACTAGTGCGCGAAGTTGAAAAAAATCTATTCCAGAGACCGATGCGAGTTCCTCCATATCGCGCTCTAACTCATATTAGACACCGTCCAGTTCACCATTTTTAGCGAGAAAACAACCCTGACTCATTTAGAGCCTGCATATACCTCATTTTGGAACCCTAGCAATAATCTTCTACCATTCTTGGAAGCCACCAACACCAATCAAGAGAGATAGGAGCTTCCAAGCCACCAAGGAGGCCATCCTCCTTGGTGGCACACCACCACCACCACACACATTTTCAATCCATTCATATTAGAGAGAGAGAGAGAGAGGTTTAGAGAGGGAAAATGAAGATGTTCTCTTATCTATGAGATTGAGCAATGGATCAAGGAAGGAATGAAGAGACCGTGGAGGAACCGCACATCTTGTCTATGAGAAGTTGTGGATGCTTCATGGGTTTTTTCTATCCTTATTATTTTCTCTTTGTTTCTCTTACTCTTTGATGTGTATTATCACCACTAGGGATTTTGATGTAAACCTAACGCCTTTGCCATTTTTATTGAATATGCTTATTGATTGTTGAGTGGATATTTATATGCACATTGCTTTTGAATGCTTAGCCACCACTTGAATGAATTTTGATTATTGTGTTAAAGACCGAGAGGTGACACATGCAATGTGCTTGATTAAATATCCACTACATTTTGAATAAGATAGAAATATGCGAACTCGCATGTATAGTCGCTAAACATGTATCATAGCTCTCAATAAACTTGTATGTATTTATGATAGCCATCGAAAGATAGATTATCGTTGCATGTGAGTATATCTTTTATTGTTCGAGAAAGAATATTGGTAAGAATTAAATGAACATGACTTTCAATATTAGTGAGCATGTTTTTATGAATTTACTGTGATTGTATTGGTGGACTCATTTACTTAGTGTAACCATATATCTTGCATTTCTCCAATACATCAATTATCTCACATTTATCTTAGTAAATATCATTGTATATAATCTATGATTTCCCGCAATATTTACATTTAATGCACAAACCCTCCTTAAATCGTTTCTCATTCATTTAAACTGGAAGAGTTGAAGGATTACACTTCCCTGTGGAACGAACTCGTAATTGCCGCTATATGAATATTCTAATGATTCGTGCACTTGCGAGATAAATTGTGTGCTTAATTTAGAACACGTTAATACCTTGAGAAAAGTTGTTGAGACTTTAAGAATCCTATTCCTACCAAAAAGATTAAATAGATGCCTAACATGATCAATTGATGTAGATTGAAAAATTGACACAAAAAACGATCGATGAAAGAAAGGATAAATGAATCGGATCCGTTGATTCGCATACGAATACCGAAAACGAAACCTACTATTATGCTGTTGATCCGCGCACGGATACCAGGATAACAGGCTTCAAATACGTTGATCTTCACAAGATGCCATAAATGGAGGATAAAGAGAACAAATTCTCTATTTTTTTTATTCATTCAACAACTTCTGCTTTTTCAAACCTAATACAATCTATTAAATAAGAAAAAACAACCTACAACTATTAGGATTCAATATCCCGTAAAATCCTAAACAAAATAAAACAACTGAATCACTAGGATTCAAAATCTTCTAAAACTCCTAAATAATAGGTCTAAAACAACTAAACTAAATCGGAAAAGAATCCCAAAATAAAGGAACAAAAATGAATTATAAATAAAATAGGAAACAGCCGGCTTGTTGAACACGAAACTAAATTTTCAAATTTGGGCCTTTTTCAGCCCGTTACAGAAGACAAAGTCTTCATAATAAATGTAGGGCTTGTCTTAAGCTTTTCGAAAACATATTATAATAGTCATTTGGAGCTCGTATGTGAAAGTTAGACCCGTTTTGGGTGCTCAAAGCGACCCAAAAACGAAAGTAAAACCTGTGCTGCATCATCCTCTCCAGGTTAGACAGAATTCGGCCTCGAATTCAGCACCTCTTCATCCTCCAAAGCTGGATCGATGTTGTAAGGGACGAGATGCTTCGCATTGAAAATATCAGCCGTACGAATATGGCCGAGTAGCCTAAGACAGTAGGGTTTGGAGTTGACCTTCTCACCAATTTGATTACCCTTTTGCCTTAAGCTAATCTGTATTATCCTCTCCAGGCTAGACGAAATTCGTCCTCAAATTTGATGGTTCATTATTCCTAGATGATGATGAAATGATGCCAATCCCTAGGAGTTGAACCCATCAGACACCACATTCTCGCAACTACCCGAGTCATCATCGGATTCCTCTTCATCAAAAACCGGTGGCAGATCAAAATCATAAAAAACCTACGCTGATACATATGTATCATCGAAAAACACTGGATGATAGGAGGCTAATTGTGTTTGGGGTTTCATGGTTTTTTTATGGGGAAATATGGAAGGTGAAGATATAGTAATCAGGAAAGTGATTGGTTATAATATGTGGATCGATGAGCCTAGCACAACGATAGACTCAAAGGCTCTGAAACCAACAGATGTAGATTGAAAAATTGACAGAAAAAACTGAACGATGAAAGAAAGGATAAATGAATCGGATCCGTTGATTCGCACACGAATACCGGAAACTGAAACCTACCATTATGTTGTTGATCCGTGCACGGATACCAGGATAACAGGCTTCAAATAAGTTGATCTTCACAAGATGCCGTAAATGGAAGATAAAGAGAACAAATTCTCTATTTTTTTTATTCATTCAACAACTTCTGCTTTTTCAAACTTAATACAAGCTATTAAATAAGGAAAAACAACCTACAACTATTAGGATTCAATATCCCGTAAAATCCTAAACAAAATAAAACAATTGAATCACTAGGATTCAATATCTTCTAAAACTCCTAAATAAGAGGTCTAAAACAACTAAACTAAATCGGAAAAGAATCCCAAAATAAAGGAACAAAAACGAATTATAAATAAAATAGGAAACAACCGGTTTGTTGGGCATGAAACTAAATTTCCAAATTTGGGCCTACTGCAGCCCGTTACAGAAGACGAAGTCTTCATAATAAATGTAGGGCTTGTCTTGAGCTTTCAGAAAACATATTATAATAGTCATTTGGAGCTCGTATGTGAAAGTTATGTCCCTGCGAAGGTATGCCCATTTTGGGTGCTCAAAGCGACCCAAAAACGAAAGTGAAACCTGTGCTGCATCATCAGTTGTGTGAAAAGGCAAGTTGCCCTGTAGCCAGGCGCATTATTATTGAAAGTGATTCCAAATCGGCTATCTCCTGGGTGAATGGGGTTAATGGTGTAGGAAATGTAAGGCTTATGGTTATGGATATTATCTTGGATATTAGAGAGATCCTAGCCAGAAATGCTTCGAAAATTAAGGTCCAGATTGTTACGAGAAGTGGCAATGTTTCTGCTGATCTCCTAGCCAAGTTAGGCGCCTTAAGCGGTTTGGTCCAGGAGGCTTGGGGGTGCTGAGTCTGGCTGGCTGGTCTGTGTCTATTTCTGTTTGTTCTTTCTTGTGTGTCGCTGCCTTTGGTTCCTTTAATAAAATTTACCTTTTAAAAAAAAAGTATTGTAAAGAATATATGAATCCAAATGTATCACTTTTAAGACATTTAAATTAGATAGAATTAATTAATTTCACTAGCTCACTGATGTACTCGAGTATCAGTAGCGAAAGCTCTAATCTCGGTGAGAGAGGCTCGCAATTCTTCACAATCAGCTTTTTCAGCCTCCAATCATTATTGGGGAGATAGACCTTGACCAGTCCTAAGCTCTCCAAGAGATGACATATGAGTACCATATGAGTCATCGCCTTCCAACAGATTTGCACATGTGTTAGACTCATGCTCCTCATTGAGGCAAAGCTCGCAAAACCAAGTCTGCAAGAGCTTACATTGAGAACCCTAATGAATGTCGCATTTTGATACAAGAAGTTGGGCAACATGTATTGCCTGTTCAGTTGCACTGGCTCCGGTTCCAGAGGATCCCTCTCGGAGAAATCTAGGATTAGCTCCTTGATGCCTTTGTTCACAGCAATTCTGATCCAATCATCAATGTCTGCCTGGCACCTCATCAAGTATGGCAAGCTATTCGTTGTGGTTCCAAAAGAAAGGGTAAGTGTTTGGCCGAAAAATTGGCTTTGGAGCACACATGGGGGACTAGAAATGTGTTTAGGCTTTTTAAGTAGCTAATTGCACACATATTGCCTAAGATCGTTTCCACAACTAGTCTATCAAGGGAATGAAAGCATCCATCATGCAGTCCACTATGTATATGATATGTAATGCATGTTCTATGGCATGTGACACGCATGACGAGAAAAATGTTTAAGAATAGAACAATTGTTCACTCAATGCGCTTTTTATAGGCTTGTATTTGTGAACTCACGGTCGTCTCCACTATTAGAACAAGGTGCAAGAGCACCGAGTCCCCTCAACTTAAGCACAACAAGGATGTGACTAGCCCATGACGTACAAGTGAGACCCTATAGTGACAACTAGATGCTACACAAGCTCAACATGCATACACAAACACGCCAAGAGCACACACTCAAAGCATCACAACCAAGCTATTTAAAGCTCAAAATTTTGGCCAATGCGACAAATTTGAAAATTTTAGACCAAAAATGACTCAAAAATAAAAAGACGACTCAACAAGGAGTCTACACCCCCAAACCAAAACCCAATATTGTCCTCAATGTGAAGACAAGAGAGCCCGGTCTAGCGGTACACACCTTACTCGACTCAAAACACAAACACCTAGGCACTAATCATGCACAATCAATGCCTAACAAAATAAAAGACTCAAAAATGGCTCATAATAAAATAAGGCATTCATGCAATTTTGACATTAACGCACAAATCACCACCAATCATTTCTTTTAACAAAAATGACGGAGTGAGGGCATGATGACCCCCAAACCGAGTATCACTGTATGCACAAGACCTATTCAAAATGTGAGTAATCAAAAACAACCCCCAAACCGAGTGGGGCTATATATTCACAATATGAACCTGTACACTCACATATGTATCAACAAGCTCACTCATATCAAAAATGCATAAATCAATAAATGCAAAATTTAGAAATCCTTAATTTCATTCATTCACAACTATCCACACATGTCTATAAACATAGATAAATTGAAATAAATGCACTAGTTTGAGATGAAAAGATTAGACAGAGGTGGTTGTTTTCTTGTTGCCTCAAATTGGGTAGGTTCTCGCCCGTTTTATGAGCACTCTTGGCTTGCTTGTCCCTTTAAGACTTGCAAGTAGCCGGTGTGTCAATCCAAGAGATAAAGAACCTAGCTTGAAGCACATCTAACCAAAAATATATCAACCACACAAAAATATCTCAAATGCATATCTTCCAAAGTAATCAACTTTCAAATCCCAAAAGTACTAAAAATAAACATCCTCCACCAAGAGTTATTAAATCATCATAAAGCTAAAAGTGAAGAAATTAAAATAAACAAAGTTCACTAAACAATAATGAAAATGGCAAGTAAAAAGATAACTGAAATGTATGCATGATTAATCCTCGTATAATGAATCTGTTCCATCATCAACCATCGGCCCCTTGCCTTTCGGATCGAGCTTAGCCCTGGCCCTCTCCTCGAACTTCGTGCATAGAACGCTCCAGTGCCGCTTGGTACTCTACCCCATAGGCATCTATCACTGGACCTCCCTAGTACATTTTCGGTGCAGCTTTCTTCTTCCTCCTATGATATGGCATTAAATCTAGATCCTTGCGCATTCCAGTAATGTTGGTCCACAAATCTTCAATACTATCCCTGTTCTCTTTGGTCTCTGCTGCCTAGGTTGGCATTCATCACATCCAAAGTCGTATGGAGGCTCGTCATCCCAGAAATCAAAGTCTGACAGGGCACTTGAGAGTCACTACTAACAGCTGCAGATGCTGAGGCTGGGGCTGAGGCACCTTGAGTATAGTCCATATGCTCCTACTCGAACTCCATGTGATCACTAACATCATCTTGCGCTTACCTACTCGACCCTGCTTGCAGTTTTGTTCTTTCTTCTTCCGATCTTCCTCCGTCTGCTGGTGGGGTCCCTCTCGATCTGAAGCATATCCAAAGTGAGAAGCCCAATATCACTTTGGTTGGACTCGAGAGGATCATCTCCAAAGTCCACTCCTTCTCTCCTATAGAATTTCATGATCAAGCACGGGGAACAGAAGCAGCTGATTCTCCTTATCCATGCGCCCCACCATCAGGATGTCAGAGTGAGCAAGGTACCCGACATCAATGTAACTCTCACTATGAATACAGTGTAGGATGATTGCCACCTCGAATACGACTGATGTTCTGTGATCCCGTGGCCTTGGAGAGTGTGTGACGAAGATACGCCATAGCCCAACTCGATCTTCAAATTAGTGTGCTTGAGGCAGTAGCTTGGGGCCACCCAGAAGGTTATAGGCTGGATAACTAAGGCATTGGCCAAATCGACGTTCTGCCTGGTGTGAAGTATGTGCTAAGCAACACCCCCATCTAGACTGTTTTCGGCCACATTGGATGGCCTCTCAGATCTGAAGTACCGGTTGATCTCTGATGGAGTGATACTGACCTCTCTTCCACGCACCATCACTGAACTGTGGTTTCTAAAGTCATCGGGGGCCATCCCCTTGCAGAATTCTTTAACCACACGCCTATAGTAAGCTGGGAGTGGACGGGTATAGGTTTTCCATCCCATGGTGTCGATCATATGTGGGATTTCTGTATCATGAATTTCATCTCTTGCAATTCCTCTCTCTTCTATAAGTTTTCGATCTCTGAACTTTTCCAGCCGTCTAGGAAAATCACTGTTCAAACTGTATGGTGGTGGCGGCCCGGTGTCGAACTTTTTCTTGTGTGATCCGATGCCGAATTTCTTTACAATTGTCTTTGATCTACTTGTCATCTATAAAAGAAAATGATTAAGTTCAATTGTGAATGCATACTAGATTTAAACAAGTTACAACACAAAAGAGAGGAGAATCAAGTAAGCAAAATAGGCAAATAGCATGTAGTGTGAGGGTGATAATGCATGGGTATGACAAGGTACCCACGCGGTGGCAAAGTGTGCGGGTGCTAGTGTGCGGGTACGACAAGGTACCCGCGCAGTTGCCCAGAACCGTGTGTTGCCTGCTCGCGCAATACTATTTCTAAGTGCAACAATTTTGATTCAATCTCACATGCACCCCCTAATTTCCTTCCAGCATCCATTTAAGCCACCATTCAACAATCAATTTTACCATATATTGACTCATTACTCATGAACCCTAACAATTCAATTTTATGCACAATCATGAGAAATTCACACTTCAAAGCAACCATAACACAACATCATGCAATATATAACCCAAACCCAACATCAATTGATCATAAGAAGATAAAGATTTATGGGTTCATACAACAGGAATGAATTACATGCATATGGAGATTTTGTAGAGAGAAGAGTGATTAAGAACAATGATTTAAGGAATTTAAACAAGATTTTAGAGAAAAATTCATACCTTCGTGTTGATTAACACTCTTACGTGGGAAAGAAACAAGAGAGCTACCTTAAGAGGGAAAACGGAGAAGAAATTGTGTTTGAAAGAGTTGTGGTGGAGCCTCTGAAAGTGACAGCCTATTTATAGAATTGCAATGTGTGCGGGTGCTTTTCCTGATGTGTGTTAGTCCAAACCTGCGCATTGTTACTCGCACACATTAACCTTAATGCTCTGGTGCCTCTGCTAGCTCAACGTCACACACATTTGAGTGCTGACGTTTCTGGAATTGCACGGGTCATGCGCGGGTGTAAACCCGCGCATTCATACCCGTACAAAATGTTATTTTGTCTCCAATTTTTTTCTGGTGCGCTAGTAATTGCGCTTTGATTTTCCGTCTCCTCTTGTTTTTTGCCTCTTGACCTGCATACACTCAAAAATAACAACTCAACTTGCCTTATTATATTATTAGCAACAAAAAAAATATCATCAACACAAAACTAAAAATTATCTAAGGAAATCCCACAATATATTTTCTTATAAACTTGTATCCACCCAACCAATGACAAGCACCATAAAATCAAAAATACAAGGGCAACACAAAGTCAAAGAGAAAATAGATTGTGCAATTTCAACCATGCATCAAAAATGTTCAATGTGATGCTAATGGTGGCTTAACCAAGTTGGGAAACTCTTTCTTCTTTGCAATCCAAACAAATTTAGGTAAGTTTCCATTTGTTTCAATCCCCACGATTCTTACTTGGTTAACCACATCTTTCCTTACCCATATTTTCTTTATCTTAGGTAGGCTTTTCCTATTCCTAGGAATTCTTGTTCTTTTATGTCTATTAGACTTATAGTATTCACTCTTAACATACTCTCTCCTTGAGTAGACATTGCAAATAGGAATTGAGTTTGAGGAACTCCCTTTTAATGGGTGACTTTGAGGTCTTTGGCTTTGCTTAAGTTGTAGCGATTTGACCTCTTTCTCGACCTTATCTAGTTGAGTGATGAAGTCACACTCTTTCACTTGCGCTATCTTGAGAGCTTCCTCTTTGTTTCTAAGTGCATCTTTCACTTCTTCGAGAGCATTGTGTTTTTGAACAACTTCTATTTGCCTCTTCTTTGACTTGTGAGCTATGTCATCTTCAAATTCCTTCGAGATCTTCGCTAAGTCCACCAAGTCTTTCAATGCCATATTCTTTTTAGCTTCAAGTCTCTCAATTTGTGCTTCAAATTCTTTATTCTTGTCTGAGACTTTGCCATTCTTCTTTTTGAATGAACTATTTTCCACCCGGAACATCTTTACTTTAAGTAAGAGTTTCTTGTTTAACTCTTGAAGCTTCTCTATCTTCTTTGTTGTTTCTAAGGCCTCATTGACTTCTAATTTCTTCCTTGTGACATGTAACTTCTTGTCAATTCTTCCCTCATTTCTTCCTTTTCTCGAGAAAGCTCCTCAATTTCTCTTGAAGTGCTCCATTCTCTTTTTTCAACAACTTCATTATCGCTATTAACTCTTTTCCTACACCCATCATCTCTCTGCACATCTTTTCCATCATTGTACTTTGTTCTTCTTCAAGGTTTGAGACTTGCACCGGTTTGGGTACTCCAAGATGGAGGCACTACTCGTTTGGTTGAGTTTTGGGGTTTAGAGTGCTCGTCTTTCTTTAATTCAAGCGAATACTCCGTAAAGCTTTGATTTGCTGCTCTGATGGAGTTGATGAGATCATCTTCGTAAGTGGATTATATTACTTTGTCTGGCCAGGTAGTTGACTCATAGATGTTGAAATTATGCTCAGTTGCCTGCTGAGAAGCTATAATTAGCTCATTTATCTGAAGAGAATCTTGCATGAGCTGTCTCAATTCATCTTCGAATGATATGTTCATTGGCTGGTAGCTTGGCCCTGAATTTTGCATATAAAACTCCATAGAATCCTGAAATGAACAGACAAAAATACCAAATGAAATAAAAAGAAACAAAGAAAACTAAAATAATAAGTAAACTAACTAGAGCTAAATCTAATCACAATTATGTACTCCAATCCCCGGCAGGGGTGCCATTTTGAACTCGCATTTTGTTTTGAATGCAATCCAAACAAATTTAAAGATCCCAAGATGCACTAATACAAATAAACCTAGTATATGGCAAGTAGGGGGTATCGTTCCACAGAGATCATGAAATAGTTGTGACCAAATTCTACTCTAGCACTACATACAATAAACAAAAGTTGAATTGATGATGATAAAAACCAATTTGAAAATGAAATACTACTAAACTAAAGAATACTAAAATAAAACTCAGATAGTAAAGCTGTGTGTGAAGGTATGATGATAGATATGAGAGTTGAAGCAATGTAGACATAAATCATAGGAATTCCACTTATGAAGCCCAACTCGATTTAAACATATGGCTTATCTTCCTAGCTTAAGTTTCCGGGATGGCTTGGATTGGAATGCTCACAATCCACCCCTTTTCACTCTTGCTTTGGATTGATATAGGGAAGCTAGGATGGCTTGGATTGGAAGGTTCACAATCCACCCATTTTCCTAGCCAAAGTATATTGGATTAGAATGCTCACAACATACCTTTTCCAATTCAATTGAGCTTGATTAAACACCTAAAATGTAAATGGTTAAAAGTAAAGTTTAGTATCCAATGTAAACCAAGAGTTGGAATGCCTACTTGGATCACAAAGAAACCACAATTCAATATCAACAAAGAGTTAGGAGTTGGAATGCCTACCCAACCCAAAGTGAATATTAAATGTATTTATGAGCAAATTCAACCACTAAGTTAAATAGGAGTTGGAGTGCCTACCCATTTTCACAAAGATTTCTTTTAAAAGATTAGTTTCTCTAATAAGTTCAATTAATCCACTAAAATCAAGAGTTGTAATGCCTACTTAATCCAAGGGACAATCAAACACAATTAAGTAAATTGAATGGAAATATATTAATCATGTCAAAATGGTGGAAATCCCACAATCAATGAATTAATTACATCAACCCCCAAATTGGGTTTAACTACTCATGAAAAATGTAAAAAGACAACAAAGATGAGAGAAATAGAAATGACCCATATGAGACCTTCTTTCTTCAAGCTTGATTCAACCTCCAATATCCTCTTGAGTAGCAAATTGGTGAAGTAAATGGATGGTTTTGGATAAGTTTTGGGAGAGAATGAGTTTTGAGATTTAGAGAGACAAAATATGAATGGAATGGGTGTATGATCGTCCTTTTCTCCTTGGAGAGCTAGGGCACGAAAATGGGCTTGAAAGGACAACTTTGCCCCCTGAAAATGGCTGAAAATGAAATTTTTGCATAGCTGGAACTAGAAGTGCTCGGGTATGGTACCCGCGTAGTGACCCGCGCAATTCTCTTTTCACTTCTAATTTGCTCTCTGGTCAGGGCAATGTGCACGGGTGCAAGTGCGCAGGTAGGACCCGCGCAGTTACCCGCGCACAAGCCCTCCAATATGCTCTTCACCTAGTGCACGGGTAGTGCACGGGTATGAGACCCGAGCACTATGCTTCTATGCACTTTTCCACTAAACTTTGACTCTTTTTTGCCCGAAAGTCTCTGTTTCCTCTTCCAACTCCTGAAATCCATAGAATGCCTGTAATCACTACAAAACAAGCCATTAGACACACAATAACGCCCGAAAATGAGACACAAGATAAGGAAATAAGGGCCAAAATGTATGACAATTTTGGTGCGATCGCTTTCTTTGGGGTCTTCCGGTCGCTCCCCCAATGGCTATTTGCTACGACCATTTCTTTAATCAAGTTGTAGGCTACATCCATCGACTTATTCATCAAAGATCCACCCGTTGAAGCGTCCAGAAATTGGCGTGTGGACAAGTTCATGCCTAGATAGAATTTCTCCACAATTGACCATTTCGGCATTCCATGACAAGGGCATTTTCTCAGCAGCTCTTTATATCTCTCCCAAGCTTCATACAAGTTTTCCAACTCAAATTGAGTGAACTCATGAATCTCAATCATCAATTGAGCTGCCCGTCGGGGTGGGAAGTATTTGCTATGAAAAGCTTGGGCCAAAATATCACATAAGGCAATCGACCCGGTGTTAACAAATCATACCAAGCCTTAGCTCGATCTTTCAACGAAAATGGAAAGATCCTTAATCAAATTACATTATCTGTAGCTCCATTGATTTTGAATGTTGAGCAAATCTGGTCAAAATTCCACAAGTGCACATTCAGATCTTCGATGGGCCACCCACCAAACTGCCCCATCATTGTCAGCATCCGAAATACATGTCTCTTGATCTAGAAATTGTTCGTTGCTATTGCCGGGAGCTAAATTGGTGACATATTCTGGTTCACCCTTGGCATGACAAAGTCCCTCATGACTCTCTCATCATGCTCATCTTGCCCATTTTGCCCATGTGGAGCTGGAATTTTATCTGGAGGCACTGCATCTCTCTCCATAGATATTCTTCAATTTCTCATGTTTAACCTGGCTGTAGCTTCGATGTCTGGATCAAAGCTTAGATCTTGTAAGTTATTGCTCCTTGTACTATGATGCATACAAAAGCAACCACCAGAAAATGAACACAAAGTAAAATGTCTAAATTAGTAATAAATCAACTAGTAGTGATATCAATATACCACTCAATCCCCGACAGCAACGCCAAAAATTGATCACTCTAAAATGAGCACCCGTAATAGTACGAAGCCGAGGGAGTAGTACAATGATAATAAAATTCATTCCACAAGGATTGACGAATTAAGTACCACAATTGATTGACTGACTACTATTTAGACAAGCAAATATTTGATGATTGAAATATACTACTCAAAACCAATTAAATTAAACTATAACTAAAAATGCAATAAATGAGGCTAATAAAGCAAGTCACACACAAACAAATGATTGTATTACTTATAGGAAATTAGACTAAGACTGTGAATCCACCTAACCAAATCTCTCCAATTTATAAACCCACCATTAAAGATAAATTATGCAAGTGTGAATGTAGACTCGTGACAACCCTCAATTAGGCTCTACCCTCTCTCGAGCTATAAAGACAACACTTATATGCACCAATAACCTATCTCTCGATGGTCATCCGAAATACAGACAAGTTCATTAAGCATAGTGGTACATTAATTGAGTCCTAGAGACTAGCCTCGAGTATTTCTACCTTACTAGACCTCTATCATGCATTTCATCGAGCACATTGTGTGCTTCTCCTCTCGGTACATCACACAACAACCAAACAAATATTAAATGCTAGTTAAACACTCAATATTGATTATAACATAAAATACATATACATAAACACAAGCAATAGGGATAAAATGGTGGTATTCATTGATAATTCATAGTAAAAGCTTCATCTTGGCCTTAGCCAAGTAGAGTTTAGTTCATGATATGAGAAATTGCCATACAAGATATGAAATAAGTATAAGCTATAAATGAATACAAATAATAGTAAAGAGAGAAAGGAAAAGAGTAAACTAAGTAGAAGGACTCCTCCTCTCTTGCTTGGTTGTGCTAGACTTCTTCTCTCCTTGACTTCTTTTGCTCCAAGATATGGTCTTGATGGTTGATTTAGGTGAGAAAACAAGGTGTTGAGTGGTTGGTGAGGTGGGATTTAAGTTTATATGGTGATTTTATGAAGGTTTTAGGTGCTTTAGTGAAGGATTTGGGTTAAAGATTGGTTCTTGGGTATTTTAGATTGTAAGAGGAGTGTTTTGAGCTCAAGGGTCATGGTAGAGGTCTTCAAGAAGAGCAGAAATGGGGATATCTATATCTTTGAAATTATGGTATGAAACTCTAGGAATTATGCTGAGTTGGACACATGCACTGGTGTTGCGCTGGTCGAGTGGCGCTTCACCAGCGCCACCCTACTGGAGCAGTTGCGCTGGTGAGGGTGAGCTGATCGAGAGACACTTACTCTTCTCTACTTTCTGATTCAACAATTCTTCAGTTTGGCCCTAGAATTCCCTTGACTTTGCAATATTACCCTTGGGTTACTTAAAAACCTACACAAACTCAATTTAACCATCAAATATATAGTTTTTACCCTAGAACGGGTGCAAAACAATAGGAAATAGGGCTACACATGGTGTAGTAATAGGCATTATCAATTTGCACCCTCTAAAAACTGTATATACACCCCAAATTAATGTACTTTTGAAAATCCAATAATAGCCTTGAGTGAAATTACTAAAACAACTAAATAGTTTGTAATGACACCCATTGATAATTGTTAATCAATTTCCTATTTTAAGGTTGGTTCGGTGGTAAACTCTTCACACTTGCACACGAGGTTTCGGATTTGAGTCATCCCATAAAAAAAAACATGAATTTATATAACAATGTAATATTTAAAAAATAATCGTTTTCATTTTCATTTGCAAAGAAAATAAAAAATAAAAATGGAGACTTTGGTAGCTATGGAAAAAACTTGATGACCAACGGCGGCGATGAATGACGGTCTGCATGATGGAGGTGTGATCCCTTGTCTCCAAAATGTAGCTTGACGGTGGATTTCCTCCTAATATCAGTGTGATGTTTCTGGAATGATGAATTGAAGCCGGAAGATGACGATTGGACTATACTAGACAATAAAATAGGCTTGATCCATATATATAAAACTGGGTTTATGGATGGCTTTGGATTGATTTCTTGTTTGTGAATTTAATTTCATCCTATTTCATAGTTCATTTTTCACATCCGACATTATTATATTTTGAATCTTCTTTCTATAAAAAGTCCGTACCTGTTATTTCAGGCAGTTCGAAGATTTGTTAGGAGCTTTGTTAGGAGGAGCTTTCAACGGGAAGGAAGAGAAAGAACACCAAGAGAATTACAGATAATAATAAAATTATAAATAGTAATAAAGTTGGTTAAATAACATTATATATATATATATAGAGAGAGAGAGAGGTGGATGTAATTATAAAAATATAGTACATCAGAATTAAAAGAAAGGGTATTATTGGCATTAAGTTTAGTTTATATTTAAATTAATTTTTTTTAAAAAAATTTTATAGGCATATCTATAAAAAGGATGTATATACGGTTTTTAAAGAATGTCAATATCAGTCACTCAAATAATTTATCATGTGAGTTGTAAGTTTGTAACCGCCATGTTAATCATAAAATGATTTGTAGGTTATAACTCATTTATTACATCATTATGTAATTATTTGTTATAGTCAGCTAAAGTTTGTTTCTTTCATTTCGTTTCTTTTCATGTAGCAATCGTTCCTGGCTTTATGTAGCAAAAATGTGATTTTGAATGTTAAAGTAACACTTATTTATTGTATTGATTTTATGTTAATTATAAATTCATTAATTTTATATGAATTTTATATGAAGTACTATATAAATTAACTATTTGATTTTGTTAATTTTAAAATTATTTTAATTTTATATTAAGAACGATTCCACAAAAATTTGATCAATTGGATCGAATCATATTTAGTTCTAAGATTCGATTAGATTGGATTGTAGTTCTTTCAATCCCATCGGATCATATCAAATGTTGGATTATTGGAAATTCAATGGATTTAATTACTCACACACCCTAATTAATATCAATTTTTAATAAAATTGTTTATGTTTATAAAATGACAAATCTCAAGAGTATAATTTGCTTATCAAAATATAATTGAAAACGGTCAAAAAAATATATTTATAATTGAAAAGAAAAACAAAATGACGTGCCACCAAAACCAAAAGTCCAATAAGGGATATACTCAAAATACAGCCACGTAAGATTTGAGAAGCGCCCAACAGAAGCTGAGTCATTGAGATTTATTTTTTAAATAAGTTATTGGAAGGAATTTGGATTATCTGATAAGCAGATTTTTATTATGATCTAAATTGATCTTGTCACGTGTGTAATTAATAGTTGAGATTATTTCTTTTATTTATTTTATTTTTATTATCTTTAAATATATAATATTAATTTCTGGTGATTTAAATCAGAAAAAAATAAAATCAATTTAGTAGAGGATTCAAATCTCGTTCAGAGTTAAAATATTGAAATTTGAAATAGTCCAAATTGATTACGGTTGTTATAACTCAGAAGTCAGAATTACAAATTTAAAAGGAAGATGTTGAGTATGAGATTAAAACTTGGAAATCTTCCGACATCATATATGATTTCTGTTTGAATCACAACATTTCTATTTTTAAATACATCTCCTCCACTCTAATCATATTTGAAAATTGTAATTATATTCTAAATCTCTCAAACTCTGATCTGGAGGGATGTCCCATGAGCCCGGAGCGATGGTCATCGACAGCCAGGTAACCACATTAAATCCTTTTTTTTTTTGAAAGAACATTAAACCCATTTTTGAAATACAATAATCTTTAAGAATGTCCACATTAAATATGAAGCAATTGAACTTTATTTTCTCTTTTGTTACAAGGTAATTTTCTTCTTGCTGGCTAAGTTTTTTTTTTTTTTTTTTCATAATTGGTGTAATTATAATAATTTAGGGGCCACGGTAGTAAAAAACACAAACATCAATGTTAAAAAAGAAAGAAAAGTTATTCACTCGGGGACCAAAATTAAAATTTCTTTAAATGTTACATAGAACGATGATATAAACAAGGAGGTTATATATATAATTCATAACATATACTCGATATTTTCAGTATTTTGAAGATATTAATATAAATAATATGAGGAAATTACATAAACCATCATAAGAAAAAACTTTTTGAAAAAAAATGACACTTTACTTTCCCGCTCGGCGGTCATTAGTAAAATGGTAAATTGCACTGAACCCCTTAAAGTTTGGACAAGTTACACTTAGATGGAAAAATTTCTTTATTATACACTAACACCTCCAAAACTTAAATTTGACTTTAAAAATACCGAAAATGCCCCTAGTTATATTATTTTTTACTTTATTTTTTTAATCTTTTAACCAAAAACTTTATTAACTTTAATAAAAATAAAAAAATTAAATAAAAAATATGATTCATTAAATAAATAAATTGTTTAAAAAAATAAATAAATATTTTATAAAAATAAATAAATAATAGTTTAAAAATTAAATAAAAATAGTTTTAAAAAATCAAATAAATAAATAGTTTAAAAAATTAAATAAATAAATAGTTTCATAAAAAAATAAATAAATGAAACAAATTTAAAACATTAATTTTTTAAGGATATCTATTAATATGGACTAGAAAAGCTCTAAATATCCAAACTTATTTATTTATATTTTTTTAAACCATTTTCTTAGAATATATATTTTTTAATTTTTAAAACTATTTATTTATTTAATTTTTTAAACTATTTATTTATTTATTTAATTTTGTAAACTATTTATTTATTTAATTTTTTAAATCTATTTATTTATTTATTTAATTTTTAAAAACTATTTATTTATTTAATTTTAAAACTATTTATTTATTTAATGAATCATATTTTTTATTTAATGTTTTTATTTTTATTAAAGTTTATAAAGTTTTTGGTTAAAAGATAAAAAAAATAAAGTATAAAATAATATAACTAGGGGCATTTTAGGCATTTTCAAAGTCAAATTTAAGTTTTGGGGGTGTTAGTGTATAATAAAGAAACTTTTCCATCTAAGTGTAACTTGTCCAAACCTCAAAGGGTTCGGTGTAATTTGCCCTTAGTAAAATCCTCTCTTTTTTTTGAACTTTTAACCTCGTTTGACAAACATAAAATCCTCTGTACCCTTGTTATAATTTAATAAATTACTTAAACGACCTCAACTTAAATTAATTTATTAAAATAAAACATAATATATGAAAGTATAAATATAAAAAATATCCTTAAAGATATTTTTATAATTTCATATATGCATATATTTGTAATTTCATCCTTTAAAAAATTGTAATTTAATATATTAAGTATTATTTTATTAAGAGAGCTTCTTTTGATAATCCAATTTTTTCTTTTTATATTTTTTTTTCTAAAAACATTTCATTCTTAAAATTTAAATTTAAAAAAATTCTAAAGACACTTGCTTATGTTCCAAGATTATCCTTTCATCTTTTTGCACTCATATTCTAAAGACACTCAATTTTAAAAAATAAATTTTTCTTAAAACATTCCATTTTATTTTAATAAAAGTTAGAACGAACCATCGTAGCTTTTGGATTCATCCGACGAGTAATCTTTTTTGAATTAAATTATTTAAAAAAATTATCTTTCTTAAATTATTAGATTAAATATTACATATTAAACACCTTCTCCTAAATTTTTAATTACCATATTAAACTCTTTCTCCTCCAATACATATCTATAAGCTTTTATCTCCATTCTTTCTCAAGCAAGACTAACGGTTAAGAAAAAAAAACTTATGAATAAGCTTGATTTTTAAGAACCGTATATATTAAAAAAAACTCAAAAAACAAGTACCTAGTTTTTCAAAAAAAAATTCGAAATATGAAAATGTTTTTTGTTACTTTTGTAGGTATGTGATTGTCTAGAGAATTTCAATCCTTTCATTAGTCTTAGAAATTCTGAGTTTAATCGAATCTAGTTGCATCAAATCAAGTTTTCATATATCTTTCTTTTTTAAAAACAAGATATTTGTATTGACTTTTTAATATTTATTTATTTATTACTGTTAGTAAAAAACCAAAATATTCAAAGTTGCTTTTTCTGTATTGATGGAGAAAGTATGGAAACATGATTTTTTTTTTTGAAAAATGGAGAGAGAGAGAGAGAGAGAGAGAGTAATTAGGAGAGAGTGTTTAATATAGTAATAACAAATTTATGAAAGAGAGTTTAATACATAATATATAATCTAATGATTTAGGAGAGAGAATTTCTTTTTATAATAATTTAATTAGTTTGGAGTGTTTTATAATTTTTTTTTTTGTTTTGTTTAGTAATTTTAATTCAAGTTAAATTTGTCACTAATAAAAAAATTAAATTGGAGTGTAAATAGATAATTTATGAATTGTAAGGAGAAGCTCTCTTTATTAAATTAATTTGTGTCAGTGAAATTTTAGTAATTTCATAGGTGAGGAGAAGAGTATGTATAAAATGATTTTTTGTTGAACAAACATGGTTGACAATTAACAATTTTAAGGATTTTATTAACATTATTGAGATAAGTGTCATTTAAATAGAAATGGGTTATTATCAGTTGTGTCCCTATGTTTTTTTGAATGATTAATATTTTAAACGAGTTTGTTTTTTTATCAAAAGTTTCCCTGACTTTTGAAAATTATATCAAATAAATCATTTTGACTTTTAATGGTCAAACATGACAGAATATATAAATTGATCATCTTACCCTTAACATGAATTAAAGAGTTTAAGATACAATTAAAATTATTAACAAAATTTAAAATTAAAAAAGAAGAGATATTTATTATTTTAAAAAAATCCAAGAGATCTGGAAGATGAACAATAAAAACTAGAAAACCAGAAACCTGTATTTTTCTCTCCTTCTATTTCTCTCTAAACTCAACTTAAAAAAAATTTAAAAATACAAATTCTGTCTATCATTTTCTCACCTAATCTCCAAATTGAAACAATCATCCTCCCCACAAAATTCCCATATTTTTTTTAACTCAAAATTTCCAGATTTTAATAACATCATCTTCTCTCACTTCATCGTTCATCAGCCAATATTATTTTTTTCTTACATTTTCTCACTCTCTAAACACGATCAAACTTTCTACAATCAAATCCCACAAACAAAAACCAAAAATTAATTCTACAAACCCAAATCAATTCCGATAATCCAAATCAAATACAATAATCTAGACTTCTCCTTCAGTCAAAACCACATCAATTTCACACATAAGAAAAACCCTGAAATTCAATATGGAAAAACGGAGAAGAACACCCTATCTTCGACAATGGAATCAGTCACCATCACTCCAACCTCATATACATAACCAAACCCAGATTCTGGCCACCACAGCCATAAGACCCGGAACCAAACTGGACCACAATCATCACAAAACCCAGAACCAAATCACACATCCACCGCCAAATAAATATATATATATATATATATATTTATAGTTATACCAGATCTAGGTTTCTACTCAAACTCGATCTTTTCATCCATCTCCATCTCTACGTCGGCTCTATCTCAGTGAGATCCATCTCCGAGAGCTCTACCACCATCTAAGATGGAGATGGTGTTCTGCTCCTTTTACGGATATGAGCCTCCCTCAGTTAATGGAGGTGCGATGGAGGTAGGTGGGAAGATTATGAAGGTGTGATGTAGTGCAATGGAGATGGCGTTTTGGGTCTTTGAGAAGTAACAAAAGTGAATCAATGGCATGTATCATTGTGTCGTGATCTAATGGAGAAGAAGACGGTCTTTATATATATATTCTCAATTTTTTTTCTCTCTTTTCGATCTCTCTTTTTCTCCATTTTTTTTAAATTATTGTGTTTTTGTAAGAAAATGTTTTCAATGGTGGAATTTTTTTTTTTCATTTTTTCATTTATTTTTATTTTTATTTTTTAAATAAATAAATAAATCTCCACCATCCAAGATTTGGATGGTGGAGATTTAAAACATTTTATTTTCATATTATATAAATATTTTTTTAAAAATTGTATTTTTTGGATTTTTTGATAAATTATGTACATATTAAAAAATATATATTTTTGATTTTTTTATTTTTATTTTTGTGACACATGACATATTCTTGGTTCAAAGACAAAAATACCCCTGCAAATATTAAGTTTGACTGACAGCTGACTAACATATGGACCTATTTGATATATTTTTCAAAAGTTAGGGAAACTTTTGATAAAAAAGTAAACTCATTTAAAATATTGATCATTCAGAAAAACTTAGGGACCCAACTGATAATAATTCAAGAAAAAAAAATAGTTTCCTTCTATTGCCAAATCTCATCTAAGTTTTGCGTAATTTCCATTAAAGATATCATTGAATATATAGATATTTTAAAGTTGTTGATAATATTTCGGCATATTATTAAATATTTGGACATATATCTTATTTGGAGTAATGATTTTTTTTTAAAGGATTAAATGGAGTAATGTTATTATGCCATCTGAATATCACCTCTTAGCAGAGCTAGTTGTGCACTTCTTTTCCACATAAGTGTTGAGAGGGTTCAAATCTCATCATGCGCATTTTACAAGTATATGTGGAGAGTTGTCTTCCCGAATTATGGGAGAGTAATCTTGATAGTGGTCCCAACAGTCTTATTATAATAGTTCATATGTAATATATATATATATATATATATATATATATATATAGTGGTTCTCTCATTAAGGATGGCTAATGGGGAAATGAGGGTGGATATAGGCCCCCCATCCCCATCTCCACTTTCTAAACCCTCCCCCATCCCTATCCCCATTTCCCCGTTTTTTCCCGTTTTTTCATGTTTCCCTAGTTCTCATGTTTAAGTATAAATTACACACTACAAAAAAAACACACAATCCATTTCAAATTAGTATATGGGATTTAGTGATAGGATTTAATGTTATAAAGAAGTATATATACTTAGTAAAATATTAAGAATCCCCATCCCCCTTTCAATTTGGGGACAAAAATCATCCCATTCCCCTCATTTTCCCATTTTCTCCACAAAATTTCCCTCAAATGGGGATGGGGGAGTGGGGATTTGGGTCCCCGAAGATAAATGGTCATCCCTATCTCTCATAAGGAATCCATTATTTTAATTTCAGTAAGGACTTTGATGAAATCACACCAATTTTTATGAATTTTGATCTGAATTTTTGTGTGGATGATATGTTCAATGAAATCTACTTATGAATAAAATTTGAGACTTTTTCAAACACTACAACTATTTTTCTTGAATTTTCCTATATTTCGTCAATTTTCCGATGCCTTCATATTTAATAAAATCGGGATAAATATTTGTAGTGTTAAAAAAATTCTTAAATTTTTCAGATTGATAGATTTCATTAAGCTTATCATCCATAAAAAATTTCAGATCAAAATTCATAAAAATGGATGTGATTTCATTAAAGTGCTTACCGAAATTAAAATAAAAAATCATTAGTAGAGAACATATATATATATATATATATTATATGTTATTATCCATCTAATTTGGTAACATATATATTCTTTCCTGTCAAAACACGAAACAAGGAAAATGACCGATTCCTAATGGTCTAATACACAAAACCAGACTAAAAATTCAAAAAAGTATATAAAATTCAAAGCACCCCAATTGGCAGAAATCCATTGGCTTTATACCAACCAATCACCTTCTCTCTCACCAGATCTTGGTTGTGGCCTCTGGAATTCATCGCCAGATCATGTTCTTTCAAAAAAAAAAAAAACAATTAATCGCAGATCAATGTTGAACAGTCAACTGACAAAACCAGAGAATCAAACATTTACAAGCTTAAACAATTAATTTTGTCCATGATTTGTTGATTCAGTCTCTGACACAGATACACTTTGTGTGTCTCTGACAGTTGAAAATGCCGTCTCAAATCTTGCCAATAAGCCATCGCGGTTTGCCGCCGGCCATTGAAACAGCGGCCGCATCCATCTTCATCAAAACAGAGATTGACAACGATGATCCGACAGCCAGTCTCATCGTCTCGTCTAAATTTGAAGACGATGATGATGAGACGGTGAGTCTGAGTCCCCTTCTCTCCAGAGCATCAAGTTACACAACAATCAGCCCTATCAACAATTTCTATCAACAGCGAAGGAGGCGAACTGCCAGCGATTCGTCCCTGTCTTCGCTCTCCGGAGGAGGCTCACGTCGCCTATCTATTAGCAGGAGTGTTGGCCATGCCGCGGCGGACACCTTCTTGGTCACTCGCTTAAGCTTCAAGCTATTAAGATATCTTGGGTACACTACCTTTTTAAGTGTTTTTAAGTGTTTTATTGTCAAATTTGTACTGTTTTTGCACTTACAACATTTTACAGTAACCATTGAATAACTGGATTGTAGTTTTACTTAAACTAGCTGCTGATTAGAAACTTAAAATAGCCATTGCTTGATGGTTGGCTGCTCCTCTACAATTAGGTTAAAACTGTGGAGGACTAGTGTTTGAAATTTAGAATAGATAAAAGTATGATTATCTTTAAAGTATAGGTTTTGCGATTTCCAGCTTTTTTTTTTTTTTTTGAGATGGTTTCTCACATCAATTGAGCAATTTGATGCTTCCTGATCATTTAATTTTATTCAGGGTAGGCTACAGATGGATCCTGAGATTTCTTGCTCTTGGTTGTTATGCGGTGCTGCTTATGCCAGGTTTTATTCAAGGTCTGCAAATTAGTAATCTGAGAAAAGTTTTGATGCATAATTTCTAATTATCACTTGCATACTATTAATTCTCGATCAATGGGTTTTGTGTGACATTTGTACTTTGCTATAAACATTTGATTTAATGGAGTATAACTAGTTTTATAGTATATTGCAGTTGGATATAACTATTTCTTCTCTAGTCAGATTCGCAGAGGGATAGTTTATGGTGATCAACCAAGAAATAGGTAAAAATATAGAACTTGGTTTATTTTTGCACTTTGTGCAAATATTTTGTTCATATCCTCCTTTCAAGGATGATGAGCTGAAATTATGTAAATTGCAGGCTTGATCTGTATTTACCAAAAACTACTGATGGCGATGGGCCAAAGCCGGTTATAGCATTTATAACAGGAGGAGCCTGGATTATTGGGTGAGTAATTTTTTCCTTGATTATTTTTATTTTTGGGCCTTGAAAAACTTGAGCTAGTTAGAGCAAGCATGTAAAATTTAAACATCTGCGTGTTAGGCCTTAAGAAATAGATTGTGACACTGGTATCTATCTACTTATGTGGTAATTCCATAAGCTTTTGTCTAATTGTATTTTATGTTGAAATGAACTACACAAGTGGAAGAAGAAGAATTATTCTTTTTTAATAAAAGGCAGATAGAACTTGAATCATGTAACAAGATGGATTTACTTATCTAGTTTCCACGGTAACTTTCTTAGGCTGCTGGGTTAATGCTAACATAAAAGGAAAGAAGATTACTATGTCCACTTTTTATTATTCTACTATCATTATTTGATTGGATATAATTTATTTGTAGGGCTGTCTAGTCTAATTCTGTAACTTCATGATCATTACCTTCTATCCTCCTAAATAATTTATACTTACTAGCTATCCTGTACATGCTTCAATGAATTTGTTTTTTCTGTTAATGCAGTTATAAAGCATGGGGTTCTCTTTTAGGTCAACAGTTATCAGAAAGGGACATTATAGTTGCTTGCATAGATTACAGGTGATATGTTTTATTTCATCTATAAGATGTTTTACAGAGTATATGCTATATTGCCGAACAATTTCCCTGTTCTTAGTGATAAATATATTGGGTTTTTAGGTGTGCTTATTTGTGCTTTTTAAGCTAATCTATAAAAAACTCAAACCCCGCCCCTAAAGCATTTCTTGGCAGTCCTGTCTTTATTTTATCATCTTATGGATCTTTTGATCAATCATTCCTCAAGACATCAAAACAATGGCACCCTTTCCTGGAGAACACATGAATTTGTATGCAGATAGTTCACTGATTAACAGAACACTTGATATATAGAAGCTTTGCAGCTCCTGCTTTTCTGTCCTGGTTGTACCTTATAGAAATGGTATCAATACAGTGCACTTATTGTCTGCTCTTTTCTAGGAACCATCATATACAAATTTTCTTGTAATTCTCGGTAGTGGTTGCCATTTCTAGTTTCTTGAAACTGCTCACTGGATTCTCATTTCAGTTAATCTGAATTTGTGAAAAATCCTGATGTTTAGTAAGTAATGAATTTACTTTTAAATACAAACTACTTGGTTGTGTATCATTGCAATAAACGAAATTTATTAGGTCTATTTTTAAATACAGTTTTTAGAGGTGAGGACACCCACAAAATGGAAAAGAGAAATGTTTAATGACAGAGCATGTCCTCTTTGCCATAACATGTGTCCATATATACACTTCGTGTTTGCATGTTCAAATGCTGTAAAAAGCACAATTGGGACTAATTTGAATTCATGTGATATCCTAACTATTCCTTTCAGGATCCTGTATATTTCCATTTTCATGTTCTTTTTCTTTATTTTCGATTTGCAACAAGCAGTCTTTTAAATTCTTTTAGTTATTTTTACTATTTTTATTTCAAGTGATATGTTAGCACCATTCGTGTATCTTCTCGTTGATAGAGGTAAGAAGGTGGTTGCGTAAGCAAATTTTAGTGCTCGTTTGGTTGAGCTTTCTACTGCCTTAAAAGGTCTACACACTTCTATTTGAGTTTTTTATAGTTGTTTGGTTGGGCTTTTGAGATTGTCTATTTAAATTGAGTAGAGACTAGTAGAGTTTTACCCGGCAAAAGCTCATGGGGAGGTGTTTCTCCAAATAGACATTTTTTTAAGAAAAGTTTACCAACTAAACAACAATAATTTTTTTTACCAAACAAGCTCTAATGTACTACTTAAAAAACTGTCATAACAGTCTTTAAGATTTAAAATTTTACAAACTCTGGGTTCACTAATACATTATACAATCCAACTCAAAAATAAAAATAAAATACATTATACAATCATTTTATGATGTGATAATCATAGCAGTTACATCCAAATTCCACTCAAATTAAATCATTATGTTGCGTTCAGCCTTCAGGTGTATGTTATGTGTTGAATGTGCTTGGTTTATTTCGTAGTTGCCTCCCATCTGTAGTGTTGGTCTTATAAATGACATTTGTATGCAGAAATTTCCCTCAGGGAACCATTGGTGATATGGTGCAGGATGCTTCCCAAGGTATCTCATTTGTATGCAATAATATTTCCGAGTATGGAGGCGATCCAAACAGGTACAGTAATTTTTTTTTTTTTTTTTTTTTGCTTTCCCTTTTGATTTCTTTTACAAAAGGCTATTTTGCTAACATGGTCATGTCCTATTTGGATTTCCTTGTGCAGGATATATCTTATGGGACAGTCAGCTGGTGCTCATATTGCTGCGTGTGCACTCTTGGAGCAGGCAATTAAAGAGTCTGGTGAAGGAGAGAGCACAACTTGGAGCGTCTCCCAGATAACAGCTTATTTTGGTTTATCTGGAGGGTAAGTATTTGTTAAAGTTTTTCTGAAACCAGAGATTTCTAATCGAAAATTCAAATGATAAGCGATATTTTAATTCAACCTATTAGGAAGCAGATGATAGTAGTGGGTAAGTAGTCTAGAAGATTTTAATGCCTGATGTTCCTGACCGGATCTCTCAATTGTTTTTCAATGCATGTCTTCTAAAGAGCAAATGATATAACTCTGGAGTTGCAATACTTGGCTGAGATGTTGGGGTGCTAGGCTAGTTCAATTTGGCAGATACTGTCTTTGCATAAACCTAATGTTAAGCATTTATAAACTATAATTTGATGACCATTTTGCAGTTTTCTTAACCTGCTATAAAATACGTCAAATTCTAAAAGTAGATTACTTAAGCTACTATAAAAACTTCTAAATAAAAAGTAAATTTCTGAAATTGATACGATTTTTATCTATTCATTGAAAAATGAATGTAATTACATCAAATTTTAAAGTAATTACTTAACCTACTATAAGTTTCATCAAAATCTAAAGTAATATTCGAAAGTGATAGGATTGATATCTAATCAATGAAGCATGGATATAGTTTCTAGTTTTCAATTAAAGCAATAGAATGATAAAATAACGCTTTCTATATTCACAATGTGATGCATCTCTTGCACCTGCAGCCTTCTGAACATTTGTGTGGTACATTTTCTGATTTGCTTATGAATGTCTGACATTTTCTTACAGTTTTCTTTGCAACATCTGTGAACAGATACAATTTGCTTGACCTAATAGATTACTTCAATAGTAGGGGTCTGTACCGCTCCCTTTTTTTAAGGTGTGTACTTCTTCAATCTGTAATAAGTCGAGGGTATACATGCCTTATCTTTTGTTAATACTTTATTCTTTGGCCATTGATGCATTGGCTACAGTATTATGGAAGGTGAACAATCTTTACGAAAATATTCTCCGGAGGTGATGGTTCAGGACCCAGACATTAAAATTGCGGTTTCTCTTCTACCACCTATTATTCTTTTCCATGGCACTGCAGATTATTCCATCCCAGCAGATGCAAGGTTTGAACCTCCTTTGATATAAACTGTGTGATCACATTCACTTTTCTTGATCCCAAATTGTTGTCATTATTTCTTTTAATTTTTATGAGTTATAAAAGCAATCAAAATTTTTATAATCGATAAGATGTTACTACAATTTTGCCATGCTTGTTTCAGATATAGTGTTAGCTATTCTTCTGTTTTCTTATATGCTTTTGGTATACAGAATATGCTATTTTGAGATTTAAATGTAGTATTGATATTAACCATACACCATTATGTTATAACTCTTGGGATTTATCTTCTTTCTTTTTTTTTTTTCTTTTTTTTTTTTTGAAGTAGGGATTCATCTTGTTATTATAATTTAAGTAAGCGCTTCAGCCATTTCTCATATTCGGCTATATGGAATTTTTATCTATTTCTTATGCTTCACAAAAGTCGTTTCACTTGGCTAATTCTATTCATTGTTGGAAGAAGGTTACTGTCATTGTAGTACTTAGTGTTGTCCACGGTTCCGGTTTGGGCCTGTTGCGGTTCCGGTTCTGTGGACAGCTCGAACTGAAACCGAACCGGAAAATTTCGGTTTTGGTTCGGTTTTTAACCGCCAGTTTGGCGGTTTTGGGCGTTTTTTTTTTTTTATTTTTTTTTTATATATGTAAACCGCCGGTTTTTGGACGGTTTTTAGGGCGGTTTTGGACGGTTTTTCCAAAGGCTAAACCGAAATCGAACCGGTTTTGTAACCGCCGGTTTCGGTTTCGGTTTCGGTTTCGGTTTTCCAATTTCGGTTTCGGTTTTTAACCGCCGGTTTAACCAAACCGTGGACACCTCTAGTAGTACTTATGAAATAAGAAAACTATTGTTACTAATGAAGAAATTATATTTGACAGGATGATAACGATGTTGATTTGGAGTAAGAGTTGTATATATTAAAGATTGCCGGTACTCTTGAAATGTGGATAGTTCATTTATATTTGGGGATTGCTTATAGCTTTTCCTTTCAGAAATCAAAAGATATAATAAAAATCAAAACTTTAACTGAGAGTACCAGAACACGACTAAAATCTAATGAAGTGATTTAGAGAAGGGTCAAAATAATGACCACAGGTGATATAAAACTTATCTGTGCGGAACATGTGTTGTAGAAAGTATAATTAAGAGAATGCCGGTACCCTTAAAAAAGGGAGACTGAGGAAATTTTATCTGGCTTTGCTTTTCAGGAGATGTTGAAGCTTTATATACGGGGAGTGAACAGAAAAGATTAAAACTAACAAAGCGATTCAGAGAGAAGTGAAAATAATGGTTCCACTCTAGTGATATAAAGAAAATTATCATTGCAGGACTGTGCTGTAAAGTAAAACCATAGTCTATGAGTACATGGCTTAACAATTAGAACCTTAATCTTGGCTTGGGTACATGGCAAAATGGACTATTTGATGGTGGGTGCAGTAATTTGTATTCTCATTGCCCAAGTTGTTGCCAGTTTGAATAGAACCTTCAATCTTGCCTCGTACTCAAAATTTAATTCTACCACCCAGCCTGCACAGAACTTTGAAGTTTTATGTTTGTTTTACTCTTGGACCTGCCCCCTCAAAGATTTGTCAAAATAAAGTTGTATGACATAATGAGGTTATGAAGTTATTTATATCGTACTACTGGCATGTGGTCTGTTTTGTTCCGGTCCTCTGGAGTCTATATTCCCAAATAAAGAAACATATAATTTATGTTTAATCATTGCTTTTTTGATAATCTCATAATCATATGTTCTTACTTGTGCAATTTGTATTCATAGAAGTTACATATTTGTTCGAGTACTTCCACAGGCATTGCATATATAAGTTACATTTTCTTCTGTGCAGTAAGGATTTTGCAGAAACTTTGCAAAGAGTTGGAGTAAGAGGAGAATCAATTTTGTATGAAGGAAAAACTCACACAGATTTGTTTCTTCAGGTAAGAGTGCAGTCTGACACCTTCTTTAAGATTTCCTTGACCAATAATTGTTTTGGATGAAGTTGTTAATCTTGACCAGCCTCCTTGCTACCTAGACTGTGAAATGTCTTCATGTGATGTGTGGATTTGTTTTTGTTTATTGTTTAAATATATACATTTGGGGAAATATGATAAACAGGATCCAATGAGAGGTGGAAGCGATGAGATGTTTGAAGATTTAGTTAGCATCATTCATGCTGATGATTCAGAATCCCGTGCCAAAGATGCAGTGGCTCCTCGGAGAAGACGTCTTGTACCTGAATTCATGATTAAATTGGCTCGCAGTGTCAGCCCCTTCTAAGGTTCTTTAACTTCTCAACCCTCGTCAACAACCCATAAGTTCAAAAAAAATCCCCCACTCTTCCTCCTCTTTTGTGTTAGCTTTAGGGATTTACTATTATTCTTTTTTCGTTCTTCTCTTTACAATGTACAAAAAATAATATTATTATTATTTTTTCATTTTGTGCATGTCATTCTTGATGTTGTTTACCTGCTTAATACAGTTAAATATTATAGCCGATTAATCGCCGCCTAATACAGGTTTTTGCCACGGTTGGATGCCGCCGAGTGCCTAGGCGGTCGAATCGCTGCCTAGGCCGATTTTATCCGAACACTGCTTATAACTGCCCAAACACCGATTAAATCAGGCCATTCTTTGACAGCTGCATCAATGGTTAATGCATGCCTTTAAGGACCCGACCCATAACCGTAATTATAGTTGAGCACTTGAGCTTCATAAATTAATTTTATTGATATGGATGTGAGAAACTTCCAAGTAGCATCATTCATACAAAATCCCCTCAAAATTATAAAGTTGTGCCTTTAATATAAGATGTTCATAACAGTTAAATATTAAATATTTTAAATATTTTAAATGGACATGATGCTTGTCAAAAAGAAGAGACATCTTGAAGTGGGTTCGAAAATTATATAGTATATTTTTGAGGGTGTATTTTAAGACTATAATTATTGTAATAATTAAGTTTAATTGGTACATATTATGGTGAAAAGATAAAAATACTACTATAGTTTTGATTTTTTCTTTTTTTCTCTCGTCATTTTTACTTTTCAGTTTTCCTTTTTTTAGCTTTGGGGACTTATTCTTTCTTATAAAACACCAAAAATATACTCTATCGTCGGAATCAAGTTAATAGTGGAGCGGTCAAGTTAGCCAGTTTCTTTCGAGTCAACTTAAACAATTTTCGCTGCACTGCTTCACAATATTACAAACAAGTTTCCACGAGATTTGGAAGCTGTCTAGCTAATCACTGTATGCCTATTTTATTGGGCAAGAAAAAAAAAACTTAAACAAACGCGTTATTCGCAGAGCCAAGTAGTCAACAGTCAACTTTAAGGAATAATAAGATACAACTTTTTTTATTTTTTTTTATATATATTTTTTAAAGAACAATTTCTATACACTCTATATAAAAAATATAAAAAAAAGGAGAGTTCTGACAACATTTTTAACCTCTCTATTTTGTTGTGATTCATTTTAGTTGAGAAAAGACTTATATACTCCCATTCTTTTAAGTATTTCCTAAATTAATTGTGAATACTTTATTTAGTAGAATGGTGGAAAAGTAATTTACAAATTTAAAACTATTTTACTAATTTTTTGACAGTAAAAAGACAGAAAAACCCTTAGAGGGTTCAAAAAATACATTAAATTTATACTACAGGAATAATTATGAAGAATAAACATGTCATTTCACGTTAACAATCAGGGTTGTTTTAGAAATTGAGAATATATATTTTTGTAATTGTTTAGAGGACCTATAACTAATTCTACATGGGGTCCATAGAACACGTTATTTAACAAATTTTAAAAAAACACAGAGAGATCTGGTGCTTCTTATCTGGGTTTTAGGAGAGAGAAAGAGGATTGAGATGAGAAGAGCAGATACGTTCTTTTCAAAGCGCTTTATTTTTTGTTGTCCTTTTATCTATGCACTATATATAAAAAAGGAGAGTTCTGACAACATTTTTAACCTCTCTATTTTGTTGTAATTCATTTTAGTTGAGAAAAGACTTATATACCCCCATTCTTTTAAGTATTTCCTAAATTAATTGTGAATACTTTATTTAGTAGAATGGTGGAAAAGTAATTTACAAATTTAAAACTATTTTACTAATTTTTTGACAGTAAGAAGACAGAAAAACCCTTAGAGGGTTCAAAAAATACATTAAATTTATACTACAGGAATAATTATGAAGGATAAACATGTCATTTCATGTTAACAATCAGGGTTGTTTTAGAAATTGAGAATATATATTTTTGTAATTGTTTAGAGGATCTATAACAAATTCTACATGGGGTCCACAAACCACGTTATTTAACAAAATTTAAAAAAACACAGAGAGATCAGGTGTTTCTCATCTGGGTTTTAAGAGAGAGAAAGATGATTGAGATGAGAAGAGAATAGGTGTTCTTTTCAAAGCGCCTTATTTTTTGTTGCCCTTTTATCTATGCACTCTATATAAAAAAACGAGAGTTCTGACAATATTTTTAACCTCTCTATTTTGTTGTGATTCATTTTAGTTGAGAAAAGACTTATATACCCCATTCTTTTAAGTATTTCCTAATTAATTTGAATATTTTATTTAGTAGAAGGGTGGAAAAGTAATTGGCAAATTTAAAACTATTTTACTAATTTTTTGACAGTAAAAAGATAAAAAAACCCTTAGAGGGTTCAAAAAATACATTAAATTTATACTACAGGAATAATTATGAAGGATAAACATGTCATTTCATGTTAACAATCAGGGATATTTTAGAAATTGAGAATATATAGTTTTGTAATTGTTTAGAGGACCTATAACAAATTCTACATGGGGTCCACAAACCACGTTATTTAACAAAATTTAAAAAAACACAGAGAGATCTGGTGTTTCTCATCTGGGTTTTAAGAGAGAGAAATATGATTGAGATGAGAAGAGAAGAGGTGTTCTTTTCAAAGCGCCTTATTTTTTGTTGTCCTTTTATCTATGCACTCTATATAAAAAAATGAGAGTTCTGACAATATTTTTAACCTCTCTATTTTGTTGTGATTCATTTTAGTTGAGAAAAGACTTATATACCCCATTCTTTTAAGTATTTCCTAATTAATTGAGAATATTTTATTTAGTAGAAGGGTGGAAAAGTAATTGGCAAATTTAAAACTATTTTACTAATTTTTTGACAGTAAAAGACAGAAAAACCCTTAGAGGGTTCAAAAAATACATTAAATTTATACTACAGGAATAATTATGAAGGATAAACATGTCATTTCATGTTAACAATCGGGGATATTTTAGAAATTGAGAATATATATTTTTGTAATTGTTAAGAGGACCTATAACTAATTCTACATGGGGTCCATAGACCACGTTTTTTTTAACAAATTTTAAAAAAACACAGAGAGATCTGGTGCTTCTTATCTGGGTTTTAGGAGAGAGAAAGAGGATTGAGATGAGAAGAGCATATGCGTTCTTTTCAAAGCGCCTTATTTTTTGTTGCCCTTTTATCTATGCACTCTATATAAAAAAAGGAGAGTTCTGACAACATTTTTAACCTCTCTATTTTGTTGTGATTCATTTTAGTTGAGAAAAGACTTATATACCCCCATTCTTTTAAGTATTTCCTAAATTAATTGTGAATACTTTATTTAGTAGAATGGTGGAAAAGTAATTTACAAATTTAAAACTATTTTACTAATTTTTTGACAGTAAAAAGACAGAAAAAACCTTAGAGGGTTCAAAAAATACATTAAATTTATACTACAGGAATAATTATGAAGGATAAACATGTCATTTCATGTTAACAATCATGGTTGTTTTAGAAATTGAGAATATATATTTTTGTAATTGTTTAGAGGACCTATAACAAATTCTACATGGGATCCACAAACCACGTTATTTAACAAATTTTAAAAAAACACAGAGAGATCTGCTGCTTCTCATCTGGGTTTTACGAGAGAGAAAGAGGATTGAGATGAGAAGAGAAGATGTGTTTTTTTCAAAGCGCCTTATTTTTTGTTGCCCTTTTAACATGTCTCTCCTGGGATTGAAGGTGGCAAACCTAGGCTAGGCTAGGTTGTGGATGGGAAGAGGTGGAAAATTAGGATAAAAGAAAAAGGGGATTGAGATAAGAGAAGAGTGGGCCGGTAAACAAAACAAAAAAACAAAAAAAGGAGAAACAAAAACATCTGGTCGCTTGATCTAACAAGTACTGCAGGCATCACGTCTAGGTTTGTTGAATTTGAATCACGTCTAGGTTTTTTGAATTTGATTTTGATTTTATTGCTTTAAAGATCATTGATATTGCTGTATAAAGATTGTAGTTGTGATGGTTGAATATGATTGATTTTTTTTAATGGGTTTGTTGAATTTAAAATCACAATAAGATGATGAACATGGAGAAATCCTTTGTAACAAAAATAAACCATAACAGATCTAAAATCTTATCTGATGTTGAAATCTAAAAACTCCAAATTCAACATCTGCGACCCAAATTAAGTTGTAATGAAAATCTTCTACTGAGATAGAAGATACAGAACACATCAATATGAAATCTAAAAATAATCATATAAAAAAGTAGTTCCAAAATAATCAATTTGTGACCAAACATTTCAAGTTATATTAAAATATAAGTCAATTCGGTTGATAAGAGATAATTAAAAGGACAAAAAATATCTTGAAAACAAAATTCTAAACTTGAAAAGAAAAATAAAATAGAAATCTGAACAATAGATTATTATCAGATTGGAGACCAAACAAAACGAAATCTTCAAATCTAACTAATAAATTGATGCTACTACATGGATCAAAATTGTCAAGAACTAACGAAAAAAAAACTTGAAATACATACATAATTAAAAAAAATTTCAAATCAAAATTCTAATTCTGAAACAGGGAAGAAAACTACAATAGAAAGAAATCTAAAAACGAGATCTGAGGAAGGGAAGAGGGAGTTTGTTTTACTCAAAAACCCATATGCAACAACCACAAAATAACCTCAAAACAAGAAAAAAAGCATACTTGATTTAGGAAATCAAAACCTCAAATCGGAAAAAAGAAGAAGTTTATAATCAAAAACTGAACAAGAGAAAATCGAAATAGAAATCTATAAAAGATAAATTTAAAAATCCAAACCAGAGATGAAATTTGAAGAAGAGAAATGGAATTCGTTTAGGAGTGAGCGTTTGGAGATTTGTTTGGTTAAGACTTTGTTAGGTTACGAATTGAGAGGGATTTCGCCATGGATTTGGGTATGAAGATGAAGATCCGGTGAGTTTCAGAGAAAATATAAATAAATGTAAAGTATCAAATGGACGAGAGAGAGATAAAGAAGAGAGAGAGAGAGAGAGAGAGAGAGAGAGAGAGAGAGAGAGAGAGAGAGAGAGAGTTGAAATTTGAAGTAATCAAGAAGAAGAGGATATGATATTAGGATTTGAGGTGATAAGAGTTTTTATGATAAAAGAAAAAGAAAAAAAAATAATGATGGAGTCCACACAAATTAATTGTCGGTGGGATATTTGATGTGCACCAAAACTCGAAATATTTTCTATTTAAAAAAAAGAAAAGAAAAAACAAAGAAAGCATTGAAATTATCTGAATAAAACCTTAAGAGAGTTTGGCCCGAATTAGGTTTAAATAAAATATTGATCCAAATAAAGTCTTGGGTTCAAACAGAAATGGGTCCAGATATTTTTCAGTCTACATAAGTTTGGATTACAATTATACCTGCTCCAAATAAATTTTGGAGCCCAAAGAGATATGATGATGATAATAAATTTTTTTAAAAAATAATAATTATATTAATTGTAATAGTGATAACAATAATAATAATAGTAATAATAAATAATTATAATAATAAACTTTAAATATATATATATATAAGAATAATAATAATATTTTTAAAATTTAAAAATAATAATATAATGATAATAATGATGATAACAACAATAGTAATAATATAAAAATAATATTTTAATTATAAAATTTTTGAAATAATAATATGATGATAATAATGATGATAATAATAATAGTAATAATATAATAATATTATTATTAATAATAGATTTTTATAATTTATTTCATTTTCATTAGATGTAAAATATTATCTTTAAGTGTTTTATATCAAAAAAAAGTTTAGCAAAATAGAGAGTCAGCTTTATGTTCTTATATGGTGTTTTTTCTTGGCTCCTTCAATAAAATAGCTGTTTAAAAACAAATATATTATAAATTTGGCACGTGCATTGCATGTGCCTCTGCCACTAGTATTAATAAAAAAGAGAAATATAACAACTCTACATTTAAAAAGAATGACAAAAATACAGAAAAATAATATTAATTTATATTCTCTCATTATCGTAATTTTATAGAGTTTATAACTAAAAGATTAAAAGAAGAGATCGAATAATATTAGAACGTTCTAATTTTTTTCATAATTTGTATGGTGACCCCGGGTTAAGGTCTTTTGTTTTTGTTTGTTTTTATTACTTTGATTGGTGCATTAATTAGAATAAATTAATCAACTTGCATGCAAGTTTAGTTAACATAAGAAATCTAAAATATATTTTTGTACGGACAATATGAGGTTGAACCAATATATGTGTGTTGGGGTTTGGAGTTTGGAGGGGGAAGAGAACTTTTTTTTTGAACAACACAGGTTTATTCATCAGCCAAAAGCCTGGGAAGAGGAAAACATTAAAAAACAGCAACAACAAGAGGAGAGAAAAGGAAGAAAAACACCAGACAAAACGATCATGAGAAAAGGATGGAGCCTAAAACAGAGAAGAAAACAAAGCCCCCACTACAGGTCGCCCCAAACAAGCCTATCACCTAAATTTTATGAACCCTTTTTGGCTAGATCATCGGCAAAGGAGTTTGTGTGCCTGGGTTTGAAGACCACCGAGGTCCTTCTCAGCACTTTCAGGAGACCTCTAATGTCGTAAATGAGCTTAACATGCTTGAGACTTCCGAAATCATCCGACTTGTTCACCCAGGAGACCGCTACCATGGAGTCGCTGGCAATAATAATGTCTTTGTCTACCAAGATTGATCTTGAGGCACATAGTTCAAGCGCTTTGTGTATAGCCATTATTTCAGTCGTATTTGATTCTTCAATCCCCACATGATAAGAAAAGAGACAACAGATTTTACCATCAGAATTTCGCAACACACCACCAATGCCTGCTGGCCCCGACTTACCTCTAGAGGAACCGTCCACATTGAAATTGAGCCCATGAACACTTGGAGGGCACCACAACTCTTTATGGTACTGTTTAACCTTCCCTTTGTCCACACATATTTCGCTTAAATTGAGCAGAATAGCAATGATAGGTTCCCTGGTCCCCTTGCAATGATGCTTGAACCACCAACCAACTCTAAACTTCACCAAATTTTTTGCATAGTCCACAGACACCACCTTGTCTTCGAAGATATGAGAATTTCGCGACTCCTACACTGTCCATATGATGGCATAAAACATCGTGCACCAGGCTCTCATAGAATTGGATTTCGGACATAAACCTCTCCAGCACTCCCACCAAAAAATCAACTTATCATTTGAGCAAGCAGACACATTCCACCAGCTCAAACCTTCCATCCAAAGTTTCCTCGTCCAGTCACAATGTAAGAACAGGTGGTCGATCGACTCGAATCCATTATCACACAGAGGACAGCTCATGCTGGCATTCATATTGATCCCAAACTGCATCAACACCTGCTTCACGAAGACTCTCTCTTTGAGAAGATTCCACACAAATATCTCCACTTTTGAGGGACAATAATTGTTCCAAATCCATCCAGAACAGCCTTGGTTGGCCTGATTTTTGTCTTCCAGACACTTACGAAAGGATTGGACTGAGAACTTACCATTTGGGCAGAATAGCCAAGCAAATCTATCCGGTATGTCCTTCCTGACCTTGACACTGCTCAGAGCAGCCAAGAAGCAACTCCATTGCTCTTGTTCCCACCCCAACACCTCTCTTCTCAGCTGAACCTTCCATCGTCATCTCGACCCATACCAGCTCCCAAACTCTTGAAGACTCCCTCCTTTGTTTTGAGACAGAGTAAAGATCCTTGGAAAAGCTGTTTTGAGTGGAATTGAGTCCCAACAAATGTCATCCCAAAAGCTAGCTCTATCTCCACAACCAAAAACCACTTGAAGGCCTTCAACGAACACCTGTGCCTCCTGAGAGCCTTCATCGAGCAATTTACTGATCGTGTTGAGGAATGGAGATGCATTAGCCGAGTAACTCCAGCTCCATTTGAGCTCCTTGCAGCTCTTACCATATTTGGCACATAGCACCCTTTTCCATAAGGCGTTAACCTCGCTACCAAACCTCCATACCCACTTGGCGAGAAGACTCGTATTCTTAAGCTTCATTTGACCACTCCCCAGAACCCTATTATCTTTTCTTTTGCATATAGTTTTCCAACCCACCGTATCAATTTTTTTCTTTAGGACCCCGTCACCCCAGAAAAAATCCCGTTAGAGCTTCTCAATTTTATTAGCGACCCCCGCCGGCATTTTGAAGGATTGACATGAAGTAAATGGGAATGCTCGATAAAACCAATTTATGAGCACCAATCTCCCACCTTTCGATTAAAACCTCATCTTCCAATGGGCCAAACGATTCTCTACCTTCTGGACCACCGGGTCCCAAAATTTCTTATTTCTTGGATTGGCCCCTAAAGGTAGACCCAAGTACGTAATCGGAAGCTTTGCCTCCTTACAACGCAAAAGATCAGCCCACGTCTCCTCACTATGTCTAGCATTCCCAACTTTAACAACACAAGATTTCTGAAAATTAATCCGAAGACCGGAAATCACCTCAAAGCAACGTAAAGTTCGTTTCAAGTTTAGAAGATAGTCAATCTTGGGTCTTAGAAAAACTATAGCGTCATCGGCAAGTTAGAGGTGGGTAATGTGCTCAACATTCAGACCAGAACGAGCACCCTCCAAAAAATTCAGAGAAACCGCCTTGATGAACAGCAAATTTAGCACTTCAATGACGATGTTAAAGAGAAGCAGCGACAGAGGGTTACCTTGACAGAGACCCTTTCGAAGGCCAAATTGATCTGTTGGGCTGCCATTAACTAGCACTGATAAAATCGGTGTTGAAATGTAATTACTGATCTATCCCCTCCAATGGTTCCCAAAACCCATTTTATGCAATACCAAATCTAAGAATTCATGGTCAATACAGTCATATGCCTTCTCAAAATCCAATTTCACAACCAACCCCCCATTCTTCGTCTTTCTTCCACTAGTGGATGACTTCATTAGCTATAACAAAGCTGTCCACTATTTGACGACCTCTCACAAACGCCATTTGGGTGTCCCCTATGATCACATTTACCACTTTTTTTTAACCAGTTAGCTAAAATCTTTGCCAGCAGTTTGTAGAGCGAACCAACTAAGCTAATCCATCTAAAGTCGGATAAAGAGATCGGGTTCCTAATCTTTGGAATGAGAGCCAAAAACGTTCTATTCAAGTGGGATACAATAGATCCATCTGCATGAAACTCTTTCAAGAAACTCATAAAATCTTCTTTAATCATGTCCTAATTTTCTCTAATAAAGTTCAAGTTTAAACCGTCTGGGCCGGGAGCTTTGTTCCCATCACAATCTTTTAGCGCCAACCAAACCTCTTCATGACAAAAGGCTTCTTCCAACCCCTCCATATCTGCCAGCTTCAGCTTCTTGAATTCAATGTCACCTAATTTCGGTTTGCTTCTACAATCTTGGCTAAAGTGCTTCTTGAAATGCTTAAAAATCCCTTCCCTAATAGCAAGAGGTTCGATGCACACCACACCATCAATCATCAATTCACCAATTTGATTATTCCTTCTTTTGGCTTGACACATTGTGTGAAAGAATTTAGAGTTGTTATCCCCATCTTTGAGCCAACAGACTCTCGATTTTTGCCTCCATTGTTGTTCTTCTAATCGAAGTTGCTTCCACAACGCAGAAATAAGCTTCAATCTCATGCTTCTCAGATCTGCATTCCACCCTTCGCTAACTGCCTTACTGTCCACTTCTGCCAACTGCTTCTCTATGACTGGGACATAAGATTGTTGATGCTTTCTTACCTTTAACCAAGTCTTCAATAGGAATTTAGCTGCCTTAGTTTTAGCAAATAATACAAAACCCTTAGTACCCTTTACCGCACACTCCTTCCACCCCTTGCGGGCATCAGCAATCATCTCCTTGTCCTCCATCCAATGATTGAAAAAACTAAACGGAATTGGGCCCCAATCAACGTTTGGTTCACCGATTGTTACCATGCAATGATCCGATACCGTCCGGGGTAAGCAATGTTGTGATAGCTTTTGGTACCATGTGAGAAAATGGGGAGATATCAAAAAACGGTCTAATTTCGCCCAAGAAATCTTTTCCCTACTATTAGTCCAAGTAAAATTCGAACCTTGCATTGGAATGTCTAACACTTTAGCCTTAAGGATAAAATCATTGAAATTTCTAAGTGAATTCATCAAGCAAGGACCACCTATCCGTTCAAGTGGTTCCCGAACCGTATTGAAGTCACCACCAAAACACCAAGGGACTAGAAGGGAAGCTTGAGCATGAACCAAAAATTCCCAAAGCGATTTCTGGTCTCTTTCTAAATTAGGAGCATATATGTTACAAAATACAGCACATTCCTTAGCTGCTACCAAATCACCTATGAGGATGATACATCGGTCACTGGTAATGCACGAAATGCATTTAAACAGCTCATCGTTCCAAAGGGAAATCAAACCCCCGGCTGAACCCACCGCTTCCACCCCCACACCTCTGTTGAGGACCGAACCGCCTAAAGATCTCACCACTCTATTGTTGAAAGTGGACAATTTCGACTCTTGAATGAACAAGAAAATAGGCTTATGCTTAGACACCAAAGCTCGCACCACCTTCCTCTTTTCTCCAGTACCAAGACCTCTACTGTTCCAGGAGAGAGCTAACATGATTACTATTAGCAGTCCGAAACACCAAGCATCAGCTTACAAACTTTACCCTTTCTTCATCTCGTTGAATCTATCCACATCCGCCTGCTCCTTACTTGCAATATTAGCTACCAATTCACTGTCATTTTTGTTAAAATCGAAACCAAGCGCTATTCCCGTTTCAATCACTTTGGAAACTTTCGCCTCTAAATTCCACATCTCCCTATTCTCGCCTGCTGGTGCTCCACAAAAGTTCATACCTCGTCTTCCTTGCGTCTTCTACAATCTTGACCATCTCCACCTCTAAGTTCCAGTTCTCAAAGCTAGGGTTGATATCAGATTTTACATTTCTTTCCTTGGAACTATATGTGTTGGGATCAGTATCCACTTTCACCCTACCTTTCTTGGAGTTTTCCTTCAGGCTTTTGCCTTCCTTAAACCGCGTTTTCATCCCATGCATATTGGAAGAATAACATTTTTTCTTACCCCTGGTCCTGCATGTCTTGCGAGGCGTCTCTGTACCAATAAAGTGTTGGAACCCCGTTCACTGGTAACACAGCGGAAATATGTTTTAAAATTTTTAATACAGATCATAAATGATCTGGAACCAGTGAACTTGAGACCGTAATTATTTTTCCGGAACTAATAATACATACAATATGTAAACTCAGGAAATTGTAATCAATATAAAAAATATATAGAACCTTACCAACGTTTGGAGGCTCCTTCACTTTACGATATGCTCCTGGTCTGTACCACTGATCTTCCTAGCTATATCCCGGAACTGGTAACTAGGTGTGGGCGCGTCACGTACTCAGGAACTTAGGAGGATGTAGAGAGAATATGAAGAAACTATTTCTTCCAAAAAAAAAAAAACTAAGAACAACTCTTGTTCTTTAATATATATATATATATAATTTTATTTTATTTTTCAAAATAGTGCCTTTTTCTCTCTTTGTTTCTCATGCACAACACTTGTGCTTTTCACTTTTCTTTCTTGTTTCACACACACCAATTTTGTGCTGTGTGTTTCTCTTGTTTTTTTTTAAAAAAAAAATTCAAAATTAAATTTTAATCAGAAAACAAATCAATCTAATCTTTTAAGATATCAAATATATTTAAAGATATTGATTAATATTTATTTTATTTAATATGATTTGAATTCAAACTACTTAAATTCAAAATTCAAAATTAAATTTAATAAAATAAAATAATCATATTATCTTATTTATTCAAAAAACAAATATCAACAAACATCCTCCATTTAGTGATTAATAGCATGATTAAATAATCTTATTATTTAATTTATTTAATCACCATTATTCATTAATTAAATAATCTCATTATTCAATTAATTCCCGAATAAATACGTGTTACTTTTGTAACACAATTAATTGGACTTTCCAATTAATTATCCGTGACCCTTGTTACCTAAATCAATCGGGCTAGCTAGGGGACCTAATGGACCCACAGTATTTTGAGCTCCAATAATTTTTGGAATCATTAATTAAACTTTTTAATTAATATTCCTTGATTATTAACTCCGGTGTTATTCCACTAGAAACCAGAAGTTGAACTCTCTCAACTGCAGACGTTTTTACACAGACCGTTACAACTCGGTGTCCATCGATATAGCTATTACACATGGTGTGATCCTCCACAGTAGTTCATAATTAAAGCTGGGTCATAATGTCTATTATACCTTTCTAATTACATATATCCTTTAAGTACCGTTGCTTCTCTAATGGACAATAAATCCTATTTCCTCACGGAATTATGAGAGCGCTCATATTGTCCAAGCCTCGAATCAACCCTTAAGGGAACTACCATATACTTCTCATAAGAAGGAGTGGATTCCACTATTGTGCACATACCTTCCCAGCCACAAGCCAAACCGTAATCCCAACATACGGAGTATATTGATCAGGAACTGCATCTGACCTCACACATGGTATATCAAAGACTACGATCTAATCTGAAGGAGTCGATAAGACACTCAAGATTAAGATCACCCACATATAGCCATCATTAGTTGATATATATGAATATCATCAGTAAACGGATCTTGCTGAGAGATTCATATAGATCATGGACACTGTCTTATAGGATCACATCATACAAGGTGCCTCCATTCCCATATCTCATATGAATGATTCAGGATAGAATCACCGTACATTACGGAATGGACCGCAGCTATAGATTAACCACAAATAAAGTACCCAGCTTTATTTGTTATCTATGGACTCTTTAGATTGCACGTCTCTTACTGTATCCATCCGTATATGACACTCATATACACAGTTCGAGATTACATCCGGCAATCTAGGATGTTAATATATGCACAAGTTATAAAATAAACAACATAACAAGAATGAATTGAACTTTTCTTTTTATTTATTTCATAAATCCATTTAAAAATTACATCTTTAGGGCATAAACCCCAATAATCTCCCACTTGCACTAAAGCATGTGAGGCATGTCTCATAACCCTAGACCATCTAGGTGACCCGAAAACACTTTAGCCGGTAAGGTCTTCGTAAATGGATCAGCATGATTGTCTTGTGAGGCTATCTTGGTGACGATCACATCTCCTCTCTGCACTATCTCTCTAATGAGATGATACTTTCTCTCTATATGCTTCCCTCTCTTGTGGCTTCTTAGTTCTTTGGAATTAGCCACAACACCACTATTATCACAATAAAGTGTGATGGGCTTATCCAGATCTGGAACAACTTCCAGATCACTCAAGAATTTACGGAGCCAAACAGCATCTTTAGCAGCTTCACAAGTGGCTACATATTCGGCTTCCATGGTGGAGTCAGCAATGCAAGATTGCTTTATACTTCTCCATACAATGGCACCACCACCTAGGGTGAAAACTGATCCAGACGTGGATTTTCTAGAATCCCTGTCTGACTTAAAATTAGAATTTGTGTATCCTAACGGGATCAAATCCTGTCCAGAATACACTAGCATATAGTTTCTCATTCTCCGAAGATACTTAAGAATAGTCTTAACAGCAACCCAATGATCCAATCCTGGGTTGGACTGGTACCTGCTGACTACTCCCACTACATAGCAGATGTCTGGTCTCGTGCATAACATAACATACAAGAGACTACCTACTGCTGATGCATAGGGTACACGTCTCATATCCTCAACTTCTTGAGGTGTCTTAGGACACTGGTCCTTAGACAAGTGAAATCCATGCATAGAAGGTAAATTACCTTTCTTGGAGTTCTGCATCGAAAAACGCACAAGAATCTTATCGATATACGATGCTTGAGACAGTGCTATAAGTTTGTTCTTACGATCCCTTATAAGTTGGATTCCTAAAACATAACTCGCCTCTCCCAAATCTTTCATTTGGAATTGGCTAGCCAACCATCCCTTTACATCAGATAACACTCCCACATCATTCCCAATGAGTAGGATGTCGTCCACGTATAGGACTAAGAAAACTACCTTTTTGTCAATGACGCGCTTGTAAACACAAGGCTCATCGACGCTCTGCTCAAAGCCATAGGTTTTGATCACATCATCAAACCTGATGTTCCAAGATCTAGATGCTTGCTTAAGTCCATATATGGACCTTTACAACTTGCAAACCTTTTGCTCTTGATCTGGAGACACGAATCCATCTGGTTGCATCATATAGATGCTCTCGTCAAGATTGCCATTCAAGAATGCAGTCTTGATGTCCATTTGCCAAATTTCATAATCAAAATAGGCAGCAATGGATAAGAGAATCCTAATAGACTTAAACATGGCTACTGGCGAGAAGGTCTCTTCATAATCAACTCCCTCTTTCTGGATATAACCCTTAGCCACTAACCTTGCTTTGAAGGTCTCTATCTTCCCGTCTACTCCTCTCTTTCTCTTGTAGATCCACTTACATCCTATGGATTTTACCCCATCCGGTAAGTCTACAAGATCCCAGACTGAGTTAGAGTACATGGACTCCATCTCGAGATTCATGGCTTTAAGCCATTCCTCTTTATCAGGATCTTCCATTGCATTCTTAAATGTCAATGGATCATCCACACTATCAGCAGAGACAACACTTTGTCCCTCACCTATACCTAAATAACGTTCAGGTTGTCTTACAACCCTCCCACTACGTCTAGGTGATAGTGTATCCTGATCAGGAACCATCTGACTCTCAGATGTTTGTGGATCAACAACTCTTGTTGATGAAGCACTAGTCTCACCAGGCTCCAACTCATTCAATACAATCTTAGAACAAGGTTTATGGTCACTAATATAATTGTCCTCAAGAAACGTTGCATTTGTCGATACAAATACTTTGTTATCTTCGGGACTATAGAAGTGTCCACCTCTGGTCTCCTTGGAGTATCCTACAAACAGGCAGACCACAGACTTGAAGTCTAGCTTTCCACTTCTGTTTTTCAGCACGTGTGTTGGACACCCCCATACGCAGAAATGTCACAAACTAGCTTTACGACCATTCCACAACTCTAGGGGAGTCTTAGGAACAGATTTGGATGGCACTACATTTAAAATGTATGCCGCTGTTTGTAACGCATATCCTCAGAAGGAATTTGGTAATTATGAGAAACTAATCATAGATCTCACCATTTCCATCAGGGTTCTATTTCTCCTCTCTGCTACACCATTTTGCTGAGGTGTACCAAGAGCTGTGAGTTGGGAAACTATCCTATGCTCGACCATGAAGTCTTCAAACTCTTGGTCAAGGTACTCACCTCCACGATCTGATCGTAGTGACTTGATAGTCCTACCTAATTGATTCTCAACTTCAGCTCGAAATTCCTTGAACTTTTCAAATGTTTCCGACTTTCGTTGCATCAGGTAGACATTTTCGTATCTTGAGTAGTCATCTATAAAGGTGACATAATACTCATATGCCGCCCCTAGCTCTAACATTCATCGGTCCGCAGACATCTGTATGTATGAGTTCTAGTGGCTCTATAGCTCTAAGCCCTTTTCCAGTAAAAGGTCTCTTAGTCATCTTACCTTCTAAACAGGATTCGCAGACAGGTAAGGTGCTAACCTTTAACTCACTTAAAGGTCCACTTTTTACTAGTTTATCTATCCGGTCAAGGTTGATATGACCAAGCCTTAGATGCCAGAGATACGTGTCATTATCTGGAGAAATCTTATGTCGTTTAGTTTTAAGTTTTTCAACCTTAAACATTTTGGTGTTAAGCAGTGTAGTATATGTATTAACGGTCTTAACACATACAAATTGTTTTCATTAATTCCTGAACAAATATTCAGACCATTTTTTCCAATAATAATAACTTATTATTAAAAGAAACAGAATATAATTGTTCTAACAACTTAGAAACGAAAATCAAATTCCGTGTAAATCCAGGAATATAAAAAACATTGTTCAATAATAAAAAACTATTATTATTACAAAATTGCAATCTTATTGCTCCCACTGCTTTGGCCGACACGACATCCCCCGACCCCACACGCATAGAGAAGGCTCCCTCATCTAGCTATGTCCAAGAATCAGTCCACTGCAAAGAAGAACAAAAATGGTTAGTGGCCCCCGAATCAACAGTCCAAGGTGAAGAATCATCTTCCACTAAACAAGATTCAAGAACAAGTAAATCATATTTACCTTTCTTCTTCTTCATGGCTACCTCCTCCAGGTACTGAGGACAGTTCCTCTTCCAGTGCCCGACCTTGTTACAATGGAAATATTTTCCTTTGTCTTGGTCGGTGGAGGTGCCCTTCTTTTTGCTTTGGGCCTTCTTGGGTTTGGGCTTGCCCTTCGCCTTTCCAGCAGACCTCTTCCTCTTCTTATTATTGGAGGAAGATGGTTCAGGCAACATTTGCCTCACCGGTCTTACTTTTGTTGTCCTTAGTCAAGGACTCAAAAGTAGCGAGCTCATTAAGCAACTGTGTGAGACTGAACCTTAACTTGTTCATACCGTAGTTGTTCTTAAACTGATCGAAACTCTTCGGAAGAGTCGTCAGTATGATGCTCACTTGACTGGGTTCGTCAATGGCCCTACCATTGACTTCTGCCATGTTAAAGTAGGACATCATGCTCCCGCCATTGACTTCTGCCGTGTTGAAGTAGGACATCATGCTCAGGACATATTCCCGAACTGATGTACCTTCCTTCATGCGAGCGAGCATAGCGGAACGAACAGCTTCTTATCACTTTTTCTTAGAGGGCTGCCCGAACATAGCTCGCAATGACTCCATAATTTTGAATGCTGTAGTCATTGCTTCGTGCTTTGTGACAAGCATATCTGTCATAGAAGCTAACAGATATGTTCGGGCCTTCTCATCAGATGAGACCCATCGCTGGTATGCCTCACGAACAGTTCGTGTGGCATTGGCAGTAGGCACCGGAGGACATTCCTCTGTAAGCACAAACTTGAGGTCTTTGGTAACCAATATTGCATTAATATTAAGTTTCCACTTAGTGTAGTTATCACCAGTTAATTTGTCGTTTGCGAGAATTTGAAGTAATGCAGAAGACATAATTGCTGAAATAAATAAAACATTCATTCGGTCATTTATTAAAACAAATGCGAGTGCTTTGGCATAAATTTAAACATGATGCGTGAACATGTTTAACGAACTAGAAATATCCAAAAAACAGTTACTATACCATGACAATCCAACATACCACAAAGAAGTGCCGCCTTATGGTCGGTCAAGTCTTTGCATGTTAGACCGAGACATTCTCAATCAAATGATATTCTAGAATAACTCTTATTCCATATCATTCGACCATCCTTTATTCAGTCAGGTTTTTAATTAACAAAACTTAATCAAAACCTTCGTGAGTGTAACCCACCATTTCAGATCTCATGAGCTTAACTCGAGAATTGCCGCCTTAGGGTCTGTCAATCCTGAAATACCCTCAGAAATCCTATCCGTCAGGAAGTCAACCTTGGTATTGATCTTTGTGGAAACCCTCCTTAGGGAGGATGAAAGCAAAGCCGTCACGAGGCCCCTACTCGGATCTCACGGTGTTGAACTAATGATGGAGACTGTGGGATATATATGTCATATATCCCTCTCCCACTCACTATTTAAAAATTAGGGTATTCTATTATCCGTTAATGCACCTAGACTCTACTGGATCAAACGGCTAACTTTAATCAAGTTATCTAGCGCATTAAGAAATTCATTATTAGAAAAAAAATTTCTAATTAATTAATGATTTTTAACTATTAAAAATCTAATCTATTAGTGAATAATCTAAGCTTTTGTAAACTATTTACTAAGCTCGGATTATTATGATAGTGTTTACCAAGTTTTAACTATTAAAACTCTAACACTTTATTCGGTTCATTTATTATTAGGTCATTAACCGTATTAATACTAATTACAATAAATGACCCTATTAATCTAACTTATTAAACACTTTAATAACCAGATTAATATTAATGAGAATTAACAAGTTTTCTAACAATTAAAAAACTAATCTCATTTTCAAAGCCAATAATGTATTAACTGATTTTAATCATATTAAAACAAAATACATAAAAATTAGGCTATGATGCATGTATGACATATCAAATGTATTTGTGTAGGCAAATCTAATCTAAATGACATACGTATGCAGGACAATGCTTTTATCATCACATAATATAAAGTATACATGAATTGACCGAGTACTGTGGATTATTTAACCTAAAAAAATAGGAATCTAAAATTACAGAAATATCCCCAAGGCATTCCTTGGTCTTTTTGTAATTTTTAAGTCTTTCAGTCTCTTCAGGTCACTCCGATTCATCTCATGAATCCGAAATAGGAAATCCGTACGGAACGCACTAGGCAACACTTGCCAACGGAACCGTGCAAAAAATGTGAACTGTGCCCAACAACTTCCGCATGAATAGTGATGGTGAACAGTACTTCATGAACAGTACCTATCACTCGTATTTCCGATTTCGCCCTTACGATTTCACCCTTCCGACTTCTCCATTTTTCCAGGTCTTCAATATATGTTACATTTTTTTTATAATACAATAACAGAAAAAAAAAAATAATTATAAAAAAAATTATACAACCCATGAACCCTAAATCCACAGTACCATATAATTAACGATCAATCATGTTTTTGTAAATTAAAAAATTTAATATAAATACAAAAACAACATACAGTCAATTTAAATAGTGCCTACACAATACAGGAGCATCGAAAACAATTTCATGTTCTGAAAAAAAAAATTGGCTTTGATACCAATTGTTGGAACCCCGTTCACTGGTAATGCAGCGGAAATATGTTTTAAAATTTTTAATACAGATCATAAAAGATCTGGAACCAGTGAACTTGAGATCGTAATTATTTTTCCTGAACTAATAATAAATACAATATGTAAACTCAGGAAATTGTAATCAATATAAAAATAATAGAACCTTACCAACGTTTGGAGGTTCCTTCACTTTACGATATACTCCTGGTCTGTACCACTGATCTTCCTAGCTATATCCTGGAACTGGTAACTGCGTGTGGGCGCGTCAAGTACTCAGGAACTTAGGAGGATGTAGAGAGAATATGAAGAAACTATTTCTTCAAAAAAAAAATAACTAAGAACAACTCTTGTTCTTTAAAAAATATATATATAATTTTATTTTATTTTTCAAATAATGCCTTTTTCTCTCTTTGTTTCTCACACACAACACTTGTGCTTTTCACTTTTCTCTCTTGTTTCACACACACCAATTTTGTGCTGTGTGTTTCTCTTGTTTTAAAAAAAAAATTCAAAATCAAATTTTAATCAAAAAACAAATCAATCTAATCTTTTAAGATATCAAATATCTTTAAAGATATTGATTAATATTTATTTTATTTAATATGATTTGAATTCAAACTACTTAAATTCAAAATTCAAAATTTAATTTGATAAAATAAAATAATCATATTATCTTATTTATTCAAAAAACAAATATCAACAAACATCCTCCATTTAGTGATTAATAACATGATTAAATAATCTTATTATTTAATTTATTTAATCACCATTATTCATTAATTAAATAATCTCATTATTCAATTAATTCCCGAATAAATACGTGTCACTTTCGTAACACAATTAATTGGACTTTCCAATTAATTATTCGTGACCCTTGTTACCTAAATCGATCGGGCTAGCTAGGGGACCTAATGGACCCACAGTATTTTGAGCTCCAATAATTTTTGGAATCATTAATTAAACTCTTTAATTAATATTCCTTGATTATTAACTCCGGTGTTATTCCACTAAAAACCCGAAGCTGCACTCTCTCAACTGCAGACGATTTTACAAAGACCGTTACAACTCGGTGTCCATCGATATAGCTATTACACATGGTGTGATCCTCCACAGTAGTTCATAATTAAAGATGGGTCATAATGTCTGTTATACCCCTCTAATTACATATATCCTTTAAGTACCGTTGATTCTCTAATAGACAATAAATCATATTTCCTCACGGAATTAGAAGAGCACTCATATTGTCCAAGCCCCGAATCAACCCTTAAGGGAACTACCATCTACTTCTCTTAAGAAGGAGTGGATTCCACTATTGTGTACATACCTTTCCAGCCACAAGCCAAACCGCAATCCCAAGATACAGAGTATATTGATCAGGAACTGCATCTGACCTCACCCATGGTATATCAAAGACCACGATCTAACCTGAAGGAGTCGATAAGACACTCAAGATTAAGATCACCCACATATAGCCATCATTAGTTGATATATATGAATCTCATCAGTAAACGGATCTTGGTGAGAGATTTATATAGATCATGGCCCAGTCCTAAATGATCACATCATACAAGGTGCCTCCATTCCCATATCTCATATGAAAGATTCAGGATAGAATCACCGTACATTACGGAATGGACCGTAGCTATAGATTAACCACAAATAAAGTACCCAGCTTTATTTGTTATCTATGGACTCTTTAGATTGCACGTCTCTTACTATATCCATCCGTATATGACACTCATATACACAGTTCGAGATTACATCCGGCAATCTAGGATGTTAATATATGCACAAGTTATAAAATAAACAACACAACAAGATTAATTGAACTTTTCTTTTTATTTATTTCATAAATCCATTTACAAATTACATCTTTAGGGCATAAACCCCAACTTAAAGGGCTCAACTGAAGCAACCTTCTCTTCATATGAGATTTTTGGTAGCTCTTCTCCATTGCCTATAGAAGTGGTGTCGATGTGCTTCTGTATCTGGACTGGATTGGAAACTACCTCTTTAATATGATCCCAAATCAACTATGATTCTGTTAGCAGAATGGTTTTGGGTTGGATTGGGCTGCACATACCCACCAGGATATGTGCTACCTGTGTCTGCAAATTGAACTGTCTGAAAAAGTTGCCTTTCAACATAATTGACCATACCACCATTGTCATCTTGTGGTTGCTACAGCCCAACACCATATGGCTTATGAAGGCCTGCAACCCGGCCCAAACTTCCCCTATTTTCAGTTTTGGAAGAGCTCTCTCCCCTATATTGGCCAGCTGTAAAGAAGTTTCCCTCCACCATATCTTCATCTGACCAAGATGTACCTTCCTCGGATTAACAGCTTGTTAAGAGTCTATACTGTTGTCCTTGGTGACACCGTTTCTCCAGGTCAATTTTCGCATGAGGATCCGTTCGAGGAGTGAGTTTGAATCTGGTTTTTCTCATAGCCACTTGTTTTCCTTTGTCCAATGTCGCATGTCGCCCAAGGACCTTTGGGAAACCGCTGAAGTTGACCTTTGGCTCAGCTTTCTTGACACCCGTCATTTCATTGTCAGTACCACCAACCTCATTTCCTCGATCTAGGCGATCACCATTGTTCCTGGTAGCTTCTCTTACCACCATGCTAATGGTATTGCCTGACTTGAGTTCTGAAAGTACTTCTTCCTTCTTCTTCAGCCCCAAAAAGGATCGAATCCATTGTTCGTCACACAGTGTTGCCTCTTCCGATAATGTTACACTGAAAGATCTTCTACCATCTATGACTCTGATCTTAGACGGACAGGATTGATTGTGAGGTATAAGAGCAAGAAACCTTCCTCTATCACATCTGTTTCTATACTTAGTGTTGTCGTCCACAAGAAGCGGCTCTCCAATGATCCATCCTAATCTCATAAAGAAGGGTTTTATCCACCAAGTTAAAGGAACCCCTGAACAAGAAATCCAAGCCATTCGTGCTTGAGGAATGACTGAGTCACCACTTTTAACCATACTGGAAAAGCCAATTTTCCATAGCAATTGGTTTTTAATAAAATAGTCTCTATGTTTTTCAGATTGAAAAGACCAGATAATGCTTTTGTCCCCCGAGTAAGCAGTTGAGAAGGGAATTCCTCTTCTTACTAAGTTCTGGTTCACATCAGAAATATTTGCAAAAACTTTCAATGCCCCTACTGCCCTTCTCTTGAGCCAGTCTTCATCAGGTTGGAGACCTTCCACTGATATAGAAATCATCTTGCTGTTCTCAGATCCATCTCCTCTATCCTTGTAGGGCCTGACTCCACCTACAGCCCCTGCGTAAGATTTTTTCCCAGAAGCGAAATTGTAATCACCATTAGGTCGAGAATCCCTCTCATTGGTTCTCTTTTGGATAGGACTCCCCCTAGACCTCTGCCTATCTACTGATCTTCTCATTTCCCAGCCGTGAGAAGCTACCTTAGATACTATCTCCCTCCCATATATATGCATTCCATGTGTGGACTGTGCCACCTTCCTGGCTTCTTCCATCGTATGAAAACGGATAAAGGCAAAATTGCTTCTCCGGCCACTGACCCTTGATGATAAAAACACGTCCCTTACTCTACCAAAGACTCTAAATACAGTCCCATAGACACCACACATCCACTATAGGGTCTAAGTTATCCACAAACAAGGAGACCAAGGTCTTCCTGAAATCCTTAGCCTCCTAAAATCCAGAGCTTCTCTTTCTAGTCTTGTCCATCTCATTGGATATTATTTCTTCCATGGAGGGGGAAGAGACTTATAAGTATATATGAAAACTATCCCCGCAATCACATTAATTATGTTTCATTGGCCAAATTGTATCTATCCATTCAAACTACATGATGCCAATTACATTTCTAAACAACTAATAAATTAGCAATAACAAACTATTGAACATAATTTTTTCAGATAAATTATCAAATGCTCTACTGAGTCAACAGTATCTTAACTCACACAACCTCTTGAATCTTCTATAGAATCGGGCCTAACTCGTGCATTTTCTATACAGTGAAGACAGAAAATTCAAAGCTAGCTATGAAGGGATTTTGCCTGTCATGAACTCGATTGGAAGTACAAGAGAGAAGGGACACATGCATGTATGACTCCAAGTCTCCAACACGCAATTGATATCGGTGTGAGTAGCTTAATTACCACTTGACTACCATTGAATTTAGTTATTGGAGAACAAAAACATCAGTTATTTACTTATTGTTATTTTTTCTTTTTGAAATTTGAAAAGATCGGGTAAAGGGTTTGTTGAAACATACCGATCAATCAAACACTACATAACATGTAATCCAAATATCAACTCTCGTAAGTGAGAGATTTATGCTCCCACAACACTTGGAACCTGTCAAAATTAAAAACTTTGTACATATATGGTGTAAGATACCAATTATCACAATATAAAGATATACACACTTACTATTACATAGGTATATATTGTGAGACATGAAGTACCCCTTACCACAAACAGTACTGACCGCGGGAACGTTACGTTCAACGATTCTTTAATTACCTTTTACTTTTTTAGTGTTTTTTTAAGTCGCTAAAGAATTAATACATACACTAATATATTTGTCACATTTCACTAATTACCGTCACATGGTCAATGTCTTTATCCTTTGGATGTAAAATTAGAGAGGATAGCTTCTAGACCGCGCCCAATTAATTTGAATGTTGTGTCATGTCACATGTGTGTATCACACACTTTTCAAAGTTCAAACTTCAAACACATGCTTTTAGAGTAAGGGTTCAAAAATTAAATAACACTTTTTAGAGATAGCTTTTCAACACTGTCACTGTTTTAATAACTTATGTTTAAAATGCACCTTTTATGGTGACGGACAAAAATACCCCCAACAGTTGTTCCACATCAGATTTCTTTCATTAAAGTTACAGTGACATAGTTGTGAAGTAGAGATAGAAAGTCCCGTTGAAACCTAGACAATCACTCGAATGACGACAGAGTAGCGCTACGCTCATGCACTCGGGGGTCGAGCTCCCCGCCGAACTCGCGGTGGTCGCTCGTTGGGGGGGGGGTAAGGGGGCAGGGTCCCCAGAGCTTTTTTTTTTTTCACTTTAAAACCCAAATACAAAAGGCTCTGATTACATTTACAAAGACTCGGGTTACATGTCAAATAGCTCCGGTCAGTACTTATTAGGCTTGGACACTGTTTTAAAAGGCTCAGACACTTCTTTATAAGGCTCGGACACTGCTTAATTGACAAACTTAACGACTATGCAAAAAGCTCGAACACAACTTCACAAAGGCTCGGGTTACATATCAAATGGCTCGGGTCAGTACTTAAAAGACTCGGAGATATAGAGTTGACAAACCTAAGGTTTATACAAAAGGCTCGGAAACACTTACAAAAGGCTCGAAATGTAATTACAATGGCTCGGATACTGATGTAAAAGGCTCAGACACTACTTTAAAAGGCTCAGACAAAAGGCTCGAAAACACTTATAAAAGGCTCAAAATGTAATTACAAAGGCTCGGACACTGACACTGATGTAAAAAGCTCGGACACTGATGTAATATGCTAGGACATTACTTTAAAATATTCGAACACTACTTCATTAACAAACCTAACGGCTATGCAAAAGGCTCGGACACAACTTCACAAAAGCTTGGAAAGTGTTTAGAAAGGTTTAGACAGAGCTTAGAAAGGCTTTGAGATTCAAAATTCACACAACCAGCTTAAGATTTACAAAAGACTCGGAGAACAAATGAAAATGAACGGATAAAGTGGAAACTGAGATAAGAAACTGACGAGATGAGTGATCTTATGCAACTATGTGAACGTTGAACTCCTTGGAGAAAAAATGAACTTGGATTTCAGTGGTACATAGCTTTTCACTTTAAGATAGTTAGAGAGAAAAGTAGATCTCAGACAACTTCAAAATGTCTTCCAAAAGCTAAACTCAAACAAATAATTTAAAATTGTGTACAGTAAGGGCATTTTTGGAAGGCATTTTTGGAAGTCACTTACTTTGGTGCCTTTTAAACTTAAGTTATTAAAGTAGAGCCTCACGTAACTACTTAACTTAGGTTTGCACAAACTTACCCTTGAAAGTCTATAATGATCTGCACAAGCTCATTTAAACATTAAATATTCGGTTTTTACTCGAGAACGGATGCAACTGATAGGAATTGGAGATTACAATAAGTGTAGAAATTAGAGTTATCAAATACCCCCAAAACTAAGTTTAAATGAGCGCACAAAAAAAAAATAGTCAGCCATTCAGTGACCGACTATTGTTTTTGTGCGCTGGTTCTAAATTGTATCATATGTCTGCCATGTTAAGTCAAAATCTAGAGCAGCAAGAGCTGTTTGTTAAGATGTTTTTGGGCTGGTCCATTCTAGTCTTTTTGGTATGTCATGTTGTTTTTGAGCTGTGTTTTTCAAATCTACACCGCATTGCTTATACACATCCTATCGGACTCATTGTGCTTTAGTGAATGAGGTAGCGCGCCTGAGATGTCTAGATCATTAGTGGAGACTACCCATGTGACCTTTATTGCCCTAAGAAGTGCGTCAACAAGAGTGAATTTTATTTCTATTCTCTAAACACTCATCATGTAGATTGTAGGCATAATTATAAACAAGGACCTCATTTCATGCATTGAGCATTAAAGATCAAAGTTTAAAAGTGTGCCTCTTATGTCTCCCTTGTTTGCTTGCTAGACTCGTACCTTTAGAGATGACATAGGCAATGCATGTTAGCCATTTATAATTACCCAAACACAGTCTTAAGCCTTGTGTGTGTGCCTTAATGTCCAAAGAATGTAGACCTACACAATAAACCCAATCACCATATCCACCCTATGTTACATCTACACCACATTAGACCGAAACACTTGACTATCCCTTAGCAATGATCATGGCTAGAAAATATGAAGATTGAAATCCAAAAAGAAATGCACCAAAATGTATTCAAGGAGCGTGTACTAAGGCTCATTTTATAAATTGTACTAAGATCTAGGCCTAAAAAAAATTAGCCTTTTAATTCGATGTAAACAGTTGCCCAAATGAAAAGCAACTACCAATTGTACAAAATGTTCTAAACCGATCAAATGCCTAGATGCTCAAGAAAAATGCACAAGTGCAATAAGTAAAAATTGTTATTCTAGCATGGTCATTAGCTTACCAAGAAAACAGTACCCACCCGGCCTCTCCATCACCATCAAATCATCAACCCTTCTTGAACTTAAAAAGAAGTCCTAATTGATCTTTAGGAGGAGTTTAGTTTGAAAACAAGGGTGTTCTTAATGCTTGATTCCATTCTTGAGGTCCATTTGCATGAAAACATGAGCGTTCTTGAAATTTTCCATATGCGTTTAACTTTGAAAAGTCTTTGTGCATAAACTCCAACTCGCATATGTTGATGAGTGAGCCTAGGTTCGGTGTGGGAAAATGAGAGAAAACTTGAGAGGCTTAAAGTCAAGGGGAAATGTTATCTAATGACTCTTGTGTTCGATGCTTTTGACACTAACTCCACTAAGAAGTTCGTAATTGTAATCCTTAGTGTTGTAGCACCTTGGTCTACATACCTTGGCATGCCTTTTTTTTACTACATTATGGATCACCCAATGTCGCATCTTATTCTTTTGTTGACTCGGTAGAAAATGCTTGTGGTTTTGCTTGTTTGCTTCGGTTTTGCTCGGGGACGAGCAAAAGATAGGTTTGAGGGTATTTGATAACTCTCATTTCTACACTTAGTGTAATCTCCAATTCCTATCAATTGCTTCCGTTCTCGAGTAAAAACCAAATATTTAATGTTTAAATGAGCTTGTGTAGATCATTATAGACTTTCAAGGGTATTCATGCTAAAACGGGAGAATTTGGGGGGTTCAAACCACAATTCCAGCAATGTGTGATGTACGTGCGCACCTTGAGCTCCCCCTCGTACAACACATACACCAAAGTGTACAAAATCAGCAAGTTGCATTGTACGTGCGTACCTTTAGCGCTCCCTCGTACATCACATACACCAAAATCAGCAAGTTGCGCTGTACATGCGCACCCTAGGCGCACCCTGGTACAACGCAGCCCCAAAGTATGAAAAATCAGCAATGTGCACTGTACGTGCGCACCTTGGGCGCCCCCTCGTACATCGTACATCCAAAGTCAGGAAATTCCAGCAATGTGCGTTGTACGTGCGCCACTTGTACGCCCCCGCATACAACACACTCTATCATTTCAGCAGAATTTTTAGGGTTTCGTGCCCTAATTCCCACACACTATAAATACCCCATTTTAGCTCTCCTTCAGGATGGACAATGACCCTTGAGCTCAAAACTCTCCCTTTACACTCCAAGAACCAAACTTTAACCCCAATCCTTCACCAAATCACCCAAAACCTTCATCAAATCACCATCTAACCTGAAATCCCACTTCACCAACCACTTAACACCTCATTTCCTCACCTAGACCAACCATCAAGACCACATCTTGGAGCTAAAGGAGTTAAGAAGAGAAGGAACCAAGCACAAGCTAGCTAGAGAGGAGGAGTTCTTCAACTTTGTTTTCTCTTTTCCTTTCTTTCTTTAGTTTTACTTGCATTCATTATTGCTTGTACTTATTTCATATCTTGTATGGCCATTTCTCATATTATGAACTAAACTTTGCTTGGATAAGGCCAAGATGAAACCTTTACTATGAATTATCAATGAAGACCACCATTTTATCCTATTGCTTGTGTTTATGTATGTGTATTTCATGTTATAATTAATGTTGAATGTTTAGCTAGCATTTAATATTTATTTGGTTGTTGTATGATGTACCGAGAGGAGAAGCACATAGCGTGCTCGATGAAATGCATGATAAAGGTCTAGTAAGGTAGAATACTCGAGGCCAGTCTCTAGGACTCAATTAGTGTACTATTATGCTTAATGAACTTGTGTGTATTTCGGATGACTATCGAGAAATAGGTCATTGGTGCATACAAGTGTTGTCTCTATAACTCGAGAGAGGGTAGAGACTAATTAAGGGTTATCACGAGTCTACACTCATATTAGCATAATTTATTTTTAACGGTGGGTCTATAAATTGATAAGAATTGGTTAGGTGGATTCACGGTCTTAGCCTCATTTCTCATAAGTAATACAATCATTTGTTTGTATGTGATTTGCTTTGTTACTTGTTTGTTAGTCTCATTTATTACAATTTCTAGTTATAGTTTAATTTAAGTAGTTTTGAGTAATATAATCCAATCATCAACTATTTGCTTGTCTAGATAGTAGTTAATCAATCAATTGTAGTATTCAATTCATCAATCCCTGTGGAACGAACTTTATTATTATTGTACTACTCCCACGGCTCCGTACTATTGCGGGTGCTCATTTAGGAGTGATCACCTCACGTGCAACACTAACTCAAAAAAGTACTAAAACCCTCTATTTCTACTTTAGAGTAAAGTATTGTACACGTCTTCGTCTGCTTATAAATTAATACATGCAAACTCTCCACGTAATACCAGACACCAACTATAGAAAGAAGGAAGAAAATGGAATCAGGAAAGAGTTCTTCTCTCATCATTTGGGCCTTTCTCTTTGTTATAATCCTACAATTCTTCTCGAAATGCCTTGCTGCAAGAAATTTAGCAGATAGTCCTCAACCCAGTATGTAACACTGTTTTCTTTTTTTCTCACTCTAGCTCTCCATATATTCTAATTTCTATGCATGATCCATGTTTTCACTCTTCTTATTCTTATTCTTATTCTTATTAGTTGTTATAGTGTTTAAGTACTAATTTGGGTCTTATTTGTAAGTTCATTTTATTTTATTTTTGTCTAACAAGTTATTAGAAACAGTTTTACAGGAGGTTTTGGGTTTGAGTCTCCCACATGCATCTCCATCTTTTATTTGTATCTTTGTATGATATCTGAATTTGTACATGTGTTTTAACCTGGTCTACATATAACAAGCCCATTATATTAGACTTGATGGGCATATTTATCAATGTTTGGGCCAGGTACCAGCGAGCTTAATTAATTTTTTGAGTCTGATAGTAATTTTAACATAATATTATGGTTACCTTTCATGACGAGTCACCCCACATCATTTGAGGGGTATGTAGTTAATTAACATATAAATACTGTTTTGACTCAAATTACTTACGATTTCAAGCTTTAGAGTTTAGTATCTTCATAACATAAATGAGTTGGTACTTGGTAGTATTTACATAACATAAATAGGATCATAAAAAACTACACGGGATTTAAAAATATTGTGACTAGCTAGAAAGAGTTGTTAAAATTGATATATTTTTATAAAACTAGTATTGATAAATAGCATATGTTAATGTATATAATCCAGAACAGTATATAATTGTAATGTATATAATGTGATTGGCTATTGAATTAGCAGATGGTTCGAATGAAAATGAGGAGAAGAACGATCCATGTAAAAGCATGGTGGGTGCTGCAGCAACCGGTCAGAGTGCTCCAGTAACAACGTATTGTAAAAGTGTTTATTCAAAACATAGCAACGGAAGTCTAACTCATGTCACTAGTAATAACAATGGGGTTACAAATAATACTACTAACACATGGAGTGACGATGAAACAGAAGAGTCTGAGAGTAGTAGTACTGTTAATGGAAATGGTAGTGGACAAGTCTACAGCCCCCCGAACGCCGACCATGAATCTGAAAGTGAGAATAGTAATAATGGAAATGGTGGTGGTGGACAAGTCTACATGCCCCCGAACGCCGTATATGAGCCACCTACAGGCCAGGAAGACCCTCGCTTCAACTTTCCTCCATTTCCCCCTTTTCACTATCCATAGAATATTATGTTGGTCGATCAGCCTCAACTTGGATTATTTGGTTTCTTATATATGATTCCTCTGAAGTTTCTCAATTATATAGTTGATATATGTGCAATATTTGATGTAATAACTTGGAAGCTAGTTAAAAACACCTTGGCTGCCTCTGCATTTAGTTTAATTTGCTTCCAGTCTAAATGTTTTTGATTCCTCTACACTAGACTGGGGAATGTTCCATATTTGTTTGTTTGAGATTTTTTTATGTGTATTGTATCTACGATTGGGTTATGTTGCATATTTGTTTGTCTGAGGTTTTTTATGTGTATTGTATTTACTACCGTGGGATGTTCCTTGTTTGTTTGTCTGAGGTTTTGTTCTAGCAAACAGAGAGGTAAGCATTGTTCGAGCAACCACATGTTTTGTTTATCTTTTTTGTTTTTGTTTTTGTTTGCTCGTTTCTTGTAAAATTGGACTGTATACAAGTATTGGTAGATTGTAGATGATGGAATAAAAGACACTTCTGTTGTAGAATGTATAATATAATGTGGTTGAAATGAAAATGTAGATGTTAGAGGATTAATTGGGGCTAGAAATGATAAACAATGCATCAGCGCTTTTAATCCTATTCACTGTTGAAATCCCTATATAGGGGTTGATTTGTATGATTCATATTACATTGTTATGTTGGTTTTTGTGTGTATCTAGTCGTGTTGGTTTTATATGGATTTGGTGGAGATGAAGTCTTATTGGAGAATGGAGGTGGTCGGGGGAGGTGGTTTGCTTGTTATGTTGGTTTTTTTTTTTTGGGTTTTCGTGGAGACGAAGTATTGTTAGAGATGTTTTGCTTGTTATGTTCGGTTTTTGTGAGTTGAAGGCCTTGTTGAGATACATGTATGGGTTAATATTGGAAATGGGAAATGTTCCTTACTAGGTGGGTTTAAATTTAAATTGATTTGGGCAGGGTTGAAAGTCCAGATATAGGGCTTGAAATTTAATATCAGTGCCTGAAAGTCTAATTCAGGGCTTAAAATCCCTTTCCAGGGCATTAAATCCCAGTCAGGGGGTGCTTGAAACCCCTTGACAGGGCTTGATAGTCTAGTACGGGGGTTGAAATACTTTTTCCAGGGCTTGAATACCTTTTCAAGGGCTTGAAATATTAGTCTCAGGCTTGAAATACCTTTTCCAGGGCTTGATAGTCTAGTACAGGGCTTTAAATACCTTTTCCATGGCTTGAAATCTAAATCATTTGCTTTAAACTGTAAGGCTTGAAATCTCTTTCCAGGGCTTGAAGTCTAAATCCTGGGTTTGAAACTGTAGGGCTTGATCCTGGTCATGTATAGGTTTAACTGTAGGGGCTTGAAATTCCAATTCCCGAACTTCAGAAGTATTCTAATCATGTACATAGCTTGTGTAAATATTGATACTTAGTTTTACTATGTAAGTGTAATTTTTTTCTGAATAAATTTATAAAAATAATGATTAATTTTTTTGTTATCTGTTAATTAATTTTTGTTCCGTTGCAAACCAGATGCCTGTCGATCCTCATCGGAAACTCTGGAGGTATCCAGACCATAAAGACTGGATACACGCGAGAGTTAACACTCAAAACAAGAAATTTTTTCTTTGAGATTTGAAGTTAGTCCTAACCCGTTGTGGCGTGCTTGATCGGTTTAGGCAAGGCCCCTTTGGTGAGTACTTGGATCTGGTGCAACATTTGAAGGTGCAACTTTTGAAAGTGCATGGCATGCTGATTTACAACATGCGGAAATGAGAGATAATTCTTCCGAAGTCTCAAAAGGCGGACGAAATATGGTTTGGTTTGGGGAAGGACCAAGCTTGCTTTGGCAGAGAGGAGTTTTGCTTGTACAGTGGGCTAAATATGGGCACGCTGCCTGAAGGCTTCCGAGAAAAGAAAGAAGTTGGTGATGATTCTATTTTGAGTAGGTATTTTGAAGACAAAAGGACGACGATTGAATTGTTAGAGGCAACATTTAAATAACTCACGGCTGCGGATGGTGATGACGCCTTGAAGATGGCTTACCTATTAATGGTTGCCCAGTTCTTCGGAACCGATGAAGGACGAACATCCGTACCTGCTTGGATGTGGCCTTTAGTTGAAGATGGGAAAAGCATTTACAAGTTTTTCATGGGGGACCTACATTTTTGATGTTACGTTATATTGGCTTAAGAATGCAGCCGAGAAACACGTTAAGAAGTTGAGAGGTGAAGACCTAGAAGAAAGATGGAGAGAAGAAGGAAGAGAAGAAGGAAGAGAATGAGGAGATGAAGAAGAAGAAGAAGAAGAAGAAAATGAAGAAAAAGAAGAAGAAGAAGAAGAAGAAGAAGAAGAAGGAGGTTGTGGAAAGTGAGAAGAAAACAGATGGTGAAGAATTTGAAGACAAGGAAGAGAACTCCAAGTACTTTACATTCCACATTTTTGGATTTCCTCTTGTATTTCAGGTAATAGTATCAAAATTAATCTATGTGTTTATTTTGTAATCTTTCACCTTGATTGTATATTTTTAATTCTGTAGGTTTGGGCAGTTGAAAGGATTGTGCATTTGTCCTGTAACATCGAGAGATGAATCGGAACAGGGTTCCCACGATATAAGAGGTGGGATTTCAATACAAGGGTGTTGAAAGTCGAAAGCTACTTCAGTACAACAGTGTGTATTTCATTAATTTTAGTTGTCTATATATATTTCTATAGTTATATGTACTTCTAGTATGACCATAACTTTGTTTATATTTCTTCATGAAGACGCTCTTGCACCCATGGAAGGTTCATGATCATGAGAAGTCAACAAATTACTACAAATCCTTGAGTGTTGAAGATGTGTCTGGCAGAAAACCAAACAAGAAAAATAGGAAGTTGAGGGAGGCAGATACTGATTGTTAGGAGGAGGACCACTGAAGAGGAAACGGAGGAGGGAGTTGCTTTTATTCACTACACCAAGCAAACAGCAAGCTTGTTGTGATATAAAAACTCAGATGAATCGGCATCTAGGAAGCGGCTCTTCGATTGCGAGACTCCTAAGGTACAAACTTATCTTCTTTAAATATAACCAGGGATGAAAATGATTGTTATGGCATTGATTGGTAGTATACTTAAATCTTATTATCCAAAGTTATTCCTTAAGTTATTTTTGAGAATCTAATAACTTGTACTTGATTTGGATTTACAATCGAAATTACAGACATCGGTTCCGTCTACTATTCATGAACTGTATGCAGCTATTGCACAGCTGATCAAGCAAAGTGAGGAACGGAAAAAATCTTTTTGTACAGAAGAATATGCAAAGATTCGGAAATAACTCAAGGTTGGAGATACAGCAGTACAAAAATCAACATTTGACAAGGAAAGCACAAGCAAAGAAAAAGTGATGGATGACATGGTTAGCTTTATTTATTGCTTAGTTATTCAAACATTATTGACATATGCGATTGTTGGACAATGAAAGAGCCTTAAAAGAATTTAAGGCACAAGAAAAGGAAAGACAAGAACAAGAAACAACTGAAGAAACTAGGTCGAAGCCTAAAAAATTGTAAAAGTATGGCAAGAAGAAAAAGGATCCTAAACCTGTTGTGGCGGTTTGGGAAGAATACCCTGAATAAGATCCCCTATCTTTCCACCCAGATGATGATACACTAGATTATGTTTTAGGTAGTGAGCTTTATTACACTGAACCGTGGTGGACACTGGAGTCGGTAAGTTCGTTGATTGACGTTGAGATTTGATTGATATTGTTTTAACCCTTTGTATCTTTATTTAATAAACATATGTATTGTTATACACATGTATTGATTCCTTGCAACACCAGCGGGTTGCACTGGGTTTTCTATCAAGTTTTGTTAAAAGAAGGAAAGTGCTTATGTATGATTCATTTTGGCCACGTAACGAAAAAAGTGATCGGTTGAAAGATATTCGATGCTTACTTTACTTGTTACCCTCAGTTCTGAAGCATTCAAACTATTATGAACAACAGAAGATACCTCCTCACATAACTCCATTCATTGCTGAAAATGTGTTGCTAGCCAATCTTCCTCAACAAGACGATGGGTAGTTAATACTATTTTATGTGCATTATAACTTGGTGCGGTTACATTTAATCATTATCATACCAATATTTTTGTTTGCATTTTCACATGGTACAGTAACAGCTGCGGTGCTTTCATGCTAAAGTTCGCTGAATTAATACCATATGGAGTTCCTTTACCATGGAAAGATGTTTTTGGACAAAAGGATATACTCGTCATTCGGAAATCAATGGCACTGGACATTTTCATTATTAATGGTGAAATGTCCCTTCCAGCAGATCAGCCGTTGGTTTACTACCTTTTACCAGGTCTTTCATCATGTAGGTGTGTGTCTAAGTTCAACAGGTCTTTGGTCCCCCATGTAAAGGTTCTGGAGCCCTGAATTTTTGTTATAGAGCCCAGGGGATGTTGGTTTAGAGCCCAACAAATGTTTGTGTAGAGCCCATAAATTCAACTTTTGTAGCCCAAGAATTGCACATTTACAGCTAAAGAAATGTTGTTTTAGTGCCCAGAAGTTTATCTCTAGAAGCCCTGGAATTTGTCATTTGACATATTGACATTGTGAATATTAGTAACGTTACTAACACTATTGTATGACTAAGGCTTCACATACTGGGTTCTTTTCATGGGTTCTTTTGTTGTAGGAAACAAATTATAAATGGTCAAAAAACGTTAAAATAAAATAAATCGAAAGATCTAACATCTAAGCCCTATATTATAATTCCAGGCTTAATTCGGTTTCTCTTCATACCATATGCCATTGTTCCTGGGCCTAAGAAATATCTTTTTCACAATGTGAGGGTCGGTGGAACACAAACGGAACCCACTTTATAATCTTTTTAAATAAATGTAGGACATATGGACCCCTACATCAGAAAATAGGTTATTTCATACATGTAAAAATACATAACATGAATATGTATCCAAATAGGTTTGGGCTTGGGTCGTAACACAGTTGCAGCCCACCACATAAGGAACCCTAAAAAAAGTAAAGAAAAGTGAAAAGGGATGGAAATCATAAGTCCCATTCCCATCCCCCTTTCCTCGTTCCTCTCTTTTCTCTTTTCTTTCTGTAACAAACCCTGGATACTTCTTATGACGAACCCTATAGTGTCCTTTGTCCTAAGCATTGGCGGACATTCTGCAGGTAGAATTGTGATGGAGCTCTTCGCAGACATTACCTTGATAACAACGGAGAACTTTCGGGCTCTTTCTACTAGAGAGAAAAAGACCGGCACGAAAGGGAAGCCACTCCACTACAAGGTATCGACCTTCCACCGGGTAATACTTGGGTAGATAGTCCATGGAGGAGATTTCACTCACGGAAATGGAATCGGAGGTGAATTGATATATGGCCCTAGTTTTGTCGACGAGAACTTCGTGAAGAAGCACATCTGTCCTGATATCTTGTCCATGGCCAAAACCGGCCCAGGAGGTAACGGCTCCCAGTTATATATGTGTATCGCCAAGATAGAGTGGCTTCGATGGCAAGCAAGTCATCTTCAGTCAGGTTGTCGAAGGATTTGACGTTTTGAAGGCCGTTGACTAGATCGATTCGACCTCCAACACCACATCCAAGCCCGTATTGGCCCTTGACTGCGGTGAATTGTGCTGAAACCAATTTGGACAGTTGTGTTTTATTTTGACAACCCCTGGACAATTGTGTTTTATTTTGACAACCCCGTTGGTTGGGTTTTGTATGTTTTTATTTTGGTTCTAAGGCAACCATCATGAATTGTTCACATCATGCCTTTGTGGCACCCCAATTGCACATTTGGAGCCCAGTTCAATGTTGTTTTAGAGCCCAGGTCTTTATCTCTAGAAGCCCTGTAATTTGTCATTTAGAGTCCTGAAACATTTGTTTTCGAGCCCATTTATGGAACAGTTGTTGTCGAAAATAGAAAATATTGTTGGGAATAAATTAATAAAAAAAATAAAGAAAAAAAATACTAGATGGCATTTTTTCATAATAAAAATAAATATAGAAATAGATACCATATGAGCCCTGTATCATAATTATGAGCTTCAATTACGTTTCGGGGGCTTCAACTGTATTCTTTCTTGGTCGTCAAAAATATTGCATTATAAATGTTAATGGAACACAGCTGGATCCCACTTGTAGGACTGAAAGGTGGGCTTTGAGTTAAATTTATTTATGGGCTTCTTGAAATAATATGGGCTTGCGTTTGAGGTTGAAATATTCCACAATTTGGGGTTGGGCTTCCACATTGAGCCCACCAAATGAACACTGATGTATCCCACTAGATCTTATTATATCCTGGGCTTAAAAAAATTAATTCTAGGCTTGACAGTGTTCATTTGGTGGGCTTATTATATCCCAATTGCACATTTGGAGCCCAGTTCAATGTTGTTTTAGAGCCCAGGTCTTTATCTCTAGAAGCCCTGTAATTTGTCATTTAGAGTCCTGAAACATTTGTTTTCGAGCCCATTTATGGAACAGTTGTTGTCGAAAATAGAAAATATTGTTGGGAATAAATTAATAAAAAAAATAAAGAAAAAAAATACTAGATGTCATTTTTTCATAATAAAAATAAATATATAAATAGATACCATATGAGCCCTGTATCATAATTATGAGCTTCAATTACGTTTCGGGGGCTTCAACTGTATTCTTTCTTGGTCGTCAAAAATATTGCATTATAAATGTTAATGGAACACAGCTGGATCCCACTTGTAGGACTGAAAGGTGGGCTTTGAGTTAAATTTATTTATGGGTTTCTTGAAATAATATGGGCTTGCGTTTGAGGTTGAAATATTCCACAATTTGGGGTTGGGCTTCCACATTGAGCCCACCAAATGAACACTGATGTATCCCACTAGATCTTATTATATCCTGGGCTTAAAAAAATTAATTCTAGGCTTGACAGTCTTTTGTTTGTGCATCCGATGATATGGGTCCCGTAATTTCCTTCCCGATTGAGACAGTCGAAAGTGGTTAGGACATAGGTGGGCAATTTTATGTTGTTTTCCGGGAGCATTGGACGGTCACGAAAATACCCCTTCACCAAGTCCATTACAATTGGTTAGTAACGCTTCATCCTTTGCATAGTGTTGTGTGAGACTTGCATTATCACTTTAGGTAACAACATATTGTGTCACTGAGGCGTCCCATACAAGATGACATTTTTTGTTATAACTCTCATCTAGTGTGTGACCATATGTTCAGTAACAAATGCCATGGAGTCTAAAATTAATATATAAATGTCGAATTTTTAAAAACAAAATGGAAATAGATACCATATGAGCCCTATATCATAATTCTGGGCTTCCATTCCGCTTCCGGAGCTTCAACTATATTCTTTCCTGGTCGTCAAAAATATTGCATTTCAAATGTTAGTGGAACACAACTGGATCCCACTTGTAGGACTGAAAGGTGGGCTTTGAGTTATATTTATTTATGGGCTTCTTGAAATAATCTGGGCTTGCGCTTGGGATTGAAATATTCCACAATTTGGGGTTGAGGTTCCACATTGAGCCCACCAAATGAACACAGTTGTATCCCACTAGACCTTATTATATCCTGGGGTTAAAAAATTATTTATGGGCTTGATAATTATTTGTTTGTGCATCCGATGATGTGGGTCCCGTAATTTCCTTTCCGATCGAGACGGCCGAAAGTGGTTGGGACATAGGTGGGCAACTTTATGTTGTTTTCCTGGAGCATCAGACAGTCACAAAAATACCCCTTCACCAAGTCCATTACAATTGGTTAGTAACACTTCATCTTTTGCATAGTGTTGTGTGACACTTGCATTATCACTTTAGGTAACAACATATTGTGTCACTAAGGCGTCCCATACAAGATGACATTTTTCGTTCTAACTCTCATCCAGTGTGTGACCACATGTTCAGTAACAAATGCCATGGAGTCTAAAATTAATATAAAAATGTCGAATTTAAAAAAAATGGAAATAGATACCATATGAGCCCTGTATCATAATTCTGGGTTTCAATTCCGTTTCCAGAGCTTCAACTCTATTCTTTCCAGGGCGTCAAAAATATTGCATTTCAAATGTTAGTGGAACACAGCTGGATCCCACTTGCAGGACTGAAAGGTGGGCTTTGAGTTATATTCATTTATGGGCTTCTTGAAATAATCTGGGCTTGCGCTTGAGGTTGAAATATTCCACAATTTGGGGTTGGGCTTTCACATTGAGCTTACCAAATGAACACAGCTGCATCCCATTAGACCTTATTATATCCTGGGCTTGACATTCTTTTGTTTGTGCATCCGATGATGTGGGTCCCGTAATTTCCTTCCCGATCAGGAAGGTCGAAAGTGGTTAGGACATAGTTGGGCAACTTTACGTTATTTTCCTGGAGCATCGGACGGTCACAAAAATACCCCTTCACCAAGTCCATTACAATTGGTTAGTAACACTTCATCTTTTGTATAGTGTTATGTGACACTTGCATTATCACTTTAGGTAACAACATATTGTGTCACTAAGACGTCCCATACAAGATGACATTTTTGGTTCTAACTGTCATCCAGTGTGTGACCACATGTTCAGTAACAAATGTCATGGAGTCTAAAACTAATATAAAAATGTTGATTTAAAAAAAAGGAAATAGATACCATATGAGCCATGTATCATAATTTTGGGCTTCAATTCCGCTTTAGGGGCTTCAACTATATTCTTTCCTGTGCATCAAAAATATTGCATTTCAAATGTTAATGGAACACAACTGGATCCCACTTGCAAGACTGAAAGGTGGGCTTTGAGTTATATTTATTTATGGGCTTCTTGAAATAATCTGGGCTTGCGCTTAGGATTGAAATATTCCACAATTTGGGGTTGAGCTTCCACATTGAGCCCACCAAATGAACACAACTGTATCCCACTAGATCTTATTATATCCTGAGCTTAAAAAATTAATTCCGGGCTTGACAGTCTTTTGTTTGTGCATCCGATGATATGGGTCCCGAAATTTCCTTCTCGATCGAGACGGCCGAAAGTGGTTGGGACATAGGTGGGAAACTTTATGTTGTTTTCCGGGAGTATCAGACAGTCACAAAAATACCCCTTCACCAAGTCCATTACAATTGGTTAGTAACACTTCATCTTTTGCATAGTGTTGTGTGACACTTGCATTATCACTTTAGGTAACAACATATTGTATTACTAATGTGTCCCATACAAGAGGCCATTTTTTGTTCTAACTCTCATCCAGTGTGTGACCTCATGTTTAGTAAAAAATGCCATGGAGTCACAAATTAATATAAAAATGTCGAACTTAAAAAAAAATGGAAATAGATACCATATGAGCCCTGTATCATAATTCTGGGTTTCAATTCCGCTTCTGAGGCTTCAACTGTATTCTTTCTTGAGCGTCAAAAATATTGCATTTCAGATGTTAGTGGAATACAGCTGGATCCCACTTGCAGGACTGAAAGTGGATCACAGCTGGATCTCTCATTGTAGGAATTAAAGCCTTCATTAGTTATTAGGTTATTGAACCTAGCCGTTTTATTCCTTTCCACTTCTTCTTTCTTTCTTCAAACCCCCAAACCCTAGAGACTTCTTCTTTGAAAATCTGCTGCCCAAATCGGAAACCCCCTCACATCTTCATTTTCAAACCTATCTACACATAGCTTCAACTGCATATAAGCTTAATTCGTTTCGTTTTCAAAGAAATGGGTAAGCATGGGCATGGAGGTTTACGAAATAAATCATAGTTACAAGCAAGAATAGCTTCTACCTCTGATATATTTTGGAAGACTTCTATGCCCTATTATCTAGCACTAGTTTTTGTTATCGGCGATATGTTTATGTTTTCGTTTTCTGTTTAGGGTTATGTTTATGTTTAAAGTCTTCTATCTTCTGTAATTGGTTATCAGACTTTTATGCCCTATTATGTTTTTGTTATCTGGTTGTATTTTGCAATGTTTTTGTTATCAGGGTAGCATTGGGCAAATATGTGTAAAATGTTGTTTATGTTTATGTTTAAATGCAAAATGTTGTTTATGCTTTTCCGTATATTTCCACTTTAATTTATTGAATATAATATGCGGTAGATCTCTATTGAAACTGGTAGGTGATGATTGATAGATATTGTGTAAGGGATTAAGGAAATATTTTCTTTTTATTGATAGTAGTAACACAAACACTTCAGAATTAAAAACAAAAAACACATAGCCATAACATTAAACACTAACTTCTATGGACATAATCATAAAGCTTTTCTTTAGGGAGATGGTGGAATATTGAAGTCCAACATCTTCTTCTGCAATTTTTCAATTAGAGTGTACAACCCGTCCGTTTCGTTCATTGTCTCTTGCCTCCATCTGAACATGTAAATTGATAATTTCTGCTTCCAGGTTTTGAACTTTTCTCATCAAAATTGCATTGTCAACGGTCAGGCATCCAACATTTGCATGCTCTGCATGGATGGTGTTCTCTACATTTGCAATACGTTCCTTCAGACGTGTGAAGATGGATTCAAGCCTGTCTGTTTCATCAAATTGTCTGCCAACATTATTCATTTTGTTGTTGTTTTTTGCCATTGTATGAACAAGAAATGAGAAACAAATAGAAGTGAATAGAAGTAACAGGGACGAGATGGGGTATTTATAATGTAGTACACATTATAAACCCATAACACGTCAAATTTATGAAATAATAAATGAGAAAATAAAAAGTCACAATGGTAATTGTGAAAATCTTCTTTCCATTGAAAAGTCATCTGGATGCTTTGTTACACTCACCTGCCTCTTGGAATTTTTTAAAATGAAAAGACACCTTTTAACCCCCCCCCTTACATCCCATCTACGCCCTTACTTTACTTTTATTACTGCTATTTCATGTAACAAAAAAAAAATATTTTTTTTCAGTTATTATTTATTGTTAAGTAAACTACATTAATGTCTCTTTCTATTTCCACTTAATAATATTTAATATTTATTTATAATTAATAAATTACAATCCCTGTCATGCACCTCTGGGCTCAATAATATGGAAAAACATACCATATCCGATTCCATTTCCAGAAATACATACCATTTCAAGCCCTGTAATGTATGATATTTATGGGCTTCAATTCCGTTTCTAGGGCTACAAATGCGATTTTTCTTGGGACTCAAAATTATTGCATGCTTAGTTGTTTGTGGAACACAGCTAGATCCCACTATAGTGAATGAAAGTGGAGCACAGCTGGATCCCACATTTATTGATGGGTGGGGTTATTTAAGTTATTCCACTTCTGGTTCTTAAAACCAACCTCACGCACCCCAAAAGAGTTACTTCACATCTTGAGATTTTGTTTACTATCTACACATCCCTATCTTCCATATCCAGATACATCCCAATCTTCTTATTTATGTTAAACCCTAACCTCACGACTAGTGCCCACTGGTCTTCATTTCATTTTTTTTTCAGATAAGCTTATAGTTTGGTAATTTCATTTCATTTCTTATTTCGTTTTTTGAAGTCATACAATCGTTAATTTCTTTTGAAAGACTTCTATGCCCTATTATCCAGAACTGATTTTTATTACGACATGTATGTTTATGTTAATGTTTATGTTTAGATTTATGTTTATGTTTAGGTTTCCTATTTAGGTTTAAGTTTGTGGATTTTGTTTGTTGTTCTGTCATTATAAAATATGTGAAATAATACCTCAAATTTGGTTGTTACTTTTATTTTGTTTACATATATCTGTGTGTTGTATGAAATGGCGAAGACTGCAGTGTATGCTATATTCAAAGGAAGGAAAACTGGTGTTAGACTGTTGGGCTGAATGTTATGAATAAGTTGATGGATTTCTAGGTGCTTCTTTCCAAAAATTTAGCAAGGTGGATGAAGCATATGAAGCTATCCGTAGCCGTGAACAACATTCAATTCAGAGTTCTATTACCATAGAAGATAATGTCCTTTACACTCATCTGGTTCAAAACAACAAATTTATGCTGCTTCCGTTTCTCATCATTTTGTAATTGGAGTAATAGAGGACAAATATGCGTGAAAGGTTGTTTATTTTAGTTAGTATATGTTTAGGTTTAGGTTTAGGTTGGTTTGGGTTTATAAAATATGTGTGGGGCAGTTGTTTATGTTTCTATTTATGTTCAAGTATATGTGTGTGTTTGTTGAAGGCATATTGCTGTGCCTTTTTGATGCTTTGTGAATATGACATGTTGTAGAATATTGTGCAAGCCCCGTTTCAGCAAATAGTATCTCTGATATAATAATAATTAAAAAAATAGAAAGTCTCAAGACTCATGTATGGAAATAATATCTAGCACATCACAGAACACTAATTATTCTGTAGAACAAATAAATAAACATCTTCCTTTCTCTTCAGAGAGATGGTGAGATATTGAAGTCCAACATCTTCGTCTCCATATTTTCAATAAGAGTGTATAGTCTTTTGATTTCATTGTCTGTTGCCTCCATCTGAACCTATAAATTGATAATTTCTGCTTTCAGGTTCTCAACTTTCGCAATCAAAACTATATTGTCGACTAGCAGGCTTTCAGCATTTGCACGCTCTTCATGGATGGTGTCTTCTGCATTTGTAAAAATTTGCCTGAGACATTCGAAAATAGACTTCCTGCCTATCTATCTCATCAGTTTTCCTGCCAAGATGATTTCTTTTGTAGTTTTCTGTCATTATAAGAATAAAAATGATAAACAATTAGATGTGAGAATGTAACAGAGACAAACAAGGTATTTAAAATGGATGAAACGTTGTAAGTCACAATGGTTGTAAATGTCACACACAATGGTTGTAAGTCATAGACACACACAATGGTTGTATAGGTCATCTCTTTTCAAAAATTGCAAGTCACAAACACACATGGATGAAACATTGCAAGTCACAAACACATACAATGGTTGGTGAAGGTCATCTTTTATGAAAGGTGATGACCCATCTTTGTTGTAAAAAACTCTTCTTTTCATTGAAACATCATCTAGATGTAACACTAATGTTCTTATGGTTGTCGGATTACTGTTCTTCCGGTGTTGGAAATAATAAATAATTTCAAGCCCCGTCTTGCAGAACTCCTGGGCTCCATAATATCCACGGCTTCAAACAACAATGTTCTTCCAGTTGTTTTAGTGTTGACAGCATCATGGTTGGTTGTAATGAAATGAATTGTTTTGTATTGGAGCCCATGATATTTTGTTTTGGAGCCCAGTTGTTTTAGTGTTGGGGGCTTGATTGTGTTTTATTTTGGTAGGGGCGAATGAAATATATTGTTTTGTTTTGGAGCCTAGGATATTTTTTTTGGAGCCCAGTTGTTTAATGTTAGGGGTTTGGTTGTGTTTTATTTTGGTGGGAAGAATGAAATGAATTGTTTTGTTCTGAAGCCCAGGATTTTTATTTGCACGAAATTGTTAATCCAGGGCTTCAAAAATTATTCCAGGACTTGAACGTCTTTTGTTTGGATCCCATAACTGAAATATAAAAACAAGGAAACAAATATCAAGTAGCATAATCCATTCCAAGTAGCATAACTAATATCGGTACTACAAAAACAAAGTGGCATAACTAATATCTAATACAAAAATGAATACAAATAGCATAATCCATTCCAAGTGGCATAACCAATATCTAATACAAAAACTGAATACAAGGGGGCAAGCATAATCCATTCCAAGTGGCATAAACACTTCTAAAAACTTTACAACCACCAAAGCCAATAAATCAAGACAATTGACCGCAATAGGCGACCGTTACGGGAAATGGAACCGACATTCTCGATAGCCTTCATGACCTCAAATCCCTCGATGACCTGACCGAAGATGACGTTGGTGCCATAGAGCCACTCAGTCTTTGTGTTACAGATGAGAAATTAGGAGTCTTTGGTGTCTGGGCCAATATTGGCCATAGAGAGGATCCCGGGACCGGTGTGCTTGTTAACAAAATTTTTGTCGGCGAAACTATCGCTATAGATGGACTTACCTCCTAGTCTGTTACCTTCAGTCAAGTCTCCTCCCTTGAACACGGACTTGGGATTCACGCGGTGGAAGATTGTTCCCTTATAGTGGAGTGGCTTCCTGTTCCTGCTGATTCCTTTCTTGCCGGTGCAGAAAGCCCAAAAATTCTCTGCTGTTATGGGGGTACTATCGGTGAAAAACTCTATCATAAGTCTACCCGCCTGATGGCCGCGATGTTGAGGTTAAAGAACACTCTAGGGTTCGCCTTTCTCTCCTGATTCAACATGACAAACAACCTAGGGCTATGGACAACCATAAGTAATTCTGACAATTAACAAAATAAAATAAATATAAACATAAAAGAGCTTTCAACAACACAACATAAACATAAAAATATGGTAGAACATACCTGGTCGTGAGGAAGAATGCTTACCTGCATATTTGGTCGTGAGGAAGAACATAGAGAGAGAGAGAGAGAGAAAGAAAAAAGAGAAAAAAAATCAAGAATGCTTGACTTGGGCGTGAGATAGCAATCAAGAATGCTTTAACTTATATTTATGGGCTTTTAGGCTTAATCTGGGCTTGATCTGGGCTTGCGGTCCAACTATTGAACCCAGATGGATTCCACTAGTCCTTTTTATTTACGGGCTTCACAAATTATTCCAGGGCTTGAATGTCTTTTGCTTGTGCATTCGATGATGTGGGTCCTTTAATTTTCTTCCCGATCAAGACGGTCCAAAATGGATGGGACATATGTGGGCAATTTTATGGAGTTTTTTTGGAGCATCAGACAGTCACAAAGATACCCCTTGACTAAGTCCATTACAATTGGTTAGTAACACTTCTAATTTGGCATAGCAGTTTATGACATTTGCACTATTACTTTAGATTACTACATATTGTATGACTAAGGCTTCCCATACTAGATTGCATTTTTAGTGGTATCGAAGTTCCAGTGTGTTGCCACATATTGTGTAACAAATGCCGTACAATTGGAATTTTTTTTTTAAATTGTCGAAAAAATAAAATTAAATGGAAAATGATACAATTTAAGCCCTGTATAGTGATTCTAGGCTTCAATACCGATTTCAGGGCCTCAACTGTTATGTTTCTGGGCTTCAACAATACACAAGGCAGAAAACAATATATTCCATAATTCAATTATTCCATACAAGACCATCACACAATTAATCCATAAAAAGACCACAACAAATATTCCATAATACACAATTATTCCATACAAGACCATCACCACAACAACTTAAAAACAGTTGTAAATATTGTACAACTACTAGACCACCACGGCAACAACATCCTCTGCAACTAACAACAAATTCTACACCACCGTCCCTCACAACGACACATGTTGGGCTGCTCTTGCTTCCCAACTTAAAAACAATTGTAACAACTTAAAACAATAAAAAGTTTCATACAACTCCATAACCACAACCATAGAAGACATTATTCCATACAAGACATACTACACCACCATCACAGCAACAACTTTCTTGCACTCCTGCATGTCAACCTACAGTGAAGGTATATGTGCATGCAACAGCAAAAGTGTAAGCAACTGCAGGCTCTCAAAGATTTTTTTTTTAAATAAAATTATAAGGAAAGGATTAGTCTCACCCATACCTAACAATCAACTTCTTCATCGTCTACGTCAGTGTCATCTAAGCTGAGGTCGGGTGCCAAACTGGGGTCGGGTGCGTTATCCCTATCCAGGCACTTAAGTTTGTTATGTCCTTCTTTCTTGCACATGCTACAAGTACGTGGTTTTTTTGTTTGTTTCCCCGTACTACATGATGGGTTCGAGCAACTTTTTTTATTGTGTCCCTTTTGCCCACAATTCCCACACGTTTGTTGTTTTCGTTTCTCCCCAACAGAATGTGTCCGATTTTTCTTTAGTCTTCCGGTCAATCACTTTTTTCATGGCAATACAACGCGATTACGAACAACATTGGTAATGTCCTAGGCTTTAGGTTTTGAAACAGAGTTCACAGCCATGACGTAAGTCTGTTTTAGCCATCCAGTTGTGAAAAAGTCGGAACATAATGCGTTGATGGGCATACCTTTAAACCTGGTACAAAAGGCACAAATATGCAGACCAATAATTAGATTTTGATTATCTTTGGTATAAAATGTAAATAAACATTATGTAAGCATACGTTGCACCAACCATGGCATGAATACACGGTAGCTCATCTAGGTCTCATTCATGGCATGAGCATGAATGTTGTTCCAAGTCAACAATTGCTTCATTCAATTTGTCTTCTACCTTGAATCTATTGAAATCAATGGGGTGAATCTCACACTGTTGCGATGGTAATACCCTGTCTTTGATGTGTTGGTCTGCATCATGAGTCAAGAATGTGGACGTTTCTCTTGTATTACTTCGCCAGTCGTGGAACCAATGTTGCAACAAACCTCTGATAAATTTGGCGATTAATGTGATATGCAGTTTCCTGATTGCAAGTAGACAAGAATTCATTGACTTGGTAATGTTGGTGGTCATCATATGGTACCCAACCTCTAGGAGCTCATCGTAAACCTTAGGATGCATGGCTTTCAGCTCAGCCATCAAACAGTTGAATTCCTCCACATAATAAACATATGTAGCACGATAGTATAGATTAATCTCGTCACCTCGCTTCCTGCAGTGTTGCTTCAGATTTTTGGCCAAGTGGCACGCATAAACCCCATGTGCTGCATCGACAAATTTTTCTCTCATGCCATTAGAGATACATGTGTGCCGATCCAAAACTATCATCACTAGTTCAGGATGCAAGATCACTCCGTGAAGTTGTGTTAAGAACCATGTCCACGACTTTATGTTTTCGGAATTTGCTAACCTAAATGCCAAAGTGTATATCATCTCATTACCATCCTTGCACACTGTAACTAACAAAACACCCCTGGTCTTGGACTTCAAGTAGGTAGCATCGACGGGAATAACCAGCCTAATTACTGTATTGAGTCCCTCTATAGAAGAACCAAGAGCCATGAATCCATATTTGAACCGGTTTTTCCTGTCGGTTTCAATCTTCGTTACAGTCCCCAGATTTGATTTTACCAACATGTGAAAGTATGTAGGCAATATGTTAAATGACTCCCATGGATCACCGAAAACAGAAGGTAAATCGCGATCTTTAGATCTGTAGGCTTTGTTGTAGGAGAGGTTTATGAAGTGCTTATCCCTCATGTCACAAATTATATCTTTAGGACGGAGGTTGCGTCCTAGATCAGGAAAACTTCTTAAAAATAGTTTGCCTATTACATGGGACCTTACATGGTGAAAATCTACATTGTAGTTTCCATTATCAGCACATGTGTGCTCATTATCAACAGACGTAACATGCCAGTAGGTCCCATTTCTCAACTTCCCTGCCTTAAACACCCATTGACAATCTCTCTTTTTACATGTTGCGACGAATAGTGTATGATTCGATCTTCTAACCTTGTACTCAAACCTCTGTGCCAATGCATGCATGCCTAAAGCCCTTTTCAACGTTTTCTTGTCCTTGAATATCTGTCCTTTGTATATCTGTCCTAAGAGTCCATTGTCTTCAAACAAATCCTTTGATCTAATGGGTTGAATTGAGTACAGTTCAGACCCCCCGTATTGTCCACCGTGTCATCGTAGAAGGTGTAGAACTGATGGGTACATCTGTTGAAGCTTCTTTACCGCCTGTTGACGTTTTCCCGTTACTGCAAGTCTCATCCTATGTATCGAAGGTTTCAGAGCTATCAGAATCATCCACCACAGCCTCTGCATGCTTGTTAGTCGATGCTGGAATCCTCTAATCTTTCTCTACCGATTTAAATTTGGGGGAAGGCACAGACCCAAACGGATGGTTGCTACCACTCACTGACTTGAAATATGGAGTACCAACTGGGGATTCTGAATTAGTGGAGGGTTTAAAAACTGACAGTATAGATGAGTGGATTGTTGTATTTCTTGACTTTATCAGAGTTTGAAATACATTTTTAGCTGCCTCTGGCTATACAAATCTTTTTATGACTTCGACCTTAATTTTAGTCCAGGAGGATTGATTATGAGAAAGCAAACATGATACATCAACATCGCTCATAATGGATAATGTATAAGTCCCTTTCGCCGTTGTAAGCTCTGAACTTATCCTTATCTGGAATCTTTTGCTACTAACCCCAATCCGGTGATATATTGTTTCCAACAATTTACTATATTTGTCTTCATTACATGGAAAGGAAATTGGACCCATCACTTGGTTACCAGTCCAATGTCTATCGTAGTGCACTAAGAAGCCAGCCATCGTGTCAAATTCCCTTTCTGAACCTATAATGAAGACATTTGAAATTCTCTTAATGTTATAGTGTCAAATATACCTAGAGAGGGGGGGGGGGGGGGGGAATAGGTATTATATTGATTCAACAAAACAATATGATTACAATTAAACAATGGATAGGTCAATACAAGTTCAAATAAAGTAAAGACAATAAAACAAAAATCAACACAAGGGATTTTTACGTGGTAAAACCTCAAAATGAGGAAACATCCACGAGTTGATAGCACAACCGCCGGCAAACACCTTTCACTAGTAAGATAAAAATATACAATCTCTCAAGTGACCACTTCACATAGAAATCTACCCTTCAACCCTACACAATGGAAGAGATGCCTCATTGCTCAACTATCCGGATCACCCCAATCCTAGTCGAGACTTCCATGCACAAGTTGAAGATCCCCTCTCCAAACATGTGACTTCCATTGCTTAGCTATCCGGATCACCCCGATCCTAGCCAAGACTTACAATGCTCAACTATCCAAGTCACTCCGACTCTAGTCGAGACTTCCAATGCACAAATTGAAGATCCCTTCTCCAAAATGTGACTTCCAATGCTCAATCCAAAGAAACACTCTAAGGATTGAGACTTCTAATATCTTTACAATGCAAATGATCTAAGTGGATGCAAATGATGCAGACACAAACAAATAAAGCAAGTTGATCAAACACACTCTATGAAGAATTAGCTTTTGTACAAAACAAGCTCACAATAAAATGTAGCTAATTCTTATGAACATGTGATAGGAAAACTAGATTATGCATTCAAAGAATATTTTCAAAGATATATAGAAACCTACTCATGTCAATCAAAGTTAGTATAATAAGTTTTCAATGAAAATCACATAACTAACTTTGAAATCAAGTGAACAAGTTAACACTTGAAGTTTTCACCATATTCAACAAACAAAAACCAAAAATCAAGAACTAGGTTATGAGAAATCGAAATCACAATCGAAATATTCTAGTTCTTTAAACATGTGATCAAATATAGAAATCAACAATTAAGAACAAATACACAAAATAGATAAATTCATGTTCTTCAAGATAAAGCAAAATGATATTCAATCAAAGAATGAACTAATCTTGAAACTAAATCAAAAAAATCCTAATATTGGAATCAAAATCATTCTAAACATTTCTTTCAACTCATAAAAGAAGAATCATCAAGAAGATCATGAAAGAAAATTCACTTACAAACAATGACTCAGGAACTGAAATCAGGTCATCACGAAAACTCTAAGCATTGTTTGACTCTAAAAATGCTTAGGATTTGTTCCTCTCTTCAAGACCAAAATTTTTGGCATCTGAATCACTTAAATCAGAGTTGATTTGAGAGAGTTATGGTGTTTGGAAGTTGAGAAAGTTAGAGGGAAAATTTCAGCTCAATTTTTCCACACCAAGTTATCTTTGAAAATGATAGGAAAATAGCCATTTAAAGGAGGGAAAGCAAGAAGGATTTCAACCACCAATAGGGGGGAGCCACCTCTAATTCCCATGGAGGTGTGTGGCCTCCATGGGGGTAGAAGGCAGCCCTTTCTGTGGAGGCCACACGCCTCCACAGGGAGAGTTGCTTGGCACCCCTATTTTGCCTTCTAAACTCCCCTCGCGCACTGTTTTGTTCTTCGACGGTTCTCGGTCTTCGAACTCCGAATTCAAATCCATTATTTGATTACGAACCGGAAGCTCTTTCACAAACAAAAGACATCAAGACAACTTTCACAAAAAATATGGAATTCAACTTGAAAAACAAGGATGAAAACCATGTACGATAAAATCACGAAAAGTTTCTTAACTTCCTAGTTTGAACTTGAAATTTAATGGATGAGTAATCGAAACAACCGGAACTCAAGGAGACATATTATAAGCTCAAATTCAAGTTCAACCACATAAAAACACAAACAAATAAACACAAGAACATACAAGTATGTCATTTCCTAGATATAGCCCTAGAACATGCAATTCTACAAAAATTGTCAAATTAAGTCTAATGCATGTGCATACTTCAATAAGTGTGTGAATGTGTTATACAAATTTTTGTACAACAATGCAGGGACACAAATGAATGCAATGTGTGTGTGTGCCCTAACACCTTCCAAGTGGAAGAAAGATCTCGATACCTTAGCATCCAAGAAAGCAACTTTCCTCTTGAAGACGAGTTTTGCATGAGAAGTTACTTTTCTTCTTTGAAGCTTGTTCCAATCACGAACCACCTAAGCAACTAAACATTACAAAGAAAGATAGTTTTGTTATGGAATCAAGCTGACATAAATCTAAAACCTAACAACATTGACCTGTATGGATAGAAACAATTGCCTTGAAATCTAACCATTTAAAACCTGTATCCTATTGGTAAGTAAAACAATTAATTTTGAAGCCCGTGGCATGAATTTTTAAAGCCACGGAGAATTATTTTTAAAGCCCTGTAATTTGATTTAAAGCCCTTTAATTTAATTTAAAGCCCTGTAAATTGATTTTAAGCCCTATAAATTGATTTGAAGCAATGAAAACACATTTCAAGCCCTAAACAGAGTTATCAAGCACAAAAAAGGGAAACAACAATGGAACATCACTTCATTCAGAGGTTCGGGTTCCACATTCGTTCTCCATCCCCACCAAGAAACAAGTTAAGGTGGGGAGGCAATAGAACCCCGGAACCCCGACACATAGCCTTTCATCCAAACCGAAAGACCACACATAGCTGGATAATTAAGGCAAAAAGAAAAAAGGGGACAGAGCAAAGCAAAAGGAACAGCCAACAAAGCAACATAGGAAAGCATCAAAGCAAAGCATCAAATATACCAACACTAGTGCACATAATACATTTTCCCACAATGTTACTTCCACAAAAGACAACAGCAACAAAAGACAACACACAAAGCAAAACAGAAATGGTTTCAGCATAATCATGACAACTAAATACAATACTCATCGTAATCATAACATAAATGGTTTTAGCATAATCATCACAATTAAATACTCATCACAATCATATATGGTCCTTGATTTTCTCTATCCAACAAAAGACAACACCAATAACAAAATAAACAACCAATATACTAAAGCTTTTGAAGGGAAAAAGTTTGTAACTCACAAGAATGTTCGGTATCCTTGCCTTCGATCTATATGCCATAGCGACAAGGATCCTCCTCTTTTAACAAAACAATTTTTTCTTTAACGCCCCCAGATTGCATTTGCAGTTATCTGAGTCAACGTGAATCATGACTCAAAATCGAGCTTAAACACGAACTTATGAAGACTATGGAGAGAAACCCATCATCCACTGTCATCCCCGTGGTTGTATCTCGCCTCTATCTCTCTCTATCTCTCTGTTTTTAGGGTTTGTAAATGGTTTTTGGAATCGGTTTGTGAAGGAATGGGGAATCGGAGTACTGAAAAGGGAGACAGAATATGAGCAGTATTGAAGAGATGAAACAAAGTTCAACCAACGAAAGAAGCGAAGAGATGACTGTGGTCAGAAGGGAGGGAAGGTAAGAGAAGGGTAATTGTGGGAAACACATATTTTGGTGGGTATTTTAGTTATTACGGCTAACTTTACATGGGAAGGGTAATTTGGTCCATCAGGGGACATTATATGTAAAGTGAACTTCAATAGAAGACATTTTAATAAGTTTATCAAGAAGGGGACATTTTTGCTCTTTTAAACATAAACATAGACATTAATGCAAGCCCCCAGAACACATCTTGAAGTCTGGTTTTAAGTTAAAACAACATTGTTAAATGTTATTCGGATTGTAAAGATATATTGTTTCTTTATTCAATTCCAAATGGAGATGAACTTAGCTTTCGGGGACTTATTCTTTCTGATAAAACGCTAAAATTTATTCTGTCATCAAGTTAAAAGTGAAGTGGTCCTTCAACATTTAGCCAGATTCTTTCGAGCCAACTAAAACAATTTTTCATTCTATTCTCTTTCATTTATCTATCAATTTTGGCTGCCCTGCTTCACAAAATTACAAAAAAGTTTCTACGAGCTTTGGAAGCAAAGCACTGTATAAGTATTGGGCAAGAAAATAAAACTTAAACAAAAGTGTTGTTCACTGAACCAACAGCCAAAATTTAAAGAATAACAAGATAAAACTTTTTTTTTTAAGTGATAGTAAATATAAAAATTTATAAGCACATTTGGATTGGCTACTATGAACACTATATTTTAAAAGAAAGAAAAAAAAATACAGCAAAAATAATATTAATTTATAATCTCTTATTCTAGTAATTTTATAAAGTTTATTATATCTAAAAGAAGAAAGTCTCATTATGAAGATTCAAAAAGATATCTAGTCTAGATAAATAAGTAGATAAGATACTATCAAAAAAATATATGCAATATTAGGGTTGTAAATTTTTGAAACAAGATGAGGTTATGAATTCGAATATCTCTCTCAACCGAAACAAAAAACCGAATTACGATTATATTTTTTAAAATAAAAGGTTGCAAATTTTATCAAAATTTGCATAGTGACCTGGTGTCAAGGTCTTTGTTTTTGTTTGCATTTATGACATTGATTGTCGCATTAGAATAAATCAAGTAACTTGCATGCAAACTATCCCAGCAACCACATATTATGTTTTATTTGCCAAATTAACACAATTAAATTTATCCATGCCAACTCCGCGATGCCACCATTTCTAAATCAATAACAATCTATTAAACATAATTTTGTCAGATAAAATATCAAATACTCTACGGAGTCAATGGGGTCTCAACTTACAAAGTTACACGCGAGGCGTCGTGAAGACGATCTTCTACAGTATCAGCCCCCAGACACGTACCAATGATTTTTGTATTAGAGTAAACTAAAACAAAACTATATATATATATATATATATATATATATATATATATATATATTTATAGGATGAACTTTAAAACTAACCATAAAATTAGTGGGTTTATTGTTTTTACCCAAGATTAATATTTTTATTGTTTTTACTAAAATTTCTACTATTTTGACAAACTTGCCCTTCTTTAAAAAAAATTTCTTTTTTCTTTTTTCTTTTTCTTTTTCCTGGAAAAAAAAAACAATTTTTTTCTCATTTTTTTTTTCTTTTCAGACCTTAGTTTTATTTTTCTTTTAGATTTGGTGTGTTTAATTTGGTGTTACCCTAGTGTTTTTAATTGACTTTCCATAGTGTGTTTGATTGAGTTGCACTGATGTGTTTAATTGGTCTACCCTGTTGTGTTTAATTGAATTGTCCTGGTGTGTTTAATTGGTCTGCTCTGGTGTGTTTAATTGACCCTGGTGTGTTTAATTGAATTATCCTGGTTTATGGTGTGTTTAATTGAATTGTCCTGATGTGTTTAATTGGTCTGTCTTAGTGTGTTACCCTGGTGTGTTTAATTGGGTTTTCGTGGTGTGTTTAATTGATTTTCGCCTGGTGTGTTTAATTAGTTTCTTTTGTGTGTTTAATTGGTCTGCCCTGATGTGTTTAATTGGGGTGTCGTGATGTGTTTAATTAGTGGCTCGGTGTGTTTAATTGGTGGCCTGGTGTGTTTAAAGAAATCTGGAAAAATTTCCAGATTTGAATAAGGAAATTTTCCAGATTTCCTCATACAAACAAAATTAAAAAATCTTTGAAACAATGGATCTCTAGTAAATGTTATTTTTTTTAGGAAGGAATTTTGTTTCAATGGAACAAATCTGAAAAAAATATTATAAAAAAAACGTAATCTGGAAAAAAAATTTAACAAAATAATTTGGAAAATTTTCAAAACAAAAAAAAATCTGGAATTGTATCTTGGAAAATTTTTTAAACCAAATCTAGAAAAAAATTTAAACGAAATCTGGAAAAAATTTTAAAATATGGAAAAAAACTTTAAACAAAAGGAAATCTGAAAATTTTCAAAATAAAGATTTAACAAGCATTTTAAACAAAAAAAATCTGGAAAAAAAATTTAACAAACATTTTAACAAACATAATGCAAAATTATTTTAGAAAACAAATTCCAGATTTTAACAAACAATTTTTTCCAGATCTGAAAAATTATTTAACACACAAAATCTGGAAAAAAAAAATTTAACAAAAATTTTAAACAAAAAAAATCAAAAATTTTTAAAATCTGGAATTTTTTTCAACAAAACAAAATCTGATTTTTTTTAAAACATAACCACAACCACCCTTAAAATCAACATCTAACCAAAAAAATTCCAAAAAAATCTGGAGAAAGAGAAAGAAGAGATTAAAGATGAGAGAGGAGTGAGAGAGGAGATCTGGAGAGGAGTTGCAGTAAAAAATCTGTGGTGGAGAGGGGAGAGAGGCGTGAGAGGAAGAGAAAGAGAAAGAAGAGATTAGAGAGAGAGAGAGAGAGAGAGAGAGAGAAATAAGATATTGAAGAGAAGATGAGATGCGTGAAAGAGAGAGAGAGAATAAAGAGAATAAAGAGAGAAATAAGGAAGAGAGAGAAAGAAGAAAAAATAATGAGGGTATTTAGGTCTTCACAGTCAAAATTTGGGTAAAAACAATACAAATATAAATTCTGGGTAAAAACAACACATCATCTAATTTTTTGACTAAAAAGACCTATTTGCTCATATTTATATGTATATATGAAAATTTTCTCCTCAGTGCGCACTGATAAATATATATCAGTCCTTGCATGTGGACCATTAGATTCAATTGCTTTGACCCGGACAGTCTGTATACACTTGTCAGTGCTTATCCATAATCTATGACCCACATGCAATACATTGATGTATTTTATATCAGTGCGCACTGAGGAGGAAAAGACTATATATATATATTGAAGAATTAAATCAATAATTAAATAATAGATACATTTCGGATTATCGTTCACCATCAGAATCTAAATTGTATAGCGGAAGCGGGATCGATCACTGGATTGTATGACCGATCGGAAGACGATCACGATAACGGAATGTCCCCTCTAATCACAATGCAAATACTCACACAATGATTAAAGGGGAGAATTTTTTTTGCTCTCTGTATTCTCTATTCTATTGCATTGCCCAGAATGCCTATATTATCAACCGCTGTTTTTCACATTATTTTACACCTTTTGTATATTAACTGAACATGTGGTTATGCACCAGTTATTAGGTGTATGGACTTGGGCTTGGTGTACATGGATTTTAGGCTCTCCATGTATTGGTTGTGAACTTGACCCACTTGGATGTATAATGGGTCTCCAACTACTACAAAAAAATTAGGTTAGAGGGACGAAATTTTTTAGGACGAATTTTATTCGTCCCAATAGAACATCTATTGAGAGGCACTAACATATTTGTCCCTAAAAACTGTAAATCTGAAAAAACTTTTAGGGACGAAAAAATTCGTCCCAATAGAACGTCTATTGGGACGAAACAAATTATTCGTCCCTAAAAAGGACAACATTGACGAGACTTTTAGGGACGAAAAATATTTGTCCCGATAGAATGTCTATTGAGACGAAAAAATATTATTCGTCCCTTAAAAGTGCAAAATTGTCGAGACTTTTAGGGACGAAAAATATTTGCCCCAATAGGATATGTATTGGGACGAAATAAATTATTCGTCCCAATTGGATGTCTATTGGGACAAAATAAATTATTCGTCTCTAAAAAGTTTGAATTTGTTTTAAAAAAGGAAAAAAAAGTTTGAGATTTGAGGACTTATTAAGACAAAAGTAATAATATTTTTTTTCTTATAAATTTAATAAAAAGAATCTATAGATGCAAAACCACTTTTTAAAAACGATATTTTACATTTCTCCTTCCATTTTGTGATAGAGATTCAAATCTAACATTTTTCTATTAAATTAAAAAAAAATGTAAAGAAAGTCTCTCTATTCTGAGTATGATTAACAATAGACCATTTGATCTGATAAATATATGATTTTAACAAAATAGTTAATTAAATACTACAATAAATTTTTTTAATATCAATTTGTTTATCATATAAAAATAAAATTTAAATTATTGGAATTAATCTACAAATAATAATTGAGAAACAATCAATTAAATTTTAATAACATGTAAAGGTTATATATAAAACTTATGTTTTTATTAACACATTCAAAGCAACAGTAAAGTGGATAAGGGTTGCTTTCTATTGACACCTGTGACTGGTTCAACACCCCTTGAGAGCAAAGGATTAGTTGTGAATTTATGTTTATAAATTCGTCCCTATAGGATATCTAAATGGACGAAATATTTCGTCCCTACAGGTTGTCAATGAAAACAAAAATAATTTAGTTTTTGGGGACGAATTTCAATTTTTGTTTCCAAAGAAGTTATTGTGACCCACCTGAGGCGACGAATTTTGGGCTAATGGGACGAAAAAAAATCGTCCCAATAGCCCTTTTTTCTTGTAGTGAACCCATACCCAAATATACCAACATATATATTGTAATACGTGTACAATTGTGAATACATGGAGCACGGGAGGATCTTTCATACTTTTTTTCAAGAGAGATTATGTATGCGTAGACTGATGAAATGACATTAAATCTAATAAACGTCTGAACAATATTTGATCTCTTGAAAAGCTATATAATTGAAATGTCAAAATACTCCATAATATATCGGTTGATAAATGAATTGTTCATGGATCACACGATTCATTTACCTGTATGGACAATGGTAGAATTTGTGTTTAGAGAATCTTAGAGCTCGCTTGGTACACTGTATTGGATTATATTGAATTGAATTGAATTGAATTGTATTATATTGGACTGCATTATTATTAATGAAATTAATATAAATAAAAGAAATAAATTACAATCATTGATTACACATGTCAGCAGATCTATATAGGTCAGCTCAATAGAGGATCCAAAATTCATTAATACAAACTAGTGGTGTAAATATGTGTCGGGCCTGGAGAGTTCGGTCGGTCAGCCTACCAAGGATTGCAGGCCGTGCCTAGCACAGCCAGCAAGTGGGGCGTGCCGTGCCAGGCACGTCCCCTGTGTTTGGCACGTGCTGGGCCGTGGTTCCAAGCACAGCAGGCCGGCGTGCCATGCCCAACGGCTGGCACGGCATGCCTGCACATTGGGCCCACCAAATTATTTAAAAAAATTAAAAAAACACACTATTTATAAAAATAAAATGTTTAAAAAAAATGACATCGTAGAGTATTGAACCATAGTCCATAACCCTTGTTTCGGTAAGTAAAGGTTCATCCTGTAAGCGTTTTTCAGTTGTTGTTTTTCGAAAATAAAAATAAAAATGAAAACATTGTTTTTGATTTCATTTTTTGAATTATGAAAACGGGTCTGGTAGCATATACTGGAAGCTGTATGCAAATGAAAACAGTAAAAACGCATCTGGTAGCTTCACTGAAAGCTGAATTATGAAAATGAAAACAACAAAAACACATTTTGTAGAATAACTGAAAACATCAAAAACTGAAGAACTTTTACATATGTAATTTGACTTTCCCATCTCTTTAAAATATCTTCATAAGGTTGTAATATTTATTTTCATCCATTTAAATTTATAATTGATAATTTAAAATTAATATATATATATATGAAATAATTATACAATTGTTTATAATAATATAATAATTTGAATTTAATCATTTTTTAGGGACCATTCAATCATTTTTAATTGAATTATAAAAAGGATTGTAGATATTTGATTTGTTAGCATGAACAAAAAATACATAACTATCAATTTCCATAATCATAGATTACTTTTATATTTCATTAAAATTCTCATAACATAATTTAAATATATAAGATCACGAATAAATTACAGAAGACACAACCTCCTATTACGAAACATCACCTCCTATTGTGTGAGCAATCTCTCCACATTTTTTTTACAATTTCATCTCTAATATTACTCATTAGTATACATTTGATGGAGATAAGTCAATATTAGGAATTGGTCTACCTTCTCCATCTTCATCAATTAATATATCTTCATTCTCATATTCCCTAAACATCCTATCACCACGACCTTGTGATCGAATAAAGTTATGTAGGACACAACATGTTATAGGTACAAGGCGTTGCCTACATAAACAATAATTAGGCATATTTTTCAAAATAGTGAATCGCTTCTTTAAAACACCGAAACACCGCTTAATTACATTTCGTAACGATGAATGTCTATAATTAAATAACTCATTTGGACCTCTTGGTGCACGTTCTTTTCCTTCATAATCACGTAAATGATATCGTTCACCTCTGTAAGGTGTTAAAAATCGTAGCATGTTTATGTATCATGAATCGACAATATAATAATATCCTGAAAGAATAAAAAATAATTATTATAATTTACAATATTCGAAATAGTGAAATACTTATATGGTATACGTACCTTCATTAGGATGGGGAAAACCGTTCTCTTGTCTTCCAACTGCATCCAAAAACACCCTTGAATCGTTAGCGGTTCCTTCCCAACCCATGTAAACAAATGTGAACATCATGTCAAACGAACAAACAAATATAATATTTTGAGTAACTAGGACTTTTCTATCTCGATACGAATTTTTTTTATGTGCCGGTACGCATGCAAAAATGTGTGTTCCATCAATAGCACCAATACATTTCTACATAATATAATTAATCAATAATTTATGTTAACATTATTTGCTTCAATATATATCAACATAATATAGTTAAGTAAAAATGGAAGTGTAAAAAATATTATGCATTAAAATAGAATAATTACCTTAAAATATGGATAAAATTTTGGATTATTTCTAATCTCTAGTGGTGGCGGTTGTTGTCATCGAGTTTGTTCACGTATAATATTTGGTGCAAGCCCACATACCCCTTTCAATACACGTTTAAATTATCTATACACTGTATCTTTCTACCGTTGAAAACGCTCTGCAATAACTAGCATTACGGCCCCATGAGACAGAATATATAAACATATTCCCACCGCCTCAATAACAGTAACATGTCTATCATCTTCTAATAACTGTAACTGCTCTAGTGTTTGACATAAATTATGAAAAAACAGGTGCATCCATACGAAACATGTTATGCATTCTATCGGGATGATCATTTAACAACTCTTGTACAAATGCATACCCTGTTAATCCACCTGTATAACATTGAATTTTGTCAATATATTGATAATATTCAGCCCTTTTCAACGCACTGGCCAATTCGAGTGCCTCCAATTCTTGTTGTTCGGCCTCCAAATCCAATTCGTTGTCTGAACTATCACTCTGATTATTATCATTCATATTGAACTATTTACAAAAGGAAAACTGTTGTAAGTTGGAAATACATTGAAAACTAGATAATACAAACAACAAACTAAAAATTTAATATGAGTTCACTAAATCAAAAATGAAACTTAAATTTTAAACCAAATTCACAACAACATCAGTAAACATTAAACCAAGTTCACAACCACCATGAAAATTAAATCAAGTTCACAACGAAATCCTTAAACATTCAAGTTAATAGCAACATCCTTAAACAAAGTTCACAACAACAAAGTTGAAATGAAAATAAAGTTCGAAATAACATCCTATCTACCCATGAGCGATATCCTACAAACCACCTAGCCATTGTCGTTTCCTTTCTTCAATCATAGCAAGCCTTCCTCCATTCAACACATGGTACTATCCTCTCCATAAACTTGTTGAATGTATTACCATCAATATCTCCCAAGCTTTCCAAAGCCTCCATACATTCAGTGACAGAAAATTGCTCATAACTTTTACCAGTGGACTCGGCACTTTTGACCTTAACTTTCTCCAATCTAGCCTGCATAACTTCTTTAGCAGTCTCAAAAAAAGTATCCATACTCTCCCATTTATTCTTACGATGGTTGTTGGAAGAACCAATTGACCGACGTGCCCTTTTTCTTTTCTTTTTGTTAGAAACTTTAGTTAGTTCAACCCCATCATCATCATCATCATCATCATCATCATCCCCATCCTCAACATCAACATTAACATGAACTCCAGAGTTACTAAAATTATGTTCTACTTCACGATCCTCATCTGAAGGCAAATGAACTTAACTGGAGGAAAAGCTTAATTGTCCAGTTACTGTAGTAGTATTAAAAATGTCTCCAAGAATTTCATAAGCTCTAACCCTTTCTTCCGATATGGTTTCATTGCTGGCACTCTCTGTCATTAAAAGAAAAAATCAACTACATATCAATATTATAAAAAATTAAATAGATATTATTTCAAAAATCATTACCTTAATGTATTCAGCCCAAACAGTTTCTGGTGTTGTCACGGTGTTGATATATGATCCCAACCAAATCCGGTGTGTGCAATCAAATCAGAAAACTCGCGATGTTTTTTACACAAACGATTAAAATTTTACTTTAACTGCAAAACCGTGAATCGCTTTTTGGTTTGTTGGAAAAGCTCATCATCTATGGTTGACCAAACCCTCTTATGGAATGTAGATGTCTATAAATTGCCTTTTTTAACATGTTTATGCAATATGCGAATAAAAATGACATCATTCCTTGTAGACCATTCGGCCTTGTCGTCAACATCGACATCGACATCAACATCAACGGGTTCCATTATATTTGCTGTTTTAAGAACAGTTAAATAAAAACAAACCATCGAAAGAGAACAATAGAACAATAGAATAAAAAACAACACCTAAACAAAGCAATACAAACAAAATATTTTTGAAAATAAATAAATAAATCCAAGGTGGATTAGCATGAACCACTGCAATTCAGCTATATAGACAAAAAAAGATCAAATATCCACCACTTATTATCTAAGATATCCACCAAACAACCAGTAAAAATCACTATAATTCAGCTCTATAGCGTCTTCCCACCTGAAGAACACATAACCATTATCACCTAGGTGCGAACTAACAGACAAACTACTAGTGACAAACATTAATACCACAGTGAAAGGAACAACACTGTGGTATAATTATAAATTAATTGAAACTTAATTATTTCTTAAGTTGATAAGATAACATGGTTATAACTTTATAAATATAAAAGTACTAGGTTTTAGATATTATTTTTGTATTCATAATAGAAAAAGGATACAATTTTAATTTTTTTTACAGTACAGTTTTCATTATTTCGATGATCATATAAGTACTAGATGCACCAAATGACATTCATACTTCAAGTTTAAGATTTCTTCTAAAGACTAAAATATTTAAATTTAAAAATGATGATACTCCAATTCTACATCTCACATTAATACAAGTGATTTAGAAAGCGTCTTCCAATATGACCTTCAATTAAAAGTTTAAACAAAAAAAAAACTAATATATGACATTCCATTAAATGTCTAAACAAACAGAACTGGTAATAGTAGTCCCACTAACTTTCTAATAAACTCTTGCATATATCATTGTGATGAACCTCTGCATCTCTTGTAACGACTCTTTTCAATCAATTCAGTTTGTTGCGAACTTTTAGTATATCAAAAATGCTCATATTCCTAATTTAGTGATGCATTATTTAAATAAATTGATACATATTCCTAATGTAGTGATGTAATATTTAAATAAATTGATACATAATGTTTATTCTTGAGGGCAAAATCTGTAATTTCAACTTTTTGGATTGGCTTTAGCTAAAGTAGTTAATTAACAATCTCTAATTAATGAAAATTTAACCAGATTTTTGTATGATGAAAAATGGTGCTTGAACTGGACACCATTTTCATGTGTTCATTGAACAAACTTTTCGCCCCTGAAAGGTAGTCAATTTAACAACCATTGACTTCATTATTGAACTAGGAACTGAAGGTCAAAAATGTAAAAGTGTTGAATACATTCTTAAAAGTTAAAACATTTGTCACTTCTAACAAAACTGTGTAACTGAACTCCATATAGAGCTTCAAAAACCTAGTAAAAGGTGTTTCACTCATGTTCTTTACATTTCAAGATCACCACCAGATTTGTTCTCCACGGTTTGGTTCAATCCAGTCTCTCAAGTTCATACAATTAAAAGCTTTAGCTAAATAATGAAAATTTCATGTGTTTTTCATCAAGCCAATTGATGGAATTAGAGTCATTAAAGACACAACATTATTGTTCTTTTACTTGATTATCAAGAATATAATGAAATGAAAAAGCTTTATTAAAAAAAAAAGATTGCATGATTTACGCAAATGGTTTGGTAAAAACACACACACACTACACCAGTTGGCAAGCAATTTTGATTATTCTAATTCTATATATAAAGCTCATGATACATAATACTAGCTATAGCTAATGTTGAATGCTCAAGTCAGCCAATCCTCAAACACCAACCCTCAAACTTCAGACAAACTAAACATAATCAAATAATACACAACGAAACATTCGCGGGAACAAAACCAACAACAATGAAATTAAACAGAAACCAAGCACCCCATAACAACAAAACAGAGCCCAAAGCAACATAAGAATGAAAAACGAAACTAAACATAGCTATCACAAAACAACTCTACTAAGATGACACATCCGATCAAACCAAACCTTCAGAAAACAAAGACCATTCATTTTAACAAGAGTGATTTACGCTAAACACTAACTAACCTGAGTGATTGAGAAACTGAATCCCAGAATTTTGTTCAAACCTTCCAGTCTTCCACATCTATTTTCCTCAATAATCACTGTAAATTTTTTTAATGATTACTTTAATTAAATTTCTGTTTAAGAAAGACAATTAATTGAAAAACTGCTTAGATCTACTTACATCCAAGTAAATCAACAATAATTTCAATTTATGAAAGATAAAAAAAATTGAAAAATAAAAAATAAAAGAAGAAGAAGAAGAATATAATGATCTGAAAAAGAGGAAGAACAAGAAAAAGAAAAAGAAGAAGAAGAAGGAGATCTGAAGAAGAGGAAGAACACGAAAAAGAAAAGCAGAAGATTTGTAGAAGAAGAACAGGTGCGACGAAGAAGAAGAAGAAGATCCGACGAAAAAGAAGAAAAAGAAGAAGATGATGATGAAGATCTGCAGAAGAAGAACCTGTGCAACGAAGAAGAAGAAGAAGATCAGACATACCTTCGATGGAGTTGAGAGTTGAGAGCTAGAGCTATGAGGAGTGTTGACTGATGACGGTCAGGCTACATTGTCTTCAACTGGAGACATATTTAAAAAAAATTCAAATTCAGAAAGCAACTTTCAAATGTTTTTCAAATTATCACTTTTAATACTAGTTTTGTTATTGTTTTTCAAAAATAAAATGAAAACCGGTTAACGAATGCGAATTCAAAATCGTTTTTGGAAAACAAAAACGAAAACAGAGTGAAAAACAGCTGTAGGACGTGGCCTAAATTTTCATTTGCCTTTCCCTTCTTTTTATATAGGTTAGACCTCTCTTCAATGCTCTTATTTAGCTGATGTTGGATGTGAGATAGCAATTACTCTGACCAAGATTAGGGAAGAATAATATGTGAAAGAGATTTAATGATTTATTTACACACACACACACACACATATATATATATATATATATATATGATTTTTGTTCCTAGATGGAGAAGATGGAAATTTTTGCATAATATCAATAGATGGCTTATCTTTTTTTTTAAACAAAACCATATGTTTTAACAAAAATGAGACTCTAGAGAATATCATTATGTTTTATCAATGAATGGAAATAGAAATTCAATCTCACATTCCACATCAGATAAATAAGATAAATGAAAAGATGCATAACCTATACAAAAATGAGGAAAAAGCAAAAGAAAACATACTTGCTTGGACAAGGGTTATGAGCCATAACTCAATATTCTATGATGTCCATACTCTATGATGTCATTTTTAACAAATTTAATTTTCTTAAAAAAAATTAAATAAATGGGCCGGCCCCGTTTAGCACATCTAAGTCGGCACGCGGGCCGACCTGACACGTGGTGGGTCGTGCCCATGTGCCGTGCTAGGCTCCCATTTCCTAAACGGGTCGGGCCTTGCCAGGCTCGGCAACTTGCCGTGCCGTGCCATACCCGACCTGTTTAGGAAAATGAGCTTGGTGTGCGGGGCCTATGTGGGCCGGGCCGGTCTGTTTTTACACCACTAATATAAACCTGTGTTTAGTGATGCTCTGTATTATATTATATTAAGTTAGTTCAATATGTTTTTATTGTAATCTATTATATTATAAAAATATAATATGAAAAAAAGTTAATAATTCATTTTAAATATTCTTACTATGAATAAATTAATAAATATATATTTTTTAAAATAAATAAAAATTTAAATAAATAATAAATTTTTAAATAAAATAAATATTTCCAGTATAGTTTTGAAATTATATAAAAAAAATTAAGAGCATAACACATAATTTCATCAATATTCCATATTTGTTGAGAAGAAACGAAAAAGAAAAATATTTTTTTAATACAATTCAACATAATAATACCAAATATTATATATTAGTTAATACAATGTTTACGATTAAAATTATTAAAATGTTAAAATGTACTAAAATAATATAATAAATTGTTTACACCAAATATTGTATTATATTATTTTAAAACATTTTAATTGGAATACTAGATATTACTTTAAGGCCCTGTTTGTTACATAGGATTGGACTGAGACCGGTCTAATCTCAGTCCAATCATATGTTTGGAAGCAGCACCAGACTGGACAAAATAATCTAATGGGGCCTAATTTTAGTGAAATAGTTCTACATTTTGTGGAATAAATAAACCCACCAAATTGGTGGGTTTAGTTGTCCTGGGACTAAAATTTCTTTTTTTCTTAGTTTTTTTTTTCCAGATTTTTTAATGCACTATAAAAAAAAAACAAATCAAAACCTAGGAAAAAAAAATCGAACCCAGAACCCTAATATTCTGGAAACCTAAAAAAAATCGAACCCACAAACATAATATTATGGAAATCCAAAAAAAAAATCAAAAATACAAATTCAATATCTTCATATTCTAGATCCAACCTAGATCTGGAATCGAACCCAACCCATATGATAGTGGGGAAGATGATTGAATGTTTGAGATATTAGAGAGAGAGAGAGAGAGAGAGAGAGAGAGAGAGAGAGAGATTGAATGGGTGGAGATGATGGTGGGGAAGAGATTAGATTGTTTCTGTTTTTAAATCAAAATTTTGTTTCAATGGAACAAAATATGGAAAAAAAATTAACAAAATAAAATCTGGAATTTTTCTTTAAACAAAATCAAATCTGAAATTTTTATTTCAACAAAACAAAATCAAGAATTTTTGTTTAACAAAATAAAATATGTAATTTTTGTTTGAACAAAACAAAATCTGGAAAATTTTTAAACAAAATAAATCTGGAATTTTTGTTTAACAAAACTCAAACACAACTCCCACCATTCCTAAAATCAACAACCACCCTCAAATCCAACCACAACCACCAGTGGCCAAACAAAACCCAAACTTAAACACAACCACAACCACCCTTAAAATCAACAGCTAACACTCAAATCCATAACAATGTTCTGGCGGCCAAACAAACCCAAACATACACACAATTGGCTGAAGAGAAAAGAGAGGGAGAGAAAAGGGAAAAGAGGGAGTCGATCTACTCTTAGCGGAAGAGTTCGGCTCCCCTCACCGGCGATGAAATAGTTGGGAGGGAGAGAAAGAGAGATGGGAGGTGGAGAAAATAGAGCAATGGAGAAAATAGAGCTCTGGTGAAAAGTCAAACATAGAAATGGTGATGATGATATCGAATTAGGAAAAGAGAAAGTTTGATAGTTTTTTAATTTAATTTTAATTAGTTTTTATATATTTTTATTTTAAATAGTTTATTTTATTGTTGTTTCAGTTTTAAAAATAAATTATTATATTTAATTCAATTTCATATTTCACCAAACAAAATATGATATTAATTTAATTCTATAACATGTTTCTCTAAACACAGTATAGTATTAGTTTAGTTCAATCTAGTCCAATCCAATCTCATCTAATCCCCGTTTCATCACAATCCAATCCAATCCCATGAAATAGTCAAATCCATTCATGCGCACCAAACGGGCCCTAACAGTACTAGGTGTGTGCGCAAGATGGGAGGTGTAATTGACAGACGGCGCTCATGATGATTGGGCCTTATTTTTGAATTAAATAAACAAATAACTCCATTATGTTGTAAAAGGGTGGATTTCCACCACCGCCTAACACCAACTTGCCAAATATCTTCCACCCATTTGAAAGTTGAATTACTTCACCATTAAGTTATGTATACCATATGTGATGCAAATGGGTTAGTAATTGCCTATGTATATATTTGTTTCATCATTTGTAAGCTTGCTGAGAAAAGTTACACAGAATAATATACAAAGCTTTCTCCCTCACTCTCCAATGTCTCTTGTCTCTATCTCTCATCTATGTTATTCTCTGTTATTCATTAATTCTTTGTTATTTATTCTTAGTTTTACAACACGTTATTAGCACGATTAGCAATTATAGACTAGGTAAAGAAAATGAGCAACAAATTGGTATGAATCTATGGTTTTCGAAAAAACCCAGACAATTCAAAGTGCTCAAATCATTTTTTGAAGGATACCGTTGTGTTCCTCTCGGAAATGCAATTTCTACGCCGCTGGCCGCGTCTCAAACGGAGCTCTAATGAACTCTCTAGGTCCGGCCAAAGTTCGGTCAACTCTGAAATTTTTTCCAGTTTTTCCAGCAGCCTTCCAAGGTTGAAGATGACACTGTAGCGCCACATCGTAGCCATGTCGTCACCACAGCAGCGCCATGTCGGCATCCCAACGCGCCACGTCAGTGAATATTGCGTGCCACATTGGCATAAGTCACTGCCACAGTCAGCGCCATGTCAGCAGCAGGATGCCACATCAACGTCCATTCAGTGCCACATCATTGCCATGTCAGCAGTGGGCTGCCATGTCAGTTGGGGAGGTCTGCCACGTCAACATGCACGCAACGTCAGCGCCACATTAGCCAGAAATGTTTTTCGTCCGTTTCGGTGCAATTGTCGCCCGTTTTCTGCCGAACTGGGCTTGTTTCCAGCTATTTCGACCATTCCGGACGCAACCGTGCCATCTGTTTCAGCTAATTCCGCTTGTAAGTTTTATTTTGACTTATTTAAGCTTTATTAACTCTGTTTTTGGGCACGATGGAATATCCAGAACTTGGAGATCTGGATCCAATATTATAAACATGTTTGATGTCATATTCAGAGAAATATACACATTCAGTCGGATGTTGTAAGCATCATAAAAATAATCTAAGATCATACCGTAAAATGAAATCCATACACATCCAACAGGATGCTCTGAATATCATAAAAAGGATTTAAAATCCTAACGGACAAGATGGCTTATGCCGTCAAGCGGAAATTATATGTAATAGTTCTAGATTTATTTTTATGCACATCGCAGGTGATCTCATGGCCCTATAAGGTGATCTTATGGCCCTTAAACCATTTATTTTTATGCACATTGCAGGTGATCTCATGGCCCTATAAGGTGATCTTATGGCCCTGAAACCATTTATTTTTATGCACATCGCAGGTGATCTCATGGCCTTGTAAGGTGATCTTATGACCCTGAAACCATTTATTTTTATGTAATATATGAGACTGACTTATGTTGTGTCTCTGGACTGGCTTATGTTGTGTCTAAGGTGTTCTCATGACCCTGAAATTGTTTATTTTTATGCAATATATCAAACTGTGTTATACCCCTGACAGAACCTAGAGATCAGGATCCAGTGTTATATACATGCCATACGACACGGTTTTGAAAACCGATGAGAACATGGAGTTCTGAATCCAGTGTTATATAAATGAATGTCATAGTTCATTATTTGGAACCTGGGGTTTCGAACACGTTCATAATATGAAGTTATCTCATATATATCAAGTGATATATTTACATATCATTTATTTGAAAGAATGAGTTACACATCCAACAGGATGCTGTGAATATCATAAAAGGGATTTAAGATCCTAACGTATCATTTATTTGAGAAAAAAAAGGGAGGTCTACACATCCAGTAGGATGTTGTGAGTATTATAAAAAAGATTTAAGATCCTAACGAATAAAGAAATTGGAATTAATATTTTATCCATTTCATACACATCCAGTAGGATGTTAGGAGTATCATAAAGAAGAGATTTAAGATCCTAACGAATAATGAAATTGGAAATAATATTTTATCCATTTCATATACATCCAGCAGGATGTTGTGATTATCATAAAATGATTTAAAATCCTAATATCACGTATAATGAGATTGTAAATGATATTTTATCCATTTTATACTTGCTCTTGAAGGAGCAATGTCAAGAGAGTAAAATGGATATATTTATATTCATGAGATATCAAAACATACCCCAGGAGTGGATGTCTTTGAATGACAAGAGAAAATGTTTATAGAATAAATCTATTGAAAAGATTATTATCACTTCAGATGAAATATAAAATGGCATTATACATAATGTCCATAAAATTCCCAGAAGGTAAATATATGTCTTGCCTAAGGTGCAACGACTCATACAATTCTGCGGAGTCAGATATATTTTATGAATTGGACTTTGATCTGAGCAAATATTAATATTGTTAAAGTTGGACTTTGATCTGAGCAAATGTATCAGGTCCAACGGATCTGATAGAAAGTTCTGGAAGAGCCATGATATTGTTATCAAACAATACTAAATCATGTATCAGTGATACTTGATATTATTCGAGCAGAACTTAAACAAATATTCTTTGTTCAAAGACATATAAGGTTAATACCAGATCAGATCCAGCAGATTTGATTATAGGCTCTAGAAGAGCCGCAATCTTATTACCAGATGGTATTAAATTGTGTATCGATAATATTTTATATCATTCAAACAAAATATAAAGGAATCTGCTTAGTTTCAAAGATATACGGAGGAATGGATATCATATTGAAACTATGAGTAATGAGAATGTTTAATATATATGCATTACTCCTCATGATTCAGGCCAGAAACTTATTATAGAAAAGCTGTATGCTTTATCATCTGGATTATATTACACTATTACAAAGAGTGTAGATATTTATGCAATTATGAATCATGAATCATGAATCAAAAGTTCACAGATACAAAAATGTTTGTGTTTTGGCGTGACCGTACTGATCACCCAGGATCTACAATGATGAGTATAATCATTGAAAATACTCATGGATATCTATTAAAGAACCAGAAAATTCTTTATCCAATGAGTACTTATGTACTGCATGTTCACAAGGGAAACTAGCAGTAAAACCATATTATTCTAAGAGTTGGTTTTGAATTCTCATCATTCTTACAAAGAATTCAAGGAGATATATATATATATATGGACATATTCATCCACTAAATGATCCATTTCATTATTATATGGTTCTAATTGATGCATCTACGAGATGATCATATGTTTGTTTATTATCAAACATCTCCATATTACTTACACGTGTTATCAGTTTTCCAGATATACTCATAATCAAAATGGATCAGTGGAATCACTTATCAAACGTTTCCAGTTTCTCTAGAAGAGAAAAGTAAATGAAAAACTACTTATATACAAAATAGAGACACCAGTTCGGTTCTCTATATATATGTGTGTCTCAGTTCAATCTTCGTATCTCTCAAATACGAAAGATAATTGATCATCGGATGATTATTAATCTGTTACCTGGTATATTAAGGGTAACCGGATTTTATCAGTTGCTAGCTCATAAACCCCGGCCGGGTGATTGTTCTTGAAGAATGATCAGAGAAAGAAAAGCAACAAATAAATAATCTGATGCATATCATAAACTTATGAACTTTTTGAAAGGTATTGTTATTGGGATCCCAAGAGTAAACAAAACTCGAGTTATAAACAAATCCACTTTCTCTAAATCAACTCTATAAGAGTCTGATATATCTAAAGAGATACAAGAATATAGAAATTAAGAGAAATTCTATAAATCATACAGAGTCTACGAAATGACTAAATTCATTGAAATGAAAGTAATCTCAATAGAGATACAAAAGTATAGAAATTGAAAAAATTTCTATAAGTCATATGAGAGAAATGTGGAATCATAAGGAAACAATCATTAATAATGTATTTTTATACACAGTAGCGCTACTGAAATTATAAATGATAATTATGATATTCATAATATCAAATGATTGTAGATAAAAAGCATGATTGGCCTAGATGAAATAAGCAATTCAAGAAGAATTGACTTCATAAGCCAAAAATAAAGTGTTTAGATCAATAGTACTCCAGACACCTGGAGATGTCAAACTAGTTGGATACTAATGGGTCTTTATACGGAAACGTAATGAGAAAAATGAGATCGTAAGATATGAGGTATGACTCGTAGTGCGAGGTTTCTTAAAGAAACTTAGTATTCACTATTGATGAATAAGATTACATTGTTGATAAATTTGGCTGCCTTTAAAAGGCTTAAAATACGTCTTCTAGACGTAGTAATCATTTATCTCTATGATTCACTCAATGCAGATATTTATAAATCCTGAAGGATTCAATATGCTAAAAGCATGTAAATCAAACATTTTGAACGGATGTGGTATAACCGTCTCAGTTAATATCTGATAAAGATAAGAATATAAATCATATACTCATGTGTCCTCATAAAGAAATGAGAAAAAAAATATTGTCCCGACCTGAAGGTCGAGCATAGATTAAATGGAATATTTGTCCATCAATCAGATTATGTTGAAAAGATTATGAAAATATTCTATATGGATATTATTTCACAAAGCAAGTATTTACTTATACTCCCTCCAATCATTTATGATGTTATTAGAAGGGGAGCGTCCCATCAGGAGGAACATATCAAATGAAGTATATTAATTATATTGGGGTATATGTGCGTTGTACTTTTTTTCCTTCAAATCAGGTTTTTGTCCCATTGGGTTTTCCTGATAAGGTTTTAATGAGGCAATTCTCTATGCACACCCAAAAATCATTTGATCCACAAAATCATCATAAATATTACATTGATTCAGCAGATCATCGTATATATGTTATCTTGATCAAAATATCATTGTAAATATTACTTTGATCTTGCTAATTATCATATATATGTTACTTTAATCCAAAAGATCATCATAAATATTACTTTGATTCGACAGATCAATGAATATCTTTGTTAAGGTTTTTATCCTATTGGGTTTTCCCTAGCAAAGTGTAAATGTGAGAAATGTTTTGAAGAAAACAAATAAATCTGGAGATGTGTACACTATACTCTTTTTTCTTTCGATCAGGTTTTATCCCACTGGGTTTTCTTGACATGGTTTTTAATGAGATAGTTTTTAATGTCTAACCCCACTAGATCCAGAGAGATCATTGTATACATTTTTCTCGGATTTTGTCCCATTGAGTTTTTCCTAGAAAATTAATACAAATGGTATAAATCCAAGGGGAAGTGTTGTAATATGTGGCTTTTACCACTTATATAAGACACACAAGTATTACCCACTTATATCACAGAAATATCTTCATTTCCCCACTGTCTCCCTCAGCCTACATATATATGTTTTTCTTCTTTGTACACGGTGCTGTTGTTGTTGAAAAAAGACTCCAATAATATCAATAAGAGCTGCTCTCTCTCTCTCTCTCTCTCTCGTCTATATCTCTCTCTCATCTCAGTTTCAATTTATTTTTCGTCTATTTCGGTTTATTCTTAGTTGGTTTATAACAGATGAAAGGTTTTTCCCACCTGTTTGTTTTCTTTTTTAAGAATGCTATTTTTATTAATTTTTATATTTTTATATTAAAATACTAGATTTAAGAAATACAATTTTTTTTTAAATTTTAACTCCTTTAAGGTTGGTTGATAAAAATGTGTGATGATGTAGTAGCTACAAGGAGGATCAGTGCCACGTTCATTGGTTGCATGTTGGTACCACGAAACGTTATCCTTATGTAAAATATAAATGTTCAGAGTAACAAAATGTTTGGATGGTGTCTACCGTATCTAATAATAATAATAATAAGGGTTAATAGCATTTGGATCTCTAAGTATTACTGAAAGATCACATTTTTAAACGAGTTTGATTTTTTAGCAATTTCTTTGACTTTTGAAAAGTATATGAAATATGTCAATTTGACATTTTTTTTAACGGTCACACGTGACAGAATATATAAATTGACCATTTTACCCTTAACTTTAATTTAAAGAATATAAACATACAATTTTACCATTTAAACTTTTAAAATTTTGACAATGCCACTTTGATATTAATCCAATCAAAATCTAAAACACGTTTCACCAAAATTTTAAAATAAAATATTAAAAAAATTTGTATTTATATAATTTATATAAAAAAATTATTTTTAAAGAATAAATAAAAAAACTAATCTGATCTAAAATTGAGAAAAGAGAGATGAAGAGAACCTGAAAAGGGAGAAAAAAAACTGAGAAAAAATTAAAACTATATATAAATGAAAAAAAAAGGTTGAGGAGAGGGATCTGGAAAATTCCAGATCTCTTCCAGGTCTCTCTCCTCCATGATTCCTCACAAACAACTCCAAACCCAACATCAATTCGTCATCACCGTGGATTATCAATCATCAAACAGCACCAAACCCAACATAAGTTCACCACATAGAACACCACACCAACACCAGACCTGGACCAACATCACCACCACCAACATATCTGGATCGAATTGGTAGTGGATCGACCAAGGAGTGGATCGAAGGAAGATTCGTCAATCATATGGACGATCTCTTCCATCGCTGATCTGTTGGAGCCTGGAGGATCTCCATCAAATCCGACACACACACACACACTCTCTCTCTCAACATCGATCGCCGAGCTCGAAAAGGGACTCCATTCGCCGTGAAAAAGGGACCTAGATGGTGGCTGGTGTGTTTGGATTTTGGGTTTCGTGGTGGTGCCGATTTCGTTTTCGGGTTTTAGTGGTGGTTTGACTGGTGTGGATTCGGGTTTGGTAGTGGTTTAGCTAGTGCAATTTCGTGTTTCTCCATTGATCTAGAGATCCAAATGTAAGAACATTGAAGAAGATTTGTAAATGAATGATTTTGATACAATAAACTAATTACTTGGTGATCTGAGAAATTTATGTATTTATTCTATATGTTATTGTAAATATATAATATATTCGAAGTTCTTTACAGTCCTATTGTTTGAATATTTGTTGCTCAGTTTTGTTTCTTGTTCATTTTCTTTAGCAAATTGGATTGAATCTCAAGGTTGGAGGCCTGAAAAATTCAACAAGAGATAATCCAGGGTGAGTTGAGAGAGGATATTTGTTGCTCTGTTTTGTTTCTTGTTCTTGGTGTTCTTAATTCAATCTCCATGTGTTACATTAAATAAATATCACACCAGCTTTTGCTTCACTTTTTACTAATAACAAGAAGAATATCTAATTGTGTATGATGAATATGTGTTTGAATAATTGAATTTTTTGTTTGTGGTAGAATCTGTGATTTAAGTTGTGTTTGAAAAAGAAGTTGACTTTCAATTGTTTTTACTGTGGAATCATTGAAGTTGTGTTGAAACTTGAAGATGTATTTGATTTAAAAAAAATTTAATTAATGAAAAAATATTTGAGAATAATTATATTTTTAATTTAATTTAATATGGTTATATTAGTAAAAATAAATTTCCTTTTTTATTATTTTTTTAAATTGTAAAATTTTAAAATATTAGAGGATAAAATTGTATTTTTAAACTCTTTAATTAAAATTAAGGGTAAAATGATCGATTTATATATTCTGTCACGTTTCACCATTGATTTATTTGATATGCTTTTCAAAAGTGAGAAAAAATATTACTAAAAAAGCAAATTCGTTTAAAAATATGATCTTTCAGCGATACGTAGGGACCTAAATGATATTAGTCCTAATAATAATAATAATAATAATAATAATAATAATAGTTGTTGTTGTAGACTTGTAACAGTAATAAACCAAATTAAAGACTTTAAAAAAAATACAAACTAAACAACTCCGAGTTATGCCCTAGCAACATGTTGGAGCCCGGAGAGGTAATTGTGTTTGCATTTGGTCAATGAGAGTCAACTAATACGTATAAGGGTAGTTTATGACCCCGTTAGTTTAAGAAAAACAAAATCTAGCCAATCACAAATTTTTATTTTGAGGCACTTAATTCTTATAATTTAAAGAATATAAATTATAATAGCAAAAAGAGTTATTTCAAAATAATAATAATAATAATAATAATAATAATGACAAAAAGAGTGAAAAACTCTTTTAATACCACGAACGATAAATCTTTGATCCAAAAAAATGTGTGTTAAAGGAAAAATGTTTCTTTAGGTTAAAGATGAGAGGAATAAATTAAAAAAAGAGTTTTATTGATTAAATTTTTTTAATAAGTTGATGAAATTCATTTATATTAATTGATTTGTTCAGAAAAATATAGGCATGAGCCATGAGGAAGACAATGGCAATAATTAAATAAAACAGAAAAATATGATTTTATATTCAATTTAAAAATTAGTAAAGTTGTAATAAGTAAAGGGAAATTGAAAATTATTGATCGAAGACCAAGTGCCAAGTGGCTTCAAAAGGCCACAAATGACACAGGCCGGTTAAAACCCAGTGAGCCAGAAAGTGTATAAGGACAGCTGTACAGCTCCATTGATATTATATATTATATTATTTTAAAACAATGCGGAGAAAAATATAAGAAGTGGTGATATTGACAAACCCCTTATTTATCTATTCATGCCCTGTTTTTTAAAATCTTGATTTAATTAAATTATTTTGTTTGTTTTCAAAACTATTAATTTTACATATTTTTCAAACTTAATACATACCATATATGATCTATCTATCTCTTATCTCTGTATCTATATACATCTCTCTCACCTTCATCGATTGATTTATATTTTTTCTTCTTACTTTCTTTATTTTTAGTTTTTTTTTCTTCTTATTTCGGAAACGAAAAAATAAAAAATAACAGAGTACTTCAACACAACGGCAACTTGATATCATTTTAAAGAAAAAATAAACTTCAAACTTATTTCCAAAGAATGAATTGTTTCCTGATGCTTACTAACATTGTCATACAATTCTTGTTTTATGTCATTCTCAGATAATTCTTCAAGATGTTTGATATCGTTCTTAGACAATTCTTCAATTTTCTTGATATCATTCTCAAACTCTTTCATAATATTTTAGATGTATGTAAAAAGTAGATTTTAGGGTTGAAGAGTTAATTTTTTTTTTTAAGAAACAGATTACTGAGTTTGTTTTTTTGAAAAGGATTATGAGATTTTAATAGATTTACTTTGTAGAAGATTTTTTTCCTAAATTGTATGTCTCTTTAAGTAATTTTGATAAAGGAAAAAAAAATTATATAGTTAAAAAATGGGGCATGAATAGATTAGTAGGGATGTGCCGATAGCACCACTCAAATATAATGGACAGCCGGTTAATATTGAAAGTGGAAAGTTCTTTGGAGACCCTATATGCTATATGTACGAGAATGCTTGTGAGTTTTGTTTACGACCTGATTAAAATATTTTTTTGTAGTTGCTTTTCAAAAAAAGTAATGGACATCAAGTTAATAGTTTTGGGTTATATGTTAATTTGATTTTATATAAGATCTTTTCAGGGTATGTGATTGATTGTTGATAAAGTGGTTGTGGAAATCAATCACATTTTAATCGAATATTTATTTATTATAAAATTGATGTGTACTGAGATTACGTGAGATTAGAAAAAAGATAAAACACATTAAAAAAAACCCAAATCCCACGTTAATATATCATAGGCTAAAGTGAAACCAATCGGGAGCTAACTGCACAAAAAGATTATCATATCTTGTCCTGACTCCTATGTAAGTCAAAGTGCCAATTGCCAAACACGGAATTAACGCTGTTTTTTTATTGTCAAGAGAAATAACTTTCTATTTTATTTTTTCTTATAGTATTTATATACTTATCTAAATTATGTATTTTTATAAAAAGATTTATGATTTCAAACCGTTGATTTGGAAATCATTTACCTATCAAAACTTTAAATCCGTTCATCTACCGGGTGAATAATACCCCTAAGGGCAGGAATAACTTTGTTAATTCTATAAAATTATACAAAGTCCAAATCAATTATTTTCTCTTACTATACTTACAACAACGCTGCCCTTGATTGATTGAGTTCCAGGGGGTAAAAATGATTTTCTTTTACGGAAACTATATTTAGATTAATGTTATACAATCCAAATATTTAATCTAAATAATATGGTAAATAAGTTGTTATCACTTAGTTAATAAAAAAACCACTTGCTACATCATTTGAATGGAAATATAGACTAAATTTTTAAATCGTATAACATTAGTGATATATTTATATATGCATACCAATATAAAAACATATTTTGAACAAACTAAAATTCCCTGTAAAAATCGGATAGGATCCTACACTTAATAATAATAATAAATAATATATATATATATATATATATATTATTGTTCTCTATAATTCATTTTTATATTTGGTCGTCTCAAAATTAAATATCAAAAATGTTTTACACGTGTTAAATCAAACTTTTGCTCTCCGCCTACATAATATTCATCTCCCGGGAAGGTTAGTAATAAAGCTCTTCATAGTTCATAATAAAAAATGTAGTATACATGGGATAAATTAATGAGAAGAGAAATCTCACAATCGTTCATCGTTGATATAAAAACATATATAAATAATTAAATACCAGTGCTAGCTGCTTTGGGCAAAATAGAAAATATTCTTTTTCTTTCTCGTACTTTAAGGATTAAAATATAATAAAGTAATTGTTGCAAATTGCTTACTCTAAAGGAGAAAATAATAATAAAATAATAACTAGTATAATAATTAACGAGTATGCTTTGGATTATTCTGTATGTATAAATTTAGTTCTCCTATATATACAAATTTCCTCGTACGTAATTAATCTCCATGATCTAGACCACCAATATATCTTACTTAACAATTTAGATTGACATTTATAGTCTATAAGTAAGAGATCGATGCACCATAAGAGAATATTCAATGATTCTTTAATTATTTAAAAGAAAATAATAACATTTTTTCCTTTAAAATGATTTCAATACGTTTTTTAATTGACAGATGATTTCAATATCTTTATTGTGGAATAATTGCTATCTTTTTATATAAATAAAAGTTGCTACAGAGTCAACAAACTATTTGTCACACTGACTTTTCACAATAAAAATAAAAATAAAAATAAAAGATCATCTGTCACATTTCACATACCGACATAGGGTCAAGGTCTTTCACATTTAGATGTAAAATGATAGAAGAAAGCTTGTGGACTACGCCCAGCAATGATCACCTCAACAATTAATATGTGGAGCCACATAAGTCTAGCTTATTTCCTAGAATCAGCGTGAAATCAATGTGTGCGTTCAAACTGCTTTTAGAATTTAGAGTGATATTAAACTATTGTACGTACACGTCTTGACTAGCTATAAATAGATGCACACCAACTTGAGAAAGAATTTGTATCCAAAAAAAAAAAAAAAAAAAAAAAACTTTAGAAAGAATCAAGAAAATGGAATTAAGAAAGAATTTTTCCCTCATCATCATTTCGGCCTTTCTCTTAGTTTTGATCCTACAATGCTTCCCAACATGCCTTGCTGCAAGATATTTAGCAGATAGTCCTCAATCCGGTATGTATACTTTTTTATTTCTCTCTTTTTCCCGTTATATATGCATAATTTTATTTTTATTATTTTATTGTAAGTTGTTAAGAGTACTTAAATACTTATTTGTAAGTTACAAATTGTTTTATCCAACGGTTATCAGCATCAATTTACCGGAGGTTTATGGTTTTAGTGTCTCACTTGAATCTGCATCTAATATCTGAATTTACATATGTATTTTAACTTGGTCTACCTAATAAGATCATTGTCTATTTGTCTTGGACATAAGGGATATATTGATTGCTTAATATCAATTTTTGGGCCAGCAGGTAACAGCAAGCTTAATAAATTTTTTGAGTCCAGAAGTAATTTTACCATGATAATTATATAGTTAGTAGTTTAAGTAACTGTTATTGATAAATAGAATATGTTAATTAATATATATATATATATATATATATATGTATCAAAAACAGTTTATAATTGTAAATTGTAATATGTATCATGTGATTTGGGTGTTGAAGCAGATCAAAGCAAAAGCGGCGTGGATCCTAGTCAACTGAAGCGCGATGGTTCAGCAAACGGTGGGAGTGCTCCAGCAAATGGAGAGGTTCAAATGCCTCCAACCTCATTTTATAAAAGTACTTCTTCAACACAGAGAGACTCCAGTCAAACTGTCACAACTAATCATAATGGGGTTAAAAATAGTACTACTACAACAAGCCACGACGAGCAAAATCAGACGAACTGGAATGGCAAAAGATCTGAAAGTGGCAGTAGTACTGTTAATGTTACTACAAATGGAAATGATGGTAGTGGTGGACAAGTCTCCAGCCCGACCCCGATCACCGTGTATGAGCCACCTCCCTTCAACTTTCCTCCGCTTCCCCCTTTTCCCTAATCCATAGAATATTATGTGTGCTTGCTGGTCAGCTTCAACTTGGATTTTTTGGTTTCTTATATTTCGCAATTTCTCAATTATAAGCTTAATTGATACGTGTATTTGATGTAATAAACTTGGAAGCTAGTTGAAACCGCCTTGGCTATTCTGTCTGTCTTTAGTTTAATTTGCTTATGAGAGAGAAAAATAATTTTATTATTTTTTATTCAAATTCTATAATAATATATTAATGATTGAGTTTGGAGGTGATCCAAAACATTGATTGAGCTGGAAGTGATCCAAATTAAAACTTAGTTCAGACATGTATCAATGATTGGGTGGGGTCTGGAGGTGATCCAGCACAATGAAAGCTTGGAGGTGATCATTTAGAAATATGATTGAAAATTTGCATAAGCTATTAAGAAACAAACGATCAATGTCGTCGTCTGCGATGGCAAACAGCGTCTCAAATGGGCAGACAGCGGCTCAAATGGTTTATCAAAGGAGGGTTTGTTTATGGGATCAAACCGCTGGTTTCATGTTAAATATAAGAGAGAAGAATAATTTTAGGCAAAATTTCTCATTTTGACCTGAAAATTAATGCAGTATACAGAACTATCATATCCCAATAAGTTTTCTTTTTTTATCCAAGAGAAATGTTTTTTGGACAAGATTGCTCTTATCTACCTTTTCACTTTATTCTCTGACACAACTTTTTCTTTCTCTTTCATAAGTTCTTCTTGTCATGTTTCTCTCTAAAACTTTTTTTCTTATCTTTTCTCTTTAAAATATTGTTCTCCTCATCGAAACGATTTCAACGATATATTACGGGGGAAAATCGGATATCATTTGCCCCCTCAAAAGTCCTTTGAAAGTATTTCGTTTCACGCTGAAATCTTTACACGCTGAATCTTTACACGCTGAAATCTTTACACGCTGAAATATGAACATGATTACACGATGGAAATCTTTACACGTTAAAATGTTAACATGATTACACGTTGAAAATCTTTACATGCTGAAATATCAACATCTTTACACGTTGAAATGCATCTTTACACGCTGAAATTATAAAAGGAATTACATGCTAAAATTACATTTCAATGTGTAATATTTCTGGAAACTTCAAATTTTCTATTTTTCAATTTCTCTTCCAATTTTCAATTTTTTTAAAAATAAAATAATTTTTTTTTTCAAACCTCCATTAATGGAGGTCGAACAGACCTCCACATATGGAGGTCTGGAATAGACCTCCATTGATGGAGGCGATGGAGATGATTAAAAAAAAGTTGTTATCCTTACGTGTGATATTTGCACTAAGGGTATTTTGGTCTAAAATCATTTCTCTTTGATAAAAAAAGAAAAGTTATTGAGAAATGATATTTTTGTATACTCACTTAATTTTAGGGATTATTTATGATTATAGCCCATAATTTTATTATTTGCGATTCAAATTCTATTATAATATAAACCTATTTATAGACCTATGATGTTACATCAAACCGAAAAATATAAAATAATATGGAAATAATTCAAATTCAAATAAAAAATAAAAGATAATTATATAAAAATTTTATATATAATAGATAATAATTGAGAGGATACAGAAGAATTAAAGAAAATGAAAAGCAAAGACTTGCCAAAAATAAAGGAGATACTATTTTTGCGTACAGCTCAAGGGAAACATAAAGTAAAATACTTCATTGTGTTTGATATTAACGTCCAAACTACTTAAATCATATAATATAATATGAATAACTAATAATGTACAAATGTATACCGTAAATGATGTCGAAACTACTTAAATCATATAATATAATATGAAGGGTCAGTGATATTTAAAACCACTGATTTAGTAAGGCAGTTTTAAAATCACCATTAATTTTATAGAAAAAAAGTATCAATTGTTGCCATTTTAACCATTAATTGTTTGAAGTCCGTTTGTTTATATCATAAATTATTAGAATACGGATCAAAATAGTAAAACATGTTTTGCACCGGTTTTTGAAATGGTTTTTAAAAGGTTTTAAACTGGTTTTTTTACCTGTATTTTGACTATTTTTTGACCATGATTACTTTATAAAACAGAAAATATTGCCCATAATTCTTATAAGCAAATAATTACTTTTTATATATAATTAAATCATAAATTAATTATGAAATAAGTTTGATGTCACCCCAAATTAATCATGAAATAATAATAAGTTTTACGTCACCCATAAACAGGAAGTATTATCCATAAAAATAAAAAATTAATCAAATCATTAATTTTTATATATAATTAAATAATCAAAATACATAAAATATTGCCCATAAAATTCTTTATGGGCGTCATATTATACATAACGGTAGTTTTCTGTTAGATTTTAACATAATGGCGGCCAAGTGAAATTTTTTTTTGTTAAAATGGTGATTTTGAAACAATATTTTGTCAAAATAGTGATTTTGGAACAATTTAATAGTGAATGACCTTTTTGGAACTTGACCCACCAATTAATGGTGTCTAGTGCTATTTTCTCTAATATGAATAACTAGTAATATACAAATGTATACCGTAAATTATGATTTAAGCAGTGGTAATGTATTGCTTGTAAGACTTCACTGGAGACGACAAAGCATGCTTTGTGGGATTGTAAAAAACTGAAACACATTAGTGATGAGTGGTCCTATTTAAAGCCTGCCAATAGAGGTAATCATACCAGTTTTTTTTGATTTTGCTATTATCTGATACTCTCTAGTGAATGGGGAGGAGAAGGAGCTGTTTTGTGTTCTCGTTTGGAAGATCTGGTATTGCCGCAATTCTCTCTTACATGGCTCCCCTGATATGATTGACATTTTTGAGGTTCTTTTCTGGTGTAAGAATTTCCTGGCTGAGTTTCGAAGTAACAGTCTGGGAAAGTGCTTACATTGGTGAGAAGATTGGCATTGGGGCTGTTGTTAGAGATTCTGAAGGGTATGTGCTTGCTTGTTATTGTTCTCAGAGTTTTGGGGCTAACTACTATACCAGAGCTTCTAATCTGGTTGCAATCCAAAAAGGTCTGCAATTTGGCATTGACTGTGGTCTGTTCCCTGGTGTTATTGAGCTGGATAATGAAGAGGTGATCAAATGGATCACCAATGGCCTGTACAAAGTCACTGAGTTTGGTACTATTCTTATGGACATTATGAAGCTGTCTGATTGCTTGGAGAGGCCGGTGTTTCACTATGTACCCAAGTTGGCTAACAAAGCTGCTCAAGGCCTAGCCAATTACTCCCTCGGCATTGTTAGTGATGCGTCCTGGTTGGAAGAGATTCCTGGCTGTATCGATGGTCATACTGAGACTAAAAGGTCTGGTTAGGTGTAGTTTCTTTCTGTTGTTTTGTTTATTAGTTTGTTTCCTTTTTCTTTTCTTGCTGTTGTTTAAAAAAAAAGAAAAAAAAAAGAAGAGCAGTGTGGACGTAATGACGTATAAGCCCAACTTATTGAAGTTTTACTCGAACAAATTAGGGGTAGTGTTGGTGCTTGGTGGTGGAGGTTGATGGATGACCGGACTTCTGAGTGTATGTTTGTGGGGTACATGTACCACCCACCACCTTTGCCATTTACCGGCCACTGTAACGTGATTCTGACTTATGTACTGCTTAGGTCTTTAATTATAATTGTTGGGTTGCGAAAATCTCCGGTGCATCTTCTACGAACCACTAAATGTTTGATACATATCACTTTTAAAAATATTTGTATACATATAATAGAGTAGAAAGTTGTGGCTGAGTTTTCTTTATTTAATATTTTATATGTTTTAGCGAGCTTTCCACTCATAACATGGGTAAAAACTTTTCTTTATTGATCTGGGACATTATCCAATTGTTGCGCTATATGTAACTCACTGATTATTGAAAAGTTTTGATAAATGCATATGCTTTGAGTTAAGTATGTAAATCTAATGGTTTACATCCAACGCATTGATAAAATTATATCATTGCGTACTGACTTGAAAATTTATGTATATATATACTCTAATTTAATGAATGTATGAGTTTTGTCCCCACCTATTTATAAAACCAATTTAATAATGAGATTTGTAAAAAAAAAATTTTTGTAAAGGATGTGCCAATCATAAAAACATTTTGAAAGCTACCTCATTTGGAAAATCTTGATACAGTAAAATTCCGTAAATTAATCTCCTATAAATTAATAATCTCTCTATATTAATAGAAAATATCGGTCCTGGCTTAGACCAGTGTAAAAACTTAATAAACCCCTCTATCGTAGTAATTAATAATTTCTTTTTGAAACTTAGTGAAAATTTCGATCCCGACTGTCGTATAAATTAATAATTTCATAAAAGTCTAAAAATATATTACATAATATTGAAGAACTAGAAAAGTACTTCAATATGCTAGGTTGCACAAAACCATCATGTTTGATTTTTTTGACTTCATCCTTCATCTTTTAAATTGTCCCAGGAAGATTGAATTGTCTTCACATAAGAAGATTGATGTTTGGTGTTTGGATGACCTTCCAACACACACTTTGATCTTAAGCTCTTATGAAAGGGGAAGTTAGTTACTTAGTTTTATACATGGTTTAGTTTTCAGAGAAACTTGACTTTGAGTTCTTGAGAAAAAGTCCCGGTCAATACTCATAGTATGACCATATGTGAGTGCAGATTGGGACATTAAGCTATAAAACTTAAAATTGATTTTAAGAATAAGTACTAAATCTGATTGCGGTGCTTAATGAAACTAATTAATGCATTGGATCTTTTTATAGTGGTCTAGCAATTCCCTAGTGTTTATTACCCTATCTTTACACATTTTTTGTAGTTGTGGTTGAATTTACTTTTCATTGCCTTAGTTAATTTTAAGTTCTTTTCAAAATAATTTCCAAACCAATTACGATTTTATTTTTGAGCAGGTAAATTAGTTTCATTTTAATTGATTTAGATTTAACTATTTATCCTCTGATCCCTTTGAAACGAATCTTACTTACCATTATATAATTCATCACGATTTGTACACTCGAACGAACGGAATTGTATGTGTTGAAAATTCCCATCAACTAAGATTTTTTTGGCAGTACTGCTTCACAAAATTACAAAAAAGTTACCACGAGCTTTGGAATCGGAAGCTAAGCACCGTGTACGCATTGGGCAAGAAGAAAAACTTGAACAAACACGTTATTCACTGAGCCAACTTTAAATAATAATAAGATAACACTTTTTACTTTAAAAGAAATTAAAAGAAATAGTAAGCAGAAAAATTTATAAGCTCATAAATGCATTTGGATTGGCTGCTAAGTGCTAAAAACACAAATACACAATAGTGGAAATGGTGAGAAATGTCACCTTTTTGTATCGCTGTTGCACCAACGTCACCGGTTTAATAACTTATGTTTAAAAGACACCTATTTTGGTGAACTGCCAAAATTGCCCTTAAATAATCAATTTTTAATTGTCTCTGTACTTCCATCTCCACACTTGAAACGCTGAAGGCAGGAACTCCTCTCTTTCTCTCTCTACAATAAATTTCAAAACTACTCTACTCAACGTTCTTCAGTAAGCACAACAAGGTAATATGTTTGTTTGAAATACTGTTTTTGATCCTTCATTTTTTAAAAACGTTCCTTTTGTAAACATGAAACTGGTTTTGTGAATATTGAATCTGTGAAATTTGAATCTCCGAACCTGTTAATAAAAAGCTCGAAGCCTGTTTGAAAATGCTCGGAGCCTGTTTTAAAAAGCTCGGACACTGTTTGAAAAAACTCGGAGCCTGTTTGAACAAGCTCGAGCCTTTAGAAAACAAGCTCGGAGACTTGAAAAAAGCTCGAGACTTTGTAAAACAGCTCGAGCTTTTAGAAAACAAGCTCGGGACTTTGTAAAAACGTTCGGGACTTTTGTGAAAAAGCTCAGGACTTTGTGAAAGAGCTCGGGACTTTTGTAAAAAAGCTCGGGACTTTGTGAAAGAGCTCGGGATTTTTGTAAAAAAGCTCGGGACTTTTGTAAAAAAGCTCGGGACTTTTGTAAAAATGCTCGGGACTTTGTGAAAGAGCTCGGGAATTTTGTAAAAAAGCTCGGGACTTTGTGAAAAAGCTCGGGACTTTTGTAAAAAAGCTCGGGACTTCTGTGAAAAAGCTCGGGTATTTTGTAAAAAAGCTCGGGAATTTGTAAAAAAGCTCGGACTTTGTAAAAAAGCTCTGTACTTTGTAAAAAAGCTCGGCTCTTTTGGGATCTTTGGAAAAAAGGTTGGAACCTTTATTAAAAGCTCGGAGATCATAGTAAAAACCTCGGAAACTATTTTAAAAGGCTCTGAGCCTTTTCCATAGCTTTTATGTTTGTCATAATGGTTTGTGGTGATGAATGTTACAGGAGAATGAATCGGGTGAGAATAGTAATATCTTACAACGGTCGATGGGAGCAGTTACCCGACGGAAGTCAGAGGTTTGTTGGATCCGACAACCAAGGAATGTATGTGTCAAAGAATATGAGTTACGAAGAATTGGTGTCGATCGTGCATACCGTTGTGAAGTATGATGTAAACCAATACAATGTTGATCTACAGTCAATATCAATCGTTCCTGGCGCTACATGTCGCACATTTGTAAGAAATGACGATGATGTTCAGTTTATGCTAGGGGAAGATCGGGTGATCCCTCAAGTATGTGTTAGTCTAATTGAGAGGGCAACTGGAGATGTGATACGGAATGATATTCCTGCTTCTGAAAATACCCAACCATTTGGATCCGCTAGCGGTAGCAACCAAGTGTTCACACAAAGGAGTGCCACTGAAGGTGGGGAAAACATATGTGTTGTCCAACCGGTAGTGGTCGACCATGCAGATGTTTGTGAACCTCAATTCGACGATGTGTTTGGTTGTCGATTTGAGATGAATGATGAGCGGTACAATGAGCAATACAATGAGATGTACAATGAGGAGAACACTGAACCGAACCTTGGGCCTAACCAGGAGGTGGATAATGAGGCAAATATTGATCTGGTAGATCATGTAGAGAACACTGATGAAGATCATGTCCAAATTCAAAGACGTGGAAGACGTGTAGAAGGAGTTAGTTGCACTGGAGCAGATATGCCAGGTACTTCCGAGGTCCGGCATAATGTATCTACAGATGATTCTGATAATACCACAACGTGGGTTATTCCCGGAGCAGATTCATACTCGTTTGGGATTGGTAGAAGCACAACCTTGGTAGCAGAAGAACCTACATGCATGATTTATAAAGGTCAGTTCTTTCCGACAAAAAAGGATCTGAAGAGACTAGTTGGCATTTTTGCAATGCGGCGAAACTTCGAATGGAAGGTGAAAAGGTCCAATAAGACAACGTTACATCTTGTTTGTTTGATTGACAACTGTACATGGAAATTAAGAGCGGTGAGAAGAGATGAAGGGACGTACTTCCAAGTAAGAAGTTTTGTCAATGAACACAGTTGTCCATTGGAGGAGATTCACCGTCGCCACCGACAAGCTAGTGTAGTTATAATTGGAGAAGTGGTTGCACCTAGACTTCAACAACAAGATGGTCGTCTCATGCGTCCCAAGGATATAATCGCCGATATGAAAACAATGTATGGCATCCAAATCATGTACAGTAAGGCATATCAAGCCTTGCATTATGCATTGTCACTGACCTATGGGACACATGAAGAAACCTTCCAACTACTGCCGTCTTTTGGTTACGTGCTGGAACAACAAAATCCCGGCACAATCACTGACTTACAGTGCGCTGACGACGGTAAATTCCTTTACTTTTTCATGTCATTAGGGGCCTCAGTTAGAGTTTTTCAGAGGTGCATGCGTCCGGTTATTGCAGTTGATGGTACCCATTTGAAGGGAAGATTCGGGGGTACAATGTTTGTTGCAACTGCCCAAGATGGAAACGAACAGGTGTATCCAATTGCTTTTGGGTACGGCGACTCCGAAAACAACCTTTCATGGGAATGGTTTTTGGATTGCTTGAAGGGTGCCCTTGGTCATATAGATGATCTGGTTTTTATTTCCGATTGACATGCAAGCATTGAAGCAGGGATTTCTAAAGTGTTCCCTTATGCAACCCATACCATATGTTGTTGGCACTTTGCTGAAAATGTGAAGAAGCGATTTCACAGAAAAGATGTTGCCAGCTTAATGGGCAAAGCCGCTAGAGCGTACACTGAATTCAAATATAACCGGTATATGGGTGAGTTACGTAACCTGCATAAGAATGCTTTCGATTATGTTGAATCTGCCGGTCCACACAAATGGTCTCGTGTACACTGTCCCCAACGAAGGTTCAGGGTGATGACAACAAATGTTGCAGAGTGCATAAACTCATGCCTTAAATTCGCACGATAACTCCCTATGTTGACATTGGCAGAGTTCATTAGGAATATGTTACAGCGTTGGTTTCACGATCGACATCGAGCTGCACAGTCCATGCGTCATCAGTTGACCGATGCATCACATCTTGTGATGCTACAACGGGTCGAGAAGTGCGGTTATATGACCGTCAATCCAGTGGACTGGAACATTTTCTCTGTCAAACGGTCCGGAAAACAGTGGACTGTTGACTTAGCCTGGAAGACATGCACATGCAACAAATTCCAAATGGATCATTTTCCGTGTTCTCATGCACTCGCAGCGGCAAGGTACATTAACAGTATAAAATTATACCCTATATTAAGCAAGCGTGATTGTCACTTTTTTCATTGGTTTTGCAGGGAGCGGAATTTGGATTTCACATCGCTGTGTTCGGACTACTACAAGAGACAGACACTTATTGATGCATACTCAGTTCCTATTATGCCTGTTGGCCATCCTTCTTCATGGGTAGTGCCGTCCGACATCGCTGAGCGGGTGGTTTTAAATCCAAAGACCAAGAGACAATCAGGTCGCCCGATGGAGGGTCGACATGCATCGTCTTCCGAGAGGACAACCACCCAATCGTGTAGAAGATGTGGACAATCAGGTCATAATAGCAGGAGGTGTTCTAATCCACCCTTGATTAATGAAGGTCCGAGCAGAATTGTTCCCGAGGAATACCGTCGTAAGTGTAGCGTATGTCATCAAGTTGGACATAACAAACAGACGTGCCCACACAAGGAATCTGCCGAGGAGTGAACCGAGCCGTTCATACTTATTGTTTAATTAAGTTGGGGTGTTAATTATTACTTGTGTTATTGTATGATATGAAATGCGTGTGTTGTACTTTTAAATGAAAACACTTTAAATTTTAAACAAAAAATTTATAATTTGAAAGTTCATTACTATAATTGTTTGTACATCGACAACTACAACATCTAATGTGGCTTGGAGTTACAAAAAATCTCCACAGCCATCTTCTCCCGTATGGTGCACATATCTTCTTCTGACCAGTCGAACGTCATCCTGTTCGCCAGTACGTACTCCATCAATCTCAAGGTATGAGCACCACAGTTACCCCTGCGACTCAGCACATGAACAACCGTTACAATAGAAGTTGAATAAAACAAACTTAAAGTTTAAATGATGTTCGTATAGTCATACCCTCTAGTCTGTTGGGGCACATGTGTTGTAGACACCATGCTTACCCCAAAGGGCCTATTCCGCTTCTCATACTTCGCCTCGCCCGTTGGTCTGGCATCGTGAAACCCCACCTGATGCAACATCGAGGGTAGAAACCACCGCAATTGAGCGACCTGCTCTTTCCTGATCTGTAGGGGGACTTCCTGTCTGAACGGGTCTAGCAGGTGGATCGTCCCGACAGTAAGGTCAACGCTGGCCACGAGCCAATGCTGGCCACCAACGTTGCACGGAATAAGGACCTGTACCAAGTGTTCAAGATATTGTTATGGTCAAAATAAGAATTTTTAATTAAACACATTGAAACCATAACTGTATTTTGCTCACCGCGTCAACCTCGTGCCATGGTCGGTTCCCTACCGGGAGCAATCCACGTACCGTCATCAGATCTTCAGGGGACCACCTGTACTTCAACACAGAACACTTTTTTGGGGCTTTGCCCACAGCATCACGAGGCATGATTCTCCGCCACTGAAACTCCAGCATTGACTGAAAATAGACAACGAACTGAAACGTTAGAAACAGGATGAAACACAACAAACAGACGTGTGAAAATAGTACATTTGAAACACTTACATAGAACTGAGAATCTAGTAGGTTCATCCTCTGAATGTAGACAGTGGGGAATGCTCGTTGATGCTTCCGTAAAATATGCAGGTACGCGTCAATATGCTGACAATATAAACATTATACATTGTTAGTATTCTTCCATAAGTTAAACAAACTTAAAAGACAATCAAAGTAAGGAAAGTACCGTGTCCTCCAACTCCATAAAGTTGGTTTGCAACCGGTGGAACCAAGTCACAGGCACGGGGGTCATCAGATCCACATCACGTCTGCGTAATTTTCAATTATTTAGGAAAACAACTAATTTAACTTAGGTGTTTCAAAATAAATTCACAGTATTATAATACTTACAATTCTCCCGTCACGTTCCTCTTATAGGCTTTGTAAGCTGCAAGCTGGTCAGTGTCTACCAAATCATTGGGCCTGAATGTATGTGTTGATGACATGGGCAGTGTCCTTGGCCTCTTCGGCCGACAGGGGTCAGTGTATGGGTTCATCAACTGCCAGCCTCGTTTGTGCATCCGCTGCTGCCTATGCTGACTGTGGACTGGGGGGTGTTGGGAGGAGGAACTCTGTCCCCGTGGATCACGTCGAGGGCTCCGGTGGGATGGGTTGTGTCGGGATGGACCGGCAGTGTCACTAGGGGGTGAGGTGTGACGGGATCGAGTAGAGGAGAGTTGTGTCGGATGGACCGCAGGGGTGCTCCCTATGGATCGCCTGGTCAGGTCAGGAGTGTGGACTGTACGGGAGGAGGGAACTCTGACCCAGTGGACTGAACGGGTCCGCTGTGTGGTCCTGGATATAAACAGGAGGATCCACATCCTGTACCTCCATAAGCAGCGGATACTCTAATATCGCCTGGGTAACTGTCTCCCCAAATACTCCTGTATCCGTGCCACCAGGGACTTGCATCTGCTGGTCTCGTACTGTATCTCCAGCTGTTGGACCCTGTGTCTGAGGTCCATCAGCCTCCGTCGTAGGTCCGGTGGCTGGGTCTGTCCCTCCGTCTCTGTCTGTACGGGGAGAGTCTTGATCATGGGAGGGTAGACCATCCCTACCAGACTGTGATGTCGAACCCCACCGCCCCCGGAGAAAGTCCATCACCTCCCTATGCTGCCTATCCCGTTCCCGATCACTCTTCCGGATATCCTCCCGTAACGCAGCGACTGCATCCATCACATCTTGGATTTTTTGTTCCAAACGATCCTGAAACAAAATCATTATTGTCAGTACTAAAACCCAACACTTGTTTCAACATAAATAATGCATTACACCGTTTTTTACATACCTGGCGATGCCCTCCAACGTCTTCTCGTGAATGTACTCCACTGGGCATCGCAAAGCGAACCTGTCTGCGCCTAAGAGGACTCCCAGCGACAAACTCCGGGTCCGAACCCTCCGTATCCGGCCTGTGCCTGAGGGGACTCCCACCGCCAAACTCATGGTCGGAACCCTCCGTATGACTGGGTCCGGCAGTGGTATGATGTAAGGGATCCGATACCGAGCCGTCGTGTCCATCGGCAGCCATATATAGACTGCCTCCCTCATTTATGCCCTCGTAGTACCGTGCAACCCTCTCAGCTGTTGTCGGCACCAGTGCAGTCCTCGCAAACATCTGAAATCGTGGTTAGACCATTCTATTTGTATAATCGTAATATGTAAACACTTTAACACAATAGATCCTTACCCTGGCTAAGAAATTTTTTTTGTCCAGCTTGTCCGACCTTGTTTGCTTTTGCAACTGCTATTTCAGAATAAGGGGGGACAACTCAATCTCCCTACGAGTCCCAAATCGGGTCCCAAGCTCGGGGATAACCTCATACGCAAATATCTATGTAAAATAACAAGTTATTCAGAATCCAATCATTTATTCCGTAACTCATGGAAAAAAAATTTCAGGTTTTCAAACGATACAAATTCTAAATTCTCACCAATAGTGCGTGAGCTAGACCGTAAATGTTGTACGTCTCCACCGTGTGAACGTCAACACCCTTTTCCTGCTGTCGTCTCTCATACCGCACACGTCGACCGTTTAAGGCATTCTTGAATCCAATAATGGACTGCCTATACACGTGGGCACCCCACGGGAATGCATCAAAAGCGTCCAAGTCCTCGACTAGCCAGATCTGCCATAATGGAACTTTCTGTCTCTCGTCCAACCCCATCAATATCCAGTTTAGCATATAAAGGAGGCACAGCTTCATAGCATCGTACTGCTCCTCAAATACACCGATCCGTAGAACAGCTTTCAGCTGTTCATAATCCACATCAGCTGCACCATTGAAATACCGTTGTTGTATCCCGTTCTGAACCATCTCATACCTCGTCGTGTCGGGAATCACTCCAAACTTCAATCCGGTGATCAGACAGAATTCAACCTTAGAGAACCATACCGAACGAGTACCTAACATAAATCTCATCTCATCCTGCGGCCCATCGTGATGTAGCTCGCGCAATAGCAGTCGATGGACTACGCTACCCGAAAACTTCATCCCCCGATCCATCCTAAGGAAATGACCAAAACAAGACTCTATATACCGACGTCGGTCTTCGACCTTGAATTGTTCTGGTACACTGTCTAGTGCGACGTCGATATCTTTAAGGTCGCTGAAATGGTCATGCCGAGTGATTTTTCCATCGTACCATTCATCCTCTGGAGTTTTAAGCAAATCCTTTAGTTCACTACTCATCTGCATTTTCATAGAAAGAATGCATCAGTAAACTGTAAAAGGCTAGGACATAATAATATAAAATAGTAGAGAAGCAGTTTCAAAAGGCTCAGACTCATATTGAAAACGCTCGGACAGTGTGAAAAAAGCTCGGACACAGTTGGAAAATGCTCGGACTCATATACAAAAGGCTCGGGCACAGTTTGAAAAAGCTCAGGCACAGTTTGAAAAAGCTCGGGACTAGTTTGAAAACGCTCGGACTGTTGAAAAAGCTCGGACTCAGCTTTACAAAGCTCGGACACTGTATCAAAAAGATCGGACACGTGTTGAAAATGCTCGGACTGTTTAAAAAGCTAGGACTCGGTTTTAACAAGCTCGGACTCAGTTTAAAAAAGCTCGGACTCGGTTTAAACAAGCTCGGACTCGGTTTAAACAAGCTCGGACTCAGTTTAAAAAAGCTCGAAAAATGTTTCAAAAAGCTCGGAAACTGTTTTAAAAAGCTCGGACACGTGTTGAAAATGCTCGGACTGTTCAAAAAGCTCGGACTCAGTTTAAAAAAGCTCGGAAAATGTTTCAAAAAGCTCGGAAACTGTTTCAAAAAGCTCGGACACGTGTTGAAAATGCTCGGACTGTTCAAAAAGCTCGGACTCAGTTTTAACAAGCTCGGACTGTCTAAAAAAGCTCGGCAACTGTTTGAAAAAGCTCGGACTCAGTTTCAAAAAGCTCGGAAACTGTTTCAAAAAGCTCGAAAACTGTTTCAAAGAGCTCAAAATTTTAAAAAATCTCCGGCACTGTTTCAAAAAGCTCGGAAATTGTTTTAAAAAGCTCGGCCACATTTTAAAATAGCTCGAGAGCAGTTTCAAAAAGCTCGGGCATTTTCAAATAGCTCGGAACCAGTTTGAAAAAGCTCGGGCACAGTTTGAAAAAGCTCGGGACCAGTTTGAAAACGCTCGGACTGTTGAAAAAGCTCGGACTCAGCTTTACAAAGCTCGGACACTGTTTCAAAAAGCTCGGACAAGTGTTGAAAATGCTCGGACTGTTTAAAAAGCTCGAAAAATGTTTCAAAAAGCTCGGAAACTGTTTCAAAAAGCTCGGACACATGTTGAAAATGCTCGGACTGTTCAAAAAGCTCGGACTCAGTTTAAAAAAGCTCGGAAAATGTTTCAAAAAGCTCGGAAACTGTTTCAAAAAGCTCGGACACGTGTTGAAAATGCTCGGACAGTTCAAAAAGCTCGGACTCAGTTTTAACAAGCTCGGACTGTCTAAAAAAGCTCGGCAACTGTTTGAAAAAGCTCGGACTCAGTTTCAAAAGGCTCGGAAACTGTTTCAAAAAGCTCGAAAACTGTTTCAAAAAGCTCGGGCTGTTTAAAAAATCTCCGGCACTGTTTCAAAAAGCTCGGAAATTGTTTTAAAAAGCTCGGCCACATTTTAAAATAGCTCGAGAACAGTTTCAAAAAGCTCGGGCATTTTCAAATAGCTCGGAACCAGTTTGAAAAAGCTCGAAAACCCAGAAAAAGCTCGGAAAACGTTTTAAAAAGCTCAGAAAAACCTCTTCAAAAGCTCGAAAAAGCTTGAAAAAAGCTCGGAATCACCTTGAAAAACCTCGGGAACCCAGATCTTCAACGGATTTACAAACCCTAACCTAACCCATAACCATTCTCAGATCAACAAACAAACATAATCTACAAGTTTAATCAATCAACCAACATCAAACATGAACTTATTAAAAACAAAATCAACAACATAATCTGACTCAACTTACCGTCGATTGAAGATGCTCTCGTCTAAACACCCGATAAACACTCTTGTCCTACCGCCGGTTACTTCGACGTCTTTTTCAGACGGAAAACCACTGATCTTCCAACGCCGGTTCTTTTTCCAAGAGATGTTTTCTCTATCTGGTTTTTCTCACTAGGTTTGAAAACGACAAAAACTCACTTGGAAGGGGTATTTTTGTCTGGACACCTATATTGGTGCCTTTTAAACATGAATTAGTAATGTGGTGATATTTGCACAACACCCACCCCAAATAGTGCTATTTATTTTTTGAGCCCATACACAATATTTAAGAAACAAATGAAAAAAGTACAACATATCAAATATTAATTTATAGTTTCTTATTCTCATAATTTTTTTAGAGTTTATATCTAAAAGTAGAAAATACTATTATGATTATCTAAATATGCAATAATGAGGTTCTAAATTTTGTCATAATTTGTAGGGACCTCAAGTCATTCCATAATTAATATAGTTTCTACGAATCATTTTGTCACATAATTGAGACAAAGCATTTGGACAGAATTGCATAATTCTTATAATAAATCAAGCATAAAATGAAAGTTTTGGGTATTTTCCTTTGGTCAATGAGAGTCAAGTAACATTAAGGGTAATGTTCACTTATGGCTCCTGCCTTGCTGTTAGTTAAAGAATGTATACATTGATCATTTAAAATTATTTTAATAGAACCTAATTAATGACATCACAATCATAGCCTCATAGGTTATCAACTTTGATGTGATACCTTTCAAAAAAAAAAAAAACTATGATGTGATAAAGTCATAAAGATTATCTTAAAAGAAAGCGAAACACGGAATTAACTCTGTGATCTGTACTATGCTATAAAATTATCCAAACCAATTACAGTCAGACTATACATATACAACGGTGCTCATGATTTCCGAGACCTTACAAGTTTTTGTTCTCTGTAATTAATTAAAATGTTTTTGATAAAATAAGATTAGCCCAATAGCACACTTCCTGCTATGAGGTAATGGGTGATTTTTCATGTGAAATAATCTTTTGCTCTCCTCTTATTCATGCCTTAGGTCCGGGAAGGTTTGTACAGTAGTTCTTCATAAAATAATACTAAGAATATATTAAGATTATTGTCGGGTTTGTACGTGAAGCATGAAATCGGTCAAAGGAGAAGGGGAACAATTTTGCGACCAAAAGTGCGAGACAAAGTCACAACTAGTTTAAGAGATCTCTGCGAGAACAAAAGTGTGAGACAAAGTCGCATCATGAAATCCCAACCAGTTTCAGAGATTTCTATGAGAAAGGAAGTGCAACTTGAAGTCCCAGCAGATTTCTCATCGCAAGGATAGTAACTTTTGCGACTGGGAGATGCAAGATGAAGTCGCACATCTCAAGTCGCATCACGGACCCAAGTACCTTTCTTATGCGGAAATAAATCCTCTCCTTGTGGGATTTGACCAACCTAGTGCTCATCTTATATCTATATTATTGTTTCTCGATGCTTATGGGTGTGTGAGAAATTACTAGAGAGAAAGAGAGAGAGAGTAACTTTTAGAGAGACTGAAAGAGAGAGACATAGAGACTGTAATCAAACCGTGATTGTGTATTTAAGTGCCGGTGCGCTCCGTGGACGTAGGCTTTTGCTGAACTACGTAAAATCTCTTATGTTCTTCTTTTATTGCTTTATTTTATTATTTGCGTGGTTTAGATTTGCACGTGGGTGCGATTTCTTCACTACAACTTGTATTAGAGAGTAGGTCAGGAGGATCTAGGGTTTTACGCAAATTTAGGGTTTTCTTGAGGCCGAGTTTTTTTCTCGTCGAGTGAAGATGGGATTAGAGAAATATTCTTATAGGATTGAGAAATTCGATGACACGAATTTTAGTTTCTGGAGGATGCATATGGAGGATTATCTATACCAGAAGGACCTGCATTGGCTGATAGTAGAGAAGTCAAAAAGTGTATTTGACACAGATTTGATCTTCTTTCCCGTCTTGCATCGTTTGTGTTTTAATCACATCAGGTCTTTTGCTTATTCTGGATTCTGATAGCTCTAAGGAAATCTGTTTCCTTATTAGAGTATGTTTCATGAGACCTTATTTGAGGAAGACTCTTCTTTGTATGTTTGAGTTGTGATTCATTGAATTCAACGTTATCAGCATGTCAAGCATCTAATCGTATCAGGAAATTGCCCATGTGTCGCTTAGCCGACCATCTTTTCAACTCGATCAGATCTCTTTCACTCCCGACCAAGGATTTACACCCGATCGGATAGCTAAACCCGACCAGTTGGGTTTATCCGACCATCTTGGGATTTCCCGATCAAATCTTTTTAACTTGATCAATCTAATTACCTTGGTTGGGTTTTTCCCACCCGACCATCTTAGTAACCTTGATCAGCATTGTGGGGTTATTTTCTGGTCATCTTAAGTTGACTTGACTTAGTCGACATTTGTTGACACGTCACTCGCTGTCCCCGTGTAACACGATGTTTATGCTGACGTGCCATCTTTTCAAATTGTACCAATAACAATACCCCCTTAAACATTCAAACCGAGCATCTCGCTCAATATGGATAACTCGCTCGGTAAGACATGTTTAACTCGGGAGTCTTTTGTCGTGTAGCTCTTAAATGCTTGTTAATGCTGGACAGCTGGTCTTTAATCTCATGCACAAACATTTGATTTGCCTCGGTGATTTGACGTGAATGACTCAACTGACGGCGGCGGTTCAAATTTCAAACGGCGCGTGATCTTCGGGATTCGCACACCAACCACCACTCTCGTGTGACTTCATTTTCGCCTACATATATATTTTCAAATCCCTTCATTTTCCCTCCCACGCAATTTCTTCTTTCAAACTATACAGCTCTTCATCTTCTAAAATCTTTTCCTGCTCCAACGCTCTCTCGAAGCTCTTCGTCTTTACCAGATCTTCATCATCGTCAGAGTTCTCATCTCGCCTACTTTAATCATCAGGTATAGATCCTGCTACCCGTCATCGTTACGTTGAGTTGTTGATACATTATATTGAAATAGGCGATAAGGAAAATATTTCCAGGGTTGAATCTATTTTAGGGGGTTTTTTCAAGATTTCTCTCGCCCAGTTCATCCCGTAACCCTTAACATCAATTACTCAGTGGCTCGCCTTGAATTTCAACCTTATTTTTTTGAATCAAACATTGCTAACCCAACTGTTTATTCTCCAAATACATACCCAGATATGTCGAAGACAACCGGATCCGGTCGAGGAAGTAGGCCAAGCTATAAGGATTCTTCTACAATTGATTTGAGGATCCCCTCCCAACTATTAAAAATGGAAGTAGTTCCTAAAAGGCACCGAGCCTATTTATTAAAGTTCTCTACCGAGCACCCCATCGCCTTTGACTCAGAGGTGAATGTGGTTGATGTTCCAGGGCTGGTGAAGTACATCGAGAGGTTTAATCTCCCTCGGTCGGCTGAACTTTTCTTGAGTTGCCAACGTACAATCTAAAATACCCCTCGGGGTGCAGTGGCCATTTATGGGGCGATGCTCACGTCTAGGGTCACGCTGCCCCTTCATCCTATCATTGCTCGATTCCTAGCCGAAGCTGGGATCGCCCCCGCCCAGTTATCACCGAACTCTTATCGGGTGTTGATGAGCTTGTGGCACCTGTGGAAATAAATTGGTGCCAAGTACCTCCCGACCCCACAAGAGATCTTGACCTTCTATACTTTGGGTCGGTTAGACAATGGAGGTACTTTTTACCTTCAATCCGTCTTTATTAATCACTGGATTCCTGAGGGATACAATCAGAGACCCACTCCCCCATCGATCAAGGTTCAGAATGGTTTCATCTAGGGGTTCCCCACCTCCAAAAAATACTGGAAGAACAGTTCGTTCTTCGTCCGAAATGAGTGGGGAGACAGTTGTTGCTGACCATCGTTAGAAATTGGCTAAGAATTCTGTTCCCATGTACTTTTACTATCCTGATCTATGGAATCAGACTCCTGCGACCCTCACAGAAGATCAGGCCAAGAATATAGTCAATGCCGTTCAAACAACTTGGGAGGCCAGGGATCGGTGTGCACTTTTCATTGAGAAGGACCTCCTTGACTTGGGTTTATTTTCTCCAATCTCGAGGCGACGTAAACGCTGTAAGTATCATTTATTTTTCCCAAATCTTGATTTTACTAAACTAAGTTTTACTCATTCTGACTTTCTTTCAATGGCTAAGTGTATGAGATGGACATCGTGGCTGGGGAACAAATCGAGAGGATTAAGAATCTCGACAAGGTTAACATAGCAGAGGCTGCAGCCCAGCTGGCTTAGGGGATTGGTCCTTCCCAACAAGGCATTGTCGAGCACACTTATGAGCCCGACCCCAACATATCTTCTAGCGCTCCTGATCGGGAAAGGGAAAGCAGACCCTCTGATCGGGATAGTGAGCAAACAAAATCTCTTAGAGGTTCAAAGAGGAGATATGTAAAAGAGACAGCTAGTCATCACGTGACCAAACCCTCTGGGAGATCTCAGGTCAATAAAGTGACCAAGACTGTTGCTGGCTCTTCTGCTCCTGATGCTGCTCATGAAAAGAAGAAGACTGAGTCAGCAAAAGACCTAGGAGTTCATCAGACTGGAGTCAAACCAGTCGTTATTGAAGAAGATGATGAGGATCAGGATATGTTGACTGATCTGATCCGTATGAAGCACTGATCGAATAAGGGAAATGATCGTACTTTGGCTTCATCTGCCTCTCTATCATCTGATCAACCCGGAGTGGATGATCAGGTTACTGCTGGGGTTATCAGGCAAGCCGCCCCTCAATAAACTCAACCCCCATCCCTGGCCGTACCGGTTTCTCTCCAAACTGTCCATCCAGTGGGTCAAGTTCCTACCGGTTCTCCAGTACAGCGTGCTGGTAAGGCTCTAATGTAGTTTTCGTTAGATGTCAGATAGTCTTTACTGACTCGGACACTGACGAGGGAAACCAGACCTGATGAAGTGTCAGCCGTCCCATCTGCTCTTGAAGACAACCTATCTGATCTTGAGGCTGAGTATGTTAATAAAGTCTCTATCTGGCTGAGCCGCCCTTCAGGTCCTCTACTCAATGTTGTCCTGGCCCCCATTGTAAGTGGTGCTAAAACGGGTATCTCACGAGCCACTGATCAGGAGCAAACTATTGCCACAACCTCGATGGTTGCTCCTGAAACCACTCCCATTCTAGGTCAGTCCAAACTGATCAACAGCCTCACGGTCATGAAGTGACACCACTTCCTACTACGATCGACACTCTTGGCTCGAAGAAAATGCCAGTCTACCCCCTTGACATGCTGAAGTCCATGTCTGCAGGAAATGGCTATGTTGGTGAAGGCTACTGGACCGACTTCCGGAATGTAAGTGATTTGGAACGAGTCCGCACTATTTACAATAACGGCGTATATGTATGTGCTTTTTACTCCCTTATCAAATCTTTTTATTTTAGGTTTATACAGTCATAACTTGTTCCCTTTATTTTAAAGCTGTTGAGGAGATGACCAGGGCTATGATGGCCTAGAAGAGACAGGCCGCTGAGATCTCTCAGCTGAAGAAAGAGCTTGAGAAGAGAAGGAAAGCGGTCAGTTCTGCCTCAGCTAATGAATCAAAGCTGAAAGCATCTTTTAAAGAGAAGCTGAGGTAGCGTGACGCAACCGAGGCAGTCCAGAGGAAGGCTGTTTCCACTTTTGAGACCCGAGCTGACAATGCCACAACCAGCCTAGCGGAGCTTGCTGTGAAGAGCACCCAGCTTGAAGCAAACCTGGCCAAGGCTGAACAGCGATGCGTAGAGCTGGAACAAAGGCTATCGCTGGCTGAACAAGCCGCTACTAGTCAGGAGGCAGAAGCTCAGGCTGCCAAAGAGACTCTGGCTGAGGCCCAACAGGTATTTAAGGAGGCCAAGTTTCGTTATGAAAGACTGGCTGAAGATCTGAAACAGTAAAAGGTCAGCGTGGAGGTGCTCTCTCAAGAGGTCAGACTAGCCCTTGAAGTTCAGAGCGTTGATCGCTACAAGTGGTCTCTTGTATTCAAGGCGGTTATGCTGAGGGAACTGGAACGAGGGCTTGCTACTGCTTGAATGTTCTTTGGGGGTAAGGAGAGGTCTTCTGGAGAGGCTCACCGTAAATGTGACCGAACGATCGAAAAACATAAGGCTGAGACTCTCAACGCGATAAAAACCAGAAGATGAGATGGAGGGCTTACTGCAAGTCTATTGGGAAGGAGCCCCATAAAATGCATCTAGAGCTACCTTCTAAGTCTTCCTTAGTGACCTTTCATACGGTCGAGGAAGGTGATGTAGTATCCAAAGGCATTGATATTGGACTTTTCCTGAGACTGATTACTCTCCTTTCATGGCTGAAGATCCTGAAGATGACATTTGCTAGCCAGATTTTGGAGATCTGACCAAGGGCTATGGAGAAGAAGACAAACCCCTTAGCAACTCCAGATCCGGTGGCCCTCAAGCACTCCTGGATCCTGATCTCTCCTTCATTATTATATTTTTTTTTCCGTATCGCATATCTTATAAATTTTTCCTGTAACACTGTGTAAATAATTAATTCATTCTTAATGTTACAGATCTTAATTTACTTGTGTGGTCTTCTTTATTTTAATCAACCATCTTTGCTGATTGTCACTTCTAATTTAATCAGTTATCTTGTTAACTGATTGTGACTGATCTGATTGATTATGTTTTCAACTGATCGAATTTGACTGATTATTAACCCGACCAGCTATATTATTTAACTGACCAAACTTGGCTTAACTAGTTATCAACCATTATTTGATTCGTTCAGTTATCTTTTTTAACTTTTTGTCATTGACCCAGTCAGTTATCTTTTTGATTGACTGAACTTGGTCTGGTCGGTTTAGCTACTGATTAGCCTTTGGTTATTTTGATCGGTTATCTAATCAACTGACTGAGATATGTTTGATCATCTTGCAGTTGTGCTGTATGTTTATTCAAGTAGTGTTCATTTGATGGACCATATCCATGGTATCTAATTTATAGACTCTTGTTTTTTATCTAGCAACTAAGTCATTGGAACGTCTCCCAGTAGTCTGTTACTCAAGATTCGTTGCAATGAAGGCTTTCTTATCTTATTAACTTAACTTATTTTAGCCAAGTATCTAGTTAACTGGCATTCAAGTATGAGAATTTGATTACCTCATCCAACTTTCTACGCATCCCATCAGTTATGTAATCACCTGAAGGTGCTCTAACAGTGCTTTTAATGCACCCAGTTAGTTTCTGTGAAAGTGCACTGTCTTTGCAACATATGCTTTTGGCCCCATAACAGGGCCCCTTAAGAACCCGTTGGGGGTTCAACGAGACTTGCTTTTGTAAACGAAAGCGATGTTAGAACACTTTTTCTTGAACTATGCTTACCTCGAAGGGCTTTTATTGATATCTTCAATCAAAACTATAAAAAGCAACAATTGATCAGAAATAAGAAAAATCAACTATTATAAACTTGATAGAATATCTAAAAAGAGCAAAAGAAAACAGAAAGAAGAAACCCCTTAAGGATAAAATATCTTCAAGTATTCGGCGTTGCATGGCCAGGATAATTCTCCTCCTTCTGGTCAGATAAGAGGATATGCTCTATTCCCAGCTAATCCGACCACCTGATAAGGTCCTTCCCACTTATCTACTAAGGATCCAGCCGCCTTATCCCTCGTGTTAGGGGATACCCTTCTAAGAACCAGATCTCCGAGCTAGAACTATCTTACCCGGACGTGTGAGTTATAATATCTAGCAACCCTTTGCTGATAGGCTGAGTTTCATATCCTCACCATGTCCCTTCTTTCTTACAATTCATCTAGGTTCTGCTCTAGCATCCCCACATTTTCATCGGGTTGGTATAACTGGATTTTAGGGGAAGCATGTGTTACCTTGACCGGGATATCTGTCTCGATCCCAAATGCTAAGGAATAAGGTGTTTCTCCTGTCGACGTCCTCTGAGTTGTTCGGTATGCCCAGAGCACCTTCTGTAACTTGTCCACCCAATTTCCTTTCTTGCCATCGAGCTTGGCCTTTAGGGTGCGTTTGATGATCTTGTTGACAGCTTCTGTTTGACCATTGGTCTGAGGATGAGCTGGCATGGCATAATAGTTTTTAATATGGAACTTTTGGCACATTTTCCTGAAGTTATCACTATAGAATTGAGTCTCATTGTCAGTGACAATTGAGGCCCTTGGCAGGTAAGAAATATCAAATTCGCTCAGCTCAACAGCTCACTTTGTCAATCTCCCTAACATTTCTGGCTTGGATAGCATTTGTTTTAATGGACAGTCTGTATAAAACTTCAATCATGTGAGCCTGAAAGTAGGGCCTTAGTTTTCTTTCCTCTGTCCCAGTGCTCATGCCATCTGCTCGGCCGCCGAGTATCTCGTTTCTACTGGTAACAAAGCCTTGCTGGTATAGTACACTGGTTTCTGCACACCTTCATCCAGTCTGACCAGTACCGACCTTGTTGCCATAGCCATGACTGACAGGTATAGATATAGTGTTTCTCCCTCCAGAGGCTTCGATAGGATAGAAGCTTTGCCCAGACACTCTTTAATTTTCGGGAATGCTTGTTCACACTCTTCATTCTATTCTACTTCTTTGCCTTTCCTTATTGCCCTTGTAAGTTCCTCATATTTTGATTGGCTTATTTCGTTGACAAACCACATTGGGGATTATTCTTTGTAAGGGTATTTTAGGCCTCTTGAGTGTGATCAAGCTTCAAGGACATCATCTCTCTCAAAGAGCACTTCAAAGGTATCTCACTAGTTTAACTTTCTTTGAAGAGATCTAGTTGCACACACTCACTTGCATGCATTATGTTCCTACCTTCATGTAATTGAATGATGTATTGTATGCCTCTTTTCACATTCCACACTTGCACATTTTGCACATCTCTTAGTGTGTGTTGAGTTTGCCTAGAAAAGAGAATTTCTTCTCTTAGCGCGGCCTAGACCGCTTAGCAAGACATGCTTGCATCGCGGCATACAGAGCGGTATACCTCAGCAGAGTCATGCTTCATGTACCGCTTCCTGTACTCTTGCACGCAAAGCGACCCAAGTCGCGGTGTCGTCCAGTAAGCCTCTGTTGCCCATACCGCGGCCTGTGCACCTGCATGCACAGCGCCCTGCACCGCGTTGTTGTCCAGACGGTGCACTGCTGTGTGTACCGCGGTCTGGACACTTGCCTGCGACGCGGTCCATCTAGCGGTATTGACGGGATTTTGTGCCCTAAGTTCAAAACGACGCTGTTTCAACTAGGGCTCCCTTATATATGCTCTATCTTCTTCCTTTCTCGTTTTTATGAGTTCAAGAAGCCATTTTTGATAGGCCAAGCTTCCCTTAGAGAGAGAAACTCCCAAGAACTCATCTTTACTCAACCAAACACAAATCCATGTGCATTTAACCTCTTCAAGCATTATCTCATCATGGATTCTTCTTGCTTTCATTGACGAGGTAACTTGAACATGCCCTAAATCTCTTTGTATTTATTTATGTTCTTGTTTGCCTAGGGTTAGCTCTTTTATGTGATTTTATTGCATATCTTTATGTTTATTGGCATTTATAACATGATTGAGTTGTTGTGTGTTGGTTGAGAGCCTTGTTCATTAATAGCTAGCATTTAGGACGATTTTACCCTCCTAGCTAAATCTTCATGCATTTGCATTTAGATATTGATATCTAGGATTTGCATTTATTGACATCTTTAAATCCTTAGATAAGCATTTATTGATGCCTAGCATTAATTGCATGCTTGAATATCTTTTATATATTCACATAGGTTGTTTAACCTCTTCATTGATTGTTTAAGCTTTGTGACTAAGTGAGTTAGTGCACAAGCTTGTGGTCAAGAATCACTATTAAAGGCCCGTTGGGTAGAGTGAAAGGGTTAGTGACCAAGTAGGTGTGACTTGAGGTCAACCTAGGTTGTAAACTTTCGTTCAAATAGTGGATTTGAGGACCGTATGTAGCTAGAAGGATAGCCCGTGAGTTTTGCCCAGTTGGAGGGTTTCTCACGTTAATCAATCCTTGTGTTTTTATTGTTTTCCGCATATTTATATTGGATTGATTGATTATTAATATGGAGTAGGATTATTAAAATTGATTAAGTCAAAAAGTTGGTAACAAATCAACTAAAACCTATTCACCCCCCCCCCCCTCTAGGTTATATTAGACACACTTTGTGTATTTTCAATTGGTATCAGAGTGGGTTCCTAGATACACTTAGGTGATCCTTGCTCGTTGTGTGTCTTGCATTTTGTTTGTGTTTGTTGCATCATAAACATTCATCTCATTCATACCCAAACACTATGAGTGGAAACGGGAGTGGTAATGAGGGAGCCTCTAGCGCAAGACCCCCTTTGCTCACCGGAATAAATTATGCCTCTTGGAAAGGTAAGATGGAGTCTTACATTTGCCAAATAAATGACCGAGCATGGATGGCAATTGAAGATGGCTACGCTCTTCCGGAAAAGACTCTTGAAGACGAAAGTGTAGTTCCCAAGCCAAAGTCGGAATGGTCAACTCAAGAGTTTGAAGCATCCAAGTGGAACAACAAGGCTATGCATGCTATTCTTTTTGCAATGGATGACAATCAGTACAAATTGATCCAAACAACAAGAATTGCAAAAGAGGCATGTGAGATTCTAGAGATGGCCCATGAGGGAACCGAGGTGGTCAAGGACTCTAAGCTTCAAGTCCTCCAAACACAATTTGAGCAAATTAGGATGGAGGAGGATGAGTGCTTTAACGACTTTCAAGTGAAGATGATGGACATAGTCAATCAAAGACATCAACTTGGTGATCCCTATTCGGATAGGAGGATCAAGCAAAAAATTATGAGGTCGCTTCCAGCAAGATTTGAGTCAAAGGTGACGGCTCTTGAGGAGAATAGTGACTACAAGAATATGAAGCCAAGTGAAGTTATTGGAAGGCTTCTAGCATATGAGTCTATATGGACTCCCACACCTACACCTCAAAAGAAGCAAAAGAGCATTGCTCTGAAGACTTCTAAGGTTGAGAAGGAGGAAGAAGACTCAGATGAAGAAATGGCCCTCATGGTGAAAAGATTCAAGAAGTTCATCAATTTTGAGAAGAGGGGATTTGGATCCAAAGGAAAGGAAATAAAGAAGAAGACTTCTTTCAAGAAGTTTGAGTCAAGTGAAGACAAGCCCATAAGAAAAGGGATTCAATGCTTCGAATGTGGAGGTTTCGGACACATCTCCACGGATTGTGGAAATTTGAAAAATAAGAAGAAAGGAAAGGCCATGGCCGCCACGTGGAGCGATGGTGATGACTTGGAAGAAGAAGGAGAATCCTCAGATGATGAGGATCATGTGGCAAACTTTATTGCCTTCGCATCTTCTCTCAAGAGTAAGGAAGCAATAGATGATGAAGAGGTAGAGAAACAAAGTGAAGATGACTCTAGCTATGGTGACTCTTCATCCCATTCAACAAATATGGATGTAGGAGGAATGGATCTTGAAGGCTTCATTGAGCATTTTCAAAGCTCAAGATTGAAGATGAAGAAAGAGATTCAAAGGCTAAAAGGAGAGAATCTCAAGCTATCCGCCGAAGCTACTCACTTAAATAAAGAAGTGAAGATAGCCAAAGGAATGAGGAATTGATGGAAAAGGAGCTTGAAGAAGATAGAGAGATCATTGCTAAGATGACTTCAAGCACGAATAAACTTGACCACATGTTGGGAGTTGGCAAGAGGCCAAGTGATAAGAAAGGTCTTGGCTATGAAGATGACAAGGAGACCTCATCCTCAAGCAAGATTGTGTTTGTTAAGAGTTTGGATAACAAAGAGCCTCCACCCCCACAATATCCTAGGAAAAAGATCGAACTAGGAGAGTGCTCTAAAGATCCTCAAGTCAAGGTAGCACAAGGGAAACAAGCTCAAGCTCAATCAACAAGGGTGCATCAAGCAAGTTTCCCTCAACCGAAATACCATCAAGCCAAAAAGCAATTCATGCAAGGTCAACCAAGGAAGCAATTCATTCCAACTCAACAACAAAGAAGAAGAGAACCAATCCAACACCAAAGACAAGCTCAAATGCGTGGGAAAGCCCCTTTGTACTCACAAGGGCATGGTATGTCTTCTTATTTTATTCCCACTTGTCACTTTTGTGGTGTTAATGGTCACATTAGACCTAATTGCTTCAAGTACATTGAAATGTGTAGAATCAAGAGCATGATTGAAAGAAATAGAGCTAGAGCTAAAATGCATGTTCCTAGGAAATATAGAGCAAATTTGCATGATCCTAGGAAATCTAGAGCCAATGTGACTAATACCACTAGGAATGAGAACATTACACCTAGGTGGATTAGAAGGGATAACTATTCTTGCTATGTGGCTCAAATTGCCTTGAAGGCAAATGCCTCTAACACTTGGTATTTGGATAGTGGGTGTTCTAGGCATATGACGGGGAACAAGAGCTTCTTTAAATCCCTTGTCTTAGAGGATGTAGGATTTGTCACCTTTGGTGATGGATCTAAAAAGAAATTCATAGGGAAAGGAACCATTTCCATTCCCGATTTACCCTCCTTGTCCAATGCTTTACTTGTTGATGGCTTGCAAGCAAATCTTATAAGCATTTCTCATCTTAATGATGATGGACTCTCTGTATTGTTTAACAAAAATGATTGCTCTATTTTAATGCCAAATGGAAAAACCTTGCTAAAAGGAAAGAGATCTAGTGACAATTTCTATTGTCTTGAAGCTAGTGCTATCTCTTGCAATATGTCCAAATGTGAGGAAATTGAGTTATGGCATCAAAGACTTGGCCACATGAACTATCGAGATTTGAGAATCTTAGATAAGTTCAAGGTTGTGCGTGGCCTCCCTAAGCTTGGGAAGAAAGTCGATGGCGTTTGTGGACCTTGTCAACAAGGGAAACAAACCAAAAGTATGCACAAGAAAGACAAGTATCTCGCCACCAAGGAGCCATTAGAGCTTCTACATATGGACCTTATGGGTCCCATGCAAACCGAGAGTCTCGGCGGCAAGAGATACATTTTTGTTTGTGTTGATGATTTCTCAAGATTTACATAGACATATTTTCTTAGAGAAAAATATGAAACTTTTGAAAAATTTAAAATGCTTTGCACTAAAATTCAAAATGAAAAGAACTCACACATTAAAAGCATTAAAAGAATCAGGAGTGACCATGGGAGGGAATTTGAAAACGCTTGTTTTGAAAGCTATTGCAATAGCTTAGGCATTTCCCATGAGTTTTCGGCTCCTAGAACTCCTCAACAAAATGGGGTTGTTGAGAGGAAGAATAGGGTCCTTCAAGAGATGGGCCGTGTGATGTTGCTTAGCAACAACGTCCCTAGGAACCTTTGGGCCGAGGCCGTCAATACGGCTTGCTACATAGGAAATAGAGTCTTCCTAAGGCCCGGTACTAGGCAAACCTCCTATGAATTATGGAAGGGTAGGAAGCCAAATATTAGCTACTTCCACTCATTTGGGAGCAAATGCTACATTCTAAATGACCGAGATCAACTTGGCAAGTTTGATGCCAAGAGTGATGAGGGGATTTTTATTGGCTATGCCCTTAATAGTAAGGCCTATAGAGTGTTCAATTTAAAAACTCGGAGTGTCATGGAATCATCTAATGTCGTCATAGATGATTGTAGGCCTAAGACTAGAGACCATGATGAGGAGGTCATTGTGCTTGATGATCCTTTCTTGGAGAAGAATGTTGAGACTTCAATTGATGTGAAGTCAAGTCTTGATGAAGAGGTCATCCAACCTCTTGATAGAGACCCATCTTTGGACTCTAAAGAACCCGCTCCATGGGTTAGACATCTCCACAATAAGAATGACATTCTTGGAGATATGAATGAGGGTGTTAGGACTATGCGTCAAATAGCTAATCAAATTAGCTATACTTGTTACACCTCACAAATTGAACCCAAAAAGGTTGATGGAGCCTTGAATGATGAATTTTGGGTTCTTGCCATGCCAGAAGAGCTAAACCAATTTGAAAGAAATGAGGTTTGGACTCTTGTTCCTAGACCCAAGGATACTAATGTCATAGGCACCAAATGGGTATATAGGACAAGTCGGATGAAAATGGCAACATTGTGTGCAATAAGGCTAGACTTGTAGCACAAGGATACTCTCAAATTGAGGGTATTGACTTTGAGGAGACTTTTGCTCCGGTTGCTCGTCTTGAGTCCATAAGGCTTCTTTTGTCCATATCATGTATGCACAAGTTCAAATTGCATCAAATGGATGTTAAGAGTGCATTCCTCAATGGTTTCTTTCATGAGGAGGTGTTTGTTGAGCAACCCAAGGGGTTTGTGGATCCACACCACCCCAATCATGTCTATAGCCTCAAGAAGGCTTTATATGGGTTGAAACAAGCACCTAGGGCTTGGTATGAGCGCCTTACTCAATTTCTTGTTGACAATGACTACACTAGGGGTAGTGTTGACAAAACTTTATTCATCAAGAGGAACAAAGATGAGCTTTTCATAGCTCAAATTTATGTTGATGATATTGTGTTTGGCTCTACCAACATATCCAAAGTCCAAAAATTTGTTGATGTCATGTCTCATGAGTTTGAGATGAGTCTTGTTGGGGAGCTTAATTACTTCCTAGGTTTGCAAATCAAGCAATTGCATGATGGGATTTTCATATCCCAAGCTAAGTATGCTAAAAACCTAGTGAAGAAATTTGGCCTTGAGAATGCCAAACATTGTGACACACCCATGAGTACCACCTTGAAACTAAGCAAGGATGCTAGTGGCAAGAGTGTGGAACAAAGTCTTTATCGTGGCATGATTGGTAGCTTGCTTTACTTGACCGCAAGTAGGCCCGATATAGCCTTCAGTGTGGGTGTGTGTGCTAGGTACCAAGCGGATCCCAAGGAATCCCATCTCTCCTCCGTGAAGAGAATCATTCGATATGTGAATGGGACTTCCAACTATGGGATATGGCACTCTTTTGACACTAATGCTAGCTTAGTTGGCTTTAGTGATGCAGATTGGGCAGGAAATTGTGATGATAGGAAGAGTACATCAGGCGGTTGCTTCTTCCTAGGCAACAACTTGGTCTCATGGTTTTGCGAGAAGCAAAATTCCATCTCTCTATCCACAGCTGAAGCGGAATACATAGCCGCCGGGAGTGCTTGCACACAACTCCTTTGGATGAAACAAATGCTTGTGGATTACGGCTTTGATCAAGGTATTCTTACCCTTTATTGTGATAACATGAGTGCAATTAACATTTCAAAGAATCCGGTTCAGCACTCTAGGACAAAGCATATAGACATTAGGCATCATTTCATTAGAGAACTGGTTGAAAACAAATGCATTGCACTTGAGCATCTGGGCACTAATGATCAACTAGCGGATTTATTTACAAAGCCCTTAGACTCAACTAGGTTCAAGTCACTTAGTAGGTCTATTGGGATTTGTCATATGACTTGATGTGTTTTGGTGATTGACCCCTTTTTGGGGAACTCAAGCAAAGAGAGCAAACTTGCATGTTGGAATAAGCAAAAAACTTGATCAACTTTATGCTTCTTTATTAATTGCTTGAGTATTCTTGGTTGTGCTTATATATATTCTTATATGGCTTTCTTTTTAATAAGTGTGCCTTGCTTGATTTGTAATCCATGTCACCTCTATGTTCAAAAATGCATTTTTGGACTAGGAGATTTTGATTGGGAAAGTACACTTGAATGACCTATAATTTAACTCCATGACATGAGAACGTTTAATGACATGCTTAAAATAATATGCATGAAATGTTTTTGATTGCTCTAGTGCAAAATATGTGTGAAAGCAAATGAGAAGACTAAACCCAATAAGGATCTAGTATCCATGCAATAAACAAGGATGTCTCATTCAAATTTAGTCTTCTCTCTCTCTTTATTAGTTGAACAAGACTACTATCATACGGGTATCCCACCCGGAAAAATCAAAAAGGGTGCAAAAGTCACTCATGTCTTGTTTTGGTCATAAAGTTTGATATAGTTGCTCTTTAAATTGAAATTCATTTTGATAAACTATATCTTGTTTGCTTATAACAAAAGGGTATAAATTGGTTTGAATTCTTTTGAAAACCCTTTTGATGTTTGCTTTGCCAAATACCATTTGCTTGAACCATGATGTTACATGTCTTACATCCAAAGCAACTAAGTCACACATTTTCTTCTAAACAATAAAACCCTCAATGATTCTCTCTCAATTAATTGAGTTGCATAACGTTGTTGTATATGATTATGCACTTATCTTGCAAATAGCTCTCTTTGCTAAAATGACCCGGTTGGGGAATACTCCTTTGCCTATCTCATGATAAAAAAGGGGAGTAATGTGGTTTTATTTAAGGGGGATTGCATATTTGGAGAGATTGTCCCGTTGAGGGGGAGTAACCTATATAGGGGGAGCACTTGCATGTTGCATATTGTAGTTTTCTTTTATTATGCAAATTGCTCTTATTTATTTATCTCTCTTGATCACCTCACATACACTTGTCTTGGAAAGTGTAGTCTCATTGTTTTGTAGGGATGGCTATTCTACAAGAGCTTGAAGTTTTGAAGACCTAGTATCTAGGTATCTTTTTGTAATGTAGAATATCTCTTTGTTGACCTTTAGTTTTCACTTTTTTGTGAGGATGATTTGTGAGTGGTGGTTTTGTCACGAAATAGCCAAAGGGGGAGATTGTAAGTTTCTCATATTTTGATTGGCTTATTTCGTTGACAAACCACATTGGGGATTATTCTTTGTAAGGGTATTTTAGGCCTCTTGAGTGTGATCAAGCTTCAAAGACATCATCTCTCTCAAAGAGCACTTCAAAGGTATCTCACTAGTTTAACTTTCTTTGAAGAGATCTAGTTGCACACACTCACTTGCATGCATTATGTTCCTACCTTCATGTAATTGAATGATGTATTGTATGCCTCTTTTCACACTCCACACTTGCACATTTTGCACATCTCTTAGTGTGTTGAGTTTGCCTAGAAAAGAGAATTTCTTCTCTTAGCGCGGCCTAGACCGCTTGGCAAGACATGCTTGCATCGCGGCATACAGAGCGGTATACCTCAGCAGAGTCATGCTTCATGTACCGCTTCCTGTACTCTTGCACGCAAAGCGACCCAAGTCGCGGTGTCGTCCAGTAAGCCTCTGTTGCCCATACCGCGGCCTGTGCACCTGCATGCACAGCGCCCTGCACCGCGTTGTTGTCCAGACGGTGCACTGCTGTGTGTACCGCGGTCTGGACACTTGCCTGCGACGCGGTCCATCTAGCGGTATTGACGGGATTTTGTGCCCTAAGTTCAAAACGACGCTGTTTCAACTAGGGCTCCCTTATATATGCCCTATCTTCTTCCTTGCTCGTTTTTATGAGTTCAAGAAGCCATTTTTGATAGGCCAAGCTTCCCTTAGAGAGAGAAACTCCCAAGAACTCATCTTTACTCAACCAAACACAAATCCATGTGCATTTAACCTCTTCAAGCATTATCTCATCATGGATTCTTCTTGCTTTCATTGACTAGGTAACTTGAACATGCCCTAAATCTCTTTGTATTTATTTATGTTCTTGTTTCCCTAGGGTTAGCTCTTTTATGTGATTTTATTGCATATCTTTATGTTTATTGGCATTTATAACATGATTGAGTTGTTGTGTGTTGGTTGAGAGCCTTGTTCATTAATAGCTAGCATTTAGGACGATTTTACCCTTCTAGCTAAATCTTCATGCATTTGCATTTAGATATTGATATCTAGGATTTGCATTTATTGACATCTTTAAATCCTTAGATAAGCATTTATTGTTGCCTAGCATTAATTGCATGCTTGAATATCTTTTACATATTCACATAGGTTGTTTAACCTCTTCATTGATTGTTTAAGCTTTGTGACTAAGTGAGTTAGTGCACAAGCTTGTGGTCAAGAATCACTATTAAAGGCCCGTTGGGTAGAGTGAAAGGTTAGTGACCAAGTAGGTGTGACTTGAGGTCAACCTAGGTTGTAAACTTTCGTTCAAATAGTGGATTTGAGGACCGTATGTGGCTAGAAGGATAGCCCGTGAGTTTTGCCCAGTTGGAGGGTTTCTCACGTAAATCAATCCTTGTGTTTTTATTGTTTTCCGCATATTTATATTTGATTGATTGATTGTTAATATGGAGTAGGATTATTAAAATTGATTAAGTCGAAAAGTTGGTAATAAATCAACTAAAACCTATTCACCCCCCCTCTAGGTTGTATTAGACACACTTTGTGTATTTTCTTATTGCCCTAAAGAAAGGCAAGCATCTATTGATTGACCTTCTGATGAACCGGTTTAGTGATGCTAAGCAGCCCGTTAACCTTCTAATGTCTTTCAGGGTAATTTGGGACCTCATCTTTTCCAGTGCCCTCATTTTTTCAGGATTTACTTCGACCCACCTTGAAACTCGAGAAAGTTTCTCGAGAAACTCGAGAAAGTTTCTCGACGGTACCTGATCGGTCTATTTCTATACATGTTTTAGGTCCCTATTTCCTATTATTTGTGCTTTGTTCTTGGGTGAAATTAAGTATTTTATGTGTTTGTTAAGCATTTGTAGGTCACATTTCATGGAAGAGGTGTTGGATGTTATTTTGGAGAAAAGGAGCAAAAAGATGGATTTCGTCAAGTGCAGAACAGAAATATTTAGGGGATCATATCTCTCAGCTCCGATTGAATTGTGTGTCCTACCATCTATGGATGGAAAGCCCCGGAAGTCTAGTTTTCGACTCAGTTTTCGGATTGCAATTCTGATATTCCTAGAAGAAGTTATGACTGTTTTAGTACCAGATGGTCAGGTCAGTCATAATTCAGTAAATAGTGACGGGATTTATTTTGCAAGTTGTCAGAACGGGAAATATTACTTTCTTGGACATGAGTATGAGTCTTGGGAAACAAGTTGACTCCTAATCCTTATCTTTCTTCAATAAGTAATCAATTTTAATGGTTTAGAAAAGAAATAAAATCCCAAAAAGGTAGTGTTCCAAAAGGGAATTGATTTCCTTATTGGTTAAAGACAATTGCCTAGCATCTACACCTATTCAAACCCCTTTGAACCCTAATTTCGAAAATACACAAGCCAAGGGAGGTCCCAGGCCACCAAGGGGGCCATCCTCCACCACTCCATCACCATACATTACCTTACAACTTTCATTCATCTTTACACATTGAAGATTCGAAGACGAAGAAGAATTCATCATTGAAGACTTGAAGAACTCATTGAAGGCCAAGCTGAGTTTTATCTTTTCTTTCTCTTCTCTTGTTATTTTCACTATGTTAACTAATCCCATAACTAGGGAATCAATGTGAACCTTTTGTGAATGCTCATGAGTGGATTGATTATTATTTTAACAATTCAATTCTTGATTTATTCATTGTAATAAATTGCTCGACTCCTCAATAGTTTTAATTTTCATTCACACCATAGATCAAATGGTGGATGATTATTTGGCATGATTTTATGGTTAAGACTATCTGAGAATTAGGGTTAGAGTATAGATCAAAACCTAATCCTGATTAATGCTCACTTGAATAAATAAAATTTATCTTTAGCATAGATCAATGCAAAGTTTAGATTTTGGTTCTTTATTCTTAAACTTAATGAGTTTCTGATTATTGTTCACACCATAGATCAAAGGGTGAATAGTGGTTGGGAACACGTGACTCATCCCGCGATCGTACGGTAATAGTCTTATTAAAGATAAAGAATGAACCCTTGAATTGATTGAATTTTGTTTACAAATTAATTCCATACATTGAGTGTTCATAATTGAGGATCATTGATGACCTAGTGTTTTCTCTCCATTTATCACAAACCATTCTTTTTAATTGCTTTCTTAATTTAGTTTTAGTTTAATTCAATCATCAACAAATCTTTTGGTTACTTTAATTTTACTTTAATTAGAATTAGTTTTAATTAATAAATTACTTTTCCTCGTGGGAGCGATCCTTACTTGTCATTGTACTTATCGTCATGATTTGTGCACTTGTGAGTGAGTATTTTATAACACGATTTTACAAATCAGTTCCCCAAAAACACATTTGTTTGGGTTGAGCTTCACCCCATATCTTGTCAGTGCTCCAAATGTTTCTACAAGATAAGTTGCGTGTCTGTCTGCTGTGATGCTTTTGGTTAACATATCGTCTATATAGACTTCCATGTTTATGTTGATTTGTTGGGCAAACATCTTGTTTACCAGCCTTTGGTAAGTTGCCCGGCATTTTTGAGACCAAAAGACATTACTTTGTAACAGTAAAGGCCATGATCTGTTGTAAAAGCAGCTTTTTCTTCATCTGGACCAAACTTTCTGATATGATTATATCCTGAATATGCATGTATGAAGCTCAGCAGCTCGTGCCCCGCAGTCGCATCAACCAAATGATCTATTTAGGGCAGAGGGAAACTATCTTTTGGGCATGGTTTAATCAGATCTGTGAAGTCCACACACATTCTCCATTGCCCATTTTTCTTTTTATGAGCACCACATTGGCAACCCACTCCGGGTACTGTACTTCCCTGATCGATCCTGCTGCCAATAGCTTATGGACTTTATCCTTAATTGCTTGGCTCTTTTCGGGGTTGAATCATCGCCTCTTTTGTATTACTGGTTTTCGCTCGTGGTCGACTGTCAGAGCGTGGGAAATTATTCTGGCATCGATTCCAAGTATATCTTCATGCTTCCAAGCAAACACGTCATTGTACTCTTTTAGTAGGCTGACTAATTGGTTATGCACCTATTCGGTTAGTTATGCCCCCAACTTTATTGTTTGTTCAGGGTTCTTGTTGTCTATCACGATTTCAATAGTTGATTGCCCTTCTTGGTCTTTCCCATCTTCTGGAGGTGACTCTCTTGGGTCCTTGTCGAACTGAGTTGGGGTTTCCACCTTTTCTTCATCTTCATCATTTTTCATGCACTTTTTCTTGATTAGCAAAATTTACCTGCATCACGTCTAGCTCGACTCTCTCTCTATTGACCGCTAGATTAGCTTTCCTCACCCATTCTTGGGAACCCTTCAAAACTCTCACTCCAGCTTCGGTCCGGAACTTGACGGTTAGGGAGTAAGTTGCTGTAACTGCCTTCATTTTGTTCAAGAATGGTCTGCATAACAAGGCATTGTATGACCAATTCTCGGTGTCAACAACCACGAAATTGAGCAATACTGTCTTCTGACATAGGAACATCCATATCTCGACTAGTAGTTTCACCGTTCCTAGAGATCTTACTTTTGCTCCCTCGAATCCTCTGAGTGGGCTTGCTAGTGGCTACAAGTCCTTCCTTTGAAGCCCTAATTGATCGAATACCCTAACACTTAGGATGTTTGCTGAACTCCCATTGTCGATCAATACTCTCCTTACTTCCCGATGGCCTACACGAACTGCTACAATGATTGCATCGTTCGGCTAAACCTCTAATCCGTGGGTATCAGCTTCAGAGAAAATGATCGGATCCCATCCTTGCTTAAGCTTCATTTGGTCGGAACCCACCGAATTTACCTCTAAGTTTCTTTGGGCATCTATTGCTTCACGGACCTCAGTTATTCTCTCCCTGCTACTTCTTCCTGTGCACGGCCTACCAAAAATGGTGTTGATAGCTCCGATATCTGAACTTCCCCTTGTACTGCCTCTCTTGTCTTTGTTAGTTTTTGTAGGGTTATTTTGCCGATCATCACTCCCTTTAAGAACCGTGTCTTTCAGGTGCCCCTCTCTAATCAGCTTCTTAATGTAATCTCTTAGTTGTTAGCATTTGGAAGTTTCATGACTGTTGTAAGAACCTCATTTCTATGATTGGCTTATTTCATGACAAATCACATTGGGATTATTTGTAATGGGTAGCTTAGGTATTATTATGGTTCTTCATCAACAAGCTTCCAAGATCCCATAGTGCTTCAAGAGAGGTAATTTACTTGACTTGACTCTTTTGAAGAGATTTTAGTTGCACACACTCACTTGCATGCATTATATTCTTGTTTACATATAATTGGATGATGCATTGTATGCCATTCATCACACTCCACACTTGCACAGTTTTGCATATTAGATTAGTGTGTTGAGTCTGCCTGGAAAAAAGGATTTTCCTCTTTACCGCGGTGCAGGTCGCTTGCTGGCCACCTGCCTCCGTCGCGGTCCCAACAGCGGTTGGTTCCAGAAGGTGCATGCGTTCAAGACCGCGGTCTGTGTATATGTATGCGCAGCGGTCCATACCGCGGTATACTTCAGTAGGCCCTGCTGCCTTGACCGCGGCCTATGCACTGCACGCATAGCGGTCCCAACCGCGATGTTGTCCAGTAGGTACACTGCTGCGTGTACCGCGGTCTGGGCACTTACCCGAGCCGCGGTCCAGCAAGCGGTATTGACAGAATTTTGTATCCCAAGCCCAAAACAACGCAGTTTTGTCTACGGTTTCTATATATATGTTCTCTTCTTCCCTAACTCGTTTTAGAGCTTAATGAACCCATTTTTATGAGAGAGAACAACCCCTAGAGAGAGAAACTTCAAGCTTTGTTACTTGACTCTCCAAACCCCAAAACCCATCATCATCTTGCATATAGAGCATCATTCAAGCATGTGTCTTCATTAATGTCTTTACTTGGTAAGTAGAACTCACATCCTTGCTCATTTATTGTTCTAGCTTATCAAGACATGTCATTTATTGCTTAGGTTAGCAAATCTTCATATTTATTGTAGGGGTATTATCACTAAAGTCCCCACTTTTTTATGAATTATCACATTTTTAAATGTCATTGCCGTATTAGTCACTTTAGTCCCTTGTTTTTTCAAAATACATCACTTTAGTCCATTTGACTAAAAATTAACGGTCAACTATAACAGAATATATAAAAAATACAATTTTACCCTTATTGCTATTTTTAAAAAATTTTCTTCTAGTCCCTCTAGTTTCAATAATAGCTGGTCAACCCTAAAAAAAAATTAAAATGACTCCATCCAGGTTTGAACCAAGGTTTAAACTTGATAAACACAAGCTTTAACCAGCTGAGCTACACTAGCTAATAGTTGAAGATTTGTTGATTTAAATGTATATATATGTATATATAGTTATGTAATTTGTTTAAACTAATTTAAATATATTTATATAATTTAAAATAAAATCATATATATAATTAAAAATAAACTCATATTTAATAATAATATATAAAAATATATTTATGAAAATGAAAAAGAAAATAACAAAATTAAAGGAAACCCAGAAAATCCAAAAAATCAAACCCCGTAAATTTGTTTCTTTCTTTCTTTTTTGGATTTTTTTCCTTTTCAAAAGTATATAATTTCAATTTGATAAAAAAAAACCCATAAAACTAAAGCCCATAAATTGAAAAGGGAAAAAAAATCAACAAAAAATAGGAAAACAAATTAAAAAAATTGCTTTTTTTTTCCTTTATTCCCTTTTGTTTTATTATTTTCTTTTTCATTTTCATAAATGTTTTTATATATTATTATAATATATGAGTTTAATTTAAATTATATAAATATGAGTTTATTATTATTTTTATTTTTCTATTTTTGTTGTTGATTTTTTTTCCCATTTCAATTTATGGGCTTTAATTTTTTGGGTTTTTTTTTTATCAAATTGAAATAATATACTTTTGAAAAGAGAAAAAATCCAAAAAAGAAACAAACAAACAAATTTACGGGGTTTGATTTTTTGGATTTTCCGGGTTTCCTTTAATTTTGTTATTTTCTTTTTCATTTTCATAAATATGTTTTTATATATTATTATTAAATATGAGTTTATTTTAAATTATATATATGATTTTATTTTAAATTATATAAATATATTTAAATTAGTTTAAACAAATTACATTACTATATATATACATATATATACATTTAAATCAATAAATCTTCAACTATGAGCTAGTGTAGCTCAGCTGGTTAGAGTTTGTGTTTATTAAGTTTCAACCGTGGTTCAAACCTTGATGGAGTCATTTTAATTTTTTTCAAGGGTTGACTAGCTATTATTGAAACTAGAGGGACTAAAAGAAAAAATTTTAAAAATAAAAATAAGGGTAAAATTGTATTTTTATATATTCTGTTATAATTGACCGTTAGTTTTTAGTCAAATAAACTAAAGTGATGTATTTTGAAAAAACAAGGGACTAAAGTGACTAATATGGAAAAGACGTTTAAAAAGGTGACAATTCATGAAAAAGTAGGGACTTTAGTGATAATACCCCTTTATTGTATATCAATTGAAGTCATGACATGTTTGGGGTTTGTATTGTGATAGCTAATGTTTAGGACATGTTTGCCCTCTAGCTAATTAGGACTCATGGATTGCATTTGTTAATTGCATTTATTATCCTTGCCATGATTAATGACAACATATGTTGATATGGCTTTGTTTGATGACTAGAGTTTAGACTTGCACATCTATATCTAGTTAGGTCTTTATGAGCATTCATATAGACATTGATATCTAGGATTTGTACTTAGTGTCATCTTAAATCCCTAGATAAGCATTTAGTGTTGCCTAACATTATTTGCATTTTGAGTATTCATATATTCACTTAGGCTGTTAATCTCATCTTGAGAGTTAAGTCTTGTGACTACAAGGTGTAGTGCACAAGCAAGTGAAGTCTTGCAACTAAGGTGTGGTTGGCAAGCAAAGTGATCAAGGATTCACTATAAAGGCCCGTTGGGTAGTAGTGATGGGTTAGTGACCGAGAATGGTGTGACTAGAGGTCAACCTAGGTTGTAAACATCATTACAATAGTGAATTTGAGGATCGTGTGTGGCTAGAAGGATAGCCCGTGGTTTTTCCCTTTGTTTAAGGGTTTCCACGTAAAAATCAAGTGTTATTTATTATTCCGCACTTTACACTTGATTTTGTATGTTTGTTTATGAGGTGAATTTTTAATATTGACTAATTAAGAAAAATTGGTAATTAACTTGATTAAAACCTATTCACCCCCCCTTTAGGTTGTAGACACACGTTTAGAGTAATATTTTCAATTGGTATCAGAGCAGGTTCTAGACATACTTAGGTGATCTTAGCTCTTGATTGTGTGTCTTGCATTTGTGTGCATTTTGTTCTTTGCATTTCATTTGCATTCTTTCACTCACTTCACCTATACACCATGTGTGAGAGTGAAACACTTAGAGTGGGATTTGCTTCGATGACCTCTAATGTTGAGAGGAAGATAGATGACTCCGATGAGGAGATGACTCTCGTGGTGGAGAGATTTAGGAGATTTATGAAATCTCAAAAGAAGGGTTTGGCCTCCAAAGTGAAGAAGGAGAAGTGTATGACCTCCAAAGTCAAGGAGGAAAAGAAAATGTCAAGGAAAAGTGACCCTTGCCTTGAATGTGGTGTAATTGGCCATATTGCCTCCAATTGTGGCAACTTGAAATACAAAAAAGGGAGGAGTTAGTATGATCGCTAATCGGTGTGATAGCGAAGTTGAAGCAGTTAAAGGAAGTTCCACAAGCTCGGTTGAGTGTGAGAACAAATACTCTGCCTTTTCGGTCTCCTACCATGAAGAAGCTCAAGCCGTCACCAAGTGTTTGTCACTTGAAGGATTCAAGAAAGATGACTTGAAGTGTGAAGGCCAAAGTGGAGCAAGATTAAGATAAGCTAGCATTGAAGATATGACTCTCACAAGCTCAAGTGGGAGAAGCTTCGATAGTGATAACTCATGCTCGGAGAACTCTTGTGATAAGGTGGTTAATTATCAAGAGTTGATTGATTCTCTTCAAAAGTCTTTGAAAGAGAAAGATAATGATATCCTTGAGTTGAAAAAGGATAACCTTCAACTACAAGTCAAGATGACTCACTTGAATGATGAAGTGAGATGTGTAAAAGAAAGTGAAGGCAAGTTGAAGATGGAACTTGATGAAGCAAGGATGTCTCTTGCTAAATTGACTTCGAGATCGGAGAAACTTAACAAGATGTTAAGTATTGGCAAGGTGCCAAATGACAAGCGAGGGCTTGGTTTCATTGATGATGAGTCCACTCCATTCGCGGGCAAGACTACATTTGTGAAGGAGATTTCTCCTAAATGTCTGCCTTCATCACCCAAGAAGATTCTTGTTGTGGGTGAATCTTCTAAGAGCTCAACCTTGAAGATGCTTCCGAGGAAACAAACTCAACCCCAACCCTTGAGGATGCATCAATCAAAGCTCAATCAACCTTTGAGGCAAGCTAATCGTGCTTCTCATGCTCAACGACAAATGCACCAACATCCGGCTAATGCTCCCAAGGAAAGCCAACCGGTGCAACATCAAAGACAAACTCATCAACATGGCCATGCCTCGATGAGAGCTAAATGCAATGGTATGAATCCTTCTGTTATACCTACTTGTCATTATTGTGGTATGATTGGTCACATTCGACCAAAGTGCATTAACTACATTAGAATGTGTAGAATTGAAAGCATGAGAGAAAAGAAAATGAACCGTAGGGCTAAATTGCATGATCCTAGGGAACCTAGAGACTTGAAGTTTTTGACCACTAAAATTAAAAAGGTGGAATCTAGGTGGGTTAGAAAAATTGAACCCGATTGCAATCATGATCATATGACACCCTTGGATACTACCGAGTCAAATGGACTTAGTATGTCTAGTGGAACTTACCCCTCGTCCTGATACGGTAAGGTTGTGACCCTATGAGGGGAGCTCAAGCAAAGAGAGCGAACTTGCATTTTTGAAATATACAAAAATTTGATATACTTTATGCCTCTTTATTAATTGCTTGAGATACTAGGTTGCACATATATGATTATATGGTATTTTCGTTCAATAAGTGTGTAACCTTGCTTTGTTTGCAATCCATGTCACATTTACGTTCAAACATGCATTTTTGGACTAGGAGAATTAATTGGGAAGTACCTTTGAATGACCTATAATTTATCTCCATGACATGTGAACTTGTTTTTATGACATGCTTTAAATGATATGCATGAAATATGTTTTGATTGCTTTAATGCAAATGTGTGTGAATGCAAATAAGAAGACTAATCAATAAGGATCTTGTATCCATACAATCAATAAGGATTTATATCCAAATTAGTCTTCTCTCTCTTCTTAATGGCTAAACAAGACTACTATCATACAGATAATTATCCGGAAAAATCTAAAAGGATCTTTTGATCCAATGTCTTGATTTTCCACTAAGGATTGATATAGTTCTTGTGTGCTAAAATGTTTATCCTTAAAACTATATCATGTTTGCTTATGACAAAAGGGTACAAATTGGTTTGAATTCTTATGGAAACCCTTTTTGATGTTTGCTTTGCCAAATACCATTGTTTTTGAACTTTGATGTTATATGTCTTGCCTGCAAAGCAACATCGTCACACATTCTCTTTAAAATAAAACTCCTTGAATCTCTCTTACTTAATTGAGTTGCATAAAGTTTATGTACATGATTATGCAATCAGCTTTTGTGCAAATATCTCTCTTTGCTAAAGCAACCCGATAGGGGGAGCTCCTTTGCCTATCTCATGACAAAAAGGGGGAGAAGTTTTGAGAAATATAGGGGGAGCATGAGGGAGCATGTTTATGCTTTGGGGGAAAAGCCTCATGAGAGAGAGTAACCTTTTAGGGGGAGCATTGCACATGCATTTCTTTATATTGCTTTATTGAGTGCAATTGCTTTTTATTTTTGTTCACCTCACATGCACTTGTTCTTGGAAAGTGCTTTCTTGCTATTGTGTGTAGGTACGATGATCTACAAAGAGATTGATGACCTTGAAGACTTAGATCTTAGGTTTCTCTTAATGTAACGTAGAATTACTTGTTGACCAATAGCTTTGTTTTTTTTTTGTTTGTTTTGTGAGGATTATTTTGTGAGTGGTGATTTTGTCATGAAATAGCCAAAGGGGGAGATTGTAAGAACCTCATTTCTATGATTGGCTTATTTCATGACAAATCACATTGGGATTATTTGTAATGGGTAGCTTAGGTATTATTGTGGTTCTTCATCAACAAGCTTCCAAGATCCCATAGTGCTTCAAGAGAGGTAGTTTACTTGACTTGACTCTTTTGAAGAGATTTTAGTTGCACACACTCACTTGCATGCATTATATTCTTGTTTACATATAATTGGATGATGCATTGTATGCCATTCATCACACTCCACACTTGCACAGTTTTGCATATTAGATTAGTGTGTTGAGTCTGCCTGGAAAAGAGGATTTTCCTCTTTACCGCGGTGCAGGTCGCTTGCTGGGCACCTGCCTCCGTCGCGGTCCCAATATCGGTTGGTTCCAGAAGGTGCATGCGTTCAAGACCGCGGTCTATGTATATGTATGCGCAGCGGTCCATACTGTGGTATGCTTCAGTAGGCCCTGCTGCCTTGACCCGGTCTATGCACTGCACGCATAGCGGTCCCAACCGCGATGTTGTCCAGTAGGTACACTGCTGCGTGTACCGCGGTCTGGGCACTTACCCGAGCCGCGGTCCAGCAAGCGGTATTGACGGGATTTTGTTTCCCAAGCCCAAAACGACGCAGTTTTGTCTAGGGTTTCTATATATATGTTCTCTTCTTCCCCAACTTGTTTTAGAGCTTAATGAACCCATTTTTATGAGAGAGAACAACCCCTAGAGAGAGAAAGCTTCAAGCTTTGTTACTTGACTCTCCAAACCCCAAAACTCATCATCATCTTGCATATAGAGCATCATTCAAGCATGGGTCTTCATTAATGTCTTTACTTGGTAAGTAGAACTCACATCCTTGCTCATTTATTATTCTAGCTTATCAAGACATGTCATTTGTTGCTTAGGTTAGCAAATCTTCATATTTATTGTATATCAATTGAAGTCATGACATGTTTGGGGTTTGTATTGTGATAGCTAATGTTTAGGACATGTTTGCCCTCTAGCTAATTAGGACTCATTGATTGCATTTGTTAATTGCATTTATTGTCCTTGCCATGATTAATGACAACATATGTTGATATGGCTTTGTTTGATGACTAGAGTTTAGACTTGCACATCTATATCTAGTTAGGTATTTATGAGCATTCATATAGAAATTGATATCTAGGATTTGTACTTAGTGTCATCTTAAATCCCTAGATAAGCATTTAAACAGCCTAGCATTATTTGCATTTTGAGTATTCATATATTCACTTAGGCTGTTAATCTCATCTTGAGAGTTAAGTCTTGTGACTACAAGGTGTAGTGCACAAGCAAGTGAAGTCTTGCAACCAAGATGTGGTTGGCAAGCAAAGTGATCAAGGATTCACTATAAAGGCCCGTTGGGTAGTAGTGATGGGTTAGTGACCGAGAATGGTGTGACTAGAGGTCAACCTAGGTTGTAAACATCATTACAATAGTGGATTTGAGGATCGTGTGTGGCTAGAAGGATAGCCTGTGGTTTTTCCCTTTGTTTAAGGGTTTCCACGTAAAAATCAAGTGTTTTTTATTATTCCGCACTTTACACTTGATTTTGTATGTTTGTTTATGGGGTGAATTTTTAATATTGACTAATCAAGAGAAATTGGTAATTAAGTTGATTAAAACCTATTCACCCCCCCCCCCCCCCCTCTAGGTTGTAGACACACGTTTAGAGTAGTATTTTCAACTGTTCTTCTGATGAAACCGGCAATATTTAGAAGTGTCTTTTCGTGCAAAACTGGATTGCTTTGGGGGATTCTTGTATAAGTTTTTGTCCTCGATCACGTTCAGAATTTCTTCCTGCTTCTGAGCCTGGGGAGTATAGTTTGTATACTGTCTCTTGTAGGTCCTATTGCCCTTCTGATCCTCATATTTGCGGCCTTCTTTGCCTTTCCCAGAATTGTTCTTCTGGTCTTCTTCGGAATTTCCCTTCGAGCCATTGTCTTTGGGCTTTTGGCTTTCTCCTGGTTGGCCGCTATACATCAACTCCCCTCAATGAGCTATCTGTTCTGTTTCAGCCATCACATATCCTCCAACATCATCCACCAGATTGGCATAGGTGGTCGGCCTCCTCTGTCTTAGACTGAGTCATAATTGGCTATGCTGCAAACTGTTAAAAAATACAGCTACAACCGCATCATCATTAAGGTCTTACACCTCTGAGACTTCCTGCGAGAACCGAGTAAGGTAGTCCTTCAACTTCTCATCCTTCTTTTGTTTCAGGGTCAAAATGACCGATATCAACTTCCTACGCTGGATATTTCTCATGAACTGCTTATTGAAGGCCTGTATTAATTCCTCGAAGTTCCCGATCGATCCGCTTGCAAGGTTACCAAACCATCTGGACCACTGATCCCCTAACGTTTGAGGGACCATTCTGCATAGGAGCGCGTCGTCATAATCGTATTGTGACATCACACTTTGGTACCTTTTAACATGCTTCTAGGGTTGGTGTTGGCCTTGAACTGCTCCACATGTGGCATTCTGAATTTTTCTGAGAAATGGGCTTGTCTTATGGAGGCAGTGAATGGGCTACCAGAATTACTACTTTAGATTGTATCGTGGGACATTAAGCAGCCTCAGGTGTAATCAACTGATATGCTGAGGTTAAGTTGGTAGCTGCATTTATATTGATTCCCTTTCTAGCTGCGTCTTCAATGACTCTATGCAGGTAGTCCTGAACTTGCCGGAAGTTGTCTAGGAGATACAGAGAAAGGTATCTACAGAGGTAGTTATGTGTTGTCTAATGGAAGGTGGAGTTCTAGAGGGAGGATCTCCTCCGATGTTCATTACACCAGCATCGTCTGTACCGTGTGGGGTACCAGTATCATGTGGGGATTGACTTCCTTCTCTATTATTTATCATCTGCCTGTTACATTACGTTTTCGTCGCACACACACACCCCCTCATTCTAGCGTCAATTGTTGACGGTGATTTTTGGATTACGTAAAGTAGATCACGCGTCACACAAGTTAATTGCAATTCACGATTATATATGAAACTGAAAGGAGCAAAATAGGCAATAAACAAGCAAGATTTTACGTGGAAAACCCTAAAGGGAAAAAACCACGGTTGCCGGTGACGGCGAGAGAGTAATCCACTATGAAAAGAATATTATAATCTCTTTCTCACTTGCTCTCTAATAATATCTGATGATTCATGAACCCTTGTTAGGTGTTTTAAGGGTCTATTTATACATTCATAGAACCCTAAATCTTGGAATGCAAGTAAAAGAAATGTGACCGTGATTTAATGAAGTACAAACAACTCTGACTTATAGAAGTCGTGCTGATCTTCTTTCCTGTCTTGCATCGTTTGTGTTTTAATCACATCAGGTCTCTTGCTTATTCTGGATTGTGATAGCTCTAAGGAAATGTGTTTCCTTATTAGAGTATGTTTCATGAGACCTTATTTGAGGAAGACTTTTGTTTGTATGTTTGAGTCGTGATTCATTGAATTCAACGTTATCAACATGTCAAACATCTAATCGTATCTGGAAATTGCCCATGTGTCTCTTAGCCGACCATCTCTTCAACTTGATCGGATCTCTTTCACCCCCGACCAAGGATCTACACCCAATCGGATAGCTAAACCCGACCAGTTGGGTTTATCCGACCATCTTGGGATTTTCCGATTAAATCTTTTTAAATTGATCAATCTAATTAAATTCGAGGGCAACCTAGTGTTGTGCATCTACAAGATAACCACAATGTTGGACAATCTAAATACACACAAGATAACACTACGAGGGCATCTACATATAACGAGGGCATCTACATCTACAAGATAACACTACGAGGGCACACAAGATAACTTGATCAATCTAAATATGAAAAAACAAAAACAAAAAGATACACACAAGATAACACTACGAGGGCATCTACAACCCTAAACTAAAACTTAACATTGTCCTCAATGTTAGACAAGAGAGCCCAGCACAAAGGTGTGCACCAAACCAGGGACGGAACTAGAAGTTGGATGTTGGGGGGGCCACATAGTATTTAACGAATTTTCTACGATATGCACGATGACGACATAAACAATCAAATTAACATTTTCTTAGAGTGGAAAGTGGGGGTGGGGGGGTAGAGAGATTAGACTAGGGTGGAAAGTTTTCGTAGGGTTGGAAATTGGGGGTGGATTTTAGGCTGAGACAAAAATTGAGGGTGGACTTTGAGTTCAATGAAAATTTGTATATGAAAACTGAAAAACATGAGAGGTGATAATTTGTATTAATATTTAATATTTTTATAATTATTTATATTATAAAAGTAATCTATAGCGACTAGAGCCCATGTAAAATGTGCATAGAATATAGACTAGTACTATTGTTTTTTTTAACCGTATATTGTATTCCACCAAAAAGAATGCACAAGAGCCGCCCAAACAGCAAAAAGAACAGAGCCACAACATAAAGGTCAGTGGTGCGGGACGAGGTTTCTTATATGTCCTACTTCGTGAATCCAACATACATATCTCAGCGGGGTATGCAGGTCAGATGAGTGTCACACAATTGAAGTAGGACAGACAAATATGTGTCTGGACGAAGTTCGGGATCCTCGATACCAAAGAAAAAAAAAACAACAAAAGGGATTGTATATTTGTACCATGATTTAGTACCATGTGCTCCATGACACAAACAATATTATCATTAAAGTATACTTGATTTTTTTTTAACTCATTTAAGTATATTAAAAAATATTGTTGTAGTCATGTGCTCTTTGACTTGTGTTATCCTAGAAAAAAAAATGTGATATAACGAAGCTATCCACAAGTCAAAGAGCACAAGCCTAAGACAACAAATCTTCAGTGCCACAACACTAAGCCTCTAAGGAAACTGAAGCCAAAGACAAGAAAGATAAACACGGAAACATATGTTGTAAATTAATACGAAATAACAAACAAACTTAGTGAGATAAATAGTGAGAGAGAGAGAGACGAGAGAGAGAGAGAGTGTGTCTTATATTGATTTCTGGAAAATTATAATAATACACCCATTTACAACGGATTCACACACACACACACACATATATATATATATATATATATATATATATATTTATACAAAATATAGAAAAAGGTGTTTGTGGTAAATTCTCATTTAATATAACCACTTACGATTGCCACTCACCAAAAGAGTCTATTAATTGTATTTAATATAAACCCACTTAAGTGGGAAAGCCATATTTTTAACAACATACTAATAATAAAATAATAAAATAATTTTTTTTTTCAAAACTTTAGAGGGGGCCACGGCCCCTGCTGGCCTCCACAGGGGTCCGTCCCTGCACCAAACTATAGCCTAGGCACTAGACACACAATTCCCAACAAAACAACAAAATCACAACAAAAAATAGCTCAACTCAAATAGGCAGAAAAATTGATCCATAAAGCTCACGGCACACAAAAAATTGAGTCATCAAACATCAAACATATGGCAAAAAGTAAGGCACAAATAACCTCCGAATTGAATCAAACTACTAAAAAGCAACAAAAATTAAAAGTAAATGGAAAAAATAAAAGGAGTTCAAGAAATTAAAGCCAACAAGAAATATCCAATCTATAAGTTTAAATCTATCCCAAGCAAAGTAAGTGAAAGTACTGGAAAGGAAATAAAGCATGAAAATAGTCCACTGAAAAGAGAAATAAGGTGGGAAGATCATTGTGCAGCATCATCCTGATGGTGAGTGGTGGTTGTATCTGGGAAATCCTTATCCTGGTGCTGATACTGAGAGTCTCTGGCTGATGACGGATGGAGCTCGTAGGCTGTACGGAAACGATGCTCCAGTGCTACAAATGAATCACTGCTCGGTCCCGCACCTCAATGGCACTTAGAGGCATTCAGTCTGCTATCCCGTAATGCATGCCTCAGCTCAGCTATCTCTGCCTCCGATGTAGTCTGCCTCCTGAAAAGATCGTCTACCCACGCTGCCTCTCATCATACCATACTGGCTTCTCATCATACCAAGCTGGTCTCTCCGCTGGTGCTGGAACTACGTCTACGTCCTCCTCATCTGCATCATCCCTTTCATCCACCACCCGCTGCCTCCTTTGCCTCTTCCTTGATTCTGGTGGCAAAATAAGTTCAGCCTCCCTAGCAGCTGAAATGTCACTTTAAGTTATAGAGTTGCATGATAGGTCTTGTTTGCTGATTTTGTCATCCAGCCTACGCTCTACCCCAGCTCTCTCGCAGAAGTATGTGACGAGGCACAGAAATACAAGTACTGTTTTTCCTTCTTCTAGTGATGAACAATGCCAATCAAACTAGTCTCCTTATGTCCATATTCTCCCTATGCTCGATACAATACAAAAGTCGTGCCAAATGGTAAACTGTTATTGCCTTCTGAGTTGAAGGCATAAGGGAGGATGTAGCCAGGGGCGGCTCAAGGGTATCCGGGGCCTTAGGCAAAATTATAAAACGAGGCCTTGGATGTATATGTCAAAAAATATTTAATATACAGTAAAATATTAAATATACAATAAAAAGAGTTTATTTAAAATTAATTTTTCTTGCTTTTTGGGATGCAAAATTGTTTATTAAATTTTTGAATTCTAATTTTTGTAACATTTTTTTTTTCGATAGATAATATAGCTAATCCATTCAATCTTTCTTGTAACATTGTTGATCTCAAGTAAGATTTTATTAATTTTAATTTTGAGAAACTTCTTTCTCCAGAAGCAACAGTTATTGGTATGGTTAATAATATTCTATAGGCAATGAAAGCATTTGGAAAAGAATCAACTCTTTTTATATAGTTAAGTACTTCAAGAGAAGTATTTATGTCATTTTGTAAAACTTCTTTTAAAACTTTTAATTCAGAAAATAAATCTAAACCATCAATATCCGAAAGCAAGTCATGTTTCAAAACACTTTCAAGATTTTGGCAAAAAAATTTCAAATTGTCATCATCTAATGACTTTAATTTTTTAAAATTAAATAAAAAACCAAAAATATTATCATACATTTGAAATTGTTCAAACCTTTTCCTAATTGAAGAAATAGCTTGATCTACTAAGTATAAAAAATAATCAGTTCTAAAAGACTCTTCCATAGATAGAATTCTCTCATCATTATCATTCTCATCAAACTGTTTTTTTCTCCTAATAACACGTTTTTCACGAAAAATTGGTTCAATGTCCATTTCTTTTGCAATCTCTGTAGCTGAAATCATAGCATTTGCAAACCCACTTTCTTTAAATTTTTCGAAAAAAGAAATTAGACCTTTTAATTGATCTATGGCAACATCAATATGCATATCTTCATTTTGTAAGTTCTTACTAACAGAGTTAACGGCAAATAATATATCATACCAAATAATCATACCTAACAAAAAATCATAATTTTCTAATTCATATGTTGCTAAACAATTTGCTTCACTCTTTGTTTTAGGATCTTCACTAGTTTCCGCTAGTTGAATTAAAGCATCTCTAATTTGTGGAGCTTGATATCTTATTGCTTTAACACTTTCTATGCGACTCTCCCATCGTGTTTGTGACAAAGATTTGACAGTTAAATTGGGGATATTATCTTGCAAAATTTTTCCATCGTTTTGTTGAAGAAGAAAATAATGAATATATACGTTGTAAAGTACCAAAAAATGAAATAGCTCTAGGACAAGAGTTTGCCATATCACAAAGAACTAAATTAAGACTGTGACAACCACATGGAGTATAAAATGCTCTAGGATTTATATCTAATAGTCTTTTTTGTACACCTTGTTCCTTTCCTTTCATGTTAGATCCATTATCATATCCTTGTCCTCGTACATCATTGATATCAAGTTCTAAACTTTTTATTGCACTCACAAGTTCATTAAAAAGGCCTTTTCCCGATGTATCAACTACTTTTAAAAATTCTAAAAATATTCTTCTATTTTTATTGGAATTTTTGAAACATCTACACATCTTAGTATAAGTGTCATTTGTTCTTGATGACTTGCATCCGGAGTACAATCAAGTATAACTGAAAAATATTTTGCGTCTTTAACTTTTTTAATAATTGAATTTTTAATTTCAAGTGCTAGCATTTGTATCAACTCATTTTGTATATTGTGTCCAAGGTAATGATTATGAATTTCACCATTTTGAATTCGTCGAACATGTTCTTGCATTGTTGGATCAAATTCTGCTATCATTTCAATTAGACTTAAAAAGTTTCCATTATTTTCTTGGTAGATTTTCTCATTCTTTCCACGAAAAGCTAAATTGTTTTTCGCAAGATTTTTCACCACAACAATAATCCTTATGAATACTTCTTTCCAATGTTCTCTTTCCTTGTTAATTTTTTCCTGGATATCTTTATCAATTGTTTTGTTCTTTAACAATCTTCCTTGTAGATCAACCCATGCATTCATATTAGTTATATGTTCGTTGTTTGTTTCATGAATTTTAATCTTACTGCTAAGATTTTTCCAATCTTTAGTTCCGTCATTACCTAGTTGATTTTTGTTAAACTTCGTGTTGAACAATTTGCAACAAAAACAATAGACTTTATCAAATTCTTTGGAATACACTAACCATCTTCTATCATGTTTTTCTCCGTTGGGCAATTTTCTAATATAATGTGTGGCAGAGAAATGCCTCCAATTTTCATCTTTTGGAAATATTATATTGTTCTCTCTGATTGGGCCCTTTTCTATTATGAAATCTCTTATCTTATTATCAATGTTATCCCAATTTCCAGGTTCATAGATACTATCAGAGATAACTGTTTCTACATTTGTTTTATTTTCCCCTGTATTTTTTTCATATTCTTCTTTAGAGAGCGTGATGTTGCATGTTCTATTATCATTTTGTTCAATGTCATTCATCATTTCAGATGGATTTATAGATTGTTCAGCCATTAAATTTTCATTCAAGTCTATATTTTTTTTGCTACTTGTGACAAATTTATCAAGAACCCCCTTTTGTGATTCAACTAATTTTTCTATTCGTCTTTTTTTTTCTTCAGTTTTTCGTATCCGGATTCGTATTTTCTAGTAGACATTTCTTATATCTAATATCACTATATTTGAAATTCAGAATCAAAGCTTTTAAAAAACAGTAAAGTGAAAAGTAAATAAATAAAATGATAAAAATAAAAATTAAAGTATGGAAATCGGAATAATAAAACCTGAAAGTTTGGAACTCCGAATTCTAACAATTTGTAGCAGGCTAGCAGCAATTTAGCAAGAAATTTGTAGCTGGGTTTGATTGTTTGAAACTAAGAAATAACTCAAGTCTATTTCAAAGAGATTTATTTGGTATTTTGGCTGTAAGTTTATTTTGTAACGTTGTAAGTAACGTTGTAAATAACGTTTCAATTGTTGTTTAATTGATAACATTTATTGTATGAAAGATTGAAGTGATAAGTGATTGACTGATTGCCATTGGGTGGTGTGGGGTGTTGACGTGTTGTCAGGCACCAGTGGGCAGTGGCCTCGAGCATATAAAGGAGCAGAATGGCTGAATTGATGTGGGGGAAAGGGAAAGTAGGCGGATACTTTATGTGTATATTTTTTTGTTTAAAAAAATTATATATACATTTTTTTTAAAACAATAAAAACTTGAGGCCTTGTTTTTGTTGGTGGCCTTAGGCAATTGTCTTAATTGCCTATGGGTCCAGCTGCCCCTGGATGTAGCCTATACTGCCCAAAAAGCTACGTCTCGCTCAATATCTGACTGGTATAAAGGGTGGTGGTTGTTCCATTCTCCTTCCTTGTCCTCTATACGCAGGTCTCGGGCCAAGGCTCGATTGTACATAAAGAAAATGTAGAGCTCCGGAATCCCATTCTCTAAATCCTCAAAGTTTTGTGTCCTATAATACCTATTGACCTCTTCTAATCGAATGTACACATCCACGCCCCTAACTCTAGCTGGACTCCCATGCCTGAACTCATTTGGAACCATCACATCATAGAATTCACGCACCAAATTCCCATTGATGTGGTGCATTGTTGTAACAAACAGCCACCAGTCTAATGCATCAATTTGGATGACAATGTCTGATTCGAATATATCATTGAGGTCAATGCACCTGTCGCTAATAATTGTACGCTCAATGAGTCCATATAACCTGTTCAGGAAGTATGTGGTCTGGTCATCATCTCCTCCTCTACTACTTGAAGCACGTTTGCCTTTGGATTTCCAACGTTTGTCCCTTGCCATGGTTCTGGCACAAAATCAATTCAACTCTTGCACACAAAGAGGACAAACAAAAACCAAGATTGCACCACACAAGATAAACCCACACTTAGTCTAAGATTTGAGCAATAAAAATATGGACCAAATAAAACAAAACAAAATTAAAAAAAAAAAGTAAACATCAAATTGGTATTAGGCAAGCAAGATTTCTCTTGAACCATCAATTAAACAAAGCCCATTCATTTGTTCTTCAATTGCTCATCATAATTTTGAAATTCCAAGCTCAAAACTTATGCCCTAATTCATTCAATGAAATGGGATTTCCACGACTTAGCTGCGCGGGAGGATTACCATGTGGATCACTTGGTCCTTCGTGCTCGAAGTGGGGTGATATACTTGGCCTGCTTCCCCCTCTTTCTAAATGTGGAGGTAAATGGTGTACAGTTTCTCTAAGAGTCTTATACAAAGCGATCATCCTCACCTAGGTCGTTGTAAATCTTGTTCTTGTTGCCTGACATGACATCCATGCATTTGTAAAAGGGCTTGAATCTCCGGTTTTGGTACTTTGCCTCGATTTTCCGGGGTGGAATTGGTTGTGACAACGACTTTGGAGGTTCTGGACTACGGGGAATGAATTCAAAGTTCTCTTGCATTGACATAGATTTTGTATGTTCCATTTTCAAAATTGAGGAGGCAAAACGAGTAGACAAAGAATATGAATGTAACGATAACTAGGTTATGAAGTAATAACTAGTAATAAGCATAAATTGCTTTGTTGAATGTGGTAGGGAAGAATACAATCTCTATGCCTATACTCTTCCCACAGAAGGTGCCACTGTTAATGATGAAATTTTGTTAACTAGAATCTGCGGGGTGACCTTCTGTAGGGAGCTCGCTCCGAAAGCCGATCTAGACTGTTATACTTGAAAGGTGAAGAAAGGTAGATTTTTTGTTAAGTTGAGTCACTAATGGTGTTTAATAATTGTATTGGAACTAATATAGCAGCAGTATAACATACATAATACCATATTCTACCATCTAAGTTAAAAAAGAGCAAAATAGATCATTGCTTTGTCAAAGGTAAGAAGATGTATTATTATTCGATCGATCCCTGTACAATGGTCTTTAGACCCATTTTATACATGAACTTCCATCTTCAGGTGGTTTTAATAACTATTCTTAGGCACCTTGGGAACGTGGGAGTGATTTCCCTGTTGATCCATGACGTTGTAGTGGAGGTTGCACCTTTATTTTGTTTCTTGCCTATAATCACTCGTAACTGCTAGAAATATGACTCTGTTAACTCCCTCAGAAGTGGTTTAAAGCTTAGATTGGTCAGAGCATGTATCTCTTTATTTATGATGAATACAGGTTTGGATTTGAGTGAGAAAGATATATCACACTGGTTTTAAACACGTTGGATGTGATCTGGTCTGCCAGTTGGTTCTTATATGATTACATGTAGCGCGTGTGTGGCTTTAGCAGAGTTTGAGTTGGGTTAGGACTTCTTGAGAGTTAGTCTCCTTCCTTGGTTAGGATTCTGGTTGAGTCTATGTCTAAAAGAAATGGGGTGGCAAATACCTTATATCTGTGATTTATCTTGACATTTAGTCATCTTGATTTGTTGTTTGTTGTTGAGGAGTGAGAACCGGAAAGATGACCTTTATCTGCCTGGTGATACCTTTAAAGTTGCTAGATTAGAATAGATGTGTATTTTGTAACATAATAGACTGAGTGGCAATTACCCGTCAAACTAGGTTCCTAGTAGATCATTTTAGGCTCCGAGCACTTCCTATTTGACGTTCATATCATGCCGTACATCTACCTCGGGATACATTCAAGAAAGGTGAACAGGTTGCTAGGTCTTGCGAGGTCATCTTTCCTCTAGATTTCGAGGTTTGGGAAGGTGATAATATTTTTGTCATGAACAACTGGTTGATGACATCACTTCGTTCTTATTAGGAAGGCCACCTCACCATATTGTAACATTTTCTTATCAACACTGAATCCTTGCTATGTGCCATATCAGGCACATTATGTTTTGTGTCACACACTAATGAGTATGCAAGTAAACTTTCTAGTTTACTTTTTGAAGCAAATTTACTCTATGAAGTAAATGTTGCCATTTTTCCTTACATCCTCCATCAAGCTGAATTGGGTGTTTGCGCAATATTCACCTGGCCACACAACTGCCAAAAACGATTAGTAGTGAGAGCCTTGGTAAACACATAAGCGACATGATCAACATTGGGAATGTAACGGATCTCAAGTAGTCCCATGGCAAATCCTATCTCGAAGAAAATGAATGTCAACTTCAATATGCTTTGAGCGAGAATGGAAGACGGGGTTTGATCACACCAAAATGAACGTTCGTAATAGTATGAGGCCATGGGTGTAGCACAATAATAATTAAAGTTTTTGTTAACTGAAAAATCACTCAGGGAGCGAAATCTCGGTTAGCACCCTCACCCCCTACCGGTAACCAGTAGCGGGATAAGTACCTTTCGTATCGGGATCCTTCCTCCTAAAGTAGATGGATGTAAAAAAGGAGCAAGATGAGAAGGATCAATGATATATGAAAATAACACTGTTTTATTTAACAAAAAGGGTATTGATATTATCGTTACAATTCAGACTATCCTCTCACTAAAATCTCTCTTTTCTCCTACACAGGATGAGGACTGAGCCTCCGTTTATGTCGATAAGTGGATATTTTCTCCCAATGATCGTCAGTAGACTCTCATTGGCTTCGGAGAATTTCACAGGGGAATTCAACCGGAAAAAATCTCTCTTTCTTTGGCGATCCTAATATTAAAAAAAAACCTCCCCTATTTACCGTTCAACGCCGTATATATAGTTCTCTAAAGAATCCCCACAAACTCCGGTTGTGTTAATGAGGATTATTGAGTGTCCTTTTTTAGGCGTTGAAAAGCATTGTGGGGCTAAAGGCGTGGGATTTGATCCTATGAAATCACTGTTGAATTGGAATTCTAATTAGATTTCATTAATGGCGCTTTATTTTGGCGATGAAGTCAACTTTCCTTCTTCATGGAGCATGAAGGGAAACTCTGATTCTGAATTTTATTGGTAGGGCGAGGTACTGGTATACCAGTCGGATCCTACCGGTATGGAGCTTGCTCTATCTCTTGATGGAGTGGTGCTTGTGTCTTCGCGATCATTTTCGTATTGCTTGGCAGGTAAGGTATTTGCCTTGAAAGGGCTCCGAATATATACATACAGGTACTAGGTACCAGGTTGAAGTCGAGGCAGTGCCAAGGTGGGTATCGGGATACCGGGTACCTTGACTGATGTCGAGGCACTTGAGGAGTGCTGGGTGTGAGATCTACCATTGTATTGGTCTTGAGTTGATATCATGAGCTTTAGTAGGGCGAGGTAGGTACCTTCGTTAACTAGCGGTACTAGTGTTCTATCTAGATAGATAGGTAATCGAGGTCCTGGCCTTACCAAGTGTCGGCTCCATCTATGTAGTGACATTGACCTCGCTGGTCACCCGAAAGCTAGGAATGGTGCCCATCGGGTTGATACTAGTTGGAAAATTCTCCTTTGGTCCCTTGCCAAAAATCCATGTTAACAGAAGTCCCCGCTGACTTGAACACCAGTACCAGGTTGGGGTTGGAGTCATGATAGATAATACTTGGAGAATTTTTTGCAACCGTTTTGTAGGAGGGAATCTTCTCTTTGCATGCCTATTTAAATGAGTCTTCCACGTAGCTGACTAGGGTAGGCCAAAATCAAAAGAAGGAAATTTTTTGGAGGCACATGTTTCCCAAAACTGTTCCCTCTACGTTACCGATATTCCTGTGGCATTGATTACCCTCTCTGCCCGTTACAAGTAACTATCTCTATATAAATCCTGCTTCTTCAAGGTGTACTCACTTAAACAAATCTTTGCGAACAAGAGTCTTTGTAAGAAAACTTAACTTTCTCTCCGTTGATCTTCGAATTTTCCTTTCTCTAAGAAACGAAATTTCGGCTTTGTGAATATGTCTTCATTTTATGGCGATAGTATCGAGCACTTGTTTGGCGGTGACGTGGCGACCAGCGGAAGTCTTACCCCTAGAAAAAGGGCATGCGTCGACAGTGATAGCGAGGACGATGTTCCGTTTCAGCACCGGCGTTCCAACCGGAATGTAGGAATCGGGACGGGCTTTTCGAACAGTCCCACTGCTCCGGTTGATGTCGATCGAGAGTTGAGTAGAGAAACTGGAGTCATCGTCAGGGTAGTCGAAGATCGGGCTGGCGAGGTTACAGATACCGTGGGAATGATACTCGCCCTTCCTTACGAGTATAGATGCATCCCCGATTCTACCAGCACTTCGGATACTGTGAAGCGCTTGAAGAGGGATTTTAAGATCCCTATGGATATTTTGATTACCATACCCCCGCCTGGGTATGATATGTATTCTCCCATTCCTGGCGAGCTTCCTATTCATACTGCGGCCTTCGATAATGGAGTCAGGCTACCTCTCCACCCACCTTGCGTAGGGCGCTGTACGCCTTGCAGCTTGCCCCTCTTCAGCTAACACCAGGGTTTTGGAGGCACCTGGTGGGGTTCCTAGTACTATAGAGGGAGCAGTGTGCGAGGGACAACATCGATCGGGAACCAGGACCTGACAAGCTCGGATATGTGTTTCAAATTACTGCCAACGCCCCGGGTCCAAAGGGGCAGTTCTATGCTCGGGCAAAGAACAACCTAAACTTTATGGTACCAGGAGCCACGAATAAGGATACCTTCTGGAGGGAGGAATGGATCGTTGTCAAGGGCGAATGGGGCAGCTCGGTTCACATCGGAGGAACTGAATTCAAGGTTCCTACCTGCTTTAGCGGGAAATCCCCATTGGAGAAAGGTAAGCTCTCCACTGAGTTAGAGAAAATCTTAAAACCCATCATGCCCAGGAATTATGTTAACCTACAGTATCCTACTTCGGATGCCTTCGATGTAGGGAGGGTGGAATATTCCCTTTGTATTTCTGACACACTTCCTGGTAAACATCTTTCTGATTCTTCTTTCGCATTACTGCTTTAGTAATTTTACTGATATTAACTTGTACTGTCTTGGTAGTTTCAGCAGTACCTCCACCGATCCTTGAGGTGGAGCTCAACCAGGCTGGGGGCACCGTCGATTCTCCTCCATCCTTCCCTGCCAGGCTTCCTGCTAGCTCTGATCTCAATACAGGAGTTAGCATATCTGCTGGACCTGGTAGGGTCCCGGCCGAGGTATCTGGATCTCCAGCTCTCCCTCCTCTATTTCGGTTGGATCACTGGAGGCCTTTACAGCTAGAGTGGGGAGGTATCGAGGTGCTTCTGGTTGGGTGCAGGATACATCACCCATCGGATCAGTCAATGTTGCCAGTGTTGCTGATGTTGGTGCCCCAGATCCTTCTGCTTCTCCCTTCATGGCAACTGGTCAATCTAAACCGGTCGAGAAGAGTTCTGACCCTGCTATGGCGAGGCGAGTGGTACCTAGGGATAAAGCACGATCGTGGTCGAAGGACAGCAGCCAGGATGAAGTTTTAGCCCACTTTTTTGCCTCCTACCCAGGTGGAAGCTTGGGTGTCATGACGGCCATGCCCACCGAGCTTCTAATTAAAAGGGAGTCTGCTCTTCTGGCTGAGGTAAGTTGTCTCGTTTTAATCTTCTATCCTGATTAAGGGTGAGAGATATCCTAACTAGTGCTTTGTTTTTGTCTGGCTTTTAAGTTCAACGTGGCCATGAGCCAATAGGTTGGCTCCCTCTTGGAGCAAGTTAGAGGTGCTACTGCCGAGCTGGAGAAGTCTAAGGAGGAGCTCGCTAAAGCTGCTCGTGGAATGGAAGCTTTGAACCAGTCGCTGGTAAATGCCCAAAAAGAAGCTGACAAAGCGAATGTTGACAGGAAGAGGATGCACTATGCTTTGGATACTGAGAGGCTCAGGTCCCTTCGCCACAAGAAGAAGAGGGATGTTGCTACATGAAAGGTGGCAGAGCTGGAGAAAGATGTTCTATCCCTCCGTGGTAGCGTGGCCGACCTGAATGCCCAAGTAGACACCGCCTTCGGGGATGGTTACTTTTTTACCGGCTACCAGGTGGCCCTTGCTTTCCCTCATCCGTTTGATCCAAGTGCCATCGCTGGTTGGAACCGGGAAGAAATTATGGCAAAGGCTGCTGAATTTGTTGGGGTAGCGCCTTCTGATGTGGCTGGACCCTCCCGGGTTGCTGGAGCCAGTGGAATGGTTAGAAGGGCAGACCAGAGTTATATCTCCCTTCTTCCACCAAGAAATGCTGGAGTAACTCCCAGTTTGAAGGATCCTGAGGCTGGTGTGGCTTAGGGTGAATGAGAGATTTCTGCCCCTTCGGCTCCTTCGTCAGAGCCCGTCAAGGAGGTAGAGGATTAGCCTGTTACTGATGATGGAGAATCTGCCCCGTCTATCTCATCTTCTGACCATGTCTAGGTAGAGGAAGGTCAGACTGCTTTGATCAAGGAAGTTGGAGGATATTCTGACCAAGCACCGGGAGAACTTCAGGGTGATCTGTCCTAGGTGGAGCTTCTGGTTATGGTGGGCATCCAAGAAGCAGGCGAGGTTCTGTGTGGTGCTGAAGAAGGAGAAACTCTAACTAGCTGAGTTGGCGAGGAGACGACCAATAAGGAGTAGGAGGATGCATGACCCAGCTTGATCCCTTACCCAGGAGTACCCAGATAATTTTGTCTTTCTGTAGCCCGTGATCGGGGGATGGGCTCCCCAGTTTTAGTAATGAGAATTTTTTATTTTCCTTGACTTCATGTGTGTGTAGTTTATTACACCCTAGGTTGAAACTTGCTTAAATCTGAAGTAGGATCTTCGATGTAATCTCGATTCTATAAATGCTTGCTCTTGGATGACTCTTAGTACCTAGGTGGAGATTCGGTGGTCCATCCACTATTGCACTCGATGTAGTTGATATCATGAGTGGTCCGCGAGGGGTACCAAGACCTCAACCGGATATAGATCGGTGTACTCATTTTTTTTTTGTGGATTCCCGCGTAGACATTATTGGTTCGAATTCTGTATTCAACAACCCTTCCAGATGTCAGTCCAGGATAGGTTCGATTGCCCCAAGCATTAAACCTTGGGGGGGGGGGGGGGGAGGCACACTTTGCGAGGCTATCCTTTCCCATGTATCAAATGTTGTGTCCATAAATGACTTTATCCTCGATACTCTATCTTTCCTTCTATAAATATCCCTTATCTGTTAGATGGATCTTCGGACAATCTCTTTTCCCTTTTAGTAGGCAACCCCTCATAGGTTGACCAACGATCGTCGTATCAACTAACACTATGGGAGGAGGAGGAGTTGTCGGCTCTATGCCTGGCAGGATGCTTGGTATTATGGAAGGAGCTGTGCTCGGTGGATTTAACTACCAGAGGAATAGGAAAGGTAGAGATTCCTAGGATCAGGATGAATGGTGTCTTCTGGTGCTGCAGCTTTGCCAATGGTGTAAATATTACCCGGTCGAGTTGCAGCTTCGTGCCCCATTGCATCTTGGACGTAGAGGGAATCCTTATTCCCCCCTTAGTTTTACTAACCCCAACATGACCTCTGTTCCTACCTCCAGGGTTCATGGCAGCATCCTCAACATAGATTCTGATTAAGATTAATGTTGCTAGGTAGGAAGATCTAGAAAGTAGGTGAGAAGTTAAAGAGGAAGATGGCTTTTTCAGACTTGTCATTTTCTCTCTTGTATCTTGTATGTAGCTTAAAATAAGGGCTGGGTTCTCTGATTTGATCAATGAAAAGAAAACTCATTTCCATCGATGTCTGTCGATTGAATTCAGTTGCACGCTTCTGATTATAGCATAAATTCGGGCAAAAGTCGCCAGCATAAACTTGACTTAATCAATACTTGGTAACGCGAAAACCCTGATAAGAGTAAAGTAGAGGAACATCAGTTGATCGGTACCATGGTACCTCGCACTCTAGTTCTGAGAATCTTGGTTCCTTAATGATAATGAACGTTCCGACGAATAAACTTGCAATCTAGGTACCTAGCCTTCCTGTTTTAGGAATCTTAGTACTATGGCGAATATTCTAGCGAATCTGGGTACCTCGCATTCCTGTTTGCAGGGATCTTGGTACTTCGATGAATAACCTGATACCTAGCCTTCCTGTTTCAAAGAACCTAGGTCTCTAGCAGATATTCTAGCGAAACAGGGCACCTTACATTCTCGTTTGGTGCATTGGAGAATGAATTTGGCGAATCGGGGTACCCCACATTCCTAATATGGAAATCTTGGTACCGTGGCGAATGTGATGGAGAATATATTGGCAGTAAGATCCTGGTAGGCGGCTAGGGCCATGTTAGAACCAGGTCTTTCTTAGCGGGGGGTAGTACCCGGCCAAGGCCTTTATCTGGCAGGCGGCTACGTCCTCGCTAACCAGATTCTTTCTAGTGGGGGTGGCACCCACCTAAGGCAGTAGGAAGGCCATATGGTCCTTTCTGGTCTTGAGGCAATTATTGGTGAAAATAAGGCGATTGTACTAGCAACAAGATCCTCGTAGGCAACTAAGGCAACTTTAGCACCAAGTCTTTCTTGGCGGGGGATGGTACCCGGCTAAGGCCTTGATCTAGGGGGCAACTATGCACTTATTATCCAGACCCTTCACAGCGGGGGGTGGTGCCCGGCCAAGGTTTGATCTGTAAGGCAACTATGCTTTTACATACTGGATCCTTCCTAGCGGGAGGTGGTGCCAGGCCAGGGCATCCGGAATGGCATGCTGCTTATCCTGGTCTAGAGGAAATCCTCCTGGAGGGATTTATCCTGTCTAGGGCATCAGGAGGGCCATCTGGCTTTTCTGGTCTTTAAGGCGACCATGACGGATACAATTGGCGATGTACAGTAGATAGGTGTAGATAATCGTAGAGAAAGTAGATGGAGAAAGATAAACCTTCTTTATTGATGATCAAAAAAGGGAATACAAGTACTCACGATTACTAACATCTTCTAGTATTTGTTACGAGATAGTCTTGGCTTACTTTTTCTGCCTGTCTTATGGGTAGAACCTCTTGAGATGATCAGCATTCCAAGTGTGGTCTACAAGATACCCATTCATGTCATCCAGCTTGTATGCCCCACCTTGGATCACCATTCTGATTAGGTAGGGACCTTCCCAATTAGGTGACAGTACCCCGTCTGACCTCTTCCGGGTATTCTGAGTAACCTTCCTGAGAACCAAGTCCCCTTCTTTGAAGCTCCGGGCTTTTACTCTTCTGTTGAAGTAACAAGCAATCTGGCTCTAGTAAACTGCTACCCTTTACGCAACCCTGTCTTGTTTTTCCTCCAAGAGGTCCAGGTTGGCTCTCAGCTTGTCTTCATTTTCATCGGGGTCGAAATGTTGAACCTGGAAAGAAGTGAGCTTATGTTTTATAGGAAGGACAACTTCTCCCCCGAAAGATAGCGAGTAGAGGGTTTCTCCAGTAGCGGTCTCTTGGTGGTACGATAAGCCCATAGCACGTCCGGAAGTTCATCAGCCCATCTCCCTTTCTTCTGTTGAAGTTTCTTCTTTAGGAGCATCTTGATAATTTTATTAGTGGCCTCTACCAGGCCATTAGTCTGAGGGTATGCTATAGATGCGAAGTGAAGTTCAATCCCCAGACTCTCGCAGAATTCCCGGAACCTAGCGTTATCAAACTGCTTACCCAGATCGGTGATAATGACCATCGGGGTACCGAACCGGTAGACCACATTCTTCTTGATGAATTCAGTTGTATTTGCTTTAGTAATTCTAGAGAGGGGTTCTGCTTTCACCTATCTGGTGAAGTAATCAATAGCCTCGATCGCATGCTTCTGCTGACCTAGCGCGGTTGGTAGAGGCCCAATTAGGTCTACTCCCCAAAAGGCAAACTGATATGGCGAGCTGATGGTAGATAGTCGTTCTGGAGGTAGGTGATGCAGGTTGGCCGTTTTCTGACATGGTTCACATGACTGTACGAACTACCTCGCATCATGGTGCAAGGTTGGCCAAAAATATCCCATGCGTAGCACCTGATAAGCCAGTGCTTCTCCCCGGCATGATTTCCACAGTCTCCTGAATGCACTTCTCTCAGTGCCTAGTCTATATCGTCGGGATGTAGGCACCTAAGCAAGGGGAGTGACCTACCTCTACGGTAAAGGTGCCCCTCTACCAAGCAGTATCAAACCGAGATTCTCTTGATCTTACTAGCTTGATTAGGGGTTTCAGGGAGCTTTCCTGAGTGAAGATAATCTGCGATGGGATCCATCCAGTATGGGAGTCGTGCCACGAGGTTGACTTCCCTACCTTCAGCTATGCTCGATGTAGTGATTATCTGGAGTGGTACTCTTTTCGGCAAAGCTTGTCCTCTACAGGCAGCTATCTTAGCTAGGACGTCAGCTCGATGATTCTGCTGCCTAGGTACTTGTTCGATCCTGAAACCTTTGAAATGGGGCGACAGTTTTTAGACTTTTTCTAGGTAGGTTGCCATGTTATCCTCTCTGGCCTGGTACAGAATGGTTATTTGATTAACTACCAGTTGTGAGTCACATTTGGCAAGAAGGTAATTAGCCCCTAGCTCAGCCGCTGTTCTTATTCCTGCTAACAAGGCTTCATATTTAGCTTCGTTGTTGGTGGTATTGAACTCGAATTTGAAACAGTGACAACACTCGTCCTTTTCGGGGTCGGTTAGAATGATCCCACCTCCGTTTCCTGCTTGATTAGATGCCCCATTGGTATATAAGATCCAGACTTGATTGATATGCCAATCTACAGGTTCTTGCTCTTTCTGAAGAGCTTGACTCAGAGCCGGGATAGCATTTTGATCGGGAATTACAATGAATTCTACCACGAAATCTACCAAAGCTTGGGCTTTGATGGTTGTCCTGGCTTTGTACTTGAAGTCGAACTGGGTGAGCTCAAGGGCCCACAGCACAAGTCTCCTTGATACGTCCGGCCTTTGGAGAAATTGACCCAGAGGTTGATCAGTGACTACCATGACTTGTGGGCAAGAAAATAAGGGCAGAACTTCTTGGAAGCAACCACCAAGGTGAAAGCGAGCTTCTCCAGAAGGATGTAATTCTTTTCTGATTTGGTTAGGGCGCGGCTCACGTAGTAGACAGGGCGCTGGACCCCATCTACACATTCCTTTACCAATGCTCCACTGACCGCTGTTTCGGATATTGCCAGGTATAATTGCAGTTCTTCTCTTGGTACCGGGCTAGCTAGTAGGGGCGGGCTAGCGAGAGACTTCTTAAGCAATTGGAAAGCGAGCTCGCTATCTTGGTCCCACTTCATGTTCTTCCCTTGTCTGATTTCCTTGAAGAAAGGAATACACTTGTCAGTAGATCGTGATATGAAGCGGTTCAGGGCTGCAATTTGCCCGGTCAAACCTTGCACTTGTCTGAATGAAGTGGGAGACTCAAGATCTAGGATGGCTTTGATCTTCTCGGGATTAGCTTCGATCCCCCTCTCATGGACCATGAATCTGAGAAATTTCCCGGCTGTAACTCCGAAGGCGCAGTTATCAGGATTCAATCTCATCTGATTCTCTCTGATTGTCTGGAACATCTAACGGAGATGGTCCTGGTGATGATCAGCTACCTGAGACTTCATGATCATATCATCGATGTATACCTCCATTGACTTTCCTATCAGTCTCTCGAACAATCGGTTAACCAGGCGCTGGTAGGTAGCCCTAATGTTTTTGAGCCAAAGGGCATGACCCTGTAGCAGTACAGGCCTGACCGGTTATGAAACTGGTTTTATCCTGGTCAGCTAGGTGCATCATTATCTGGTTATATCCCGAGAAGGCATCCATAAAACTCAAGAGCATGTTACCCGTGGTTGAATCTACCAGTTGGTGTATTTTCGGTAGCGGGAAGCTGTCTTTTGAGCAGGCGCGGTTGAGATCCGTATAATCAACACACATGCGCCACTTCCCGTTCTCCATGGTAACCATAACTACGTTGGCGATCCATTCGGAGTATCGAGACTCCCTGATGAATTCTACCTTTAGTAGTTTGTTTACCTCTTTTTGCACTGCAGCATTTCTTGCCTGGTTGAAATGCTTTCTCTTTTGTTTGACTGGCTTGAAGGTGGGATCTACCGCTAACCTGTGAGCTGCTAAAGCAACATGTATCCCTAGCATCTCCTCATGGCTCCATGCAAAGATGTCATTATATTCTCGTAGGACCTTTATCAGATCTTCCTTTACCTTCGCCTTCACTGTTGAACCTATCCTGACTACCTTGGTAGGATCGTCCTTCCTGATAGGTATCTCTTCTAACTTCTCTGCTGGATGGCTACTGGCCCATCCCTTCACTCTTCCTCCTCCCTGATCTCTATATCGGGGAGCTCTGACGTGGATCTCCCCTTGACCGAGTTAGTTTCATCTTCAAAGTCTTCCTTTGAAGACTGGTGATCTTGATTAATGGTTATTTATGCACATTGCTTGGCCAACGCTGTTGTGTTGGTTGATACTGCATAGCACTTGCGAGCAGCCTACTGATCCCCCCGTATTTCGCCCACTTTGTCTCTCACTGGGAATTTTAGGACGTTATCGTATATTGACAGGACCCCTTTGAAGGCAGATAAGTAGGGCCTTCCCAGTATAGCGTTGTAGGCGAACAGGATGTCTACCACAACGAAGTTTGTCTTTAGGTTATGCTGGAGTGACGATGTTCCCACTATTACTGGTAGGATCATAGACCCGGTGGGAATCAACGAGTCCCTTGTGAACTTGTGCAATGGGGTGGTACAGCTATTGTAACAAGGTCTCTTTAGGTTGAATTGTTCCAAAGCACTCTTGAAGAGAATATCAACGCTGCTACCTGTGTCAACCAAAACACGGTGAACCAAGTTGTTGGCTATTTGAACAGTGATGACCATGGGATCATCATGAGGCTGGACGGTGTTGAATACGTCATCTTCTCTGAAGATGATCTGTGCAGCAGGAGGAGACCGAGGTGATCCTCTAGTAACCTTGAAAACATTCTGGCCCGCTTCTACTCTGGGAACTTTCCTGGCGTGGTTCTTTCGAGCGTTGTTGGAGGTTTCTGCCAAGGTAGGACCTCCACTTATGGTATTGACAATGTAGATCTGCTCCATCAGATCCTTCCCTTTTGCTTTCCTTCCTTCTTCATATGCTTTAATATCGGCCTGCACCTCATTTCCAGTGCGTATGTTGTCATGCACTTGTTAGAGGAATTCCTCCAAGCAACCTCCCCTAACCAAGACTTCAATCTGGTTCTGCAGACTATAACATTTCGAGGTATTATGACCTACATCCTCGTGGAAGTCACAATACTTATAGCGGTTCCGTTGATCGACTGGTGCCTTTATTGGACCCGGTTTCCTAAGAAGTTCTTTGTTACGGTTGGCGAGGTAAATAGTCTCGCGAGATGCATTCAACGGGGTGTAATGGGAGTACCTCATTTCCTCTTTATCTACCCGCGCTACCTTCTTGGGTGAGGGTGTAGCTCTGGGCGGAGTTCGCCTAGCTGGATATCGGTTCCATGGAGGTTGATAGGGTGGCGACAGATATATAGATTTGTTGGGAGGCCTGTTCTGATTTTTCTGAACGGGTGCAGGCTTGTGCGCCTCCTTCTTTTGGCGCTTGGCAGTTCTCATATTATCGTGCTCCATCTTAACTCGGAGATATCCATCTATCTTAACCTACTCTAGAGCTCTATCGTAGGCCTCCTGGTAGGTCTCTAGGGGATGCTTGGCAAAAGATCAGAACAGTCTGCCTGTCTAAAGATTCCTTCTGAAATTGGCCAAGGTTTCCTTTTCCGCGAAGACTCCCATATGAATTACTTTTTTATGGAATCTCTCCACGTAGGTTTTGAGTGATTCACCCCGCTCATGGATCACGTATTGAAGGTGAATAGGATATTCGGGGTGAGGTTTGATGCCTTGAAACTGGGCACAGAAGTCAGTTGTCAATTTTGTGAATGAATCAAACCTTCCCGCTGGTAGCTTTCTGAACCATGTCTTGGCATAGTCCATCAGCGTGGTTGGGAACATTCTGCACATAGCGGCCCTAGTAGCATTCTGGACCTCCATCTGGTGAACAAAGCTTTCTAGGTGGCTCAGGGGTCCTCAGTCCCAGAATATTTGTCAGTTGGTATCTTGAATTTGGGAGGTAATTCTGCCTCCTTGATCCTCATAGAGAAATGATCATTCATCTCTCCCAAGGGGTCTTTCCAATTTTCCCGGTGCTTGCCCTTCTTCAACTCCTGGATTTCTTTCGCCATTCTGGCGACCTGGTCCCGGAGACGTTTACTGCCATCATTCCTAGATTCCACCTCAAAATTTCTTTCGTCAAGCCCTTCCGATGTAGTAGAAGCTTCATCGTGATTCTCTCTCTGGGAAAGGTCTTCTCTAGCGCCCTTGTTGCTACCTCCCACCACTGAATGAGGGCGTTCCCTGATCATTTCCTGGTGAGGCAGTCTAGAATAGGCCACTGGTTGGGCCAGGTGGTGGTGCTCTCTGGGCGGGATGTCGATGGCGGATCTTGCATGCCGGGTTTGATAACCTATAGGATGTCCAGGAACCGAGGGCATGGGCCGGAGTCTATCATGGACTGGTACAGGAGGTGGTGGTCCAACCTGTCGAAGGGAGGTACCCAGGTACCTTGCCGATAGGCATCTCCCCTGGGATCTGGTACTGTGGGCTGACTGATACTGCCTTCGGTGACCATTTGGAGGCGAATGCTCTCTATAAAGGCCGCGACCTGTTGGTCTAGATTGGCAGGTCCAGCTGCTGGGGTAGCAGGTACCTGGGGGGTAATCCGCGCGGTAGCTAACGGCTTCGAGGTGGGTTTGCGACCCTTTCCCCCTATTTGGCTTCTGACCCTTTCAGGTTGAAGCATTTGATTGATGTCCCGACGGGTCAGGATGATCCTAAGAGGATCAGAGCTTCATTTTAATGGTAAGACATGAAAACGAGGCACGCTAGCTTTCTTTTGAGGGTGTGGTGTTTCCCACAGACGGTGCCAAAATGTTAACTGAAAAATCACTCAGGGAGCGAAATCTCAGTTAGCACCCTCACCCCTTACCGGTAACTAGTAGAGGGATAGGTACCTTCGGTATCTGGGTCCTTCCTCGTAAAGTAGATGGATGTAAAAAAGGAGGAAGATGAGAAGGATCAATGTATATGAAAATAGCACTATTTTATTTAACAAAAAGGGTATTGATATTATCGTCACAATTCAGACTATCCTTTCACTAAAATCTCTCTTTTCGCCTACACAGGATGAGGACTGAGCCTCCGTTTATGTCGATAAGTGGATATTTTCTCCCAATGATCGTCAGTGGACTCTCACTAGCTTCGCAGAATTTCACAGGGGAATTCAACCGAAAAAAAATCTCTCTCTGTCTTTGGCAATCCTAATATTAAAAAAAAAACCTCCCCCTATTTACCCTTCAACGCCGTATATATAGTTCTCCAAAGAATCCCCACGAAATCCGGTTGTGTTAATGAGGATTTTTGAGTGTCCTTTTTTAGGCGTTGAAAAGCATTGTGTGGGGCTGAAGGCGTGGGATTTGATCCCATGAAATCACTGTCGAATTCTAATTCTAATTAGATTTCATTAATGGCGCTTTATTTTGGCGATGAAGTCAACTTTCCTTCTTCATAGAGCTTGGAGGGAAACTCTGATTCTGAATTTTATTGGTAGGGCGAGGTACTGGTATACCAGTCGGATCCTACCGGCATAGAGCTTGCTCCATCTCTTGATGGAGTGGTGCTTGTGTCTTCACGATTATCTCCGTATTGCTTGGCAGGTAAGGTATCTGCCTTGGAAGGGCTCCGAATATATACATCGAGGTACTAGGTACCAGATGGAAGTCAAGGCAGTACCAAGGCAGGTATCGGGATACCGGGTTCCTTGACTGATGTCGAGGCACTTGAGGGGTGTTGGGTGTGTGATCTACAATTGTACTGGTCTTGAGTTGATATCATGAGCTTTAGTAGGGTGAGGTAGGTACCTTCGTTAGCTCGCGGTACTAGTGTTCTATCTAGATAGATAGGTAATCGAGGTCCTGGCCTTACCAGCTGTCGGCTCCATCTAGGTAGTGGCATCGACCTTGCTGGTCACCTGGAAGCTAGGACTGGTGCCCATCGGGTTGATATAGTTGGAAAATTCTCCTTTGGTCCCTTGCCAAAAATCCCTGTTAATAGTTTGTTTCCACGTGGATTGAGTAGTTGATTAGTCAAATTACTATTTGAACAACCGATTAGAGATGATTTCCAAATTTAACACTAAATTAAGCTAAATTTACTAATAATGCAACTATTACTAAAGCTTATGAAATAAACCACACACAAAGTAATCAAATGTAATAATATGATGAATGATGATAAAACTAGAATCCATCTCACCCTTCTAATTAAGCACTAGACTCACCTAATCTCCCAATTGTGCAAGTGAATATTATAGGCTCGTGTCCCCTTAGCTATTCTCTTCTCTCTCTCGAGCAATAGAAATTACACCCATATATACCTACAATCTTTCTCTCGATGACCACAGACTATATGCATGGATTCATTAAGTGCTTTAGCGCACACACATGAGCCTTATAAGCTAGTCTCGCGTATCTCTACCTTGCTAGTCATATAGTGGACATTTCGTCGAGCATGTTAAGTGTGTCGCCTTTCGGTCCATAGCACACAACCAAAAATTATTCACAAGATGGCCAATCAAGTAAAAGCATTAAGCACTTAAAACATCCATGTAATAAAACAAGCACAAATAGAGAAGCTAGGTGGTCTTTATTAATAAATCAAGGGTTCGGTTTCATCATAGTTCTAGCATTTAAGAATTTAGCTCATATTATACTTCAAAGCCATACAAGATATGAAATGAATAATAGTCATAGAAAATACAAGAATTAAGAGGTACGATGGAAGAAATAAACTAGTATGTAGATCCTCTTCTTCTTGCTAAGCTCGACTTCGATAGCTTTTCACTCCAAGACTTATTATTGTTCTAAGACGGAAGATGATGATGAGTAAATGTGAAAAGGATTGGTATATGTGTGGGGATGATGGATTTGTGTTGTAAATGGGGCGGCTGGTTAGATTTGGTGAAATTTGTTAAGGTTTTGTGTCAAAGATGGTTTCTTGGGTGTTTTGGGAGGTGAAGGGTCGTGGATGAGGTGTAGAGCATGAATGGAGAGAAGGTTTTTATATGTAGGGTAAATTAGGGCACAGAACCCAAGATTTGCTGAGCTGGAGGGTTACTTCGCGAGATGATTCGCGGGACAAGTAGACGAACTTTGTCCTACGAAATCCACTAGACACGTGCAGCGCTTCTTCGCTGGATGATTTTAACTAGATAGGTAGACGAACTTTGTCTTGTGAATTCCTCCAGAGTTCTTGGTCTTCAAGGTCGCGAGACAACTAGTCGAACGTTGTCCTGCAAATTCCTTAAGTCGCGAATTTGGAATCCCCCATTTCTTTGAATTATCTGAATTTATGCTTTTACCCCAAAACTTCCCCTTTTCTACACTTAAGCCCTCGATTATGTGATAAACCTAAAAACAATTATTTTAAAGGTTAAAAACACTGTTTTACCTTGGAATCGAGGGTAAAAGATATGAATATGAAGGCATATTTCGTGTATAGATGTGACTGTCTAGTTTCTGAGCTAAAGACTGGTCACTAGTATTAGTGCACCGAAGAATATAACATTACGCTGGGAAACCAATCTGTTAAAGCAAAAGAAGTCAGCTAAGTAATGTCTGTAGAAGTTTGAGCTAATGATCGGTACTCAGCCTCCATACTAGAACGAGCAACCACAGTTTGCTTCTTCGAACATCAGGTGATGAGATTACTACCAAGAAAGACATAGCTACCACTAGTAGACTTACGATCATTAATTGAGTTGGCCCCATCAGCATCCCAAAATGCTTCTAACTGAAGATGAGGAGAAGGTTTGAACAAAATACCATGATTAGGAGTGCCCATTTAGTAGGTGTGTCAATATGGGTTAATGGGTCGTGTTAGAGCCAACCCAGAGAAGACACGGTTAATTTTGGGTCAACTCAAACACAACACGATTATTAAACAGGTCAAGCCCCTTGACCCAAACACGACACGAATAAAAACGGGTCAACACGAACACGACACAGATAACCCATGTAATTAACGAGTTCAGCGGGTCATGTCAGATGACCCGTTTACACGACCCATTTAACCTGTTAGTATTAATTTCACTAAAATACATTAAAAATAAAACATGTAATAAAATAAAATCAATTCACAAACCAATACCACAAAATACAACTGTTAACAGGGTTTTCTAGCAAGGGACCAAAGGAGAATTTTCCAACAAGTATCTACCTGGTAGGGACCAATCCCGGCTCCCAGATACTTAACGGGATCGATGCCACGACCTAGAAGAAATCAATACCTGGTAAGGCCAGAACCTCGACCATCTACCTACCTATATAAAGCACTGGAGATACGAACCAGGAAGAGTAGGTACCACGCTGTGCATCCATTTTGACATCTGATGAAGAGGACACCGTGATATCACGTATCTAATACCTCACAGGTACCCGATACTTGGTACCCCGGTACCACGACATGTACCTGGTGTCCCAGAATACCTCGACATCAGCCCAAAATCAATATAGACGTCCTACCCGCCCAGCTAGATGAACATCACTATAAAATCACCAGCAAGATAGAACAAGCATCACACTAGTAAGTTAAGTCTACACCAGTATACCACGCCACTAGGGTATAGAACTGGTGTACCTCTTCAGCAACACAATCAGGGAAAGTTGACTCCTTCGCCATTCAAAGCGCCATAAATGAGACCAAACGGTCAACCGAATCAGGTTTTAAATATGACAATGATTAACGGGATCAAATCCCTTGCCTTTAGCCTCACTCAACTCCTTTTGTTAATAGGGTTTTTTGGCAAGGGACCAAAAGAGAATTTTCCAATTAGTATCAACCCGATAGGGGCGAGTCCTAGCTTCCAGGTGACCATCGAGATCGATGCCCCTACCTAGGTGGAGCTGATAATTGGTAAGGCCAGGACCTCGATTACCTATCTATCTAGATAGGACATCAGCTCTGCGAGCTAACGAAGGCACGTACCTCGCCCTACTGAAGCTCCTGATATCAACTCAAGACCAGTACAATGGTAGATTGCACACCTAGCACCAATTAAGTGCCTCAACATCACTCAAGGCACCCGGTACCCCGATGCCCGCCTTGGTATTACCTCGACTTCCATCTGGTACCTAGTAACTCGATGTATATATTCGGAGCCCTTCGAAGGCAGGTACCTTGCCTGCCAAGCAATACGAAGATGATCGCGAAGACACAAGCACCACTCCATCAAGAGATAGAACAAGCTCCATGCCGGTAGGATCGGACTGGTATACCCGTACCTCGCCCTACCAACAAAATTCAGAATCAGAGTTTCCCTCCAAGCTCCACGAAGAAGGAAAGTTGACTCCATCGCCAAAATAAAGCACCATTAATGAAATCTAATTAGAATTGGAATTCGACAGTGATTTTATGGTATCAAATCCCACGCCTTCAACCCCACACAATGCTTTTCATTGTCTAAAAAAAGACACTTAATAATCCTTATTAACACAACCGGATTTCGTGGGGATTCTTTAGAGAACTATATATACGGCATTGAAGGGTAAACAAAAGAGGCTTTTTTGAAATATCGAGATCGCCAAAGACAGAGAGAGATTATTTTCCGATAGAATTCCTATGAACATGGATTTTTGGCGATGGACCAAAGGAGAATTTTCCAACTAGTATCAACCCGATGGACGCCAGTCCTAGCTTTCGGGTGACCAGCAAGGTCAATGCGACTACCTAGATGGATCCGATACTAGGTAAGACCAGGACCTCGATTACCTATCTATCTAGATAGAGCACTAGTACCGCGAGCTAACAAAGGTACATACCTCGCCCTACTAAAGCTCCCGATATCAACTCAAGACAGTACAATGGTAGATCGCACACCTAGCACCCCTCAAGTGCCTCGACGTCAATCAAGGTACCCGGTACCTCGATGCCCGCCTTGATACCACCTCGACTTCCACCTGGTACCTAGTACCTCGATGTATATATTCGGAGCCCTTCCAAGGCAGGTACCTTGCCTGCCAAGCAATACGAAGATGACTGCGAAGACATAAGCGGCACTCTATCAAGAGCCAGAACAAGCTCCATACCGGTAAGATCCTACTGGTGTACCAGCACTTCGTCTTACCAAAGAATTCAGAATCATAGTTTCCCTCCAAGCTCCATGAAGAAGGAAAGTTGACTCCATCGCTGAAATAAAGTGCCATTAATGAGACTTGATTAGAATTCGTATTCCACAGTAATTAATGGGATCAAATCTCATACCTTTAGCTCCACACAATGTCTTTCAATGCCTAAAAAAGGACACACGATAATCCTTATTAAAGGAACCGGATTTCATGGGGATTCTTTGAAGAACTATATATACGGCATTGAAGGGTAGACAAAGGGAGATTTTTTTTTTTTCTGAATACTGAGATCGCCAAAGACAGAGAGAGAGTTGTTTTCCGGTGGAATTCCCTTGTGAAATCTTCTGAAGCCCGTGAGTGTCCACTGACGATCATTGAGAGAAAATATCCACTTGTCGATATATACGTTTCTCCACCGTCACCCTATGTAAGAGAGTGAGAAACGAGAGAAGAGTTTATACTATGTAACTTCGTTATAATATTCTTGAATAAAACGGTGTTATTTCATATCTCCTAGATCTTTCCTATACTGCTTCTTATTTACATTACGAGGAAGGATCGCGGTACCGAAGGTACCTATCCTGCTACTGGCTACCAGTAGTAGGTGAGGGTGTTAACTAAGATTTCACTCCCCGAGTGATTTTTCTGTTAAAAATTTTTGGCGCCTGTCTGTGGGAAACACCATACCCTCAAAAGAAAGCCAGCGTGCTTGGTTTTCTTGTCTTATCATCAAAATGAAGCTCTGATCCTCTCAGGATCATCCTGACCCATCAGGACATCAGTCAAACGCTTTAACCCGAAAGAGTCAGAAGCCGAAGAAAGGGGGAAATGGTCGTAAACCCGCCTCGAAGCCGTCAGCTACCGCGTGGATTACCCCCCAAGTACCTGCTACTGATGGTGTAAATCGTGTTATTAAAAACTATACTCGCAAGTGCACGAATCGTGAAGATAAGCACAACGGCAAGTAATGATCGTTCCCACGAGGAAAAGTGATTTATTGATTGACAACTAATTTTAATTAAAGTTAAACTAAAAGTAACCAAAGATTTGTTTGAGATTTGAATTAAACTAAACTAAATTAAGAAAGCAATTAAAAAGAATGGTGTTTGTGATCAATGGAAAGAAAACACTAGGTCATCAATGATCCCCAATTATGAACACTCAATTTATGGAATTAATTTGTAAACAAGATTCAATCAATTCTAGGGTTCATTCTTTGTCTTTAATGTGACTATTACCGTTCGGTCGCGGGCTAAGTCACGTGCTTCCAACCGTTATTCACCCTATGGTCAAGGTGTGAACAATAATCGGAAACCCATTAAGTGTAAGAAATAAGAACCAAATTCTACTACTTTGTCTTGGTCAGACTAAAGATAAAATTCATTCATTCAAAAGATCATTAATTAAGATTAAGTTTGGTCAACAGTAACCCTAATTCTCAAATAGTCTTAATCCTAAAATCTTGCCAAATAATCATCCACCCTATGCTCAAGGTGTGGATAATTATTAAAACTAATGAGGATCAAGCAATTAAGAACAATGAATAAATCAAGAATTGAATTGATGAAATAATAATTAATCCATACATGAGCTTCCACAAAAGGTTCACATTGATTCCCTAGTTATGGGATTAGTTACACATGTTGAAAATAAAAAGAGAAAAGAAAGAAAAGATAAAACCCATTAAGATCTTCAATGATGAATTCTCCTTCGTCTTCAAATCTTCTATGTGTAACGATGATTAAGAAAATTGTGTTGCTGTTCTCAGAAAAAAATAATAAAAGTAGTAGTCTCCCTCTAACTCTCAATAAGAAGTATTTATATGATCTCCAAAATTAGGGCTTCAAGATCTCCGCCGAAAACAAGGAATGTGCACGACCGCTCTTCATACCGCTTGGCGGACTCATGCCTGAACCGCGGTCTGTGCAGCAATGTACCTATTGATCTTCAGCGCTCGGTAGACCGCGACTGAAGTACTGCTTGTCGAGCGGTATGGACCGCGGGTAACAAACGAGTACCTACTGATCTGCACCGCTAGATAGACATCGATTTATGCAGTTCATGGCAAGCGACCTACACAGCGGTAATGTACCCTACTTATCTTCAGTACTCGGTGGACCGCGACTGAAGTACTTCTTGTCAAGCGGTATGGACCACGGGTAACAAACGAGTACCTACTGATCTACACCGCTACATAGACAACGATTTATGCAGTGCATGGCAAGCGACCTATACAGCGGTACTTCACAGATTTGCCCCTTTTCTCACTTTTAGACTCCTTTTCTTGGAAAAATTAACGAACACCTCTTTTAAGGAAATGTGACCTACACATGCTCAACAAACACATAAAATACCCAATTTCACTCAAGAACAAAGCATAAATAATAGGAAATGGGGACCTAAAATATGTATATAAATAGACCGATCACCTACCCCAACATCTGGACCTACCAATCTAGACCAACAGGTCGCGGCTTTTATAGAGAGCATTCGCCTCCGAATGGTCGCCGAAGGCAGTACCAGTCAGCCTGCAGTACCAGATCCCAAGGGAGATGCCAATCGGTAAGGTACCAGGATACCTCCCTTCGACAGGTTGAGACCACCACCTCCTGTACCATTCATTGATAGACTCGGGCCCATGCCCCCAGCACCATTGGTCCATGACAGACTCGAGCCCATGCCCCCGGTTCTAGGATTTCCTATAGGTTATCAAGCCCGGCGTGTAAGATCCGCCATCGACCTCCAACCCAGAAAGCATCATCACCTGGCCCAACCAGTGGCCTATTCTAGACAGCCTCATCAAGAAACGACCAGGGAACGCCCTCATTTAGTGGTGAGAGGTAGCAACAAGGGTGCTGGAGAAGACCCTTCATAGGGAGAGAATCAGGATGAAGTTTTTGTGACATCGGAAGAGCCTGACGACAGAGATTCTAAGGTGGAATCTGGAAATGATGGCGGAAAATGTCTTCGGGACCAGGTCACTAGAATGGCAAAAGAGATCTAGGAGTTGAAGAAGGGCAAGCACAGGGAAAATCGGAAAGAACCCTTGGGAGAAATGAATGCTCCCTTCTCTAGAAGGATCAAAGAGGCAGAATTACCTCCCAAATTCAAGATGCCAACCGACAAATATTCTGGGACTGAGGACTCCCTTAGCCACCTAGAAAGCTTTGTTCACCAGATGTAGGTTCATAATGCTACTAGGGCCGCTATGTGCAGAATATTCCCAACCACATTGACGGACTATGCCAAGACATGGTTCAGGTAGCTAAAAACGGGAATCGCTTAGAGCCTACGTGGAGAGATTCCATAAAGAAGTGATCCAGATGGGAGTCTTCACGGAAAAGGAAACCATGGCCAATTTCAAAAGAAATCTTTAGGCAGGCAGACTGTTCAGATCTTTCACCAAGCATCCCCCGGAGACCTACCATGAGGCCTACGATAGACCTCTAGAACAGGTTAAGATAGATGAACAGCTCCGAGTTAAGATGGAGCATGATGATAAGAGAACTGCCAAGCGCCAAAAGAAAGAGGCACCGAAGCCTGCACCTGTTCAGAAAAATCAGAACATGCCTCCCAACAAATCTACATATCGGTTGCCACCCTATCAACCTCCACGGAACCGGTACCCGGCTAGGCGGACTCCACCTAGAGCTACACCCCCACCCAAGAAGGTAGCGTGGGTAGATAGAGAGGAAATGAGGTACTCCCATTACACCCCTTTGAATACATCTCGCGAGATTATTTACCTCGCCATCCGTGAGAAAGGACTACTCAGGAAGTCGGGTCCAATAAAGACACCAGTCAATCAACGGAACCGCTACAAGTATTGTGACTTCCACGAGGATGTAGGTCATAATACCTCAGAATGCTATAGTCTGTAGAACCAGATTAAAGCCTTGGTTAGGGGAGGTTGCTTGGAGGAATTCCTCCAACAAGTACACGACAACATACGCACTAGAAAGAAGGTGCATGCAGATATCAAAGCGTATGAAGAAGGAAGAAAAGCAAAAAGGAAGGATCTGATGGATCAGATCCACATTGTCAATACCATCAGTGGAGGTCCCACCTTGGCAGAAACCTCCAACAATGCTCTAAAGAACCACGCCAGGAAAGTTCCTATTGTAGAAGCGGGCCAGAATGTTTTCAAGGTTACTAGAGGATCACCTCAGTCTCCTCCTGCTGCACAGATCATCTTCACAGAAGAGGACATATTCAACACCGTCCAGTGTCATGATGATCCCATGGTCATCACTATTCAAATAGCCAACAACTTGGTCCATCGTGTTTTGATTGACACATGTAGCAGCGTTGATATTCTCTTCAAGAGTGCTTTGGAGCAATTCAACCTAAAGAGACCTTGTTACAACAGCTGTACCACCCTATTGTACTGGTTCACGGGGGATTCGTTGATTCCCACTGGGTCTATAATCCTACCAGTAATAGTAGGGACAGCGCCACTCCAACAGAACCTGATGACAAATTTTGTTATGGTAGACACCCCTGTCCGCCTACAACACTATCATCGAAAGACCCTACCTATCTGCTCTCAAAAGGGTCCTATCAATATACCATAACGTCCTAAAATTCCCAGTGGGAGATAAATTCGGAGAAATACGGGGGGATTCAGCAGGCTGCTCGTAAGTGCTATGTAGTATCAACCAACCCGGCAGCGTTGGCCAAGCAATGTGTGCAAATAACCATTAATCAAGATCACCAGTCTTCAGAGGAAGACTTTCAAGATGAAACTAACTCGGTCAAGGGGAGATCCACGACAGAGTTCCCCGATATAGAGATTAAAGAGGAGGAAGAGAAGGGATGGGCCAGTTGCCATCCTGCAGAGGAGTTAGAAGAGATACCTATCAGGAAGTACGATCCTTCCAAGGTAGTCAGGATAGGTTCAACATTGAAGGCGAAGGTAAATGAAGATCTGATAAAGCTCCTACGAGAATATAATGCATGGAGCCATGAGGAGATGCCAGGGATACCTGTTGCTTTAGCAACTCACAGGTTAGCGGTAGATCCCACCTTCAAGCCAGTCAAACAAAAGAGAAGGCATTTCAACCAGGCAAGAAATGTTGCAGTACAAGAAAAGGTAAACAAACTGCTAAAGGCAAAATTCATCAGGGAGTCTCGGTACCCCGAATGGATCGCCAACATAGTTATGGTGACCAAGGCGAACGGGAAGTGGCACATGTGTGTTGATTTTACGGATCTCAACCGCGCATGCCCAAAAGACAGCTTCCCGCTACCGAAAATCGACCAACTGGTAGATTCAACCACGGGTAACAAGCTCTTGAGTTTTATGGACACCTTCTCGGGATATAACCAGATAATGATGCACCCAGCTGACCAGGATAAAACCAGTTTCATAACCGGTCAGGGCCTGTACTGCTACAGGGTCATGCCCTTTGGGCTCAAAAACGCTGGGGCTACCTACCAGCGTCTAGTCAACCGATTGTTCAAGAGACTGATAGGAAAGACGATGGAGGTATACATCGATGATATGATCATGAAATCTCAGGAAGCTGATCATCACCAGGACCATCTCCACAGAAGTTTCTGATAATCAGATGCGATTGAATCCCGATAAGTGCGCCTTCAGAGTTGTAGTTGGGAAATTTCTCGGATTCATGGTCCATGAGAGGGGGATCGAAGCTAATCCCGAGAAGATCAAAGCCATCCTAGATCTTGAGTCTCCCACCTCACTTAGACAAGTGCAAGCTTTGACCGGATGAATAACAGCCCTGAACCGTTTCATATCACGATCCACTGACAAGTGTATCCCGTTCTTCAAGGCAATCAAGCAAGGGAAGAACATGAAGTGGGACTAGGACAGTGAGCTGGCTTTCCAATCACTGAAGAAGTACCTCGCTAGCCCACCCCTGCTAGCTAGCCCGGTACCAGGCGAAGAACTGCAATTATACCTGGCAATATCTGAAACAACGGTCAGCGAAGCATAGGGTCTAGCGCCCTGTCTACTACATGAGCCACACCCTAACCAAATCAGAAAAGAACTACATCCTCTTGAAAAAGCTCATTTTCGCCTTAGTGGTTGCTTCTAGGAAGCTCTGCCCTTATTTCTTTGCCCACACAGTAGTGGTAGTCACTGATCAACCTCTGCGTCAATTTCTCTAAAGGCCGGACGTATCAAGGAGATTCATTTCATGGTAAAATTCAGTGCAATTCCTGATCACGATGCTATCCCTGCCCTGAGCCAAGCTCTTCAGAAAACGCAAGAGCCTGTAGTTTGGCTCATCAATCAAGTCTGGATCTTATATACCGATAGGGCATCCAATCAAGCAGGAAGCAGATGTGGGATCATTCTAACCGACCCCGAAAAGGTCGAGTGCTGTCACTGTTTCAGATTCGAATTCAATATCACCAACAACGAAGTTGAATATGAAGCCTTGTTAGCAGGAACAAGAATAGCGGCTAAGCTAGGGGCTAGTTACCTCCTTGCCAAATGTGACTAGCAACTGGTAGTTAATCAAATAACCGGTATGTACCAGGCCAGAGAGGATAACATGGAAACCTACCTCGAAAAAGTCCAGGAACTGTTGCCCCGTTTCAAAGGTTTCAGGATCGAGCAGGTACCTAGGTAGCAGAATCATCGAGTGGACGTCCTAGCTAAGATAGCTACCGGTGAAGGACAAGCTTTGGTGAAAGGAGTACCACTCCAGATAATCACTACATCGAGCATAGCTGAAGGTAGGGAAGTCAACCCCATGGCACGACTCCCATGCTGGATGGATCCCATCACGGATTATCTTCAGTCAGGAAAGCTCCCTGAAACCCCTGATCAAGCTCGCAAGATCAAGAGATCCTCGGTTTGATACTGCTTGGTAGAGGGGCACCTTTACCGTAGAGGTAGGTCACTCCCCTTGCTTAGGTGCCTACATCCCGACGATGCGGACTAGGCACTGAGAGAAGTGCATTCAGGAGACTGTGAAATCATGCCGGGGGAGAAGCACTGGCTTATCAGGTGCTACGCATGGGATATTTTTGGCCAACCTTGCACCACGATGCGAGGCAGTTCGTACAGTCATGTGAACCATGTTAGAAAACGGCCAGCCTGCATCACCTAGATGGTAGTTCCCTTAAGGGTTGATTCGGGGCTTGGATAATATAAGCGCTCTTCTAATTCTGTGAGGAAATAAGATTTATTGTCCATTAGAGAATCAACAGTACTTAAAGGATATATGTAATTATAGGGGTATAACAGACATTATGACCCAGCTCTAATTATGAACTACATGTGGAGGATCGCACCATGTGTAATAGCTTATATCGATGGACACCGAGTTGTATCGGTCTGTGTAAAAACGTCTGCAGTTGAGAGAGTGCAGCTTCAGGTTTTTAATGGAATAACACTGGAGTTAATAATCAAGGAATATTAATTAAAGTGTTTAATTAATAATTCCGAGGATTATTGGAGCTCAAAATACTATAGGTCCATTAGGTCCCCTTGCTAGCCCGATCGATTTAGGTAACAAGGGTCACGGTTAATTAATTGGATTGTCCGATTAATTGTGTTACGAAAGTGACACGTATTTATTCAGAGATTAATTGAATAATGTGATGATTTAATTAATATATTAATAATTAAATTAATTAAATAATTAGATTATTTAATTAATGAATTCATAATTAATTATTAAATGAAGGTTGCGGGTTCAAATCATGACTAAGACATAAAATAATTAGATTATTTTATTCTTTGAGAAGTCTAGTATTTAAGTTTAAGTCAACTAGGGTTATGTGAGAGTTAGAATCCTACTCTACCTATGACACTTAAATACTAATTATCTTTTGAATATATAAAGATATATTTGGGAAAAGATAATTATCTAGTTTTAAAATATATAATGATATATTTCTATAATTAGATAAAAGAAAAAGAGATTGGTGTGTGCTGTGCATCAATTTCTTTAAAAAGAGAAGCAAAAGAGAAAAAACAAATGAGTGCACAATTAAAAGGATTATCGGTGTGTGCGTGAATCAAGAAACAAAAGAAAAGAAATATAGTGCTCTTCACTATTAAAAAACAAGAAGAGGAAAAACAAAAGAAAAAGAAAAAGAAAATTGATATTTATTATTTTTTTTCTTTTGAGAAATTGGAATTGTTCTAGTTTTTTGTTTTCTCTTGAAAGAAATTGTTTCTTCTTATTTTCTCTACATCCTCCTAAGTTCCAAAGTACGTGACGCGCCCACACACAGTTACCAGTTCCGGGAATAACGAGGAAGATCAGTGGTACAGACCAGGAGCAAATCGTAAAGTGAAGGAGCCTCCAAACGTTGGTAAGGTTCTAAATTTATTTTATACATATATTGATTACAATCTCCTGTGTTTACATATTGTATCTATTAATTCCGAAAAATAATTATGATCCTAAGTTCATTGGTTACAGATCGTAAACGATCTGTATTAAAAATTTTAAAACCTATTTCCGCTGCGTTACCAGTGAATGGGGTTCCAATAGAGCAGCATGGGGAATCAGGAGGATACCGAAGCTTGATGCGATATGTTCATGACTCGCTTTTGATTGCCCAGAAAAAGGGGGGTGGGCACCCCGCTTTACTCATGACCATTTTAGTCAATCTTTATTTATTTTTTGTTGCCCGGAACCGGGATTGGGCTCCTTGCTTGATGAATGTAGCCTTACCCTCATCATTAATGAAAATATGCTATGATTTCCTTCAAACTTGTCTTGACTAATCCTGATTATGAGCTTCCAACTTGACTGAGAACTCCTTGCTTCATTCTTGATCTCAACCACGACGCGACCTCCGAAATAACTTTGACGTAATGAAATTTGGTAAGGAGAAACTCTGAATTCAATAAACGTAAACCTACCGGCTGGATGGTCACCCAGCTTCCAATTTTCAGCACTTGGCAGGAATTCCTACCTTTAGGAAATAGTCCTATTGTATCCTGCATCTTTGGTGATCCCTTATTCAAACTAGCGATGTAGGAGATCCTACGTATAGGAAAAACTAAAGAGTAACAAGCAATCCAGTGCTTAATATTTTGGCAAACGAAACTGTTATTCATACTTGAATCCTTTACGGGGAAAGTAGCCGGATCGAGGCATCAGGAGGGCTGTCTAGCTATTTCCTGGTCTCGAGATCCGGATGGCAACTATGCTCTTACACTCAGACCCTTCTTGGGGGTGGTAGCCTGACCAAGGCATTGGAGGGCTGTACATCTGTTTCCTGGTCTCGAGATCTGGATGATAACTATGCTCTTATACTCAAACCCTTCTTGGGGGTGGTAGCCCGACCAAGGCATCATGAGGGATGTATAGTTGTTTCATGGTCTCGAGATCTAGATGACAATTATGCTCTTATACTCAGACCCTTCTTGGGAGTGGTAGCCCGACCAAGGAATCATGGGTAGCGAGAGGGCTTCCCTAGCTAGTCCCTGGTCTCGAGATCCGGCCGGCAATGTTGCTCTTACACTCAGATCCTTCTTGGAGGGGGGTGGTGCCCGTCCAAGGCATTAAGGGTAGCGAGGGGGCTTCCCCGGCTAGTCTCTGGTCTAGAGGCGATTATGGCAAACTTTCTCGTGGAGAAACTAGTCGGATATGGAGAAATAAATGTAGAACATAATCGGAGATAGAGAAATAGCGGACTTTATTGATGATCGAAATGTAGTACATTGTTGTTGGGGATTTTATTGAAACCTAAATGGGGGTAGTCTGCTCGAGAGTCTCCTGCTTAGGGGTAAAACTTCTTCAAGTGATCTGTATTCCAGGTGTGGTCGATGTATGCCTCATTGCGAGCCACTACCTTCACCAAGTACGACCCTTCCTAGTTGGGTCCTAGGACTCCATCTGTCCTTTTTCGAGTATTCGAGGTCACTTTCCTGAGCACCAAATCCATTTCTTTGATTCTGACATTTCTGTTGAAATACCTAGCGATCTTACTCTGGTAAATCGCCACTTTCTTAGCTACCCGGTCTTGTTTCTCTTCCAGAAGATCTAGATTAGCTCGGAGCTTGACCTCGTTGCTTTCAGGTTCAAAGTGCTGCACCCTGAAGGAGGTCAATTTATGCTCGATGAGAAGGACCGCTTCAACTCCAAAGGCTAGATAGTAGGGTGTCTCTTCTGTAGCTGTCCTCTTGTAGTCCGGTATGCTCAGAGATCCTCTGGAAGTTCCTCGGCCCATTTGCCTTTCTTCTTCTGTAATTTCTTCTTGAACAGCTTCTTGATAGTCTTATTGGTGGATTCTACTAGCCCGTTAGTTTGAGGATGGCCTACTGAAGCGAACCTGAGGTCGATTCCCAAACCTTCACAAAAGTCTTTGAATCGGGCGTTGTCAAATTGGTTGCCTAGGTCGGTTACAATGATGAGAGGGGTCCCGAATCTGCAGACCACGTTGGTTTTGATGAACCTCGTCGTATTCTTTTCTGATATTCGGGAAAGAGGTCCTGCGTTGACTCACCTTGTAAAATAATCAATTGCCACGATAGCATACTTAACTTGCCTAGGAGCGGTGAAAAGCGGTCCGATTAGGTCGATCCCCCAAATGGCAAAGGGGTAGGATGAACTGAGAGATAACAGCTGCTCCGTTTGGAGGTGACTCAAGTTCGAGGTCCTTTGGCACGGTTCACAAGATTGTACAAAGCTCCTCGCGTCTTGGTGGATAGTTGGCCAGTAATACCCCATACGGAGCACTTGATATGCTAAAGCTTCACCACCGATAGGATTTCCGCAGTCCTTAGAAAGAACTTCTGTCAACATCCAGTTTGGTAACATCAGGATGCAAACACCGAAGCAAAGGGAGGGACCTTCCCCTCTTATACAGGTATCCGTCTACCAGGAAATATAGGACATAAAGCCTTTTAATTCTTCGGGCTTGGTCGGGCTTCTCGGGAAGCTGTTCTTCTTGGAGATAGGCGACTATTGGATCCATCTAACAAGGTTGACGCTCCAAGGGCAAATTTCCTTTCCTGCTATTATGCTTGGTTGAGAGATCACTTAGAAGGGAACTCCCGTGGTAAAGCTTGGCCACTATTTACAGCTACTTTAGCTAGGGCATCTACGCGGTGATTCTGGTGTCGAGGCACTTGCTCGATCTTGAATCCCTCAAATTTATTCTTAAGCAGCTGAACTAGCTTCAGGATAGGTGACCATGCTATCCCCTTTTGCCTGGTAAATTCTGGAAACTTGATTGACTACAAGCAACGAGTCTCCCTTGATCTGTAGGTAGTCGGCTCTAAGCTCGATGGCTGCTTTCATCCAAGCTAGGAGGGCTTCATATTCAGCCTCATTGTTGGTGGCTTTAAACTTGAATCTGAAGCAGTGACAGAATTCAGTCCCCTCTAGGTATATTAAAACTATGTCAGCTCCTCCGCCAGCTTGCTCGGACGCTACATCTGTGTAGAGGATCCAGATCCAGGACTTGCAACCTTTCAGCCAGCTGTCGATCTCTAAAATCTTCTCAGGAGCTATATTCGACGCTGAAGAGGTCGCTTGGCCTGGGAGCGCTGAGAATTCTGCCATAAAGTCCGCCAAAGCCTGGGCCTTGATTGTGGTCCTAGGTTTATACTTCAAGTCAAACTGGGTGAGCTCTAGGGCCCATAAAACTAGCCTTCCAGATATGTCTGGCCCCTGTAAAAATTGACGGAGAGATTAGTTTGTCACCACTGCTATTGAGTGAGCTTGAAAGTAGGGATGAAGCTTTCTTGCTGAGGTCACCAAAGCATAGGCGAGCTTCTCAAAGAGGGTATATTTTTTCTTTGGCTTGGTTAGAGCATAACTCACGTAGTAAATAGGGCCGTTGAATCCTATCTCCGTACTCTTTGATCAAAGCTCTACTTACTGCAGTCTCTGAGACAGCCAAGTAAATTTGCAGTTCTTCTCCGGGGATTGGCTTGACTAGTAGTGGAGGGCTTGTGAGGTACTTCTCCAAGGCTTGAAAGGATTGTTTGCTCTCCTGGTTCCATTTCATATTTTTCCTCTGCTTGATAGCTTTGAAGAAAGGGAGGCACTTTTCAATGGAGCGAGAAATGAACCTGTTGAGCGCTGCTACACGCCCTGTCAAGACTTGTACATGTTCAAGTGATGTGGGGGATTCGAGGTCCAAGAAAGCCTTGATCTTTTCTGGATTAGCCTCTATGCCTCTCTCATGAACCATGAAACCCAAAAACTTCCTCACAATTACCCCAAAAGCACATTTGGAGGGGTTCAGTCGCATCTGGTTTTCCCTTATGATCAGAAAAGTCCTAGGAAGATCGTCCTGGTGTCCTTCTACGGTTGGTGATTTCGTGATCATGTCATCGATGTATACCTCCATCAACCTTCCAATTTCAGGCCTGAACAGTCTATTAACTAGCCGCTGGTAGGTAGCCCCCACATTCTTAAGGCCAAACGACATCACCTTGTAGCAGTACAGACTGATAGGAAGATTTTAACCGTTAGAAAACCGTCCGTCAAAATAATTTATAAAACCTATACGATACGTTCACAAGTATAAATACGAGTAAAGCGGTAAGCATGGGTGTCGTCCACTGAGATCGGGGAAGTGGCGATAAGATTAGGATTAATATAACTAGTATGCATGAGAGTAAAAGTGATAGTGAATGAAAATACAATATAAACTAAACTATGAAAGTGTAAGAACCTCATTTTTATGATTGGCTTGTTTCATGACAAATCACATTGGGGAAGTTTATGTAACGGGTAGAATAGGTTCTCCAAGTGTGGTTTTCTCGAAGACATGCTTCCGGTCATCCCAAAGAGCTTCAAGAGAGGTAGTTCACTTGTCCTTAACTCTTGAAGAGATTTAGTTGCACACGCTCACATCTTATGCATTTGTATTGACATGCATGTATTGTTGCACACACACACTTCTTGCATTTTGGAGTTGATGGGCTGCACATTGGGTTAGGAGACATGCAAGGCCACTTGTGCATGTCGCCTCCAATGTCGCCTTAGTCTTGTTATTTTTCTCCAGTGTGTAAGGCGACATCCCAGGAGACTTGTACATGTAGCCTTACATGTCGCCTCGAGCAACTTTATTTTTCTAAAGTGTGTAAGGCGACTTACCAGGCGACTTGTGCATGTCGCCTCACATGTCGCCTTATGCTGCTCAATTTTGTCTAGAACAAAAAGTGACATTCAAGGCGACTTGTGCATGTCGCCTTAGATGTCGCCTGGCACCAAAACAGGGACATTTTCGTCTTTTCATGACTGCTCGTTTTTTCTCCTATATATGTCATCTTCTCCACCATTCAACCCTAGAGCTCAGAAATTTACACCCTTTGTGAGAGAAAGTGACTCTAAGAGAGAGAGCTTCAAGAACCCATTTTTTAAGAGAGAGAAAGCTTCAAGCTTTGTTACTTGACTCTCCAAACCCCAATAACCCATCATCATCTTGCATATAGAGCATCATTCAAGCATGTGTCTTCATTAATGTCTTTACTTGGTAAGTAGAACTCACATCCTTGCTCATTTATTGTTCTAGCTTATCAAGACATGTCATTTATTGCTTAGGTTGCAAATCTTCATATTTATTGTATATCAATTGAAGTTATGACATGTTTGGGGTTTGTATTGTGATAGCTAATACTTAGGACATGTTTGCCCTCTAGCTAATTAGGACCCATTGATTGCATTTGTTAATTGCATTTATTGTCCTTGCCATTTTATGTGACAACATGTGTTGATATAGCTTTGTTTGATGACTAGATCTTAGACTTACATATCTATATCTAGTTAGGTCTTTATGAGCATTCATATAGACATTGATATCTAGGATTTGTACTTAGTGCTATATTTAATCCCTATATAAGCAATTAGTGTTGCCTAGCATTATTTGCATTTTGAATATTCATATATTCACTTAGGTTGTTAATCTCTTCTTGAGAGTTAAGTCTTGTGACTACAAGGTGTAGTGCACAAGCAAGTGAAATCTTGCAACCAAGGTGTGGTTGGCAAGCAAAGTGATCAAGGATTCACTATAAAGGTCTGTTGGGTAGTAGTGGTAGGTTAGTGACCGAGAATGGTGTGACTAGAGGTCAACCTAGGTTGTAAACAACATTACAATAGTGGATTTGAGGATCGTGTGTGGCTAGAAGGATAGCCCGTGGTTTTTCCCTTGTTGAAAGGTCCACGTAAAAATCAAGTGTTATTTATTATTCTGTTCTTTACATTTGATTTTGTATGTTTGTTTATAAGGTGAATTTTTAATATTGACTAATCAAGAAAAATTGGTAATTAACTTGATTAAAACCTATTCACCCCCCTTCTAGGTTGTAGACACACTCTTAGAGTGTAATTTTAGAAAGCAAATAAAATGGGATGAAAATGGAGTGATGAATGTATGATGATGGAACTACGGAGTTGATGGACTCGTAAGTGAATATTGGGGCACTTGCAACAAACTCTTAATTAAGCATGTTTTGACAAATGTAACCAACCTAGGGTGTATAGTGTTGGTATATATCTCTAGCAAGCGGTCAACCTAGGGTGTATAGCGAAGACCTCCTACTAGCGATTAATCCCTCCTAAGCAACCAACAATGGCTAGTTACTCAATCGAGACTTTTTCCATGAATGCTTATCTATCTAGCTATGTTTCAACCTATTACTAATGTAGCAATCCTAAGAAGTATAGTGATGGCTTCCAATTCCCTCACAAGTGGCCGACCTAGGGTGTATAGTGAAGGCCACCCGGTTGAGATTGGTTGAGGCTCGAGGTTATCAACCGAATTCTACTTGAAGGTTAGTTCTCGTAAAATCACTAAAGTAGCCAACCTAGGGTGTATAGTGGAGGCTTCTAATTCTCTCACAAGTGGCTAACCTAGAGTGTATAGTGAAAGCCACTAATTCAAGATTAGATTAAAGGTATGGTTGTAGAGCCAGATTTTCGGAAATCCTTCCATTCAATTGAGCATTAGACAACCTCATTGCCTACTCAAGTAATCCAAATCAATCATGCAAAGATGGTGTATCCAAGCAAATCAATAATGGAAATCAATTCAAGCAATGGAATAAAACATAGAGATAGAATAAATATAACACATAGAGTTTATTTACAAAGCCCAAATATCCATCAAACAAATAACATCAACCCCATAGTGGGGTATTTTAGCTACTCATGTTCTATTACAAACCAATAAACTAAGAGAGGGTGTAAAGAGAGAACCCTTGAAGATTGATCTCCTTCCTTGAAGCTTGAATCCAAGTCTCCTAGTTGCCTTTGATTGAGTAGAGATGGTTTGGATGATAGGGAGATGTGTTTCTAGCTTAGACTACAAGTGTTGGGAGATATGGGAGTTCTTTGGTTTGTTCCCATGCTTTTCTATTTGAGGGGATGGAAAAATAGGTCAGTTAAGTTTGAAAACAGAAGCTGTCGCACGCAGAGTGCGGGTGGAGTGCGGTTGGCTGACCCGCAGTTTAATGAATCCAATTTTGTCTTGACCCGCACTTGACCCGCACTTGACCCGCACTTTATTTGTTAGGTACGAATCAGCTTCTCTGGCTTTGGCAATAGAGCGGGTGGAGTGCGGTTGGATGACCCGCACTCTACCCACACTTTAACGTCAGGTGCAAATCCAACTCTCTGTCTTGAGCAACAGTTCGGGTACAGTGCGGTTGGATTACCCGCACTTGACCGGCACTTGACCCGCACTTTATCTTTCCTTCACGATTCAGGTTCTGGCTGTGGGAAGGAGTGCGGTTATGACCCGCACTTGACCCGTACTGTAGAGCTGCTTATGATCCTTTGTCTTTCCTTTTGCCCCTTTTCTACCGGAACCACCGCAATTAGCTTCTAACACCAGAATTACATCTATTGCCTGCAATTAGCACCAACGAGCCTATTAGACATAAAATATATAGAAAATACACACAAGAACAAGACAAAGGAATAGGAATGAGGGCCGGAATATACAACAATTTAGGCACGATCAAACACCCCTAAACCAAACCTTTGCTCGTCCACGAGCAAACTCGGCATAGACATGTGCTTGTAGAGCAGCACACCAAGCAGTGTTTTCCAGTTTTGTCATGCTTTGAAGACCGCGGTGTGGACAGGTTGCCCATGGCGCGTACTACCCAGCGGAAAACTCCAGAATGGTCATGCTTCCCATACCGCGGTGTAAGCAGGGGGTATAAGGAGCGGTACATGCCTCGGTCTAGTCCAGTATGTACATGCTACACAAAAACTGCGGTGCAGAGCTGATGCCTAGGAAGCGGTACCTGCAGCGGTGTACTCCAGAATGTATAATCTTCAGCTTTCAGATCTGATCTGCCAAACTCAGACATGCACACATTAAAAAGCATATGTTCTACTTATCAAATCTAAAATTTTCAACACCCCCAAACCTAAATTAAACATCATCTTTCAATAAAGTTGGAAACTAAAATAAAACAATGCTCAATTCTAGCTAAAGGGTGTTCGAGACTTACACTAATTTATGACTCAAAATTAAAAATAAAGAAATCAAACAAAAGAAAAGAAAATTATACCTGGGTGGGTTGCCTCCCACCAAGCGCTTTATTTAACGTCTAGGCGAGACGCATGAGAGCACTACGGCTCTTAAAGCTTGATTGATTTCACTATCCTCGAGCTATCCTCTACCTGTGGTGAAGTAACAACTACATACTCATCGCCACTCTTCTTCAACCGAATAGTTCCACCACGCTCAATTTCTCCGAGCTTGTCTTTTCGGATCCATACTTGCCTTACCCGATTACTCCCATGTTTGCATTGTTTGAGATACTCATAGCACCTTGGTCGAATGTAACCCCTTTCATTACAAAAGTGACAAACGGGAACAAATTTATGAAAATTATCTTCCTGGTGGTTATGATTCATTGGTAGAGCTCGCTTCCTTCTATTTCTTTTCCTTCTCTTTGGAAGTGGATAGACCTTCTGGGTGATGAAATTACTCGACTCATCTTTATTCACCTTATTGATCTTAACCTCCACTGGTTGCTTCATCACTTCGGCGGTCAATGACTTGATTTCTTGTTCGGCCTTTGCGAGTTTGGCAATGCTTTCAAGTTCCTTATTCTTCATGATTTCTAAGGCTTTATCCCTTTGTTAGATCTTGGACTTCATTAGCCTCATTCGTTGAGAAAACTCAACTTTGAGCTCTTCTAATTCTTGGGAAAGTTCAGCAGACTTCCTCAACGAAGACTCTTTTTCTTCCATTAGCTCATTGATCTTTATTGTCAAGTCAAAATTGAGAGTGACAACCATCTGTTTATCTTCTTTTAGTTGCTCAATCACGTTCTCATAACTTGAGCGATCATGTTGGAGAGGTGAGATCTTGCTTCTTTTGCCATCTTGAATTTCTGTGAGAGTAGGAGTTGATTCTAGACAAACTTCTGGATCTACCACTTGCACATTGAAACAATCAAGAGCACCTACAGGATGCCGCATGGATTCAAAAACATCTACATCGATTGTCTCATCAAATACTGTCATGGACACCTTGCCATTGTGCACATCGATGATAACCTTTACGGTTGACATGAACGGTCTTCCGAGCAAAATAGGTAAGTCCTTTGCACTAGTGCCTTCTTCTTCCATATCTAATATGATAAAATCTGCATGTATAATGAGGTTGCCAACCTGGACCAGAACATCTTCCACAATTCCATGAGGATACCTTATGGATCGATCAGAAAGTAAAAGCTCCATGTTGATTGGTTTAAGGTAACTCAACCCCATCTCCTTATACACGGCATAAGGAATCAAATTAATGCTTGCCCCTAGATCTAGTGTGGCTCTCTCCTTTCTTGTTTCTCCCAACGTGATAGTGATATTGAAACTTCCGGGATCCTTAAGTTTCTGAGGCAATCTTTTTTGGAGTACTGCACTAACCTCATCTGAAACTAGCACAGTTTCATAAGAATCTGTCTTCCTATTTCTTGAGTTGAGCTCCTTGAAATACTTTGCATAGGCTGGCATCCTCTAAATTACTTCCATGGTTTGCAAACTAACGTGGTCCTTTGACAGGATGTTGTAGATCTCCTTGAATGATTGGTTGAGCTTGTTCCTTTGAACTCTGGCTGGAAAAGGAACCGGGAGTACATAAGGATTTGGATATTTGTGAATTTTTGATGTATCCTTGGACTCTTCCACCTTGAACTCTTCATCTTCTACTGGTGCACTGTTTTCTTTGGAAAAACCTGAAACATTAATAGAAGTATTAAAAAGTTCAGTAGATTTATCATTATTTAAAGTCTTACCATTCTAGAGAACTATGAGAGTCTTTGCTTGCTCAGTATGGATTAGGAATTTTCCCGGTTCACTCTGTAAGTGCCTCACTTTATGATTGGCTTATTTCGTTGACAAAATCACAATTGGAGTTAATCTTTGTAAAAGGGTAGATTAGGAATTGAAGATCTTCCATTTGACTCCAAGTGCTTCAAGGAAGGTAGATTACTTGACTTTACTTTTACTTGAAGGGATATAGTTGCACACACTCACCTGCATGCATTATATTATTGTTTACATACAATACACTTGATCTTGGAAGGTATTCTTGTTTGTTCTGTTGATTATGTGTAGGTTGGATGGTTCTACAATCTTTGGATTGACTTAAAGATGTTCAAGACTTAGACTATAGGCTTTATTGTAATGTAGAAACTTTTGTTGACCAATTTGTTGTTTTTGTGAGGTTGCTTTGTGAGTGGTGGTTTTGTCACGAAATAGCCAAAGGGGGAGATTGTAAGTGCCTCACTTTATGATTGGCTTATTTCGTTGACAAAATCACAATTGGGGTTAATCTTTGTAAAAGGGTAGATTAGAAATTGAAGATCTTCCATTTGACTCCCAGTGCTTCAAGGAAGGTAGATTACTTGACTTTACTTTTACTTGAAGGGATATAGTTGCACACACTCACCTGCATGCATTATATTCTTGTTTACATACAATTGAATGATGCATTGTATGTCACTTTTCACACTCCACACTTGCACATATTGCACATCACTTTGTGTGTTGAGTCTGCTTAGAAAATAGGGTTTCTTCTATTTCCGCGGCCTAGACCGCTTGGCAAGCACTACCTGAACCGTGACATACAGAGCGGTAATCATCAGTCGGCTCATACTGCCTGGACCGCGTCCTGTACACATGTACGCCCAGTGGTCTGTGCAACGGTAATCTTCAGTAGGCCCCTGCTGCCTATACCGCGGCCTGTGCATTGCACGCACAGCGGTCCCAACCGTGATGTTGTCCAGTAGGCACACTGCTGCGTGTACCTCGGTCTGGACATCTTACCCGAGCCGCGGTACGCACAACGGTAATGACGGGATTTTGTTACTATTTTCAAAACGGTGTCATTTCGTCTAGGGCTTGATATATATATATGTCATTTCCTCTTCCTTGCCTCTTTAGAGCTTCAGAACTTATTCTCTTTCATTCTTTTTAGAGCTCAAGAGTGTCTTGCAAGAAAAGGTAGCAAGAAACCATTTTTATTGTGCAAAACCCAATCACCCATCATTCATTCATGGTTCTATCATCATCTAGCTTCATCTAGGATGTTTCTAAGCATGGGTCTTCATCAACATAGCTTACTTGGTAAGTAGAACACCACTCTCATCCATCTTTGTGTTCTTGCTTAACAAGAAATCTCTTTTATGTTTCTTATGCATCTAGTTTATAATTTTTCATTATAAATAGAGATTTTTGTTGATGTTTGGGTTGTTGTATTGTGATAGCTATTGCATCTAGGAATGCTTTGATTTCATATAGCTAGGTCATATGTGTGTCATATAGCAACATGATATCTAGGAATGTTTGAAGCACTCATACATGACTAGATAAGCATTAAATGTGTTGACCTTGCATTTTATGCATTTAGAATATCATCATATTCACTTTAGGTTTCTTATCTCTTCATTTAAGAGTTAAGTCTTGTATTTGCCTTGGGTAGTATACAAGCAAGAGCCTAAAATCACTATTAAAGGCCTGCGGGTAGCAAGAACGGATTAGTAACCGATTAGGTGTGATGTGGTCAACCTAGGTTGTAATCGTTTCTGCAAATAGTGGATTTGAGGGTTCGATTGGCGATTAGGCCCGTGAGTTTTTACCCAGTTGGAGGGTTTCTCACGTAAATCATATCATCAGTGTCATTTTGTTTATTCCGCATTTTATTATGGCTATGATTGATTGTGTTAGAGATTAGGGGTTTTGTTGTTTAATTTTGATTAATCAAAAAGATGGCATTTAATTTAACTAAAACCTATTCACCCCCCATCTAGGTTAGTTTTATCTCTCTTAGTGTATTTTCACACTCCTTTGCTTAGCTTCAGCTAATTTGCCGATTTGTAATTCTATCTTCCTCAAGGAAGCATCAATGTTTTGAAATCTCACATTAGTATACTCGAAATTTTTCTGAGAAAATTGCATGAAATTATTCAGTATGTCTTCTAGTGATGGCTTCTTGGGTTGGTATTCATGATTCTGCTGGGTAGCGTTATTGTACTGTCACTGACCGTAATTGTTATTTCCCCATTGGTTTCCAGGACCATGATTGTTGCTCCAAGAGAAATTGGAATTTTTCCAACCCTGATTGTAGTTGTTCATGGCTTGTGCTTCTTCCACGTCATTAGGTCCAGTACCTCTTGCTTGACAAACTTCCATACAATACCCTGGTTGTTCACATCCCATGTATCGCGTTTCTCTCATTTGTCCCACCTGATTGACAAGTAACTCGATGGACTTTTGCATTTGCGACATTTGCATTGAGTTCTCGGTATTAGCATCTACTTCATAAATACCTTTCCTTCTCCTAGAACTCTTTTGCTGAGAATTATTGGCTAGCTTCTCAAAGATCGAATACAATTCTTCCGGATTTTTTCGGTCATGGATCCTCCACATGCATTATTCACCAACACTTTAGTTCATCATAGAACCATTGACACAGTTGGTGTATTTGATATCCGTGCTGAGGACAATCAAAGAGAAGTAATTTGTAACGCTCCTAGGCTTCATAGAATGTCTCTTGGTCCCTTTGAAAGATATTAGTAATCTTGGATCTGATCTCACTGGTTTTCTGGGGAGAATAGAATTGGTCAGTAAGCTTCTCTACCACCTTATCCCATGTTGTCAATGAGGCCGGAGGCAAAGTCAAGAGCCATGTCTTTGCCTTTTCCTTTAGAGCATGTGGAATAAACCTTATACGCAGCTGGTTTTCTGTCACCTTATTTTTTGGAAAAGCCTGAATTGCTGCATAAAATTCTCTGATAAATTTAAGCACATCTTCATTTTGTAGCCCATGGAAAGCGGGTAACAAATTATAGTGAAAACTCTTCAGCTCATAGTTCCTTGCTGCCTCATCTAGTTCGAGCACAAAAGATGATTGTCAACAATAGGCCTGCTATAATCTTTCATGGTTTTGATAGGTACAGCTGGTGGATCTAGAACCTGTTGGATGTTGCGATTTCCATCGTCTGCCATTGTTCTTTGTCCAATACGATCAATGTTGTCGTTCAACGGTAGTAATTCTCCTTGTAGTGATCTTCTACCTTGCATTCACCGTTGAAACCTGAAACAAAATACAGACACACAGTAAACTTCGAAAAGAAAAAAAAAAGAATAAAAAATAAAATAAAAACTAAAAATTTAAAAATTAATGACACGACTACCTAAACTAGACTAAATATATTAACTAAAACTAAAACTAAAAATAATCAATAAATTCAACTAATCCCCGGCAGCGGCGCCAAAAACTTGATGTGTGAAATCGTGTTATAAAAATAATACTCACAAGTGCACGAATTGTTAAGATATGTACAACGGCAAGTAGAGATCGTTCCCACGAGGAAAGGTGATTTATTGATTAAAACTAATTCTAATTAAAGTTAAACTAAAAGAATCCAAGATATAATTTGAGAATTAATTAAACTAAAGCTAAATTAAATTAAACTAAGAAAACAATTAAAAGAATGTTTGTTTGTGATCAAGAGAAGAAGAACTGGGTAACCGATGCTCCCCATATGTAATACTCAATGATCATCAATTAACTCCATTAACAAGATTCAATTCAAATTAGGGTTCATTCTTATCTTAATTATGGTATTACCGTTATTCCTACTCGGGTTTAACCACGTGCTTTCAACCACTACTCACCATTTTCCAAGGTGTGAGCAATAAATAAAAACCCATTACATGCAAGAATTTTTGAACCAAAATAATCTCGCATATTCCTATGTCAAGAACAATTATATTTATTCAATTGAAAGGTAATTAAGACTACCTATATTCCTATAACGCAATCTCAATTTATAAATTATCGAAACCCTAGACAAGTATCAATTAATTTCGATAGATCAACACAAGTCAAGAATAAGACATATAATGAATTAAATAAATCTAAATTCAAATTGATAAATAAAACTATGAAGTTTGAATCATCACATGAGCATTACATAGGTTCACATCGATTCCCTAGTTATGGAATTAGTTACACATGATGAAAATAACAAGAGAAGAGAAAGAAAAGATAAAACCCATTAAGATCTTCAATGATGAATTCTTCTTCGCCTTTGAATCTTCAATGTGCTAAGATGTTAAGAAAATTGTGTGGATGTTCTAGGAAGAATTAAAGAAAGGTGGTATGATATGGTGGAGTGATGGAGAGCGGAACTCTTTTCTTCAAGAAACTCATGATATTTATAGGTGATAATTCCTTGTGGACTCCCAATTTGCTTTGTTGTAGGAAACTCACAAAGTAGGAAAGTAGAATGAGAGAAGAAATTGGAATCCTTTCCTAAATTGGATTTCCTCTCTTGATAATTGTCTCTTAATTTGAGTTTAGGAAGTTTTCCAAACATGTTTTGATCTTCTAAAATCATTAGAATTTGATTTGGGAAGTTTTTGAACAGTTCTAGACCAATTTGGAGTGGAATTCGCCAAAAGTACGTCAAAACCGTGGCCTAGGTCGCTCCGCAGGTCGCCCGCGGTCAGCACCGCAGTGCTATACTGATAAGTACCGCTACGTAGACTGCTACAGAGGAAATTGCACAAACTGCGGTATAACCTGTGGTAGACTTCTCCAGCTCTGACCTTTGGTTACTAAATTAGGCATAACGCCTTCTAGGAATATCGGAATTACGATTCAAAAAGTGTGCCGGAAACTAGACTTCTGGGGCTTTCCATCCATAGGTGGCAGAACACACAATGCAAACTGAAGAGAGAGATATGGGGCCGGAAATATCGGTGATCTGCACAGCTAAAATTCATCTTTTTGCTTCTTTTCTCCAAAATTACATCCAACACCTCTTATATGTGTAAGTTCCTCATATTTTGATTGGCTTATTTCGTTGACAAACCACATTGGGGATTATTCTTTGTAAGGGTATTTTAGGCCTCTTGAGTGTGATCAAGCTTCAAGGACATCATCTCTCTCAAAGAGCACTTCAAAGGTATCTCACTAGTTTAACTTTCTTTGAAGAGATCTAGTTGCACACACTCACTTGCATGCATTATTGTTCTTATCTTCATGTAATTGAATGATGTATTGTATGCCCCTTTTCACACTCCATACTTGCACATTACTTAGTGTGTTGAGTTTGCCCAGAAAAAAGAATTTCTTCTCTTAGCGCGGCCTAGACCGCTTGGCAAGACATGCTTGCACCGCGGCATACAGAGCGGTATACCTCAGCAGGGTCATGCTTCCTGTACCGCTTCCTGTACACTTGCACGCATAGCGACCCAAGTCGCGGTGTTGTCCAGTAGGCCTCTGTTGCCCATACCGCGGCCTGTGTACCTGCATGCACAGCGCCCTGCACCGCGTTGTTGTCCAGACGGTGCACTGCTGTGTGTACCGCGGTCTGGACACTTGCCTGAGACGCGGTCCATCTAGCGGTATTGACGGGATTTTGTGTCCTAAGTTCAAAACGACGCTGTTTTAACTAGGGCTCCCTTATATATACTCTATCTTCTTCCTTGCTCGTTTTCATGAGTTCAAGAAGCCATTATTGAGAGGCCAAGCTTCCCTTAGAGAGAGAAACTCCGAAGAACTCATCTTTACTCAACCAAACACAAATCCATGTGCATTTAACCTCTTCTAGCATCATCTCATCATGGATCCTTCTTGCTTTCATTGACTAGGTAACTTGAACATGCTCTAAATCTCATTCTATTTATTTATGTTCTTGTTTGCCTAGGGTTAGCTCTTTTATGTGATTTTATTGCATATCTTTATGTTTATTGGCATTTATAACATGATTGAGTTGTTGTTTGTTGGTTGAGAGCTTTGTTCATTAATAGCTAGCATTTAAGACGATTTTACCCTTCTAGCTAAATCTTCATGCATTTGCATTTAGATATTGATATCTAGGATTTGTATTTATTGACATCTTTAAATCCTTAGATAAGCATTTATTGTTGCCTAGCATTAATTGCATGTTTGAATATCTTTTACATATTCACATAGGTTGTTTAACCTCTTCATTGATTGTTAAGCTTTGTGACTAAGTGAGTTAGTGCACAAGCTTGTGGTCAAGAATCACTATTAAAGGCCCGTTGGGTAGAGTGAAAGGGTTAGTGACCAAGTAGGTGTGACTTGAGGTCAACCTAGGTTGTAAACTTTCGTTCAAATAGTGGATTTGAGGACCGTATGTGGCTAGAAGGATAGCCCGTGAGTTTTGCCCAGTTGGAGGGTTTCTCACGTAAATCAATCCTTGTGTTTTTATTGTTTCCGCATATTTATGTTGGATTGATTGATTGCTAATATGGAGTAGGATTATTAAAATTGATTAAGTCAAAAAGTTGGTAATAAATCAACTAAAACCTATTCACCCCCCCCCCCCCCCCCCCCCCCCCCTCCTCTAGGTTGTATTAGACACACTTTGTGTATTTTCAATATGGAATGTGACCTACAAATGCTCAACAAACACATAAAATATCTAATTTCACTCAAGAACAAAGCACAAATAACAGGAAATGGGGACCTAGAATATATATAGAAATAGACCGATCAAATACCCCCTTAAATATTTCGTACCTTTATGTGTGTGCTCCATAGCTAAATTTGAAGCCAAACACTATAAGCCTTTCTCTTTCATCAGCCACATTAACTTAACCCCAATGTGCCATAATTTAGCCATACCTTATAACTTGGGATCATGTCGAGGTGATGAAGATGATTGAAGAGAGTTCGAAATGAGTGACTCGTGAAGTGCATGTACTAAGGCAAAGCAAGAAGATTAAATGCAAAGAAGGTGTTGGAAGAATTATTTAATTGATGTACAAACTCTCATCTAAAAAAATGAAAAAAAAAAGTTGAAAAAAAAGATAAATGAATGAGATGATAAATTAAATGAAAGTGAAAAGGAATAGAGCTTTACAATGAAGTGTTGTGAAAATCAAAGTCAACTCAAGAAGGAAGATGCACAAATATTGTTCAACAAGCCTTGATGCAATTGGAATGAAGAATTCGAAGAAATTCGGCCAAGTTTAAGATTTACGAAGAATTTCTCGATGTGATCTTAGGTTTGTTTGCTATCATTTTCCCGTTCTTTCTTAACCTTTACCCAATTGCCCCATTACAACCAAAGAAAGACCTAATTGATCTTTTGGGAATGCTAGCTCGAGAGTAAACGTAAACATATGCTCTATCTTGTTCTTAATGTCTGATTCCGTTCATGAGATCATTTGTATACAAATCAAGCGTTCTTTCTATTATATATTCATATGCGATAATATTTTGAAATTTCTTGTGCATAAACTCCTTTCGCATATGCTTGATGAGTGTATTTTCCTAGGTTCTGTGTGAATTAAAGAGTGACATCTTGTCAGAATTAGAGTCGAGACGAATTATATCTATGATATTTAACGAAGGTGTTTTTGAAACTAGAGAGTGTCTTGAGTGTGGGCTTTTCATTAAAACCAAGCATGCATTAAAATTTGTGGCATAATTTTAGTCTTTATTCAGTGGCTCTGGCATGCATTGGTTTTGAATGGTACTTATGAGTTTGCATCTTGATTTTTTTACGTTATTCGCAGAAATATGTTTACGGGTAGCATAACTGCAAACCCTCAGGAGACAAAACTCCTCCTACTAGGGACACCTAGAGGTTTAAAGCTTGTAGCATACGCTCAATGCCATCATGTTCCCTACGAAAGTGGCTTAGTTTATTTTTATTTTATTTTTAGATTTTTGTTTGTTTTTAGTTTTTGTTTTGATTTTAGTTTTGCTCGAAGACTAGCAAAAGATAGGTTTGAGGGTATTTGATCGGTCTATTTCTATACATGTTTTAGGTCCCCATTTCCTATTACTTGTGCTTTGTTCTTAGGTGAAATTAGGTATTTTATGTGTTTGTTGAGCATTTGTAGGTCACATTCCATGGAAGAGGTGTTAGAAGTTATTTTGGAGAAAAGGAGCAAAAAGATGAGTTTTGGGCTGTACAGATCACTCATATTGCGGGGACAATATCTCTCAGCTTCGATTGAATTGTGTGTCCTACCACCTATGGATGGATAGCCCCGACAGTCTGGTTTTAGGCACACTTTTCGGATCGCAATTCCGATATTCCTAGAAGAGGTTATGCCCAATTTAGTAACATAAGGTAGAGCTAGAGAAGTCTACCGCTGGCTAGACCGCGGTTTGTGCAGTAACCTACGTAGTGGTAAAAAATAGAACAGCACCGCTGTGCTGACCGTGGGTGACTCCGGAGCGACCTAGGCCGCGGTTTTGACGTATTTTTGGCGCCTTCCATTCTGAATTGGTCCAGAACTGTTCCAAAACTTTCCAAATGAAATTCTAATAGAAGACCAAAACATGTTTGGGAAACTTCCTAAACTCAAATTATGAGACAATTATGAAGAGAGGAAATCCAATTTAGGAAAGGATTCCAATTCTTTCTCTCATTCTACTTTCCTACTTGGTGAGTTTCCTACAATAAAGCAAATTGGGAGTCCATAAGGAATTATCACCTTTAAATATCATGAGTTTTTGAAGAAAAGAGTTCCGCAGACCCAATCACCATCTCCATATACCATTCTCCTACACACAATATTCTTTCATCCATCTTTACACATTGAAGATTTGAAAACGAAGAAGAATCAATCATTATAGACTTGAAGAACTCATTGAAGCCCAATATGGGTTTTATCTTTTCTTTCTCTTCTCTTCTTATTTTTTCCATGATATGTAACTAATCCCATAACTAGGGAATCAATGTGAACCTTTTGTGAATGCTCATTTTTGGATTAATTATTTTTTTTATCAATTTAATTATTGATTTATTCATTGTTCTTAACTGCTTAATCCTCATTAGTTGTAATTTTTATCCACACCTTGACCAAAGGGTGAATAATTATTTGGCATGATTTTAGGGTTAAGTCTATCTGAGAATTAGGGTTAGTGTTGACCAAACATAATCTTAATTAATGATCTTTTGAATGAATGAATTTTATCTTTAGTTTGACAAAGGCAAAGTAGTAGAATTTGGTTCTTAATTCTTACACTTAATGTGTTTTTGATTATTATTCACACCTTGACCATATTGTGAATAACGGTTGGGAACACGTGACTCAACCTGTGACCGAACGGTAATAGTCACATTAAAGACAAAGAATGAACCCTAGAATTGTTTAAATCTTGTTTATAAATTAATTTCATACATTGAGTGTACATAATTGGGGATCATTGATGACCTAGTGTTTTCTTTCTTTACATTGATCACAAACCAACTTCCTTTCAACTGTTTTCTTAGTTTAATTCATTTAGTTTAGTTTAATTCAAATCTCAAACAAATATTTTGTTACTTTTAGTTTAATTAGAATTAAAATTAGTTTTCAATCAATAAATCACTTTTTCTCGTGTGAACGATCCTTACTTGCCGCTGTACGTATCTTCATGATTAGTACACTTGCGAGTGAGTATTTTATAACACGATTTTACAACATCACATCCGTGCGCGGATCAACAGAATATTAGTAGGTCTCTAGTTGTTTCTTGCAGGTTTTTCTCGTAGAGCTTCCGCTACACCAACCGGCCAGCAACATAAGCTGGAAAAAAACTATTGGATCGGTTCGGTTCGTTTCACCGGTTTTTGCCCACCCCTACACATAACACTTTCCTGTTTCTTTAATTTCTGGAATCGTTTCTAAATTTATGTTTTGAACAAATATTTCATATTTCACACATATTTAGAAAATTTAGAAAACAAAAAACGCACTTAATATAGCTTTTGGATTCTGTAAAATTCAAACTCAAATAAGTCACCTTTAAACATATATATATATATATATATATATATATATATGTGTGTGAAAACAATTACGAATCTAATGTTTTCTAAAAACCTTTTTTTTTAGGTATGAAATCTCATGTTTTGTCCTACTTTATTTTACTAAAAAACAAAACAAAATAACCTAAGGGGAGAATACAGGAGGGAGGAGAAAATAGCCATCCGGAAAACTGGTTAATAAATAAAAAACACAAACAAACATTGGCATTTTAAATAAACGTGATTAATTGTAAATAAAATTTTAAAAGTTAACTATAATTTTCTTTTTTATTTGGTCACCATAGAAATTTTAATTTCTTAGTTAAACACAATAAAATTATAGTTGAAGGATGAGTCAAGAGCCTACCGAATGGGATTTTTTCACAACATGTAACTAACAATCATTTACGTACATTGATCAGACCCATCAAGAACATCACGGTGATTAGTGAAGTAGTTTGTTAGTTAAGTCTGTTGGTGTGCTAACTTGGCAGCTCAGGCGGTTACAAGGTTACAAGTTTACAGGGTACCCTATACTTATGGTCGCAATTCGGGCTGGCCCGGCCCGTTAGGCCCGTATGTTAAACGGGCCAGGCCGGGCCCAGACCACCCAGACCCGGGCCGGCCCGTTAAAGGCCTGTCAGGCATCCAATTTGTTTTTTTTAATTCAATATTATTTTTTATATATTGTAATAATTTTGAGTAATTAATGTAATAATTTTAATATGAAATATAATATTATTCATTTCATACAACATTTAATTAGTTTTCGATGAATAATATTTTTTGTAATTTCATATTAAATTTGTGGTGAGATACTGAAATGTATAAATTACAAATCATGATTGCCTCATTAAAAACCTTACCAAGAAAAACCCAAGAATATGTAGAGACTAGGGAGGTGAAGGTATGTAAATATATAATATATAATGTATGGTGTATAGTATATTAGTATAATAGTATATAGTATATAAATAATATATTAAATAAATAAAATAAATTTCAAAATTGTTGAAAGAGTGGGTGAGAGATGTTGGAGATTGTAGAGAATATAGAGATAAGAGAGTAGGGAAGTAGATAAAATGTAGAGAATAAGGTGAGGGTGATGGGGTATTTATAGGAAAAAGTTAGGTAAGGGTATAATTGGAAAAAATTGTAAAAGATTTAAAAAAACGTAATATTTAAAAGTTTTGAATATTTTTTCCCCCTAACGGTCACCAACGGTAACCTGGCTAATTACAAAAACCACCCTTCAAATCAAATTTTTTAAAACAAATTCAAAATTTTAAAATTTTAAAATTTTTTTTTCTGGCGGGCAGAGGGCTTTGTGGGCCTTAACGGGCCAGGCCAGGTTTTTTCAAATGGGGGCCCGGCCCGGCCCTGCCCGCCAGCTAAACGGGCTTGGGCCTGGCCCGTTTTGCCAGCAGGCTGGGCCGAGCCGGGCGGCCCGTCTGGGCCCGGCCCAAATTGCCAGCACTACCCTATACGATGATTGTGTTAACCCATTGTGTTGTTGTTAACTTATGCTCTTAAAGCATATATTAACGAACAATATTTAATGTTACATATTAAATAACAACAGAATTGCATAATCCTATATTTTGGGAAGAATAAAATTTGTTTAACATTCATGTAACACTGCTGATCTGGTTAACGCGTGCCTTAAAGAACCCATTTTGTAATTACAGTCGAGAAAGATGAACAATAATGATCATCTTTCTCCTCCTCTGGTTTTGATTTTTCCATTCTGCAATGGAGTATTAATGTTGATTCATTTTGTGCAACACATAATTTGTTAAACCCATACAACTAATTTAAAAAGATTCATTCTTCATTCAATTCCAAATGGACATGAATTTAGATAAGGATTGGGGATCTATTCTTTATGATAAGACGCCAAAAACATATTCTATCGTCGGAATCAAGTTAAAAGTGGTCCTTAAGTCAACTAAAACAATTTTGGCTCCGCTGTGTCACAAAATTACAAAAAAGTTACCACTAGCTTTGGAAGCTAAGCACAGTCTGGGTGCGTATTGGGCAAAAATAAAACTTGTTATTCACAGAGGCAACTTAAAAGAATAAATTTTTTTTGAAATAGCAGACTTTATTAAAGCAAAGAGACAAAACAACCCAAACAAACACAAACAAAGAACCACAACGCCATACACAATAGACAAGGCACCCAAGCCCTGGACAACACCCCTACACAAAACCACAAAAACACCAGAACGGAACAGAGTGCAAAAAAATGCCCAAAACGAGCCAAGCAAAACAGAGGATTACACATCATGCCATACCACTATTTCCCTATTCGACGATAGACCTTGCTTCGCCATCAGGTCAGCTGCATGGTTTGTAACTCTGGGATTGTAACTAAGTGAAGCCTTGCCCAGCGAACCCAACATACTGCGAATGTCATAAATCAAATTTAGTTGGTTCAAGTTGTCCCGACTTTCATCATTCACCCGTGACACAGCCTCTGTGGAATCACTTATGAAATCTATCTTTTTCCCTATAAACACTCCTCTTGCAACGCACAAGCTACAAGCTTTATGAATAGCCATCATTTCTGCTGTACTAGCATCACAGGGTCCAACGAAATCAGAGAAATAGCATATGACCATGCCCTTGAAATTATGAAGAACCCCCCAATCCCAGCACGGTTCTGACCTTTTGTTGCAGCTCCATCCACGTTGAATTTCAACGCACCTTTCTCAGGCGGAGACCAAACCTTCTTTTTGAAAGAATCTGCAGCTTTGGGAGAATTATCAGATTTAACATCAATGCAAGCTATACCATGTTCTCAATCAAAATGGTTATATGGACCGTGGAGCCTCTCCCATGGTGCTTGAACCACCACGCCACCCTAAACCTTACCAAATCCATAAAAAAATCAATCTCCACAGGTTCATTTCTAAAAACCACCTTATTTCTAGCCTCCCAAATAGTCCAGACAACCGCAGTGAAAAACGTTAACCAGACTCTACCATATTTAGCATCTGGGCATAGACCTTCTCAGTTCCTAAACCAGGTCTTAATGTTATTGTTAGAGCAACTGGCCACTCTCCACCAATTCATGCATTTACCCCATACCACTCAGGACCACCCACACAATAGGAAAAGATGATCAACAGTTTCAGAACTGTTGTTGCACATCGGGCACTGAGTTCCTCCAACAGCGTTCACACTAAAACGACTCAAAACCTCTCTCACCATAGTCCTCCCTTTCAACAATTTCCATAAAAAAAAACCTCTGCCTTTGGAGGGCAAATACTCTGGCTGCTCAGTTCATCAACCTCCACCTCAGTGCTAGCCAACTCTTCCAGACAACGCCTAGCTGATTTCACCGAAAAAGCACAATTTGGGCAATAAGTCCAAGCTATCACGTCTGAGACAGACCTGTGAATCTTCTGACTCTCAATGCTAGCTTCAAAAATCTTCCACTGATCCAGCTGCCAATCGAAATTGCTTCTTCTCAGCTGCACTTCCTACTTCCAAACATCATTATTCAAACTCCCAAATTCGTTAACTGTCCCTTCTTTTTTGAGAGCCAGGGCGTAAATTCTTGGAAAGGCCTTCCTTAATGGCGCATTTCCCACCCATTTGTCTTTCCAGAAATCAACACGATTGCCTCTTCCCACTACTATTTTGAGACCTTCACCTATGACACTTGCTGAGCGAGATCCTTCTGTAAAAAGGTTGTGTATGGCTTTAGTAAAAGGCGGCGCCGACACCTGGACAGACCATTCCTAACGAAGATTTGAGGCTCTAATTCCATACTTGGCATATATTACTTTCTTCCATAATGACCCTTCTTCCCTACCAAATCTCCACACCCATTTCATCAACAAGCTTCTGTTCTTATCCTCTATTCTACCAATCCCATGACCACCATTTCTCTTGCTCTTACAAACTGTCGCCTAATCTACCGCTTGCATTTTCCTTTTCTCAGCCCTATCGCCCAAGAAAAAACTTCTTTGGAGCTTTTCTATTGAGTTAGCCACACTGACATGCACTTTGAACGTTGCCATGAAATATAGAGGAATAGTGGATAAGACTGCCTTTATCAAGACCAAGCTCCCACCTTTACTTATAAACTTCCTTTACTAGGGAGCCAGGCATTTTTGAATTCTAAGCACCACAGGATTCCAAAAGACTTTTTCGCTCGATCTTGCGCCCAGCGGCAAACCCAAATAAGATATTGGAAGATTGTCTTTTTTACATTTAAAAGCCGTAGCCCAGTTCTCCTCCCCGGCAGTCTTTTTCCTTACTTTGACCGCACATGATTTGTGAAAATTTATCTTTAGCCCTGAAGCCATCTCAAAGCAACACAAGATCCTTTTCAAGTTAATTAGAAAATCCAACACTGGTTCTAGGAAAAGTAAAGTGTCATCTGCAAATTGAAGGTGAGTGATATGTAAATCAATATCCAAGACCGCACCTCTTAACATATTCAGCTCACCAGCTTTCTTTAGGCAACAGCTCAGGCTCTCTACCACCAAGTTGAAAAGGAAGGATGATAACGGATCTCCTTACCGAAAGCATCTATCCAACCCAAATTCTTTCGTTGGACTGCCATTAACCAGAACAAACAAACGCGGGGTGGAAATACAACTCCTAATCCATAATCTCCATCGAATACCAAAATCCATCGTCTCCATAATTTCGTCTAAAAATGAATGATCAACTGAATCATAAGCTTTCTCAAAATCAAGCTTCACTAGGAGGCCTCCTACCTTATCATGCCGCCACGAATGGATTATCTTTTCCGCCACTACGAAACTATCCAGAATTTGTCTTCCTTTACAAGCGCCATTTGAAAATCACCTATTACTGAATTCATCACCGCCTTAAGCCGATTGGATAGCACTTTAGCTAGGATCTTATATATAGATCCCACTAAACTGATTGGTCTAAAATCTCTCATTTTCTCCAGACGAGAGCATTTTGGGATAAGCGCAAGGAAGGTATGGTTCAACTCCTCCACAATATCGCTATTCCCATGGAACGCTTGTATAAAACTCATGAAATTAGGTTTAATCACCTCCCAGTTGGCTTTCACGAAATTTAGATTAAGACCATCAGAACCTGGAGCTTTATTTTCATCACACCCATCCACCAAAGCCCACACTTACTCCTCTGTAAATGTAGCCTCTATAGTCATTCGTTCCTCCTGTGATATTTGTGCTAGATTTAGACCTTTTATTTTCGGACGCTTCCATTCTACATTCGAAAAATGTTCCTTGAAGACCTTCTGAACCTCCTCCCTTAATTTGACCAGATCCGACACCTTCCTTCCACCAAAAACCATATCACTGATTCTATTATTGTTTCTTCTCCCATTTGCTACGCAGTGGAAAAACTTCGTGTTCTTGTCGCCTTCTTTCAACCAAAGCACTCTCGATTTTTGCCTCCAAAGTTGCTCATCCCTTCTGATTTCCTTCCATAATTTTGTTAAAAGTGCCAACCTCTCATTTCTCAGGCTCTCGGTCCATCCATCCTTGTTAGCCTTGCTGTCAACCGAGACCAAGCTTATTTCTAATTTCTTAGTTAAGTCTGGATCCCTTTTGTTTTTTAACAGCCATTTCTTCATATTGCCTTTGGAAGCCTTGATCCTAGCAGCCAAAGCATTAAAACTTTTTTTTTCTTTTAATAAGATAAGATGAGGTTAGTATAGTGGTAAGCCTCTCACATCTGCATCTATGAGGTTTCGAGTTCGAGTCATACCTTCTCCTTCAATCTTAAAATATATATATTGTAATAGTTAAAAAAAAAAAAAAACAACCTAAACTTCCCCTTGGCCTTTGCTTCGTAATATACCTGATACAGTATATGATGTACAAGTATTAGACAACCGAATTAAACACCTCTGAGAAAAATGGAAAATGTTAATTGTACTGGAAAATGGAAAACATTCTTTTTCTTTCTCCTAGATTTAGGATTTAAAATATGATAAAGTACTTTGTAGGATAGTAATTAACGAGTATGCTTGGGATGGTCTGCATGTATAAATTTGGTACCGGACTACCGGTCCTTCAAGATTCACACTCATGTCGATATAAAAACTTCCTCATCGGATCCCTTGGATGTAAAATTAGATCTATGTCGATATAGCTTGCAGACTACGCCCAATCGTCCATCCACAATTCTGTGTGTCCCACATAGTGTTCAAATTTCAAACACATGCAAACTATTTTACACGTCTTGATCTGCTTAATTATAAATTATTACATGCAAACTTCCCATGTATTCCAGACACCAACTTTAGAAAGAAGCAAAAAAATGGCAGCAAAGAGTTCTTCTTTCTTCATTTGGGCCTTTCTCTTACTTATCAATATCCTACAATTCTTCCCATCATGCCTTGCCGCAAGAAATTTAGCAAATACTCCTCAACCCAGTATGTAACACTGTTTTCTTTTTCTCTCTCCGATCTGGTTCTAGCTCTCCATTTATTATATGAATGCATTCATGATTTCACTCATTTTTCTTTTCTGTTGTAAGTTGTTAGAATGCTTAAGTACTAATTTGGGTCTTATTTGTAAGTTCATTTTTTTAGTGTAACGGTTATCAGAACTAGTTTTGCCGGAGGATTTGGTTTGAGTCTCCCACATGATTCTGCATCTTTTATTTGCATCTATATCTAATATCTGAATTTATATATGTATTATAACTTGTTCTACATAACAAGCTCATTGTCTTGGGCATAAGGGTATATTGATTGCCTAACATCGATGTTTTGGCATGTTACTTGCAACTAGCCAACTACGAGCATAAGTAATTGTTTGAGTCTAGTGGTAATTTTAACATAATATTATAGTTAGTTTTTGAAAGTCACTACATTATGTGAGGGGGTGTGTTAGAGCGTAATAATATTGTTTTGACTCTAATTACCTACAATTTCAAGCTTTTGAGTTTAGTATCTTCCTAACATTAATAAGTTGATAAAAAGTACACATGTTTAGAAAATAATGTATAATTAACATAAATAGGATAAAAAATCTAACACAAAAGGGATAAAAAAAAAAGTAATGCTAGGTTATTCAAAATATTTGTCTAAAATCATACCCAAATGATGTGAATATGAGTTGATAAGATCCTATCACTCACACCATAATCTCATGATTTACAGGATTTGATTCTTGACAACTCACATGCTACATCATTTGAGCATAATTTTAAATAAATAATTTAGACAGCCTAATATTATTAAAAAAAAAAAAACCACATGTTTAGAAAATATTTGAATAGGAATAGTTGTTAAAATTTATTTATTTTTATCCGACTATTATTGATAAACACCACCACTAAATGTGACTCAATAATAAAAATACTAATTCGGTTTGATAATATCTCAGGGTTTGAATAGTTGTACGTCACTGCAAGTTGTATATCAAAGACTGTTATTGATAGTCGCCACCGCAAGTGGTACATCAAAAGATTGTTATCGATGAATAGCATATGTTAATATATATCCAAATCCGTTTATAATTGTAATATATCATGATATGATTGGGTGTTGAAGCAGATGGTTCGAATGATATATGGAGAACAACTATCAAAGTAAAAGTGGTGTGGATGGTAGTCTAGTGGCACGCTGGTTCAGCATCCGATGAGAGTGCTCCACCAAATGGTGCAGTGGTTCAAAGGCCTCCAGCCTCATTTTATAGTGTGTTTCAACACACAGCAATGGAGGTAAAACTGTAACAACTTATAGTTATGATAATGGAGTTACAAGGAGTAGTACTAAAACAATTAACGACGAGCAAAATGAAGAGAATTGGAATGACTATGAATCTGAGAGTGAGAGTAGTAGTGCTAGTTATAATAGATATGGTGGTGGTGTACAAGTCTATAGCTCCTCGAAAGCCATGTATGAGCCATCTTCAGACCAGGGATTAATAGGTTTCTTATGATTCCTGCATGTATAATTCCATATAAACAAAACATGAATTCGGATTATCGTTCACCATCGGAATCCAAACTCCAGCATCGGAAGTGGAATCGAACACGTGGGATTGTACAACCGGTTGGTGGACGATCACGCATTCGGAAAGTCCTCTCTAATCACAGTGCATGTACCCACACTCAGATTGAAGATGGGAGAAAATTCCACAGATTTTCTCTACATCTATCACTTGTGTTTCTCTCATTGTATGTTTATCTCAACACTACACACATGCACTCTTGCATTGTATGCCTACAGATACCACATGTAGCAAATACACACCCATCACTGATTCATTGCCTCACGGATATTGCATACATACAATATCAGACAACTCCAGCCATACACACTCACTTGATACACGTTATGTGTATATTGTGTATGCCTTGTATGTATCAGTTTCTTAAACTGATGCCAATCTAATAAAACTGCTCATGCAGTTACTTACATGTTCAAGAATGAACTGTGAATGGGCTCATGCTTGGGCTATAGATATATGGAATGGGCTTCGGCTCGGCCCAGTTGAGTGTATAGTGGGTCTCTAACCCATACATAAATATACTAACATCTCCCACTCGTACAAGTGGGGCCAACACAATCTAGTTACCATAAGCCCATCATGGGTGCACAGTTATTAATCAACATCTGCCACTCCTCAAAATGGCATAAGAGGTGATATATACAGAAGATCATTTGAGCATTTAAAATACAAGTATTATAATCATTATCAAAAAAGTGTTCATATGGGTAAATGCATCGTAAGACCTATGAACAATCAATATATATAAAAGGGAGCTAACAATCTTGAAAATACAACTTAGGAGTATGGCATGTGTCTAAACAACCTGGGGGGGTTTGGGGCTTGTTAATCCAATTAATTACCAATTTTTTGGATTAGTCCATATTAATCACATTTAGCTCTAACAATCAAACAATAAAAATCAAGAAAAGTGCGAAAATTAAAGAACACTTGATTTTTACGTGGAAACCCTCAAAACGGGAAAAAACCACGGAACTAGCCACCCTAGCCACTTGAGCCACGGAAATCCACTATATGAATAAAAGGTTACACCCTTAAGTGATACTCGGACCCTCACTCTCGACAACCTCAGACTATGGACACTACCACTCACCGCTCTTGATTCAGTCCCTAGTGATATCCCCTGATCCACTACTCTTGGCGTGAGCACCTCCTACTCTACCTGCAGGGTTTTTACAGTGGCACTTGGCAACCAATGCTTGCCAACCAATCTTTGGTTGCAAGACTTTAATGCTTGTGCAACTTCACCTAGAAGCCACAAGACTTTGACTCAATGAAGAGAATTATATGTCTATGTGATCATGTAAATGATGCTCAATGCAAATTGTGCTAGACAACACAAATTGCTTAACTAGGAGTTTGTAGGAACAAATCCAAGTTGTCAAATGTCTAAATGCAAATCATAAAGATTTAGCTAGATGTCATCAATAACAACAATCCTAGCTATCATAAACAATCACAATGAATCAACAAATATGCTCACAATGTAATCAACATATACTTAGCATATATTCATGTGATCGAGACAAAACATTTAGTCATACAATAAATGCAAGTCTTAGACCTATGTCTATCAAAAACAAAAACTCAATTAGTTGTGTAGAGAATTTTCAACAAATTAATTGTTACACAAAATATGCATAAACATTCAATAAGCTTAACTCGTTGATTAAAGACAATTATATCAACCTAGTTATCAATAAATCACAAATGAATGTTTATGACCTACCTTTTAGGCAAAAATGACCTAATCAATTAAGCTATCACAAAACAAACTCAATCATATTATCAATCAACAAAATAATGCATTCGAAAATGATTTATACAAATCCTATGCATTAAAAATGAAATCTTGGATTAAAGTACAATAAATGAAGATGAGATGTTTGTTCTTACTTACCAAGTCAAGATTGATGAAGACCCATGTGTGATTGATGCAATGGATGTCATGGATGCATGGGTTTTGAGTTTGGAGAGTCAAAGAACAAAGCTTGAAACTTTCTCTCTCTAGTGGAGCTCTTTCTCTCACTATATTATAATTTTATGAGCTCTAGGTCAAAATAAGGAAGAAGATGAAGTATATATAAGGTCCAAGTGAAACTACGTTGTTTTGAAAGTTTGAAACATAATTTTTCAGGGCAAAAAAGGCATAGTACGTGAGTATACTACGACTGCACGGGTGACTACGCAGGTATGGACCCTCGCACAGGCAAATCAACACAACAACCTGATTTTCAAGTGGTTCAAAACATGACCAAATGACATCGAAATTTATCAAATAATATATCATTGGAAAGGTATGGATGTCTAATTTTGAATCCTTTTTACGGAATGACATTTCGATGTCTGTAGAAATATTTGTGGTCATATGAGTGACCAAATGTTAGATTTGGATAACAATAGAGATGCCCTGTTTTAATGGTCGCTTTAGAGATTTCAAAACCAATCTAAACGGTCATAAAATATTACGAATAATATACCGTTGGAAAGGTATGGGTGTATAGTTTGTCTATAAATTTTCAAAACACAAATTGGATATTTGGATAAAATGTTATGGTCACAAGGCCATACAAAGGTCAGTTTTGAAAAACATTTAAACCATTGAAAAACTAATTTTTAATACTATACACTTACTCCAAATAACCAAACCAAATCTAAAACGTATCCAAAAGAGGAAAGGGACATTCTCAAATGGTCAACCATCTCGCTAAGACATGCACACCATCGTGCAAGCGCGGACGTTTCCAATCACACAAAACGGAAACGAATTACACCACACAAAACCACACTTAGATCTATCAATGAGGTGCAAGTCTGAAATGTGTAATGGATGCACACATATAAACAATTAGAACACAAATGTAAGGTGAACAAAGCATGCATGAAGTGTGTGTGTGCGCACCTAAGCTCGTCAAGAGACAAAGTCAAGTGAATATACCTTTCGCTCTTGCTCTTGCTCTTGCTCTTGAAGTCACAGAGATGCTTGGAAGCTTGCCAATGAACACCTAAGCTACCCATTACAAAAACATCCCCAATGTGGTATGTCATGAAATAAGCCAATCACAAAATAGAGGTCCTTACAAATCTCAAATACAAATTCTCTATTTACAAAAGATAATACTGTTCATTATTGTATCTTAGATTTAATTTTATATTTTTTATTAGTCTAAAACATTCTTAATCCCTCAAAAAAGCCATGCTTTACTTTATCACATTTCATGTATTCACAATTGTAAAAAATACAATTGGTCGACCAGTAAATACATAAGTCAGATAAAAAATCATTAAATCTTCCCATTTCATCTCTATCTCTCCGTCTCCAGAACAACTGCTACCCTAGAAGTGCCCTGTAGGCTGAATTATCATAGTCATAAAAATAATATGCTAAAGGTGCTAACATTGTCATGTCACTTCAAGATAGAGTGCATGGTCATAAGGACAATGTTTGAAGTAAATGTAAAACTTCAGTGGAACTTACACAATAAGGAAGTGGGGATTCATTCTCTCATTTTCCACATCGGTCACATATAACACATGTGGTATGAAACACGTGTTATAGTGAATTTCATTCTAAATAAGAATGTAAATGTCTTTATATCATTCACTGTATAGATCTTAGTCAAGTCACAACTCTCGTGACTAACCTGAGTTCTTAAAAGCTCGCCTCTCTCTGATGCCACATTAAGATCTCACATCTGGCTTGATCATGTATCAATGATAATGGGGTCTATCATGATCGGTTCTAAAATATATAGGTATATTTATTGTGAACCTCATCTTAACACAGTCAAGGCTACAAATTCATATACATTAGCTCCTCGAGAATATGTCCTACATGTTCTCTAATATACATGTGTCTCATCTCAGCCTGCTATCTCAGCAACTAAGGCAACCGCACGTGTAAGAATGCCGTTCTCAACCTGGCGACATATATATATTTCTATTACATTATGTGTGTAATTATGCTAGCTGAAATAGTAATTTTCTTACTATTAAAGTTATATCACAATCCTCTCAATCTAGGATTATATTCGTATACATTTACCAATCTTGTGGCATAATTTCTATTGGGATTTGTATGTATCACAATGTACACTAAGTAGTTAGGCTTACTTTCAAGGTATGTCACAATCCCCTCAACAACATCTCAAAGATGTAATCTAGAATTATATTGGTGTCCATTCACCAATCTTACAACATAACTAATGATAGACTGGTACATATCACAATGTACATGAGACTATGTATGGTACTAACATGACTGTAAGGACCTCTATTTTATGATTGGCTTATTTCATAACAAACCATACCACATTGGGGATGATTTTGTAATTGGTAGCTTAGGTCATAACTTTAAGAGAAAAAGGTATATTCACTTGACTTTGTCTCTTGAAGAGTTTAGGTGCGCGCACACACACTTCATGCATGCTTTGTTCATTTTGCATTTGTGTTCTAATTGCTTATATGTGTGCATCCATTACACATTTCATACTTGCACCTCATTGTTAGATCTAAGTGTGGTTTTGTGTGATGTAATTCGTTTCTGTTTGTGTGATCAGAAATGTCTGCGCTTGCACGATGGTGTGCTTGTCTTAGTACGATGGTTGACCATTCGAGAAGGTCTCATTCTTCTCTTGGTTAAGTGTTAGTTTTGGTTTGGTTGTTTGGAGTAAAGTGTCTAGTTTCAAAAGAGTGGATTTCAATGATTTAAATGTTTTCCAAAACTGACATTTGTATGGTCTTATGACCATAATGTTTTATACAAAGCTTCAATATGTGTTTTGAAAATTTCTGTACAAACTAGACACCCATACCTTTCCAACGGTATATTATTAGTAATATTTCATGATCGTTTGGATTGGTTTTGATTTCTCCAAATTGACCACTAAAACAGGACAACTCTGTTGCTGTCCATTTTTGAATTGTGGTCACTCAATTGACCATATCTCTTTCTGTAGACATCGAAATATCATTCCGTAAAAAGGAGTAGAAATTAGACATCTATACCTTTCCAATAGTATACTATTCGTAATTTGTGATGACCGTTTGGATTTGTTTTGATTTCTCCAAAGTGACCACTAAAACTGGATAACTCTGTTGCTGTCACCTTTTGACCTTTGGTCACTTAAATGATCATATCTCTTTCTATAGACATCAAAACATCATTCCGTAAAATGGGGTAGAAATTAGACATACATACCTTTCCAATAGTATATTATTTGATAAATTTTTATGGCTTTTGGCCATGTTTTGAAGCGTTTGAATATCGAGCTGTTGTGCTGTTATGCCTATGCGCTGCTCGTCAAGCGCATGTCCTCCAGTGGTGTTGCGCTGGTGTGGCGCTGGTGTTGCACTACTCGACCAGCACTTTTGGTCCAGTACCCTTGCGCTTGTAAAGCGCTTGTGATGCGCTACTCATCAAGCGCAAATGTTCCGCCCCTGTTTCGTAATTTGGCCATATCTCACTCATTTGGAGTTCGATTTGGCTCATTTTTAAAAGGGAAATTCATGGAATTTATAGGGCTATCATCTAAACACTATATATTCATCACTTTCTTATCTTTTTCATTTAATGAATCTCAAAAAATGAACCCTAGAGAGAGAGAGAGAGAGAGAGAATCTCGAGAGAGAAAGCTCTATTGAAGCTTGTTTAACTCTCCAAACCCAAAACCCATACATCCTACATGCATCAATCATTCATGGGTCTTCTTCATTACATCACTTGGTAAGTAGAACAAACACCATATCTTCATTTATTGTTCTATCTTAATCAAGACATGTCTTTTATTGCTTAGTTTAGCAAACCTTCACTCTTATTGCATATTTAGTGAAGTTATGACATGATTGGGTTTTGTTTGTGATAACTTACATGATTAGGTTGTTTTTCCATAAATAGCTAACCCTAGAACATTCTTGTTATATTGGTTGATGAATAGGTTGATAGATTACTGTTTATTTACCTAGTCAAGCTTTATTGAATGTTCATGTGGATTTAATTGACAATTAGGTTATTAGAATTCTATACAACTCTAATTGAGACCTTATATATGGGCATGTAGCCATTGTTTGATAACTAGGCTGTTAAATTGCATTATTACATCTAGTTAAGTATTTTATGTTTGGTCTTGCACATTATTGCATTTGAGCATAGTGTCATATACACACTTAGACCATATACTCTTCATAGATTCAAAGTCTTGTGGCTTCTAGGTGAAGTTGCACAAGCAAGTCAAGTCTTGTAACCAAGGTATGGTTGGCAAGCATTGGTCAAGTACCACTGTAAAAGGCCCGTGAGCTAGAGTAGGAGGTGCTCACACCAAGAGTAGTGGATCAGGGGATATCACTAGGGATTGAACCAAGAGTGGCTAGTGGTAGTGTCGATATCCTGAGGTTGTCAAGAGTGAGAGTCCGAGTATCACTTGAGGGTGTAACCATTTATTCATATAGTGGATTTCTGTGATCGTGTGTGGATAGAATGATAGCTCGTGATTTTTCCCTTGTTGAAGGGTTTCCACGTTAAAATCAAGTGTTCTTTATTTTTCTACACTTTATACTTGATTTTGTATGTTTGTTTTTTGGGGCAAATTTTTAATATTTACTAATTAAGAAAAGTTAATAATTAACTGAATTAAAACCTATTCACCCCCCCCCCCCCCCCCCCCTCCTCTTAGGTTATTAGACACACGCTTGAGTTAGTATTTTCAATGAGAAACTTGTCATCAATTTCTTGATCTTATGGAGTTTTAGGGTACTTATTTAGGCTAAGAGTTTTGAGGTTTCACAATAGGAGTATCGATCCATGAGCTTATAATTGCTCATTTCGAATTAACTCTTACTCCTAATATATATAAGCCACTTTGCTCATATAAAATCTCAATAAAATTTGAGAATTACCAATTTCATTATGGTTTTATAAACTCTTTATTTATTTGTAGCCAAGACATATATAGTCCACAGATATAGATATTATAAAAAAATTATCTTCAACCTATTTAGTGTACTTACCATGGCTATCTTTAGTAATCATTAATTTGTAAGACATTACAGCTTGATGAAATTAAAGATACCACTTTCTAGAGAATCGTTTCAAACCATACATTAATTCAGGAAGCACGCTTATGCACTCTTGGTCTTTTGAAACAAAATTTACAGGTTGTTCTATGTAAATTTCTTCCTCTAGTTCTCTATTGAGAAGTACAATCATTACGTCCATCTAACGTAATTTCGTGTTTAAATATGTGACCAGTGCTAGAATAAGAAGTATGGAAAAAAAAAACTTTATTTCTAGAGAACAAGTTTCTTCATTTTGTGAGATGGATTATAAACATAACCTGCATACCCCCAGGGTTGTAGATTAGTCAGACCAGGCAACCTACTATCTAGAATTCATATGGTGTGGAAGTGTTTAATCAAGTGGAACATGATTAAGTAAGTAGGCAGCAATCAATTAAGATATCTTCAAGTAAGATACTAATAAATTTATTTGTGCCATCACAGACTTAACCATTTTCAACATTATTTAATTCCTTCTTTCCACTACACTATTTTGCTGCAGAGTCCTAGGAATAAATCAATATCTTTCTATACCTTTCTTGCTAAATAATTCCTTGAATCATTCAAAAAGATATTTACGTACTCGGTTTAAACTCAAAAGTTTATCATTTAATTTGATTATCAACCAAACAATATAATGCAATCCGATGCTTTTGATTTATGGCAGATCAAAATAAACATGACCGAGACGTCTAAAGATATTAACGAATGTAATTAGATATGAAATTTCATGTCTATCCTTACACTCATTCAATCACAAATGTTATAATGAATTAGTTGCAATGGAATTCCTAATCTAGTTCCTTACTAAATGGTTTTCTAGTTGTTTTTCTTGCTAGATAATTTGCATGACCTTGAAGATAAATGAGTCCAATTAGTGCTCACTTGGTTGAGCTTTCTACTGCCTCAAAAGGTCTACAAACGCCTACTTGAGTTTTTTAGAGTTGTTTGGTTGAGCTTTTGAGATTGTCTATTTTAAATTAAGTGGAGGCTAGTAGAGTTTAAACCTCTACTAGGCAAAAGCTCATGGGGAGGTACTTCTTCAAATAGACTTTTTTTTAAAAAAAAATCTACCAACCAAACCACTATATTTATTTTTTTCTAAAACTCTATTTCTAATTGATCTACTACAAATAGGTCTTTTACAAATAGATGTTTTTCAAAAGTCTAACCAAACAAACTATTTGTCTTCTATGACTGATATACTCATTCTATCTAGTCGAACATGACATAATCTAGCATGCCAAAATATCAGCATCATCACCATTGTAATGATTGAAAAAACAAACAGAATTACAACCGTCCACACTGACGTATAATACTACAAACCATTAAACAACTATCAAGTATCATATGAATATAATTTGCTAAAATAATATTCATATAACCATCATGATTATTAATGATAACTCGAATCAATGAGGATCACCACAGACACTAATACCCAGTTAGATCTCAAGTGTATATTAGAACATCGTGGAGTATTAATTTAGGTTACCATGCAAACCCAGTTTGTAGGTACTTAACTCCAAATTGTTCTAACACTTATACATCTTGTCTCTGATAATCTAATTTTACTCAATGTATGTTTTATAGTTTCTTATTGGATGGTATATCTTCACTTATCTACAGTTCACAAAGGACGAGATTTAGAAAGAAAATACCTAGCTAGAAACTTAAGTATAATTTAACAAATTCTTGTGTTTTGGTTTTACATTTTTTGACTCAATAAATTTATGAGTGAAAATGACCCAGCTTGTCACAATTGTAACAAGCTAATTTTAGTTTTGTCCTTTCTCAATTCGTTATCTTTCAACTTCATGCATATTCCAATCTAAGATTAAGTGGCTATGACTAGATTCTCTTCCCCTTTCGGAAATATCTATTTCCACTAATATGTTCAAAACTAAAAGTTTTATATATGTTGAAATCTTTCATATAAAATTGGCTAGAAGCCTAAGCAGTTTCTAAGCGTTCATCTTCTACTATCGAAATGACACGATCGATACATGCAGATTAATTTTATATATTTCAATTATCAGAAGAGATCAAATCGTTTAGTCGGTGTATCATATTTTATATCCTTATTAGAGACTGCCACTAATTTTGGCGCTTCTTATAAGTACTCAAAACTTGATAATGTTCCTTCTAAAATTTTAGTACTCAAAATACTACTAAATTTTACCTTCAAGCCGAACTCTTAAAGGTAAGCCACTTCACTTAAATCCTATTGTACTTATCAAACACATATGTGAGGCAACTATTTAAGTTACTCCGCAACATAATGCGATTAATTTAATTTCTAGTTTGATAAGCCTTCACATCTTGTATGTTGAGCAAATAAGTACTATGCCGAGGTTCAGTCATGATTCATGATTTAGTCTCAAGAGCTTCTTACTCTTAAAATACACTAAACCTTATTGTATCTATTCCCTAGATTACACGATTTAGTTTATCACTATCAAATTGACCACAATGTTATTAATATATAATCTATATCTTAGGCTAGTCTATGTAGAGACATACAATCTACTATGTAAGTATATTAACTTCCAAAAAAAAATACACACATTTAATTTTGCTGCAAACACAAACCGAATAAAATGATGAAACAATTTAAGGTACAGAATCGAAAAAGTCATCAAAGTGCCTAATTACCATCTGTTTCCAAAATTTTAATCATCATAAATTCAATACTTTGTACAAAATTCTAATTCTGATATTGTACTCAACAATTTAGAATTCCCAAAACAGGGATCGTAGCAGAAGAATACGATGCACAAGTCCCTAGAAACATTTTATGGGTCAAACCGATTCTTACTACAATGTAAATAAACCAAAATTATTTACTATAGAATGGTTTAATAAAACAATAATGCTTTCTTAAATACAGGACTTTGCATGCTATTCATTCTATACGTTTCATATTCATATCGATCACCACAGAGAAAGACTCTCTAAGTCTTCGTAACTCATTTAACTGTCATTTTATCGAATATTGGTCCTCTATCGCATGTGAAATAACTCATGTGCCTAGCACTATGAATATTCATTGCAGATGTAGTAGATTGCCTCACATTCCAAAGAATATGGCGCTCTTCTACAATTTCTAGTTCACATGCTATCTGACCAAAATACATTGTGGTACCTTACTTTAGCTTTTCCAACCTTAAAGATCTATTAACTCTTTGAGAATTTCTTTAAAAGACTATCCATTGCATCTCTCCATATAATAAAGCACGAGTCCAAATTGATTGCGGCTATATGTCATTAATAAGATTCATCAAATATTCTTCATTATGACATATGAGATGATGCAGATTTATCTCAAAAAATTTCTATGTCACTTAGAAAAATTCATCTTTTAATAACCTTGTACATTCTAATGAAATTACTTATTCCCGATTGTACAATTAATTAGACGGAGAATTCTAATCGAAGGCTTTTCAATATATATAGCTCCCACTGAAGCTAAATTTTGGTGGCTAAATTTTCACAAGAAAATTCCATGACCGTCAGAAAACAGTGCCGAAATTCTTGCTGGTAAATTCTACGGGGGCCAAAAAATACCACCGAAAACCATCATTAGAATCCATGCCAAAAAATGTAACCGAAAACCACATTATAAACCATCACCGAAATTCGTGTCAGAAATCGTCTTTGAAAAATCATAACGAAAACTATCATATGAATCCATGCCTGAAACTGTCACCGAAAACTGCAACGAAAATCATCACCGTAAACCGTGCCAAAAACGGTAACCAGAAACTGCAACGGAAACAATCACTAGAATCCATCTTGGAAACCGTCGTCGGAAGTCACGTCGAAAACCGTCATCGAAAACCATGCCTAAATTCGTCTTCCGAAATTTGACCTGAAAACCATCACTGGAACTGTGAGCATAAACTGTTGCAGGAAACCACTACCAGAATCCATATCAGAAACCTCATCGAAAAAATCCGCAATAAGAAATTTGTATGGCATATATTCAGATCCCATTGGAGTGAAACAAACCAATGGAATTAATAAAAAAATAAAATAAAATAAAAAATTCATTGGAAAACCCCTAGCGACACCGGAAAACGGCCTTTTGTAGTCCGGAAAACCTTCTTTGGGTGCCGAAAAAAAGTTTTTTTCATCGGAAAAAATCACTGTAGCCAGAAAACAGCATCAGAAACCTGTTCAGTCAGTGAACCATTATCGGAAACCGATTTGGTAGGTGATGTGGTATCGGTGTTGACGTGGCAACTGGAACTGCTCCAATAACCGGACCTTGTCGGAAACCGCTATAATCGCCTGAACCGTCACCGTGAACTGCTCCAGTGGCCTAAAACCGACGATGGTTTTCTTTAACCTACATGTCCATGCCAAATGTCCCAAATGACACAACTTCACCACGTGTCACCTTCTGGTGTGTCCACATGTCAACAACAGAGCCACTAAAGCCTGTTACGCGCGTATCCCACTCGCGACGACTATGCCTGTACTGCACACGCCGCTTTCCTTGACTTTCCCAATCACGGAACCACTATCATCTGACTCCAAATTGAATTGTAATTCCATTTATGCCCTTAGTTTGGATCTTTGGGTTAGGGGTGAGATACACTCTCCGCTCAAAAGCGTGTGGCACACGTTCTTTACATTCTTCACCAAATTTCAACCTCAAACTCAGTTTCTAGATTTTGATTTTCAACAAAAAAAATTTGAAATCGTTTTTCTCCCTCGTTTCTAATCCAAATCATATAGATGACCTATCGTTGGAAAGCTCTCGGAAGGCTCTCTTTAATGGTACCATGATCGCAGAGAAATAAAAAAAATGACGATGACTTTTCTACCCTATAAAGTTACGGTTTTCAAACTTTAATTCTTTAAAATTCTCCAAATTTTGAAGTCATCACATTGCAAGCATTTCCAGAACATATTATCATATATATATATATATATATATATATATATATGAACAGATATATTCAAGAAAAATGAAATATAATACTTGTATGTGTGTGATGCCATTAGTGTTCATTTATTGTTCTTCAAAAAAAATAAAAGTAAACGAACATCCTAACATGGCATTCTTCTACCAGAATACAGTCCCAAACATGTGCTCTGATACCAATAAAAGTATAATTCGATATAAACAAAACATGAATTCGGATTACCGTTCACCATCGGAATCCAAACTCCAGCAGCGGAAGCGGAATCGAACACCTGGGATTGTACCACCGGTCGGAGCTGAGGACAATCACGCATTCGGAAAGTCCCATCTGATCACCATGCATGTACCCAAACTCTGATTGAAGATGAGAGAAAATTCTAAGGTTTTCTCCACATCTATCACTTGTGTTTCTCTCTCTGTATGTTTATCTCAACACTGCACACATGCACACTTGCATTGAATGCTGCCTACAGATACCACATGTAGCAAATACACACCCATCACTGATTCATTGCCTCACGCATATTGCATACATACAGTATCAGACAACTCCAGCCATACACACTCACTTGATACACGTTATGTGTATATTGTGTATGCCTTGTATGTATCAGTTTCTTAAACAGATGCCATCTAATAAAACTACTCATGCAGTTATTTACATGTTCAAGAATGAACTGTGAATGAGCTCATGCTTGGGCTATAGATATATGGCATGGGCTTGGGCTCGGCCACCTTGGTTATATAATGGGTCTATAACCCATATCCAAATATACTAACAATTCCTCTGCAATTTCTCAATTATATGTTTGATATGTGCATTTGATGTAATAATTTGAAAGTTAGTTCAAAGGACATTGGCTTGCTCTGCCTTTAGTTTAATTTACTTAGATATCTTACTAAATTTAGGAGAGGAGCTTCCATGCATCCTGTGAGTTGTTTGTTCTTCGTTGAGATTTTGTTAATTCTTGTTAAAGACATGATTTGAATGGAAAATGCACCTGAATTTTTGCCTTAGCTAATGCTTATGCATGTACTTTCCTTGTTATAACTCTAGTGTAGTTTGTTTTCGTTTAGTAATTTCTTTAAAGGAAAATCTTTTTGTGCCTTCAACTCGAAGAAAATATCTATGAAAAAAAAAAACTAGTGCAAGAGAGTATTTTAACTTGTGAAATGAGAACTTAACTTTCTTGAGAGGTATGGTTACACAAAGAGTAATGCTAGGCTTTCCAAATATTTGTCCAAAATATATGCCCAAATGATGTGGCATACTAGTAGATTTAATGAAACTTTACACCTCATTTAACACATCAATCTTCTAATTTTAATATAACTTGATTTAATGATCCATTAATTGTTCACTATTTGCAAAATCAGTCCTTAAATTAATTGTAACAAATATTACGTTAAAAAATTTCCTTTTCTGGTTATGATTCTTTCTTCTTCTTTCCACTTGCTTTACGGTATTGCATCTTCCCTCTATATTTTATCTTAAAGTATGATAAAATCATTGAAGAATTTGAGGGATCATTGCACTTTGTGGCAAATTTGGTTTCGTATATGCAGGAAATTTTGCTATATGATATAGTACCCCTATTGCCAAGCACTTTTTCTATCAAACTTGAGCCTGTATGCTTTCAATTGCTATTTAGAAGCCAACCCTCAGCCTCTGGTTTCATTAGGGTACTACCCGTCTACCGGTTAATTCAAATTCTACTTCTACTATGTATTGTTCCAACAGGCTTGGAAGTTGCATGTGATGCAGACGTTTAGTTTCGATGCCCTCCAAGATTGGGTTAATTTTTCAACACACATAATCAGTGCCACTAGTAACTGGTAGTTTGTTTCCGAAAAAAAAAATCCAAGAAAACAATACCTCTTTATGTTAGCCAGTGACGACAATTTTGATGCTTTGATTTCTGCTTTATGCGATTTTCAAGCAATAGTAGAGCTTTGAATTATAAAATACAGAGAGAAGATGTGATACCAAAAGCAATTGGAAAGAGTCCTAAACGGAAAAGGAAATATTTTAACATAATATTAGTTACATGTTGTAAATAATTAAAGAAATAAGTAAATAAAAGATGAGAGAGAAACAAGAGAGAGAGGCAAGAGGGAAGATAGTAGAGAAAATATAAGTTTGTTTCACTGATGCTGAGAACCTCTGTTTACTAGGAGATAGAGCACATATATATAGTGAGTAAAAATCAACACCATTGTCTTGTACCACTTGCTCTTGAAATGATTATGAAGACAAAGTAAAGAGATGGATGGATCAAGTGGGGTCAAGTGGGGTCAAGTATTAGGCGGTGGTGTATGGTTGTGGAAGTGGAGTAAATCCACGTTATTCATAACACTCCTCTTTGGATTTTCACCACTTGTATTTTAATTTGTTAGGAAAAATCCAGTTGGACATAAACCTCAAAAAAATATATACAATGATCTTCTAGATCTTGTGGTGTTGGACGTTCTCAAAACTATCTAGTTAAAAACCTTGTTAAGAAAATCCAGTGGGATAAAACATGATCGAAGGGAAAAAAAGTATAGTGTACATATGTCCAGAATTTATTGTTTTCTTCAAAACGTTTCTCACATTTATAATTTTCTATGAAAAACCCAGTGGGATAAAAACCTTAGCAATGATATCCATTGATCTGTCGGATCAAGTAAAATTTATGATGATCTTCTTGATCAAGGTAACATATATACGATGATTAGCAAGATCAAAGTAACATTTACAATGATCTTCTTGATCAATACAACATATATACGATGATCAACTGGATAAATTTAATATTTATGATGATTTTTATGGATCAAATGATTTTTGGGTGTGCTTATAGAATTGCCTCATTAAAACCTTGTCAGGAAAATCCAATGGACAAAAATCCGATTGACAGAAAAAGAGTACAATGCATATATGCCCCAAATAATTAATATACTTCATTTGATATGCCCCCCTGATGGGACGCTCCCCTTGATAAAAGTTTTTTTGAAGCAATCTTCTGAATTGCTAAAGCTAATGCATACAGATGTTTATTTCATGAAATGAAATAACATCATAATTTATTGGAGGGAGTAAAAGCAAAGACTTACTTTATGGAGTAAAATCCATATGGAATCTTTTCAGAATCTTTTCAACATATTATGATTGATGGACAAACATTCTATTTGATCTATGTTTGATCTTTAGGTCGAGACAATATTTTCTTTGTCATTCCTTTATGAAGACACATCAATATATAATATGAATATTATATCCTTATCTTATCAGATATTAACTTAGATGATTATACCACATCCGTTCATATTGTTTTTAATCTATATAAGGATTTTTGTATGTTCTTCAAATACAGATTACGAGATCTCGATTTACATGCTTCTAGCGTTTTAAATCCTTCAAGATTTGTAAATATCTGCATTGAGTGAATCATATAGATAAATGATTACTACGTCTAGAAGATGTATTTCAAGCTTTTTAAAGGCAGCCAAATTTATCAACAACTTAATCGTATTCATCAGTAGTGAATAACAAGTTTCTGTAAGAAACCTCGCACTATGAGTTGTGCCTCAAATCTCACGATCTAGCTTTTCTCATTATGTTTCCTTATAAAGATCTATTAGTATCCAACTAGTTTGACATCTCCAGGTGTCTGGAGTACTATTGATCTAAACATTTTATTTTTACTTTTGAAGTCAATTCTTCTTGAATTGCTTCTTTTGTCTAGGTCAATCATGTATTTTGTCTATAATCATTGATATTATGAATATCATAATTATCCTTTATAATTTCAGTAGTGCTATTGTGTATAAAAATACATCATCAATGATTGTTTCCTTATGATTCCACATTTCTCTCGTATGACTTATAGAAATTTTCTCAATCTCTATACTCTTGTATCTCTGTTGAGATTACTTCAATTTCAATGGATTTAGTCATTTCATAGACTTGTATGATTTATAGAATTTCTCTCAATTTCTATATTCTTGTATCTCTGTTGAGATTTCTTCCATTTCAATGAATTTAGTCATTTCATAGACTTGTGCCTCTTTAGATATATCAGACTCTTATAGAGTTGATTTAGAGTAAGTGAATTTATTTATAACTCGAGTTTTGTTTACTTTTGGCATCCCAATAACAATAACTTTTAAAAAGGTTCGTAAGTGTAAGCTTATGATATGTATCATATAATTTATTTGTTACATTTTTCTCTGATTGTTCTTCAAGAACAATCACCTGGCCGGGGTTTATGAGATAGCAATTTATAAAATCTTGTTACCTTTTAATATATCAGGTAACAAATTAATGATCATCTGATGATAAATTATCTTTCGTATTTGAGTGATACGAAGATTGAAATGAGACACATTTATATATAGAGAACCGAACCGGTATCTGTATTTTGCATAAGTGTAACTTTTCATTTACTCATTTTCTGGAGAAACTTTCCATTTGGAAATTAATCAATATAATAATATGCTGATTGTGCATATAAACTATCAAAAGTTTAAATGATATAATAGCAGATTAATCGAAATCAATATTAATCTCATAATGATATAGAAGCCTTATCTGGAGACGTTTGATAAGTGATTCCTCTGATCCATTTTGATTATGAGTATATCTGAAGAAACTAATAAACAATGCAAGTAATATGGAGATGTTTGATAATACACAAACATATGATCATCTCGTAGAAGCATCAATTAGAACCATATAATAATGAAATGGATAATTTGGTGGATAAATATGTCCACATATATCCCCTTGAATTCTTTGTAAGAATGATGAGGATTCAAAACCAACTTTTAGAATAAGATGGTTTTACTGCTAGTTTCCCCTGAGAACATATAGTACATAAGTTCTCATTGGATAAAGAATCTTCTGGTTTTTTAATGGATATCCATGAGAATTTTAAATGATTATACGCATCATTGTAGATCCTGGGTGACCGATACGGTCACACCAAAGTACAAACATTTTTTGATCTGAGAACTATTGATTCATAACTGTATAAACATCTACACTCTTTATAATAGTGTAATATAATCCAGATGATAAAGCACTCAATTTTCTATAATGAGTTTCTGGCATGAATCATGAGAAGTAACAAATATATATTAAACATTCTCATTACTTATAGTTTCAATATGATATTCATTCCTCCGTATATCTTTGAAACTAAGCAGATTCCTTTATATTTTGTTTGAATGATATAAAGTATCATCGATACACAATTTAATACCATCAGGTAATAAGATTATGGCTCTTCTAAAGCCTTTAATCAAATTCATTGGATTTGATCTTGTATTAACTTTATATGTCCTTGAACTAAGCATATTTCTTTCTGCTTGAATAATATCAAGTATCATTGATATATAATTTAGTATTGTTTGATAATAATATCTTGACTCTTCTAGAGCTTTCTATCAGATCTATTGGACCTGATACAGTATTAACATTTGCTCAGAGCAAAGTCAAATTCATAAAATATATCTGACTCCGCAGTACTGTATGAGTCGTTGAACTCTCGGCAAGACATATATTTCCCTTCTGGGAATTTTATGGACATTATGTGTAAAGCCATTTTATATCTCATCTGAAATGATAATAATCTCTCCTCCCTTTCTTTTCTTTTCTTTAAATATGTTTATTATGTAAACCTTTTTCTCTTGTCATTTACAAACACCCACTCCTAGGGCATGTTTTTATATCTCATGAATATAAATATATCCAAATTTACTCTCTTGATATTGTTCCTTCAGGAGCAAGTATAAAATTGATAACATATCATTTACAATCTCATTATACGTAATATTAGGATCTTAAATCCTTTTATGACTCTCTCAACATCCTATTGGATGTGTAGATATATATATTTTTCTTTTCAAATGAATGATACATTAGGATTTTAAATCATTTTATGATACTTACAACATCCTGTTGGATGTGTAGATCATTCTCTTAAATAAATGACATGTAAACATATCACTTCATATATATGAGATAAATTCAGATTCTGAATGGGTTTGAAACCCCATATCCTAAATAATGAAGTATGACATTCATGCATATAATACTGGATCCAGAACTTCAGGTTCTCATCGGTTTTCAAAACCATGCCGTCTGGCATGTATATAACACTGGATCCAGATCTCCAGATTCTGTAAAGGGTATAACCCAGCTTGATATGTTGCATAAAAATAAACAATTACAAGGACATGAGTTCAACTGATATGTGCATAAAAATAGCAATTTCATAGTCATGAGATCACCTGATATGTGCATAAAAATAACAGTTTCAGGGTCATGAGATCACCTGATATGTGCATTAAATTAAATCTAGAACTATAATATATAGGTTTCGTTGACGACATAAACCATCTTGTTATACAGAACCATATATATAGATCTAGAATGTTGAGATGTAAGTAAATCACCCATCAGAGGATCCCTTTTACTTAAACGCAATCATGCTTGAGATCAAGATCTTCCATCGCCCCTGAAAACATAGTTAATAAAGCTTGAATAAGTCAAAACAGTACTTACAAGAGGAATTAGTTGAAACTGATGTCACAGTTGCGTCCAGAACAATTGAAATAGGTTCAACTTGGTTGAAAACGGGTGAAAATTGCATTGAGTTGAGCAAAAAACACTTTTGGATTGAGTTGACTTTGGAATATTCCTTAAGACTAACAAAATATTTTGACGGTAACGTAATATTCTCTAATGGCAATAATATATTCCCCGGCTTACGACACGGTGCTAACGAGGCCTGGCGCTGACATGTCGCTGACATGGCGTGACTAGGCAATGACGTGGTGATGATGTGGCACTGACATGGTGTGACTGGGCGATGACATGGTGATGATGTGGCTCTGCAATGTCGTCTTCTTCCTTGGAAAATTACAAAAAAAAATTGGAAAGTTTTTCAAGTTTGACCAAACTTTGACCGGAGCTAGAGGGTTCGTTAGAGCTCCGTTTGAGACGCAGTCAGTGGCGTCGGAATCGTATTTCTAAGATGAACCCAACAGTATCCTCTGAACAATGATTCGATCACTTTGAATTTTCTAGACTCAATCAAAACCAAAGCTAAAACTCTCAAGAAATTTCTCTGGAACAGAATTGCTAATTGCCTAGTCTATAATTCATGCTGATAACGTGTTAATAATTATAAAAAATAAGTAAATAAAAGATGAGAGAGAAACAAGCGAGAAAAGCGAGAGAGAAGACAGTAGAGCAAATATAAGTTTGTTTCATTGATGCTGAGAACCTTTATTTACAAGAGAGAGAGAGAGAGTACATATATATATATAGCGAGTAAATCAATAGTACTGTCTTACACCACTTGCTCTTGAAATGATGATGAAGACAAAGTGAAGAGATGGATGGATCAAGTGGGGTCAAATGGGGTCAAGCATTAGGCGGTGGTGCATGGTTGTGCAAGTGGAGTAAATCCACATTATTCATAACAATACAATTAATTTAAGGATTGATTTTACTATTGAATAACTAATGGATTATAAAATCAAATTTTATTAAAATTAGAAGATTAATGTGCCAAGTGAGGTGTGAAGTTTCCTAAAATCTACTAAGAGACCATACCATTTGGACATAGTTTTTGGAAAAATATTTGGGAATCCTAGTATTATTCTTACATAAAATTGTTGTCTTCTACAACAGTTGTCTACCCTAAATTGTTTAAAAAGAAAAAAGAAAAAGAAAAAGCAATTGTTACACGGACAATGAATTGTCAATAACTTCTTTTTTAAAAACAAAATTGGAAAAATATTAAGACCATATTTTTATTCAGATATGTAAGATTCTTAATTTTTTATAATTCTTAAAAAAAAAAAGTAAGTGACATGAAGAAGACATACTGCGTACGTGGACTCAAATGAACAACCTCATGATGTATGTGTGAATGAAAAACCACTAGAACAACCTCATCTTATCTAAGTTTAACTTTATTAAATAATACATAACTATTTATATATATATATATATATCATAAATGAGCTATTAATTTTTTTGAAATCGATATTTTATTGAAAATTTTAAAAATTTTATTACATGGTAATGACGTAAACTCATTCTAGTAATCTTCGTAATTATTTTATAAAATAGACAATTAGATATTAAAAAATTAGTTTAGTGTAACGTTTAATTAAACTATTTTTTATTTGAAATTAGATACAATCAAGTTAGGGTCTATCAAAACTTGATGATAACAACTCCCACCACAGGGTAGATTGAGGTCTCCCTCACATTTTACAATTTAATGGGAAAAAGTGAGACTTGAATCCTTATCACAAAATATATAGAAAAGGATGTGTCCGACAACTTTGCTAATGATGGTTGTGTATTTTAATATTTATGAACGCATCCATGATGTTTGAGTTTCCAAATATTAGTTTTTTCGCAAAGCACAAGTCAATAGTTGCTAAAAATGCTTCTACGACAATATACATATAATATGAGTGTTGGGGAATATTAGACTTTTCTGCAACACGCAATCCAACAATTGCTAAAAAGGCTTCTACAACAAGGTGCATGATATGTGTTGATGAATATTAGCCTTTCGCAATGTGCAAGTGTAAGAACCTCTATTTTGTGATTAGCTCATTTCATGACATACCACATTTGGGGATGATTTTGTAATGGGTAGCTTAAGTGTTCATTGGCAAGCTTACAAGCATCTCCGTGACTTCAAGAGCAAGAGCAAAAGGTATATCACTTGACTTGATTCTTGAAGACATTATGCGTACACACACACACTTACATTCATTCCAATATTACTTGCATTTGTGTTTCCATGATTGTGTGCATTTATGTCTCATTTCACATGTGCACTTTGTTGTTAGTTCTAAGTGTGGTTTTGTGTGATGTAATTCGTTTCCGTTTGTGTGATCGGAAACGTCCGAGCTTGCATGATGGTGTGCTTATTTTAAAGCGATGATTGACCAATCGAGAAGGTCCCATGAAGAGCCCATTCTTCTCTTGGATAAGTGTTAGTTTTGGTTTGGTTGTTTGGAGTAAAGTGTCTAGTTTCAAAAGAGTGGATTTCAATGATTTAAATGTTTTTCAAAACTGACCTTTGTATGTTCTTGTGACCATAACATTTTATACAAAGCTTCAAAATGAGTTTTGAAAATATCTGTACAAACTAGACACTCATACCTTTCCAACGGTATATTATTCGCAATATTTCATCACCATTTGCATTGGTTTTGAAATCTCTAAAGTAACCACCAAAACTGGACAACTCTGTTGCTGTCCATTTTTGATCTTTGGTCACTCAAATAAACATATATATATATATATATATCGAAACCTTGTTTTGTAAATTGGATTAGATAGTAGACATCCATACCTTTCCAACGGTATATTATTTGATAAATTTCGATGTCGTTTGGTCATGTTTTGAGCCGTTTGAAAATCAGGGTGTTGGCTGATTTGCCTGTGCGCGGGTACGACATACCAGACCCGCGCACTGCGTCTTTTTTGCCCAGAAAATTGTATTTAAAAACTTCTCAAAATGACATAGTTTCATTTGGATCAAATATACACTTCATCTTCTTCCCCATTCCGACCAAGAGCTCAAAAATACAGACCTAAGGGTGAGAAAGAGATTTCTTGAGCGAGAAAGCTTCATTTAAGCATCATTAACTCTCCAAACCTAAAACCCATGCATCCATTGCATCAATCTTCCATGGGTTTTCATCATTCATGACTTGGTAAGTAAGAACAAACCTTTAATCTTTGATTATTGTTCTTTAAGTCCAATGGTTCGTTTTTGTTGCATATGATTTGTAAAAATCATTTTTGAATGCATATTTTTGTTGAATGATGACATGATTGGGTTTGTATTTTGCTAGCTTAGTTGATTAGGTCATTTTTGCCTAAAAGCTAGGTCATAAATATTCATGTCTGATTTATTGATGACTAGGTTGATAGATTATGTTGTAATCGACTAGTTAATGTTCATGAATATTTATTTGTGTTGTATTTTGATAGCTAAATTGATTAGGTCTTTTTTGCCTAAAAGCTATGTCATAAATATTCATGTGTGATTTATTGATAACTAGGTTGAGAAATTATGTTTTAATCAACTAGTTAATGTTCATGAATATTTATTTAGGTTTGTTTGTGATAGCTTGCATTGTTAGGTCATTTATGCCTAAATAGCTAATCCATAAATATTCATGTATGCTTAATTGGTGATTAGGTTGGCTTTGTGCATCTAGTCAAGTTCATGAATGTTTATGTGAGTTTAATTGACAATTAGATTGTTAGAATCACTCTACATCTAATTGAGACCTCATGTGTGTGCATGTAGGCTTATATGATAATTAGGTTGTTAAATTGCATTATAACATCTAGTTAAGCATTTTGTGTGTGGTCTTACACATTATTGCATTTGAGCATATTGTCTCACATTCACTTAAACCTTATACTCTTCTTGAGTCAAAGTCTTGTGGCTTCTAGGTGAAGTTGCACAAGCAAGTCAAGTCTTGCAACCAAGGTGTGGTTGGCAAGTATTGGTCAAGTGCCACTGTAAAAGGCCTGCAAGGTAGCTCAAGCCAAGAGCAGTGGATCAGGGGATATCACTAGGATTGAACCAAGAGTGGCGAGTGGTAGTGTCCATAGCCTGAGGTTGTCGAGAGTGAGAGTCGGAGTATCACTTGAGGATGTACCTTTTTACTCATATAGTGGATTTCTGTGATCGTGTGCGGCTAGAAGGATAGCCCGTGGTTTTTCCCTTGTTGAAGGGTTTCCACGTAAAAACCAAGTATTATTTATATTTCCGCACTTTACACTTGATTCCCCTCCCCCCCCCCCCCCCCCCCCCCCCCCCCCCTTTAAGTTGTTTAGACACACGCTTGAGTAGTATTTTCAGCAAGTCAACAGTTGCTAAATAAACTCCTTTGAGAACGTCCATAATATGTGTGTTGCCAAATAATTACTTTTTAACAAAGTGCACGTTTGTATATCGTTACAAACATGTCTATAGCGGCATGTACAAAATTAATGAAATAATTATGATAACGTGCATCTGTTGTATGTTGTCATATGTGCTCAATTATCGGTAACATTCGCTTCTACATTGCCATAAATGGTTTCAACAACATACGTGTTGTGTGCGTTGCGATAGATGACTTTTGGAAATGTTCATTGCCTAGGGGTTGCTATAGATGCATTTTAGCAACGCACGCGACCTGCACGTTACGATAGATGCATTTTAACAACACGTGTGACCTGCAAGTTGTCTTTTGAATAGTGCTAAAAGTGAAATTTATTGTAGTAAGAGGTTCGCATAAGGCAATTGTTTAAAGTAAACCTAGTATTTTTAAGTTTAAAAATTGATGAGCTTATGTAATTTTTTTTTCTTATGAGTTTATGTATTGGGCCAAATCTAAAGATGATTTGGGCTATTCAGTAATGGGCTTAATTTATAATTATTTTTCAAAACTCTTGGATGGGCTATAGCCCAGCATAGCCAAGGGCAAGGCTAGATCTGCCACTATATATATATATATATATATATATATATATATATATATATATTATTTATATATTTATAGAAGTCGACAAAAGAAATATCGTTTATGTTATTGTAATTTTCATTTGAAAGTTTTAATATCACTATGTTTCGGTCTTTATTTTATTGCTAACTTATTATTATTAAGATGTAAATAATATAAGTATTGTGATTGACACTTAATTTGGTTTGTAATATATATAAGTATAAGATTATAAAAATAATTCAGTAAAACCATCATAAATTAATACTTGACAAATAATCTCTATAATATAATTTTTTTTTCGGTCCCAACTTGGGCCAATATAATAGATTAATAATTTTGGTAAATTGATAATTAAGATAATACTTTTAAGAAAACCCCTATATAAACCTATATTCCCATTCATATCATAAATTAATAATTTACTGAAATTACAAATATTTGTTGCTTATTTTTTCTTCAAATTCACATTTAGTTGAATCTCATCTCTAATTTTTCTTATGCATTTAGAACTTTTGGAGTTGAATTCTCAAATTGCAACAAAAAATTTTGAAGTGTTGTTGACGCTTCCGGTGCACAATGAATTAGTTTTTTTTTTTTTTTTTAAGATTATTATTATTTTGGTCCTTAAGTTTTGGTGGAAGATAACTTTTTTAAACGAGTTTGCTTTTTAGCAACATTTTTCCAGGCTTTTGAAAAGTTTATCAAATAGGCCTTTCTGACTTTTTTTTACAGTCAAATGTCACAGAAAAGGTATAATGTCTCTTTTACCCCTGTATGCCATATTAATAGCTAAAAAGACTGTTTTACCCTCTCACATTTAAAATTTAACAATTTTACTTTAACTTTTAATCCAATAAGAATGTAACACATGTCACCAAATTTTGAAAATAAAAAATTAAAATTAACATTAAATAAAATTGTTAAAAAAATATCCTTGTATAGAAATTAAAAATAAAATATAGATAAAGCTTTAATATTAACAAAATTTTAAAAACTCTAATAAAAAAGAATAAATAATTCATTAGGAACAAAAAACTCATTTGTAAATTAAAACAAATAATTAGATATACATAAATAAAAAAATTAAATTACTTTTTAAAAAATTGGATATAGAAGGTCTCAGATAATCAGATTTGTTCTCTCCATCCTTCTATCTCTTTTTTTTTCTGTCCATCATTTTTTCTTTAAACAATCACCATACATAAATTAAAAAAGAACAGTCATCATCCATCATCTCTTTTAACAAAAGTTGTTTCCATCAATAACATTACTGTTTTTGTTGGATCAGACTTTAATTAAGGCTCTTTAAGGATCAACCTTAGTTACATTATCCGGTTTGAATGTTTAATTATGAACTAAGGAAATAACAAACAAAATTCCAGAAACCACTGGGCCACTACCACCACCGTCATTATCATTTATCAACACCAACTCACCACCACTGCCACCCAAACCAAACCTAGAACCCAGATTATCATCAACCTGAACACCACACCAACATTAGACCCAAAATTAGAAATCTAGAATCATACCAACATCATCACCACCATACCTAGAATCGAACCACTCCACCACTTCAAAACCCCATCACAAAATTCAAAAAAGAAAATAAAAGAAAAGAAGAATTGGGTTCAACGAAAACCCCTCCAATACCAAGACCCGTTTGTGCTGCCATCAAAATCCAAAATTTTCTTAAATCCTCGCCGGTAGCCAAACAAATCCTCAAATCCCAACATGTCCACCAAAACCCTTAGATCCAGTTCATATGAGAGAGATTGAGAGAGAGAGAGAAGTTGGAGGGAAAGATTGAGAGAGTGATGCGGTTGGGTTCTTGAATCCAAACTTCCACGATTGGGTCTAGTCTAAAGTGATGGAGATCCAATTTAATCTACATCTGTTATATATATATATATATATATATTTATTATTTATTCAATTTTCTATTTCAAATTGGGTACGGATATTGATGTAAGTCGCACAACGAAAAAAAGAAAGGTTTTTAAAATTGTTATCTTTAGACCTTTTCTTGATACATGAATACGATGAGGGATTTGTTTTCATACCTTTAAAGATCTCTCATTTGTTTCTTTTCAATCCTTCACCACTAAGCCTTCCGAGCTATGACCTGCGATCTAGCAACTATGTGTGGGCTTGTCACGGATTCCGGGAATATTGGATGGAGGCTACATAGGAAGAAGAAGACAACTCTTGTCCTCTTGAAAAATTCGGCCAAGCAAGAATATTTTTTTTTTATTTTTTTTTTACTTCTTCTTGTCGCAATCTCTCTCTCTCTCTCTTTCTCTCTCTCTCTCTCTTTCTCTCTCTCTCTTTCTGCTAGGTTTATGTTACGTTGTTTCCTGATATGATATATATATATATATATATATATTATTAGTAGACTAGGGTTTTAGTGACCCAGTTAAGATAGGATTCTAAATCTTATATTAATATGGATTGTCACTAATACTTGAACCCTTGACCTCTTTAAAGGAAATAAAAATAATTACTATTATTTTAATCATTTGCTCTTGTCATGGTTCGAACCTGCAACGTCCAATTAATAATTCTTAATTATTAATTTGTTAATTAAATAATCATATTATTTAATTATATTTAATTAATTAATTAATTTATTTATTTATTAATAAAATAATCATATTGTTGACGGTGATTTTTGGGATTATGTAAACTCGATCACATAAATAATCATTATGTAATCATATTAGTAACTTAACAAAACTTTGACTTGTTGGAGTCATTTTAATCTTCTTTCCCATTTTGCATTGTTTGTATTTTAAACACATCATGTCTTTTTCCTATTCTGAACTCTGATAGCTCTAAGGAAGTTTTTTTCCTTATCTGAGTATGCTTCATAACACCTTATTTGAGTACGATTCTTCTTTTGCGTATTTGAGTCGTGATTACATTGAATTCTACATTGTCGACATGTCAGGCATCTAAGTGTATCTCAAAATTGTCCATTTGTCGCTTAGCCGACCATCTGCCAAACCTGATCAAACCTCTTTCACTCCCTGACCAGGGATCTACACCCGATCGAATTACTAGACCCGACCATTTACTGACCATTTTCTTTACTCGAGCAATCTAATTACTTTGGTTGAATGTTTTACATCCGACCATCTAAGTAACCTTGATCAGCATTATGGGGTTATCTTCTAGCCATCTTAGGTTGGCTTAATCTAGTCGACATTCGTTGACACGTCATTTATTATCTCCTTGAAACACGATGTTTATGCTGACGTGTCATCTTTTCAAATTTTTCCAATAACAATACCCTCTTAAACATTCAAACCGAGCATCTTGCTCAACAAAGAGTACTCGCTTGGTGAGATATGTTTAACTCGGGAGCACTTTTGTCTTGTAACTCATTAAAGCTTATTAATGCTTAACAGCTAAGCCTTAAATTTTAACCAGAAGTGTTTGATTTGCCTAGGTGATTTGACCCGAATGACGTAACTGACGGCGGTTGATTCGAATTTCAAATGGTACGTGATCTTCAGGATTCACACACCAACCCCCACTCTCGCATGACGTCACTTTCACCTATATACATTTTTAAAACTCATCATTTTCTCTCTCACATGATCTTGACGTTTCTTTCTCTAAAAACTGCAACCCTATTTTTCTTCGAAGCTTTCCATCACTTAACTTTTCTTCGAAACTCCTCATCTTCTTCGGGCCTTCAACTTCGTCATCGGCAACATTCACATTCCATCCACTTTAATGACTTAGGTATGGATCCTATTACCCGTCACCAATTTGTTGAGTTATTAATGCGTGCCATTAAAACTGGAGACAAAAAGAACGCTGATAGGATTGAGTTTATTTTACAGGGACGTTATCAAGATTACATCCCTACAACCCAACCCACTGCTCTCAACATTGATTATTCAGTTGCTCATCATGAGTTTCAACCTTCATATTTTGATCCAAACACTGCTAACCCAAACATTTCTTCACCTAATACATGCCCAGATATGTAGAGGACATCAGAAACCTGTCGGGGAAGCAGTATAACTGCTAAGGATTCCCCAGTAGTTGATTTGAAGATTCCTTCCCAATTGCTAAAGAAGGAAGACGTCCTCAAGAGGCGTTGGGCTCACTTATTGATGTTTTTTACTGAGCAACCAAGTGCCTTTGACTTTGAGGTGAATATGGTGAATGCGTAGGAGATAATAAAATACAACAAGAGGTTTGATCTCCCTCGGTAGGCTGAACTCTTCAAGAGCGGTCAGCGTGCTATTTGGAACCCCCCCCCCCCCCCCACTCGGGGCACCGTAGCCATTTACGGAGCCATGCTCATGTCTGGGGTCACGCTGCCCCTACAACCTTTCATTGCTCGATTCCTAGCTAAAGCTGGAATCGCTCCTACGTAACTTACCCCGAATTCTTTTCAGGTCTTGATCAGTTTATGGCACCTGTGGAAGCAGATTGGTGCCAAGTACCCCCCGACCCCCCAGGAAATTAGCAACTTATATACCTTGGGTCTATCGGACAATGGGGGTACTTTCCATCTTCAATCCAGTTCTCTCAACCACTAGATTCCTAATGGGTATAACCAGCGGCCCACCTCTGTGTCTAGCAAGGATCACAAAGACTTCATTTGGGGTTTTCCTTCATCCAACAAATACTGGAAAAACAGCTGGTTCTTCGTCCGAGGTGAATGAGGCGAGACTGTGGCTGCTAACCCTCTCTATGAACTTGCTAGGAATAGTGTTCCCAAACACTTTTGTAGTCCTGGCCTGTGGAATAAGGCTCCCGCGATGCTGACTAAGGATCTAGCCAAGAATGTGATTAAGGCCGCCCAAACAACTTGGGAGGCCAGAGATCGTCGGGTATTGCTTATTGAAAGGGACCTCCTCAAGCTGGGATTGTTCCCTGCTATTTCCAATTGGCGCAAACGCTGTAAGCATTACTTCCCTCTATTTCGACTTACCTTAACTATATTTGCCTTTTCTGATGTTCTTTGGGTTAATTGTTCAGTGTATAAAATGGACATCATTGCTGGCGAGCAAGCCGAGAAGGTTAGTAACCTTGATAGGGTTAGCTGAGTGGAGGCCACTGCCTAATTGGCTTAGGGAATTGCTCCCCCTCAACAAGACATGGTTGAGCATACCTATGAGCCCGATCCCAATACATCTTCGGGTGCTTGTGATCGGGAAAGAGAGAGGAGACCTTCTGATCTGGATAACGAGCAAAGGAAATCCCCTATGGGCTCGAAGATGAGACTCACTAAGTAAATGGCTACCCGAAGGATGGCCAAATCTTCTGAAAGGTCCCATGTCAGAAAGGTGACTAAAAGTACTGAGGGGTCCTCCACCTCTGAGGCTGCTCGCAAGAGGAAGAAGATTCACATAGTAGTGGGTCCGGAGGCTCATCAAACTAAGATCAGGCTTATCAACCCTGGAGAGGAAGATTATAATCAGGAAACGTTAACTGATCTGATTCTTAGGGAGCAGCGATCGAAGAAGAGAACCGATCGAGTTTCTGTTACATCTACCTTTTCTTCATCTGATCAACCTAGAGTGGATAATCAAGCCTCCGGTGGGGTCAGTGAGCAAGCAATCCCCCAGTAAACACAACCCCCCACCTCAATCTTAATCGACTCCCTTCCAAATCGATATCCCAATAGATCAGATTCCCATTGATACTCCTATACATTGTGCAGGTAAGGCCCCGATGCAGTTTTCGGTCAAGCGTTAGATAGTCTTTACTGACTCAGACTCTAACTAAGGGCAAGCTAACTTTGATCGGGAACCAGCTGATCCTCCTACTCCTGGAGTTAAAGTTAACATGACTAACTAGGGGGTAAACCATATCAACAAAATTATTATGGAGTTGGGCCGACCCTCTAGGATCTTGTCGAATGTTAAAGTGGCCCCACATGCAGGCGATATTGAAACAGGTTCATCATGAGCCACTGATGAGAAGCAGACTGTTGCTATACCTTTGGAAGTTACTCCTAAGGCCACTTCGTCCGCGCTTGGGAAACTCCCGGTTGTTCAGCATCCTCAAAGTCATGAGGCGATGAAACCACCTGCCATTGCCAACCCTTTTAACTCTAGGGAAGCATCAGTCGACCCCTTTGACATGTTACGGGTCATGTCTGCCGAAAAAGGCTATGTTCGGGAAGGTTATTAGAAGGACTTTCAGAATGCCAATAGCTTGGAGCAAATCTGTGCATTTTTCAACAACATCATCTACGTAATTATCACTTTTTAAGTGATTCATCCGGTTTTAAGCTCACTATTATAACCTGTTTCTTTTCTTTTTCAGACTGTGGAAGAGCTAACCCAATCCTTGATTGCTCAAGAAAGGCAGGCTGTTGAAATTTCCCTACCGAATAAGAAACTTGATGGGAAAAAGAAGGCTCTCGATTCTGCCTCAGCAAGTGGATCAAAACTGAAGGAATCATTTGAAGAAAAGTTGAGGCAGCGCGATGTAACTAAAGCTGATTTAATGAGATCTGTGGTCAACGCTGAGACCCGAGCTAATACTGCCACTAAAAATCTCAGTGAACTTGCTAAAAGGGTACCTAGCTTGAAGTGAGCCTGTCTAAAGTCGAGCAGTGGTGTGCTGACTTGGAGCAAAAGATCATTCTAGCATAGCAAAAAATTGCTAATTAAGAAGCGGAAGCTCGTGCTACTAAAGAAACTCTAGCTGCTTCCCAACAATCCATGCTCGTGGCCCAACAGGAATCTGAGGAGGCCAAGCTTCGTTATGACAGAGCTAGTTGAAGATCTGAAGCAGCAGAAGGTCAGCGTGGAGGTGCTTTCGCAGAAAGCCAAACTGGCTATCGAGGTCCAGAGTGTCGATCCATACAAGAGGTCTCATGCATTCAAAGCAGTTATGCTGAGGGCGCTATAGCGAGGGCTCGTTACATCTTGAATGCTCTTTGGGACCAATGAGAGGTCTTCCGGGGAGGCTTGCCGAAAATAGGATCAGTCGATCCAAAAGCACAAAGCCGAGTCTCTAGATGTAATAAAAAAACAAAGGATAAGATTGAGGGCTTACTGCAAATCGATCAAGAAGGACCCCCACATCATGCATCTAGAACTCCCTTTCAAAATCTTCCCTAGTGACTTTCCATACGGGTAGGGAGAATGGTACATCGGCCAAGGGATTTGATGCTGGACCCTTACCTGACGCTGACTACTCACCCTTTATGACTGATGATCCAGAGGATGACATTCGCTGGCTAGATTTTAGAGACCTGACCAAGGACTATGAGGATGGAAGCAGCCCCCTTGGGAATTCTAGACATGGCATTCCTTCGAGCACATCTAGAGCCTGATTTGGCCACTTTGACTATCAGCATTATTACTTTTATCACTCCTTCATTATCGCCACACATCTTGTAAATTTTCTTTATCATTGTATGAAAGGATATTTCATTTTTGATAATATAGATCTTTATTTTCTCATGTGGATTTCTATACTTTAGTTGATAATCTTTGTTGGTCATTAGTTTTGACTTGATTAGTTAACTTATTAACTGATTGCCATTTACCCGGTCAGCTATCTTGTTAACTGACTGAACTTGGTCTGACTAGTTTCGTTATTAACTGACATTCTTTGAATTGTTCAGCTATCTTATTAACTGATCACTACTAACCCGATCAATTATCTTATAAACTGATCGAACTCAGTCTGGCCAGTTTTATTACTAACTGGCCCTTTTTGGTTTGCTGCAAGAACAACTTCTGACCTTATTTGCCTGGGCTGTTCGCAGTCGCTTTTGTATATTTTGTCAAGTAGTTTTCTTTTCATGAACCATTTGCATGGTATATAATTTATAGATGTTTGTTTTTTATCTGTAAACTAAGTCACTGGGACGTCTCCCAGTAGTCTAATGCTCAAGATTCGTTCCAATGGGGATGATCTGCATCTTATTAACTTAACTTATCTCAACCGAGTATCTAGCTAACTAGTGTTCAAGTATGAGAATTGTAATTGCCCCATCCAACTTTCTGAGCTTCCCATCTGGTGTCTAAAACTTGAAGGTGCTCTAACAATGTTTATATACACCCAGTTAGTTTCGATGAATGTGCATTGTCTTTATGACATATACTTTTGGCCCTATCATTGGCCCCCCGAGCACCTATTCGGTGTTAACGACTTTAGGTGCTACGAGATTGCCTTTGTCAATGAAAGCAATATTAGAACACTTTTCTTGAACTATACTTCCTTTGAGGGGATTTTATTGATAACTTCATTCAAAAAACTAGAAAAAAATACAATTGATCAGGAATAAATAAAATCTGCAATAATTCTCATTTTAATAGTGCATCTAAATAAACCGAAAGAAAAAACCCCCTTAAGGGTAGAATGTCTTCAAATACTGAGCGTTGCAAAGTCAGGGCAACTCTCCCCCCTCTGGTCAGGTAAGGCGATATGCTTCATGCCAGCTAATCCGACCATTTGATAAGGCCACTCCCAATTATCTGCCAAAGATCCAGCTGCTTTTTCTTTTATGTTTGGGGATACCTTCTGAGGACTAGATCTTCGAGCTGAAAGTTCTTATCCGGACGTGCGAATTGTAATATCTAGTGACCCTTTAATGATAGGCAGCGTTTCTCACTCTCGCAATGTTCCTTTTTTCTTCAAACTCATCCAGATTCTGTTCTAGAGTCCTTACATTTGCATCAGGTTGGTATAGCTAGACTCTGGGGGAAGTGTGGGTTATTTCAACTTAGATAACGGCCTCCATCCCGAACGTTAATGAATATGGTGTTTCTCATGTTGACGTTCTTTCAGTCGTCCGGTACTCCCAGACTACGTCGTGCAACTTGTCTACCCAATTTCCTTTTCTGTCATCAAGTTTGTTCTTCAAGGTGTGCTTGATGATCTTGTTGACAACTTCACTTTGTCCATTGGTCTAAGGATGGGCAGGTGTGGCATAGTAGTTCTTAATGTGGTACTTTAAGCACATTTCTCTAAAGTTATCACTATCGAATTGGGTCTCATTATCAGTGACGATTGTATCTGGGATTCCAAATCGGTAGATGATATTTTTCTTCACGAAGATGGTGGTATTAGCCTCGGTTATGTGTACCAACGCCTCTGCTTCTGCCCACTTTGTAAAATAGTCCACTGCTACTATGACATGCTTTGCACCTCTTTTTGTTGCCGTTGGCATTCGGGCCGATCAGATCCAATCCCCACATTGCGAATGGCCAAGGCGAGTTCAGATTCTTCAAGAGCTCATATGGCTGCTTAATGTCATTTGCAATCCTTTGACAAGTACTACAGTTCTCAGCCACCGATTACTCATCCTGGAACAAGGTTGGCCAATAGAAACCTTGTCAGATCAAAGGGTCTATCGTTAATCGTACATGGAAATAATATATATATATATAATTTTTCTTAATTTTTTGAATTAATATAAAAGTGAAGCAAATTTAATTATTAATATGTCTCTTAGGAAAAACTTAATAAAATAATGATAAAGAAAAAAGAAAAATTAAATCCCGATAAATCATTATCAGCAACAAATTTTATGTTTGTCTTAATAAGTCCCCAAGTCTATAATTTCTTCTTTTTTTCAAAAAAAAATGTCAAACTTTTTAGGGACGAATAATTTTCGTCCCAATAGGATTTCTATTGGGATGAATGACTTATTTCGTCCCAATAAACATTCTATTGGGACAAATTATTTTCGTCCCTAAATGTCTGGTTATTTTTGCACTTTTTAGGGACGAATAATTATTTTCGTCCCAATAGACAATCTTTCGGGACAAATATTTTTCGTCCTTAAAAGTCTCGTCGGGTTTGTCCATTTTAGGGACGGATAATTTGTTTCGTCTCAATAGATATTCTATTGGGACGAATTTTTTCGTCTCTAAAGGTTTCTTTAGATTTGAAATTTTAGGGACGAATATGTTATTGCGTCCCAATAGACGTTCTATTGGGACAAATTTTATTCGTCCCAACAAAATTTCATCCCTATAGCTCTATTTTCTTAGAGTGAAGGGATCTCTTATGAGTGAACTATTATATATATATATATATATATATATATGCAAATGAATATAGACATATACCGTCATATAATGATATATGTATATGTTATACTAGATTACAAAAATTTATAATAGATTGCTAACACAATTTGTTTTTAACTTCATGATTTAATTTGCAAAACAATTACAATATAATCAAATAAATAATTATCTTTTTATCTAAAATTAAAATAATATATTTTTACTATTTTTTGAACTATTACTTCGAGATTGAGGAAGGGATCATAACTCGAACTCGCTACCTCATGAATGCAGATGTGTAATTTATAAGTGCTTATAAGTTTTTTTTTTGACAAAATAATTTCTAAGTTATTAATGATGATGCATTGACATATATATTATTTTTATATGATTTAATATTTAAAATAAAAATATTTTACAAACTTTAGTAAATGAATATTTATGAATTATGTATATATCTAACATGCAATTGGACTAACTTAACTTGCATATTTAAATAATTGATACGTGTAAGCATACTTTCCCTAATTTGGTTAATGGTTATTTAGTTCATATAGACATAAAGTTATATTATATATATATATATATATATATATGAGAACTTTCAGGTTAGGGATCCCTTACATTAATTTTTGTTAAGGTCCATGATGAAATCACATTGAATTTTTTGAATTTTCATCTGAATTTTTTAGTGGATGATAAGTTCATTGAAATTTACCTATGAATTGAATTTGAGAATTTTTTAAGTACTAAAACTATTTGTTTTCTAATTTTCCTATATTTCTCTCATTTTTCAAATGCCTACATATTTAACAAAATCGTGATAAATAGTTCTAGTACTTGAAATATTCTCAAATTTTATTCATAGGTAGATTTCAATGAACTTATCATCCACAAAAATATTCAGATCAAAATTCATAAAAATCAATATGTTTTCATCAAGGTCTTTACCAAAATTAAAGTAAGAGATCTCATGATTGAAAGTTTATATATACATATAATGCAAATTGATGTTATGAATATACACTAATACACTTATACTATCATATAATGATATACTAATTACAAATAAAAATATATTATAATATAATGCTAGCACAATTTATTTTTAATATTCATGCTTTAATTTTTTAACCAAAGAAACAATTATTTTATTGTCTAAAATTAAACTGGTATGTTTTTACTATTTGTTTTTTTGAACTAGTACAATATTTCAATATTGGGGAAAGATTGGGGAAACAATATTTGTTTTTTGAACTAGTACAATACTTGACCTTACAATCTCATGGATGATAGGCTGTAATTTATAAGGGTCTCGATATTGAAATGGTTATAATTTGTAAGTTTTTTTTTAAATATATATAATTTCTAAGTTATTAATGACACTGACATATATATTATTTAATATGTTTGGATTTTGAGTTTTTAAAATACATAAATATTTTGTAAACTTTATTAAATTTATATTAATGAAGTATGTATATATCCAACATACAATTAGACCAACTTAACTTGCATATTTGAATATTTTATATGTGTAAGAATACTTTTTTTTTCATTTGGTTAATAATTGTTTAGTTCATATAAACATAAAGTTATATTATATATATTGTTGACGGTGATTTTTTGGATTGCGTAAAGTCAATCACGCGTCACACAGAGTATGTAAAATGTGTAGCCGTATAATGAATCGAAAGAAATAAAAGAAGTTGTGCAAGCAAGTTTAACGTGGTAAAACCCCAAAGCGGGGAAACATCAACGGTTGTCGGTAACGGCGAGGAGAAGAATTCACTATGAATAATATGAATACACACTCAACCTTACTTGTTCTCTTGAATATCTAATGATTCGTGAACCCTTGTTGGGTATTTTTAAGGTCTATTTATACATGTATAGAACCCTAATTCTTTTTGTACAAGTAAAAGAAAGGTGGCAGTGTTTCAATAAAACTCTGACTTGTTGGAGTCGTTTCAAGCGCATCAGGACTTTGCCTGTTTTGAGTTCTGATAACTCTTAAGGAAATCTGTTTCCTTATCAGAGTGTGCTTCTTGCAACCTTATTTGAGGAGGATTCTTCTTTACGTGTTTGAGTCGTAATAATGTTATCAACATGCGAAGCATCTGAACATATCTAGACATTGTCCACGTGTCGCTTAGCCGACCGTATTACAAACCCGACCAGATCTATTTTACCCCCGACCAGGGATCTTCACCTGATCAAGTAATTATATCCGATCATTCAGGTTTTCCTCGATCGTTGTTTTGATAACCCGATCAATCTAATTTCATCGGTCGGGTATTCCCAACCCTACCATCTAAGTAACTCTAATCAGTATAGTAGGGTTATTTTCTGATCATTTTAGGTTGATTTAATTTAGTTGACATTTGTTGACACGTCACTGGTTGTCCTCATGTAACATGATGTTTATGCTGACGTGTTATCGCTCCAAATTATACCAATAACAATACCCCCTTAAACATTCAAACCGACATTGGCTTAATGACAACGATTCGCTCGGTGAGATATGTTTAACTCGGGAGCCTTTTGTCGTGTAGTTCATAAATGCTAGTTACTGCTAGACAAATGGCCATTAATTTTAGCTACAAACGTTTGATTTGCCCCGTTGATTTGATGCGAATGACGTAACTGACGGCGGCGATTTAAATTTCAAACGGCGCGTGATCTTCGGAATTCTCATACCAACCACCACTCTCGTATGACGTCATCCCCGCCTATATATATTTTCAAATACTTCATTCTCCCTCTCACACAATCTTTTCTTTCAAACTACACAACTCTTCATCTTCTAGGTTTCCTTTTTGCTTCAAAGATTTTTTCAGAGTCCTTCGTTCTCTGCTAGGTCTTTATCTTGCTCACTTCAGCCATCAGGTATGGATTCTACTACCCGCCATCGTTATGTTGAATTGTTGATTGACTATATTGAAATAGGCGATAAGGAAAATTTTGCTAGAATTGAATCCATTTTAGGAGGATTTTTCCAAAATTTCTATCAACCAATTCAACCTACTCCCCTTAACGTTGATTATTCAGGGCTCTCCCCAAATTTCAACCTTCTTCTTTCGAATCAAACATTGTAAACCCTACTATTTCTTCTCCAAACACATACATAGATATGTCAAAGACAATCGGATCCGATCGGGGAGGTAGACCAAGCTTTAGGGATTCATCTGCAATTGACTTGAAGATCCCTTCCCAACTTCTGAAGGTGGAAGAAATTCTGAAAAGGCATCGAGCCTATTTACTGACGCTCTCTGCTGAGCACCCCAACGCCTTTGACTCATAGGTGAACGTAGTTGATGTTCCAGAACTAGTGAATTACAGTGAAAGATTTGATCTCCCTCGGTCGGCTGAACTTTTTCTGAGCAGAGATTGTGCTATCTGGAACCCTCATCGGGGTTCGGTGGCCATTTACGGGGCAATGCTCATGTTCGGGGTCACGTTGCCCCTTCAACCCTTCATCTTCGGATTCCTAGCCGAGGTTGGGATTGCCCCTGCTGAACTTTCACCGAACTCCTATCGGGTGTTGATGAGCTTGCGGCACCTTTGGAAGCAAATCAATGCCGAGTAGCCCCTGACCCAGCAAGAAATTCGTAACTTCTACACTTTGGGTCGGTCAGACAATGGGGGTACTTTTTACCTTAAGTACATCTCCATTAATCATTGGATTCCTGAAGGATACAATCAGAGACCCACTCCATCATCCATCAAGGATCATAAAGGTTTTATCTGGGGTTCCCTACCTCCAACAAGTATTGGAAGAATAGTTGGTTCTTTTTCGGGGTGAGTGGGGCGAGAAGATTGTTGCTGACCCTCGTCAGGAACTAGCTAGGAATTCTGTCCCCATGTATTTTTTCAGTCCTGAGTTGTGGAATCAGACTCCTGCAACCCTCACAGAAGATCAGGCTAAGAATGTAGTCAAAGCCGCTCAAACAACTTGGGAGGTCAGGGATCGACGGGCACTGTTTACCGAGAAAGACCTCCTTGATTTGGGTCTGTTCCCTCCGATCTCGAGTCGAGGCAAACGATGTAAGTATCATTCATTTTTCCCAAAGCTTGATTTTTCCAGAGCTAGGTTTTACCCATTCTGACGTTCTTTCAATGGCTCAGTATATGAGGTGGACATCGTGGCGGGGGAACAAGCCCAGAGGATTAAAAATCACGACAAGGTTAGTCGAGCAGAGTCTATTGCCTAACTGACTCAGGGGATTGTTCCTCCCTAACAAGGTATGGTCGAGCCCCATATGAGCCCGATCCAACACATCTTCAAGTAGACATGACGCCGGTTCGGTTCGAACCGGTGAACCGAACCGGAACAGACGTCAGAAAATCGGGACCGAAACCAAAAAAACCAGTTCCGGTTCCAGAACTTGACCGAGAACCAGTCCAGCCGGTCCCGGTTCCAGTTCATTTTAGTGAGGAACCGGTAGGTTCGAACTGGACCAGAACCGACGGTTCGGTTTGGTTCCGGTTCCTCCTTTTTAATTTTTATTTTTAAACGAACCGTTGGGCCCAACGCCCTACTGGCGTCAGCAGACCGTTGGCCCTCCAACGGTTCACCTCTTTACCTTTTTTATTTTTTATTTTCTTTTTCATTTCTTTTTCTATAAATACCTACCCCTCAATTCATTTTTCCTCACCCCAATTTCCTCAATTCTCTCTAATTCTCAATTCTCAATTCTCTCTAAACTTTCAATTCTCCAAGTCTCCAAGTCTCCAAGTTTCCAATTTATATTATTTGCAATTACTAAGTTAGTAAGTTTCCAATTTATTTTATTTACAATTACTAAGTTTCTAATTTATTTTATTTGCAATATTTCTTATTTCCAATTTATTTAATTTACAATTAGTCAATTACTAAGTTTCCAATTTCATTTATTTAAAATTTATTTTATTTGAAATTTATTTTATTTGCAATTACTAAGTTTCCAAATTCCAATTTATTTTATTTTCAATTTATTTTATTTGCAAATTGCAATTACTAACTACTAAGTTTCTAATTTTCGTCCAAATTTATTTCCAACCATTTAATCATTTTTGAAATCAATTTTTTAACATTTTTTGTTCAAGGAATTTTACAATTCAATTTTTAAAATGGCAAGTGGAAGTGGTGACGCTCCTAGACGTTCCATTTCGATGAAAGGTAAGGGTCGTATGACGGATAATCTCGGTCATGACGACCGTGCCTATCACGAGTATCTACAACACCAAGTCTATGCTGAAGACTTAGGCCTAAACTTTCCTCAATCTCATTCTCATCCCTCTCTTAGAATTTCTGAACCCGATCCCAATGTCACCCCTCTTTTGACAAGCCAATCAGAAAATATGCCTGATCTTGGCCATGATGGTGATGAGCCTGATGGCCCTGATCCCAACCCACATCAAGATTTTGATTTTGATCCACAGATGGAAGAAAAGTTACCGAAACAGGTCATATATGATCTCTTCTTACTCCATATGAAGAAAGTTACGCAAGAAGATGGAAGCACAGTAGTGATTTGCAATTACTGCAAAAAAGTATTTAAATGGCACAAATCTGGAGGATATGGCACATATCGGAAGCATATAACGAACTCACATCCAGATGCACATGCCAAATCGAGTTCACAAGCTCAAATTCCCAGGTACGCTACCCCTAACCAACAATTATTTAAATATAGTGATGCAAAAAATAGAGAAGAATTAGCTAGAATGGTTGCAGTAGAACACTTATCATTTAGTTTTGGTGAAAAAGTTGGTTTTAATAATTATTGTCAACGAGCATTAAATCCTGATGCATGTCATGTTCCTAGAACCACGCTCACAGAAGCACTTGAAAACATTTATGAAAAAGAAAAGAAAATGTTGGAAAAATTTTAGAAAAATATAATGGCCGTGTTTCCGTATGTGCCGACATATGGAGTGATCATTGGCGAATGCATTCATACATAGGTGTCACTTGCCATTATATGGATAATGCATGGGATATCCAAAAAAGAATTCTTGCATTTAGAGTTTTTGATGATAAACACACTACTGCTAATATTTTTAGACAGCTTAAAATTATTTTTACAGAGTATAAAATTGAGAACAAAATTTTTGCAATTGGTTTTGATAATGCTTCTAACAATACCGCTGCTATTCCTGCTTTAATTGAATTATGCAAACCTTATCTTGGTGGTACATTTTTTTCATCAAAAATGTGCATGTCATGTTTTCAATTTATGTGTTCAAAAAGGATTAAAAACTCTTAAAAAGTTTATTCAACCTATTAAAGATGCCCTCTATTTTTTTGTGGAAACATCCTTCTGTAATGAAATCATGAGCAGCATATTGTAAACAAAATGGTAGGCGTGCCATTAGATTTCCTCATGATGTTCCAACACGTTAGAATTCTATTTATAAATTGCTTGCTAGAAGTTATGAATATAGGGATTTATTAGTTACTTTTATTCAATATCATGTTAGTCACATTAATCTTTCTCAAAGTCATTGGGATGTTTGTAGCAATGTTTGTGGTTTGTTAAAAGTTTTTTATACTGCTACTAACAATTTATCTGGTGTTTATTATCCTACAACTAATTTATTTATTATTGAAAGTCTTAATATTGCTGGTGCATTTGCTCATTGTGAATCCGACTCACAATTACATGAGTCTATTACTGCTATGAAGGATAAATGGTTAGAATATTATAAGGAGCTTCCAAACATTTATTTGATTGCCTTGTGTTTTGATCCATGTTGTAGATTAGAAAGTTTGCCTGACTATCTTTCTGTTTATTATGAACAAGGTTTAAAAATAGATTATGGTGTTGATATGTGTTGTGCTAGGGTTAAGACATTATTATATGAATTATATGATGAATATCTTAGAGTTTACGGTCCATCACTGAACATAGATGTTCCACAAACTCAAAATGTATCTCGTTCATCATCATCATCCTCTGGATTTTTTAATTTAGGGTATAATCTTTTTTCAAAAAAACCAAAAAATTACGAGGTTCTTCTTCATCAAGCTCTACTACATATTCCGAGCTTGAATCTTATCTAAGTACCTCTTTTGAGTTCATAGAAGACACCGAAGATAAAAAATTTGATATCCTACAGTGATGGAATGAGCATGAAATGTACTTTCCAATCTTGGCTATGATAGCCAAATAAATCCTTTCAACACCATTTTCTACGGTGGCGGTAGAACAATAGTTCAGTGCCGGTGGGAATATTTTAGACCCAAAACGTTCCCTTATGAGTCCGAAATCACTTCAGATACAAGCTTGTGTTGAAGATTGGACGAAGGCTCAATATAGACAACAAGAAATCGATCAAGAGGAACCATACGATTTCTTTAAAGATGATCAACCGGCTGAAAGTCAAACGGATGATCATGGCAACGATTAGTCCACGACTCCACGCCAAATCGCCAATCGCCATCTCCAAAGTCCAAATCTACAATAAAAGGTAAGAGAACTACGTGGCATTTGATACTTCTAAACCCTTAAGAGGATACGTACGCAACTTAATTGTGGTGAAAATTAAGTGCAAGGCCAATTTTATATTTTTTGGTTTTGTTTTATTTTATTTTATTTTTTAATTTGTCATTTATTTATTTTATTTTATTTTACGGGTGACCCAATAAAATACATTTACCAATTACATTTTTACATGACTAATTTTTTTATGAAATATGATTTTTTTTTTAAAAGGGGGCTGGTTTCGGTTCGGAACCGGTGGAACCGGTGGAACCGGTGGAACCGGACCGGAACCGGAACCAGCGTCATGTCTATCTTCAAGAGCTCCTTGAAAGGAAAAATGGGCTCTTTGATCGAGTAAGTGAATAGAAGAAATCTCTTAGAGGTTCAAAAAGAAGATATGTCAAAGAAACAGCTGGTCGTCATGCAACCAAAACTACTCAGAGATCACCTGTTAGTAAAGTGACAAAAATTCTTGTGGGGTCTTCCGCTCTTGATGCTGCTCGTGGAAAGAAGAAGACCGAGCCAGCAATAGATCTAGTAGCTCATCAGACTGGAGTCAAGTCGGTCATTATTGATGAGGATGATGATGATCATGATATGTTAACTGACCTGATCCGTAAGGAGCACTGATCCAAAAAAGGAAATGATCGTTCTCTAGCTTTTTCCGATACTCTGCAATCTGATCAACCCGGAACAAATGATCAGATTATTGCTGGGGCTATTAGGCAAGCCGCCTATCAACAAACTCAGCCCCCATCTCTGGCCGAGCTGGTTTCTCTCTGAACTGTCAATCTATCTGGTCAGGATCCTACCGGTTTTTCGGCATAACAAGTTGGCAAGGCCCAATGCAATTCACTGTCAAACGTTAGATAGTCTTCACTGACTCAGATTCTGCCGAGGGTCAAGCCAGTTCTGATAAGGTATTAATCAACCCGTCTGCTCCTGAAGACAACTTATCAGATCATGAGACAGATCATGTTGACAAAGTCTCTTTATGGCTGAATCGTCCCTCTGGGCCTTTAGCCAATATTGTCCTAGCTCCCATCGTAAGTGGTGCAGAAGCAGGCCCATCGGGAACTACTAATCAGGAGGAAACTACTGCCATACCCCTTGTGGCTGCTACCGAAACCGTTCTGGCTCCGTATTCTGTTTCGACTGACCGACCGCCTCATGATCTGGGATGACAATACTTCCTACTGTGGCCAGCATTCGTGGCTCGGAGGAGACATTGCCTGACCCTCTTGACATGCTGAAATCCATATCTACTGGGCAGGGCTATATTGGTAAGGGTTACTAGACTGATTTTTGAAATGATAATGATGCGGAAAGAGTCCGAGCTATTTATAATAACAGCGTTTATGTATGTATTTTTCATCCTCTTACTCATTCTTTACACTTCAAGTTTATATATAAACTTAACCTGCTTTCTTTCTCTTTTTCAAAGTCGTAGAGAAGATGACTAGGGCCATGATGGCTCAGAAGAAACAGGCTGCTGAAATCTCTCAGCTGAAGAAGGAGCTTGAGAAAAGAAAGAAAGCGGTTAGTTCGGCCTTAGCAAGTGAATCAAAGTTGAAAGCGTCTTTTGAAGAGAAACTGAAGCAGCGTGACGCAACTGAGGCAACTTTGAGGAGGTCTATTGTGTTAAGATTATGCTCAATAGCAAGAGTGTAATGATGTATTTGATAATCTTTTCATATTAATAAAGTGATTTCTAGTTTAACAAATCTTATAGCATTTATGGTTTAATTATTATAATTGTCAAAAGTAAATAATCATAAGGTCAAAAGACTATGAGAGATGAAGAATTGTTCACACATTTGCATATGTATGAGGTAGACACAATTCTTTAGTTAGTCTTGAACAATGTTCACAACTTAAGATAAAGGTTGGGCGCATTTACCTTGTTAAAGTTGTAGATTCTTTTGCTAGCATTTGAGTGGGATCAAAAGTGTTATGATGAGTCTAAAATCATCAAAGTGTAGTGTCTTTGGGCAAAAGAATCTAGTGCACTAGGTGCATTGAATAGGATCACAGTGAAATACTTTATCCAGAACCGTCAATGGATAAAAGTTTTCACTTGAGGATAATTGGAGAGTCTATCTCAATCATGAGATTAATGATGGACTTATGGTTACAAGTGTTATCATTTGAGCTATCATCGAGTACGATTATATAGCATAGTCTATCATCAATAGTTTGGTGGTATTCATTTGTTAATCGATAGAGGACTTTATTTATAGATATGGACATCGTGGCTCCATTTATTAAATGTAAGTAGAATATCATCATATGGATGTTTTGAGGTATTGGATATTAAATCTTAACGTTAAGTTTTCAATAGTGTCTATTGAAACATGGCTTCTAGACAAGTCAAAATATCCAAGTTCAAAATGTGGTCATATGAGTAAATATGGTAACTAGGAGAGCTATAGGCGGTCTATGAGCTTTTGGTGGTTACTGATATTCTTCACGAGGATACACTATCTCCAATAAGATTGTCTAGGGTACGAATGCGAAATATTATCTTATTCTATCTTTATTTAAGAGTTCAGTTTTAGCTCTTTAGTGGAATGAGCTAAAATTAATAGATCGGACCTAAGTGAATCATTTGTTGATTGTGATTAGGTTATGTCTATTGAAGCTAAAATTAGATAGTCTGCCAAGATTCTCAATCCGCATCAACTTGCATGGATCACTTGATATATTCTACCTGACCAATTATAGGTCCATCTAGAATTGTTTTTGGATTTCGAAATCCAAAAGTTTTAGAGAGGTGCGGTCTTATGTGATCAAGACATGCTGTAACTCTTTAAAAGCCTGGAATGGGTGGCCAAGGATGTAGGAATCTTTGGGCGGCCTAATGGGGTACGTTTAGCATTCCATTAATACATTAAGAATATAATTTGTACATTTTAATTAAATGGGCTGCTAGATTATATTAATGTATTAAATTTAAGGCATGTGAGCTTGTTTCTTTTATAGTAAGAATATGTCTAGTTCATATGTGGACTTTTTATTAAAGACCAATGGATTTAATAAAATGGAAAAATAATATATTGCACAAGTATTTACTTGGGCGGCAAGGCTAAATTAATTAGTCTAATATATTGTTTTATTTTATTTTATTTTATTAATCAAATGGAAATTAATTAATTGTTTGATTAAAAGTTAAAATCTTTTTCTAACTAGGAGTAGGACTCTTAGTGTCATACTATTGTTGGTAGTATGGTAAATATCAAATACTATATTTGATAAGTAGATAAATAAAAGTATTTTTTTTATCTAGTCAAATTAGGAAGTTTTTGATATAGTCACAATTTAATATTCAATAATTTATTATTGGATAATGCACTCATGAGTTGGAATATAGTTAAAACTAAAAATTGATAGGAGACTTGGAGAAGAAGTAATCCTACTTGTGTGAAGATTTGACTACAAGGTAGAAATCCTACTTATGTGAGGATTTGACTACAAGGTAGAAATCCTACTTGAGTGAGAACTTTGGCTACCCTATATATATATATATATATATTATTAAATTTGGAATTAATAATGTGAGTTAAAAAAAAAGTTTTTTTTTAAAAGAAAGAATTTTTATTCTCTTGCTTTTGAATAATAAAAGAAAACTTCCAACTCAAGAAATGGGTTTAGATTCGGCCATAGAGAAGAAGAATAAGGAGCGTTTTATTTTCGATAGTACATTAGAAGCTTTTACATCAAAAGACTTAATGTACAAGATCGAATTAGGGTTCACGCGAGTTTTCGATTAAAAGATTGAGAATTTACAAGTGACCAAACGTTCTTTATTTTCTCTACGAGGATTATTGTAACTAACAAAAAGAAAAATATTGTTGTTTCCATCTGCAGGTTTACAATTCAAAGAAAGGGAGCCCATACTCCTAGGTGATTCACGTTCATGATTGGATTGGAAGATCTTGCAGATTCAATTCAAAGCAAGCGGATTCAAATCGACGCAATATCAATCGTCATGTGAAAAAGGTACAACACTTTTACTATATGTTAATTAATCAAGGGTTAAGGTTCTTTCTTTTAAAGGAAAATTTTTGAAATATACCAACCCAATTTTTCGCTTCCGTCGCGTGTTTTCCCTACACTGCTGCAGAAACTAAAGCTGACAATGCCATGACCAGCCGAACAGAACTCGCTGCAAAAAGTACCCAGCTTGAAGCAAATCTGGTCAGAGTTGAACAACTGAGTGCTGAGCTGGAACGAAAGTTACTTCTGGCTGAACAAGATGCAGCTAATCAGGAAGCAGAAGCTCGGGCTGCCAAAGAAATCTATGCTTGAGGCCAAGCAGGGATCTGAGGATTCCAAGCTTCGATATGAAAGGATGGTTGAAGACCTGATGCAGCAGAAGGTCAGCATAGAGGTGCTCTCCCAGGAGGCCAAATAATATCTTGAAGTTTAGAGCGTTGATCACTACAAGAGGTCCCCAGCATTTGAGGCAGTTATGCTGAAGGAGTTGGAACGGGGTCTGGCTACTGCTTGAATGTTCTTCAGGGGTAAAGAGAGGTCTATCAAGGAGGCTCGCTGTAAGTGGGACCGAACAATAGAGAAGCACAAGGACGAGTCCCTTAAGGCGATAAAAAATCAAAGGATGAGGTTAAGGGCTTACTGCAAATCTGTTGGAAAGGATCCTCACCAGATGCATCTAGAGCTCCCGTGCAAATCTTCTTTAGTGACTTTTAATGTGGTTGGGGAAAATGGCGCAGTGACCAAGGGCGTTAATGTTGGCCCTTTGCCTGAGGCTGATTACTCTCCTTTCATGGTTGAAAGTCCTGAAGATGACATATGTTGGCCAGATTTCGGGGACCTGACTAAGGGCTATGAAGAAGAAATTAATCCCCCTGATACCTCCGGACCCAGTGGCCCTTCAAGCACTTCAAGAGTCTAATCGCTCATTTATCTTTATACAATTTTTGTTACACCTCATACCTTGTAAATTCTTCTTGTAACACTATATAGATGATTCATTCATCTTCTTAATGATACAAATCTTTAATTTACTCGTGTGATCTTTTATTTTAATCAAACAGATTGTCACTTCTGATTTAACCAGTTATCTTATTAATCGATTGTAACTAATATGTTTGATTAACTTTTCAGTTGAGCGAATTCAATTGACTACTAGCCTGCCCAGTTCTCTTAGTTAACTGAGTGATCTTGGCTAAACTAACTACCAATTATCTTTGGTTCGTTCAGTTTATCCTTTTGGGTTTTCGACCCAGTTGATCATCTTTTTGATTGGCTGAACTTAGTCTGATCAGCTTATGCACTGCCTAGCCTTTGGTTATATCGATCGGTTACTTCATCAACTGACCGGATCTGGCTTGACTTGTAGTTGCATGTATGTTCGTCCGAGTAGTGTTCTTTTAATGGACCATTTACATGGCATCTATTTTATAGACTCTTGTCTTTTATCTGGCAATTAAGTCACTAGAATGTCTCCTAGTAGTCTGTTGTTCAAGATTCGTTGCAATGAGGGTTTTTCTCTATCTCATTAACTTTGCTTGCCTTAGCCAAGTATCTGATTGACTGGCATTCAAGCATGAGAATTTGATTATCTCATTCAACTTTCTGCGCATCTCATCATGTGCAGATCACCTGAAGGCGCTCTAACAGTGCTTTTAATGCACCCAGTTAGTTTTGGTGAAAGTGCATTGTCATTGCGACATATGTTTTCGACCCCTATCACTAGGCCCCCCGAGAACCCATTCGGAATTCAATCGAGATTTTTTTTTGTAAACGAAAGCAAAATTAGAACATTTTTCCCTGAACTATGCTTCCCTTGAAGGGCTTTTATTAATATCTTCGAAAAAATTATAAAAAGAAACAAATAATTAATATAATCGAAACCTGTAATTATTCTAATTTTAACAGAATATATAAAAATTTTAAGAAAGAACAGAAAAAGGAAAATCCCTTAAGCGTAAAATGTCTTTAAAAATTGAGCGTTGCATGGCCTAGGTAACTCTCCTCCTTATGGTCGGCCAAGGCGATATGAACCATGCCCAGCTAGTCTGATCACCTGATAAGGTCCTTCCCACTTGTCTGCTAGCGATCTAGCCACCTTATCCCTCGTGTTCAGTGATACCCTTCTAAGGACCAGATCTCCGAGTTGGAACTTTCTTTGTCGGGCGTGTGAGTTGTAGTACCTTACAACTATTTGTTGATAGGCTATATTCCTCATTCTCGCCATGTCCCTTTTTTCTTCCAACTCATCTAGGTTCTGCTCTAAGGTCCCTATATTAGTATCAGGCTGATATAACTGGACACTTGGGGAAGTATATGCGACCTCGACCAGGATTACAGCCTCGATTCCGAATGCTAAGGAATAAGGTGTTTCTCCTATCGAAGTTTTTTATGTTGTTCGGTATGCCTAGAGTACTTCATGCAATTTATCATTCCAATTTCCTTTTTTGCTGTCAAACTTGGCTTTCAAGGTCTGCTTGATGATCTTGTTGACAGCTTCAGTTTGACCATTGGTCTGAGAGTGAGTATGGTAGTTTTGACACATTTCCCTAAAGTTATCACTATCGAATTGAGTCTCATTGTCAATGATGATTGTGTTTGGGATCCCGAATCGATAGATGATGTTCTTCTTTACGAAGCTGGTGGTGTTAGCTTCAGTGATATGTGCCAATACTTCCGCTTCCACCCATTTTATGAAATAGTCAACTGCCACAATAGCATGCTTTGCGCATCCCTTAGTTGCAGTAGGCATTGGGTCGATCAGGCTTAGTCCCCACATCGCAAACGGCCAAGGTGAAGTTAGATTCTTCAAGATCTCAGGTGGCTGTTTGATGTCATTTGCGATTCTTTGACAGGTACCAAATTTTTCGGCAACCGTCTTGGCATCTTGAAACAGAGTCGGCCAATAGAAACCCTGTCTGAGGGTTTTATGGGCCAAACTTTTTTCCATAGTATGGTTCCTACATATACCTCCGTGTATACTAGCCAGAATTTAATCTCCCTAATCCTGACTGACTCATCTCTGTAGGGTTTTGGAAAACCCCCTTCTGTAAAGCTCTCCTCATAATATCGAAAAACGAGTTGCCCTGTATCTAATGCAATTTGTTTCGGTTGCATCTTCTGGGAGTGTGCAGTCTTCTAGGTATTGCCTGATCAGGGTAATCCAAGTGACCTGCTCTGTTTCTACTGTCTCCACTGTCAGCTTCTCTCATTCCTCAATACTGGGTTTTTCGAGATGAGCCATTGGAATCAATTTAGACCAGATACCAGTGGTTACCGATGCCAGCCTTTTCATTCTTTTTCTCTCAGGATCTGAGTGATTCTATAATCCTTGAATCTCCCGAGAAGTACCTTAGCTATCTCTAAATATGCCACAATATTAGAGTCTTTTGCCTGGTACTCATCCAAGACCTGGTTGACCACAACCTGAGAGTCACTGAATATCTCTATTTCTTCTGCTCCCAGAGCCGTGTATACTTTGAGTCCAGCCAACAGTGCTTCATACTTGGCCATGTTGTTAGTAGCCTTGAAGTCAAATCGAAAGGCACATTCCACCTGATCACCTTCGGGGGTTGACACCACTATGCCAGCCCCGCTGCCATGCGTATTTGACGACCCATCAATGTGTAGCCTCCAATTAAAAACCTTTTTTTTCCTTTTCTTATAGTATTCTTACCACCTCTCTGTTCGGTTCTTTAAACTCAGCAATCAGGTCTGCCACAGCTTGACCCAGCTTTATTGTAACCCTTGGCAAGTAGGTGATATCAAACTCACTCAGCTCGACCACCCATTTTGTCAGCCTTCCTGACACTTCTGGCTTAGACATGATTTGCTTTTAAAGGACAATCTGTGTATACCTCAATCTTGTAAGCCTGGAAATAAGGTCTTAGCTTTCTTGGGCAGTCACTAATGCAAGAGCCATCTGTTCGGCTGCTGAGTACCTTATTTCTGCTGGCAACAAAGCTTTGCTAGTATAATACACTGGTTTCTGAACTCCTTCGTTCTTCCTGACCAATACCGACCTTGTGGTCAAAGCTGTGACAGATAGGTATAGGTACATCGTTTTTCCCACCTGAGGCTTTGACAAGATAGGAACCTTACCCAAGTATTCTTTGATCTTCTAAAACGCTTGCTCACATTCTTCGTTCCATTCTACCCCCTTGCCTTTCCTTATTGCTCTGAAGAAAGGTAATCACATGTCGGTTGATTTGCTAATGAATCGATTCAGTGATGCTAGGCAGCCCGTCAGTCTTTGGATGTCTTTCAAAGTAACCGAGGACCTCATCTTCTCCGGGGCTCTTATTTTCTCAGGATTTGCTTTGATTCCTCTCTAGTGTACTTGGAATCCGAGGAACCTCCCTGATGGTACCCCGAAGACACACTTGTTCGGGTTGAGCTTTATTCCATATTTTCTTAGCACTTGGAAGGTTTCTTCCAGATCAATCGCATGCCTAGTTGCTGTGACGCTTTTCGTTAACATGTCATCTATATAGAATTCCATGTTTCTGCCGATCTATCGGGCAAACATCTTGTTTACCAGGATAAGTCGCCCTAGCATTTTTAATACCAAAAGGCATCACTTTATAAAAGTAAAGCCCTTGATCTATTACAAAGGTGGTTTTTTCTTCATCCGGACCGAACATCCTGATCTGGTTATAGCCTGAATATGCATCCATGAAACTCAGCAACTCGTGCCCCGCAGTTGCATCAACCAACTGATCTATTCGGAGGTAGAGGAAAACTATCTTTCGGGCATGCTTTATTGAGATCTGTAAAGTCTACACACATTCTCCACTGTCCATTTTTCTTTTTTACGAGCACCACATTCGCCACCCAATCGGGATACTGGACTTCCCTGGTTGATCCTGCTGCCAGTAACTTATGGACTTTCTCTTTAATTGCGTGACTCCGTTCCAGGTTGAATCGACACATTTTCTAAATTATTGGCTTGTGCTCAGGTCGACAGTCAGAACGTGGGAGATTATTTTGGCAGTCGATTCCTAGCATGTCTTTATGTTTTCAAGCCAACACGTCCTTGTATTCTTTCAATAGATTGACTAGTTGCCTGTACAAGTTTGGTCAGATGTGTTCCTAATTTTACTGTTTGTTCAGGATTCTTGTCGTCTATAACGACCTCAACGGTCGGCTCCCCTTCATAAACTTTCCCATCTTCTGGAGGTGACTCCCTTGGGTCCAGGTCAAACCGAGTCCGGTGTTTCCACCTTTTCCTCGTTCTCATCTTCTTCTGAGTGTTTGTTTTGCTCGGTGGATTCTATCTGCATTACGTCTGGCTCGGTTTTTTCTCTACAAACCGTCAGATTGGCTTTCCTCACCCATTCTTAGGATCCCTTCAATACTCAAACCCCAGCTTTGGTCGAGAACTTAACGGTCACGGCATAGGTTGCCGTAACTGCCTTTGTTTTGTTCAAGAATGGTCTGCCTAGCAAGGCATTATATGGCCAATTCTCGGTGTCAACAACCACAAAGTCAAGCACTACTGTTTTTTTGGCATGGAAAACTTCCTACCTCGATCGGAAGTTTGACCGTCCCCAGAGATCTCACTTCTGCTCCTCCAATCCTTTGAGAGGGATCGCCAGTGGTTACAAATCCTTCCTATGAAGCCTTAATCGAACACCCCGATGCTCAGGATACCCGCTGAGCTCCCATTATCGAGCAGTATTCTTCTTACTTCATAGTGTCCGATACGATTTGTCACAACGATCGCGTCATTTGGCTTAACTTCCAATCCGTAAGTGTCATCTTCGGAGAAAATGATCTGGTCCCACCCTTGTTTGAGATTTTTCTGATCGGGACCCAACAAGTTCACCTCGAAGTTTCTCTGGCCATCTATGGCTTCACGGACTTCTGACATTCTCTCTCTGCTCTACTCCTTTCCGTACACGGCCCTCCTAAAAATGGTGTTGATAGCTCCGGCATCTGAATTTCCCCTTGGACTACCCATTCTATTCTGGTCAGGCTTTGTGGGATTGTTCTACTGATCATCATTTTCTTTAGGAACCACATCTTTTAGGTGCCCTACTCTAATTAACTTTTCAATGTAATCCCTTAACTGGTAACATTTAGTGGTTTCATGGCCATTCTCTGAGTGGAAACGGCAATATTTCGAGGTGTCTCGCAAAACTGGATTGCTTTAGAGGCTTCTTATATAAGTTCTTGTCCTCGATTACATTTAGAACTTCTTCTTGTTTATGTGTCAGAGGAGTATAATTTGTGTACTGCCTCTTATAGGTTTTGTTACCATTTTGGTGATCTTCCTTGCGTCCTTCGTTGCCCTTCCCAGAGTTATTCTTTTGGTCACCTTTGGGGTTTCCCTTCGAGTCATTATCTTTGGGTTTTTTGACTCTCACTTGGTCGACCACCATGTATATACTCCCCTCCATGGGCTATTTGCTCTTCTTCTGCCATCGCGTATCCTCCCACATCGTCCACCAGATTAGCATAGGTGATTGGTCCCTTTTGTCTTAAACTGAGTGACAAGTGCTGCAGGCTATTGACAAATGCGGCCACAACCGCATCGACATTAGGGTCCTCTACTTCTGAGACTTCTTGCGAAAACCGGACAAGGTAGTCTTTTAACTACTTATCCTTTCTTTGCTTTAGGGTAGAGAGAATGGATATCGACTTTCTACGTTGGATATTTCCCATGAACTGCCTGGTGAAGGCCTGTATCAATTCCTCGAAGTTCCCGATCGATCCGTTTGTAAGGCCACCGAACTATCTGGACCCTTGATCCCCTAGTGTTTGAGGGAACATTCTGCACAGTAGTGCATCATCATAATCATACTATGCCATTGCACTTTGATACCTTCTCACGTGCTTCTGGGGGTCGGTGTTGGCCTTAAATTGTTCCACATGTGGCATTCGGAATTTTACTGAGAAACGAGCCTGTCTTATGGGTGCAGTGAATGGACTGCCAAAATTACCATTCAACAGGTTCCCTCGTCCTTGTCTCCCTTCCAATGCTTCTATCCTTCTTAGCAGAACTTCTCGCTCTCCTTCCGGTTCGCCTCACTCATCAAACTTTTACCGGATGATGAGACTATAAGGGTCTTTTGAAGCTTACCCTGTAACTTGGGTGTCTCGAACATTATATATAGGAGCGAGAGTCGTTTCTTTATGCCTTCTTGGGGGCTCCTCTCTGTCCGTTGAAGGTGAACGAGATCCCCTCCCATGGCCGTCATACCTATTCCCCAAGTCATAACTCACTTCCCGTCCATGATCTCTTGTAACATCGTCATACGGGCTGTGCTGCCTTCTTCTCTGGCTGGTATGGTCCCCATTCCTTCTATGATCCTAGTAATCTTGACGATCATCACCCTTTTGAGATCGCTCCCTCTTTTCGTGGCAATTCACCTTATTCTTACTAGTTTTTTATAGAGCGTCGGGAGTTGGGACTATTATCTCCAATCATATCCTGGGGTCTCGTGCCACCGTTGGTGTAGATAACTGTAATGGTGAGGTCAAATTTGCAGTAGCGGTTATATTGATTCACTGTTTAACAGTGTCCTCAATGACTCTCCGCAGGGATTCCTGAGCTTCCCTGAAGCCATCTGGGAGATGTTGGGAAGGGTATTTTCAGAGGTGGTTACGTCTTGTCTGATGGAAGGTGGAGTTCTAGATGGCGGGTCCCCTCTGATATTTATTATGCCAACATCATCGATATCACGGGGAGTACCAGTTTCATGCGGGGATCGGCTTCCATCCCTATTATCTGCCATGTTACTGCTTCACAAGCTTTTGAAGGTTCAACCCCTCCTTCTAGCGCCAATTGTTGACGGTGATTTTTTGGATTGCATAAAGTCAATCACGCATCACACAAAGTATGTAAAGTTTGTAGCGGTATAATGAATCGAAAGAAATAAAAGAAGTTGTCAAGCATGTTTAACGTGGTAAAACCCCAAAGCAGGGAAATATCTGTTAGGATTATGCTCAATAGCAAGAGTGTAATATTGTAATTGACAATCTTTTCATATTAATAAAGTGTTTTCTGATTCTTACAAATACTTATAGCATTTATTATTATAATTGTCAAGGTAAATAATCATAAGGTCAAAAGACTATGAGATATGAAGAATTGTTCATACATCTGGATATGTGTGAGGTAGACACAATTCTTTAGTTAGTCTTGAATAACGTTCACAACTTAAGTTAAAGGTTGGGCACCTCTATCTTGATAAAGTTGTAGAATTCTTTTACTAGCATTTGAGTGGGATCAAATGAGTTATGATGAGTCTAAAATCATCGAAAGGTTTTCGAGTAAAAGAATCTAGTGCACTGGGTGCATTGAACAGGATCACAATGAAATACTTTATCTAGAACCGTCACTAGATATAAGTCTTTTCATTATTAGGACAATCGGAGAGTCGATCTTAATCCTGAGATAAATGATGGACTTATGGTTGCAAGTGTTATCATTTGAGCTATCAATGAGTACGATTATATAGCATAGTCTATCCTCGATAGTTTGGTGGTATTCATTTGTTAATCGATAGAAGACTTCATTTATAGATATGGACATCGTGGCTCCATTTAATAAATGAAAGTATAATATCATCATATGGATGTTTTGAGGTATTGGATATTAAATCTCAACGTTGAGTTTTCAATAATGATTATTGAAGACATGGCTTCTAGACAAGTCAAAATATCCAAGTTCAAAATGTGGTCATATGAGGAAATATGGTAACTTGGAGAGCTATAGGCGGTCTATGAGCTCTTGGCGATTACTGATATTATTCACGAGGATACACCATCTCCTATAAGATTTTCTAGGGTATGAATGAGAAACATCTCCTTATTCTATCTTTATTTAAGAGTTCAATTTTAGCTCTTTAGTGGAATGAGTTAAAATTAATAGATCGGACCTAAGTGAATCATTTGTTGATTGTGATTAGGTTATGTCTATTGAAGCTTAAATTTAGATAGCCCGCCAAGATCCACAATCCACACTTACTTGCATGGATCACTTGATATATTCTACCGGACCAATTTATGGGTCCATCTGGAATTGCATTTAATATATTAAGAATATAATTTATGGTTGCAAGTGTTATCATTTGAGCTATCAATGAGTACGATTATATAGCATAGTCTATCCTCGATAGTTTGGTGGTATTCATTTGTTAATCAATAGAGGACTTCATTTATAGATATGGACATCGTGGCTCCATTTATTAAATGAGAGTATAATATCATCATATGGATGTTTTGAGGTATTGGATATTAAATCTCAACGTTGAGTTTTCAATAATAATTATTGAAGACATGGCTTCTGGACAAGTCAAAATATCCAAGTTCAAAATGTGGTCATATGAGGAAATATGGTAACTTGGAGAGCTATAGGCGGTCTATGAGCTCTTGGCGATTACTGATATTATTCACGAGGATACACCATCTCCTATAAGATTTTCTAGGGTATGAATGAGAAACATCTCCTTATTCTATCTTTATTTAAGAGTTCAATTTTAGCTCTTTAGTGGAATGAGTTAAAATTAATAGATCGGACCTAAGTGAATCATTTGTTGATTGTGATTAGGTTATGTCTATTGAAGCTTAAATTTAGATAGCCCGCCAAGATCCACAATCCACACGTACTTGCATGGATCACTTGATATATTCTACCGGACCAATTTATGGGTCCATCTAGAATTGCATTTAATATATTAAGAATATAATATGTCTATTATTTATTTAATGGGCTGCTCTATTATATTAATATATTAAAAGGAGACATGTGGGCTTGTTTCTTTTAGTAAGAATAAGTATGGTTCACATGTGGGCTTTTATTTAAAGTCTAATGGATTAAATAAAATAAGAAAAATAATATTAGGCCCATATATATATATATGGTGTGGGCGGCAAGGCTAATAAAATAGCCCAAGATATTATTTTATATTATTGTTTTGATTAAATGGAAATTAATTAATTATTAATTAATTAATAGTTTAAATCAAAATCTTTTCCTGATCAGTAAATAAAATACTATGTGTTGGATTAGGGTTAGAATTCTTTTAAGTGATAGGAGTCCTAATGTGGTAAGGATTAAGTCCACATACACTCCATACCACACAAATTTGGCCACCCTAGTCCTATAAGGGTTAGGATTCTTAAATTGATAGGAATTAGGGAAAAGCACAATTCCTTTTCAAGCAAGGAAATTGGCCAACCCTAGATTTCCTACACAAAGAATTCGGCCAACCCTATTTTGAGAAGGAGAAATTTCGGTCACCTTATAAATATAAGGTGATAAATTTCGGCCACCAAGAAGCTTGAGTGAGAGAGATTTTTGTATGCTTTGAAAAATAAAAATCTTACTCAATACACATAGAATTTCGGCCAAGAGAGAAAAAGAAAAATAAGTTCTCATTCGATAGTGCACTTGCAAGCCTTTAACATCAAAAGGTTTTGTGCACACTTTCGATTTAAGGTTACGCGAGTTCCAATCATATCAATTGTGAATTCAAAAGTAACCGAAACTATTTTTCTAGGCTCTTGGTGTTTTGGGATTGAAGATCAGGATCAGAAGTTCCATACATCCATTCTCAGGTAAGCAATTCAAAGAAAAAATGGAGACCACGCTCCTAGGTGATTCACATACGTGCTAGGATTGAAGATCTTGCGGATTACCATCGACATAAGACAATTGGATCACGCGACAAGAGGTATTTAACTCTAACTGTATATTTGTGTTTAATTAATTAAAGGGTTAAGGTTCAAATCTTTAGAAAAATTTTAAACTATATGAAAATTTACTTTTCGCCTTCCGTTGCGGTTTTAGTTAATTTTTCCCTTCAACATCCATGGTTGCCGGTAACGGCGAGGAGAAGAATTCACTATGAATAATATGAATACACACTCAACCTCACTTGTTCTCTTGAATATCTAATCATTCGTGAACCCTTGTTGGGTATTTTTAAGGTCTGTTTATACATGTATAGAACCCTAATTCTTTTTGTACAAGTAAAAGAAATGTGGCAGTGGTTTAATAAAACTCTGACTTGTTGGAGTCGTTTCAAGCGCATCAGGACTTTGCCTGTTTTGAGTTCTGATAACTCTTAAGGAAATCTGTTTCCTTATCAGAGTGTGCTTCTTGCAACCTTATTTAAGGAGGATTCTTCTTTACGTGTTTGAGTGGTAATAATGTTATCAACATGCTAAGCATCTGAATGTATCTAGACATTGTCCACGTGTCGCTTAGTCGACCATATTACAAACCCGATCAGATCTATTTTACTCCCGACCAGGGATCTTCACCTGATCAAGTAATTATACCCGATCATTCAGGTTTTCCCCGATCGTTGTTTGATAACTTGATCAATCTAATTACCTTGGTCTGGTATTCCCAACCTGACCATCTAAATAACTCTGATCAGTATTGTAGGGTTATTTTCTGATCATTTTAGGTTGATTCAATTTAGTTGACATTTGTTGACACGTCACTGGTTGTCCTCATGTAACACGATGTTTATGCTGACGTGTTATCTCTCCAAATGATACCAATAACATATATATACATATATATATATATATATATATATAATTTCAAGTGAAGGATCCCTTACATTAATTTCGGTAAGAACTATGATGAAATCACGTTGATTTTTATGAATTATGACATGAATTTCTTTTGTGGATGATAAGTTAATTGAAATATACTTAAGAAAAAATTTGGAAAGTTTTCGAGTACTAAAACTATTTTTGTTTTAATTTTCCTATATTTCTCTCATTTTTAATGCCTTCATATTTAACAATATTTGTATAAATAGTTCTAGTAATTGAAAAATTCTCAAATTTTATTCACAGGTAGATTTCAATTCAATAATCATCTACAAAAGTATTCAGATCAAATTCATAAAAATCAATATGTTTTCATCAAGGTCTTTTACTAAAATTAAAGTAAGAGTCCCACTATTGAAAGTATATATATATATATATATATATAATGCAAATTAATGTTATGAATATACACTAATACACATATACCATCACATAATGATATATTAATTACCAAAAAATATTATAATAGAATGCTAACACAATTTATTTTTAATCTTCATGTTTTAATTTGTTAACCGAAGAAACAATTATTTTATTGTCTAAAAATAAAATGGTTTGTTTTTACTATTTATTTTTGAACTAGTACACTATTTCGGGATTGGGGAAAGGTTGTCTCGAACTCACAACCTCATGGATGGTAGGGTGTAAATTATAAGGGTTTCGATATTGAAATGGTTATAATTTGTAAGTTTTTTTTTAAATATATATAATTTCTAAGTTATTAATGACACTGACATAAATATTATTTTAATATGTTTGGATTTTGAATTTTTAAAATACATAAATACTTTGTAAACTTTATTAAATTAATATTAATGAAGTATGTATATATCCAACATACAATTAGACCAACTTAACTTGCATATTTGAATATTTGATGTGTAAGAATATTTTCTTTAATTTGGTTAATGGTTGTTTACTTCATATAAACATAAAGTGATATTATATATATATATATATATATATATAATTTCAAGTGAGGGATCTTTTACATTAATTTCGGTAAGGACCATGATGAAATCACATTGATTTTTATGAATTTTGACCTAAATTTTTTTTTTTTTGTAGATGATAAGTTAATTGAAATATACTTATGAATAAAATTTGAGAAGTTTTCGAGTACTAAAACTATTTGTTTTTAATTTTCCTATATTTCTCTCATTTTTGATGTCCTCATATTTAACAAAATCGGGATAAATAGTTATAGTAATTAAAAAATTCTCAAATTTTATTCATAGGTTGATTTCAATGAAATAATCATTTGCAAAAATATTCAGATCAAAATTCATAAAAATCAATATGTTGTCTCAATGTCTTTACCAAAATTAAAGTAAAAGATCCCACTATTGAAAGTGTGTGTGTATATATATATATATATATATATATATATATATATAATGCAATTTTATGTTATGAATACACACTAATACACGTATACCATCACATAATGACATACTAATTACCAAAAAAAATATTATAATAGAATGCTAACACAATTTATTTTTAATCTTCATGTTTTAATTTGTTAACCGAAGAAACAATTATTTTATTATCTAAAATTAAAATGGTACGTTTTTACTGTTTATTTTTGAACTAGTACAATATTTCGGGATTGGGGAAAGGTTGCCTTGGACTCGCAACCTCATGGATGGTAGGGTCTAATTTATAAGGGTCTCGATATTGAAATGGTTATAATTTGTAAGTTTTTTTTAAATATATATAATTTCTAAGTTATTAATGATAATGTATTGACATAAATATTATATTAATATGTTTGGATTTTGAATTTTTAAAATACATAAATATTTTGTAAACTTTATTAAATTAATATTAATGAAATATGTATATATCCAATATAAAATTGGACCAACTTAACTCGCATATTTGATGTGTAATAATACTTTCTCCAATTTGGTTAATTGTGTGTATGAGGAAATTTTTAGTTTACATAATACTACCATTATTTTTAATATCTTTTTGAATAATTTGATAATTGTTTATAATTCATTTGTTAAGTTTAATCTTTGAAACAGCTGTTATAAATAATTGTTTTTTAAAATATGAATAATAAATCTATGTTATTATATTATTCCTTATGGAAACATTATAGTTGATAACAATTAAATAAGTTCCTTAATGAGATCACTTCTCCATTTTAATGTTCCCTATAAAATAAAAAATATTTAATAAATTCAAAAAAAAAATATCAATTCAATTGCAATCACTTTGTAACCAACTTTATCAATCAACTGTCAGGTAAAACAATTTGCTACTAAATAGGCAATTTATCAGGAGGGATTCTACCAATTTCTCTCCCGCTCAAATTTCCTATTTTACCTCCATCATTAATTTTTTTAACAGCTCATATTTATAATTTTGTTAAATTTTATCTTCTCCATTCCACCATCACACCACTTATCCATGTATGTCTCCCCACAGTTTCTTCTATTCTGGCATTGTGTTTTAGTCTTTCCAACTAAGAGAAAAGTGAAAGTTCATTTAGATATTTGCTTTAAAAACATTTGAAAACTAATTCATTATTTGTATGATATTTGTTATACTTTGATAACAATGCAGGTGATGAGACTTATGCAATGAAGAACTTTCTCATTCAGACCAACAAGCAAATGCAGTTGGTGCTCGAGGAGATTCTCATTTCATCACTATTTAGTCATTTCAATCTGGTTCAGCCTTTAAATCATGGTATTATTTTATTAGAGTTTAAGTGTTCATGTTTATTCATATTTGAATGTTTATATATATATATATATTATTAATATTATTATACTATCATATATGCGTAAATACTAAATGTATAACAATCGTTTAGCATCAATGATCGAGCCATGATAACACTAGATTTTAGGTCCCCCTTCCTACGCTTATTGCTTAATTCTCAGGTAAAATCGAGTGCTTAATGTCTCGTTTAGGTATTTTGCAGGTAATTCTTTGTATTTGGGACATTTCTGAAGGAAGAGAAGAAAATTGGGGAACAAAGCACAAAATCAGGAAGCAAAGCCTGGAAGAAATGTTGCTGTCGAAGTGTCGTCTTGGACAACCGCGACAGCCCAAGCGACATGAATTGTCGCTGTCGAAGTGTAGTCTTGAAAGACCGTGAAAGTCCCAGCGATAGCAACTCTCGCGACCCAAATGTCGCTAATGCTGCAATGAAGCAAAGACACGTCAAAAGGAGGAAGAAGTGTAACTGTCGAAGTGTTTTCTTGGAAGACAGCGACAATCCCAGCGACATCAACTCTCGCGACCCAAGTATTGATGCTGTTGTCGCTCGAACTACGTGAGGAATGGAAGATCGAGCGTCATGGTGGTATTGAGTCGTCTTGTAAGACCGCGACAATCGTGATCGCGGCAGCACGCCATCACAACTCCATAGGTTGATTTGTGGTCCCGTTTCGGCTCCCATATAAATTCCCAATGCTAATTTTGTGAGGGGGCATCATCAAACACACAGAGAATATCTACCCAGCAGCCTTTCATCACCCTACACACATCAATCCACAATCACCCATTCATCATTGGAGTTTGGAATCAAGAAGAGGGAACTCAATAGACAAGAAGCCTTAATGACACACTTTGGTTTCTTCCTAAACTCTTCTATGTTTTCTTTTATTCTTTTGATGTGTAACTAATCTTTTAAGTTAGGGGATTGATGTAACCAATTGAGCAACTCTTTGTAATCCAAGAGTCTAATACTTTTATTCAATTCATTATTAGTCTCTTTTATTGAATTACTTGCTCTAATCCCTTTACTCATATTCACTTGAGACCTCAATGCGTGTGAGAACTAGGACTAGTTTATACAAGAGGAAGAGGATTAACTGTGGGTGACCATCCCATTTAAGCCTCAACGATAAGCTTAGTAATTGAGAGAGTTTGCATATGCATGACCTTGCTATGTTTAATTTGGCTTAGAGTTTTAATTAAAATTTGATTTCAATCATTGCTCATTACATGACCTTGTGTGAGTAGTGGGAAGAATTAAGAACTTCATGGTTGCAATAGGATTGAAGAGCTTCATAGGACTTAAGTATTACATTGAGAAGTTTAATTAGGTTACATTAATTCCCTAGCGTTTTTTCTCCATATTCATCTCTTTGTGTGTGCTCGTGATAATTAGTTATTTACATTTGCAATTTAGTTAATCACTTGTCTTTTTCCAAAAACCAAGCATTATGCCATTTAGATTTCATGCACTTAGATTAGTTTTTAATTGAATTAATTAGCTTTCAACCATTAGAATCACTGATCCTAGTGAACGAACTTTATTTGAAATTGAGTGGAAAAATACTGCATCAATCAAGTTAGAACAATGAAGAAGATTTATCATTATCCTTTAAGCATGATTCTATACCTCTTGTTATATTTTTCATTAAGCATGATCACTAATTCCTTTAATTATAAGAACACCATTAACCAAGAATCATTACACAACTTGTTTACCGGTAAGATTTTGATTGATGATACTAATATAGTTTTTAACTTGGTATTATTATTATCTCCCTTTTAGTTAATAATAAAAACATGTTTTAGTGATTTGAAGGTTGTTGATTTGTTACTATTGGATATTTGAATACCTAAACCATCATAATGATCTCCCTTATTTATCTACAAGTCACTTCCTAACATCTATGATGTTTTTTTTTCTTCAACAGAAGAAAAAGAGCAAGAATACAATAGCAGTAGTAATTATTGAAAATCTAGCATCAATTCTAAAAAAATTTACTTTACACACATACACACACACACACACACACACACATACACATACACACATATATATATATATATATATATATATATATATTAATTCATTCATATTTTTATTTTTAAGATTCAAGAATCAAGGGTATCAAAAGTGATGATTGAGGAAGACCATAATATTACAAGCAATTGGAATGGTTGGATTCTTTCAAGACTTCAGGTATTTTTCATCTATTTGTCATAAAACATTATTAAAAATTGCACACTAATTCAATATCAAATCAAATCGATATGTATTGTTTTCATTTTTTACATTTTTCCAGGAGTTTCAATTATCTCCTCCTTATAAAAAGGACAATTTGTCCTTTTTGATACTAGGGGTTGCATAACCGACTTATGCTTTTTTTTCTTTTTCTAATTATATGTTAGAATGAAAACTTGGTACAATTTTACCAAAGAAATAAAAGATTTTGAGTTGAAACTCTACAGATCTATGATGACAACTTTGTTGCTATTTTTATTGAAAAAAAAATCAATGTTTATGCTATTATGAATAGATTTACAAGGTTTGTCGACAAATATTCTAGCATATTGATAGCATTTATTTACCAAGGTATCTCTAATTTAATACATTAATACATAAGAAATTAAAATTATTTTAAAGCAAAAAAATAAAATCATTATGATTTAAGGGCATTGCTATTCATGAACTATTTAAAAATCAAGTTATGTGTCTTAAATTTAATTATTATGTTATGTGTTTCAATTTTTTTTACCTATATATTATTTTCTTATTTATTGATATCATTTTAAAGTGGTATAAAAATAAATATAATGATCTTATGTGGGCCTTTGACGAAATGATGCCAAGGCAGTCACTACACCATTGTCTCTTACTTATACCTTGAAGCTTCACGATGGTAGTGCTAAAACCGATCCCACTCAGTTTCGACAGGTTCTTGGTTCCCTACGGTACCTATTGAAAATACACAAAGTGTGTCTAATACAACCTAGAGGAGGGGGGGGGGGGGGGGGGGGTGAATAGGTTTTAGTTGATTTATTACCAATTTTTCGACTTAATCGATTTTAATAGACCTACCCCATATTCTTAAGAAGAAAATGTGTGACTTAGTTGCTTTGGATGTAAGACATGTAACATCATAGTTCAAGCAAATGGTATTTGGCAAAGAGAACATCAAAAGGGTTCCAAAGGAATTCAAACCAATTTGCACCCTTTTGCCATAATTAAACAAGATATAGCGTTTAAATTTTTGAGCACACACAAGCAACCATGTCAATCCTTAATGGTCAATCAAGACATGGATATAAAATCCTTATTAATTGAATGGATATAGAATCCTTATTGGTTGTTGTCTTGTTCAACCATTAAGAAAAGACCCAAAGCTAAATTGGATGAGACATCCTTATTTATTGCATGGACACAAAGTCCTTATTGAGTTTAGCTTTGTCAAGGTGTTTCCACACACATTTGCACACACAATTCATGCATAATATTTTAGTATGCTAAAATCAAGTCACATGTCATGGAGATAAACTTTAGGTCATTCAATTGTACTTCCCAATCAATTCTCCTAATCCAAAAATGCATGTTTGAACATAGAGGTGACATGGATTACAAACCAAGCAAGGCACACTTATTGAATAAAAAGCCATATAGGAATATATATAAGCACAACCAAAAATACACAACCAATTAATAAAGAAGCACAAAGTTGATCAAGTTTTTGCTTATTTCAACATGCAAGGTTGCTCTCTTTGCTTGAGCTCCCCATAAGGGGTCAATTACCAAAACACATCAATGCATATGACAAATCCCAATAGACCTACTAAGTGCCTTGAACCTAGTTGAGTCTAATGGCTTTGTAAATAAATTCGCTAGTTGATCATTAGTGCCCACATGCTCAAGTGCAATGCATTTGTTTTCAACTAGTTCTCTAATGAAATGATGCCTAATGTCTATATGCTTTGTCCTAGAGTGCTGAACCGGATTCTTTGAAATGTTAATTGCACTCATGTTATCACAATAAAGGTTTAGAATACCTTGATCAAAGCCATAATCCACAAGCATTTGCTTCATCCAAAGGAGTTGTGTACAAGCACTCCCGGCAGCTATGTATTCCGCTTCAGCTGTGGATAGAGAGATGGAATTTTGCTTCTTGCAAAACCATGAGACCAAGTTGTTGCCTAGGAAGAAGCAACCGCCCAATGTACTCTTCCTATCATCACAATTTCCTGCCCAATCTGCATCACTAAAGCCAACTAAGCTAGCATTAGTGTCAAAAGAGTACCATATCCCATAGTTGGATGTCCCATTCACATATCGAATGATTCTCTTCATGGAGGAGAGATGGGATTCCTTGGGATCCTCTTGGTACCTAGCACACACACCCACACTAAAGGCTATATTGGGCCTAATTGCGGTCAAGTAAAGCAAGCTACCAATTATGCCGCGATAAAGACTTTGTTCCACACTCTTGCCACTAGCATCCTTGCTTAGTTTCATGGTGGTACTCATGGGTGTGTCACAATGTTTGGCATTCTCAAGGCCAAACTTCTTCACTAGGTTCTTAGCATACTTAGCTTGGGATATAAAAATCCCATCATGCAATTGCTTGATTTGCAAACCTAGGAAGTAATTTAGCTCTCCAACAAGACTCATCTCAAACTCATGAGATATGAAATCGACAAATTGTTGGACTTTGGATTTGTTGGTGGAGCCAAAAACAATATCATCAACATAAATTTGAGCTATGAAAAGCTCATCTTTGTTTCTCTTGATGAATAAATTTTTATCAACACTACCCCTAGTGTAGTCATTGTCAACAAGAAATTGAGTGAGGCGCTTATACCAAGCCATAGGTGCTTGTTTCAACCCATATAAAGCCTTCTTGAGGTGATAGACATGACTGGGGTGGTGTGGATCCACAAACCCCTTGGGTTGCTCAACAAACACTTCATCATGCAAGAAACCATTGAGAAAGGCACTCTTAACATCCATTTGATGCAATTTGAACTTGTGCACACATGATATGGATAAAAGAAGCCTTATGGACTCAAGACGGGCAACCGGAGCAAAAGTCTCCTCAAAGTCAATACCCTCAATTTGAGAGTATCCTTGTGCTACAAGTCTAGCCTTGTTGCGCACAATGTTGCCATTCTCATCCGACTTATTCCTATATACCCATTTGGTGCATATGACATTAGTATCCTTGGGTCTAGGAACAAGAGTCCAAACCTCATTTCTTTCAAATTGGTTTAGCTCTTCTTACATGGCAAGAACCCAAAACTTATCATTCAAGGCTTCATCAACCTTTTTGGGTTCAATTTGAGAGGTGTAACAAGTATAGCTAATTTGATTAGCTATTTGACGCCTAGTCCTAACACCCTCATTCATATCTCCAAGAATGTCATTCTTGTTGTTGAGATGTCTAACCCATGGAGCGGGTTCTTTAGAGTCCAATGATGGATCTTTATCAAGAGGTTGAATGACCTCTTCATCAAGACTTGACTTCACATCAATTGAAGTCTCACCATTCTTCTCCAAGGAAGAATCATCAAGCACAATGACCTCCTCATCATGGTCTCTAGTCTTAGGCCTACAATCATCTATGACAACATTAGATGATTCCATGACACTCAGAGTTTTTAAAGTGAAAACTCTATAGGCCTTACTATTAAGGGCATAGCCAATAAAAATCCCTTCATCACTCTTGGCATCAAACTTGCCAAGTTGATCTCGGTCATTTAGAATGTAGCATTTGCTCCCAAATGAGTGGAAGTAGCTAACATTTGGCTTCCTACCCTTCCATAATTCATAGGAGGTTTGCTTAGTACTGGGCCTTAGGAAGACTATATTTCCTATGTAGCAAGCCGTATTGACGGCCTCGGCCCAAAGGTTCCTAGGGACATTGTTGCTAAGCAACATCACACGAGCCATCTCTTGAAGAACCCTATTCTTCCTCTCAACAACCCCATTTTGTTGAGGAGTTCTAGGAGCCGAAAACTCATGGGAAATGCCTAAGCTATTGCAATAGCTTTCAAAATAAGCATTTTTAAATTCCCTCCCATGGTCACTCCTAATCCTTTTAATGCTTTTAATGTGTGAGTTCTTTTCATTTTGAATTTTAGTGCAAATCATTTTAAAATTTTCAAATGTTTCAGATTTTTCTCTAAGAAAATATGTCCATGTAAATCTAGAAAAATCATCAACACAAATAAAAATGTATCTCTTGCCACCGAGACTCTCGGTTTGCATGGGACCCATAAGGTCCATATGTAAAAGCTCTAATGGCTCCTTAGTGGCGAGATACTTGTCTTTCTTGTGCATACTTTTAGTTTGTTTCCCTTGTTGACAAGGTCCACAAACGCCATCGACTTTCTTCCCAAGCTTAGGGAGGCCACGCACAACCTTGAACTTATCTAAGATCCTCAAATCTCGATAGTTCATGTGGCCAAGTCTTTGATGTCATAACTCAACTTCCTCACATTTGGACATATTGCAAGAGATAGCACTAGCTTCAAGACAATAACAATTGTCACTAGATCTCTTTACTTTTAGCAAGGTTTGTCCATTTGGCATTAAAATAGAGCAATCATTTTTGTTAAACAAGACGGAGAGTCCATCATCATTAAGATGAGAAATGCTTATAAGATTGGCTTGCAAGCCATCAACAAGTAAAGCATTGGACAAGTAGGGTAAATCGGGAATGTAAATGGTTCCTTTCCCTATGACTTTCTTTCTAGATCCATCACCAAAGGTGACAAATCCTCCATCCTCCAAGACAAGGGATTTAAAGAAGCTCTTGTTCCCCGTCATATGCCTAGAACACCCACTATCCAAATACCAAGTGTTAGAGGCATTTGCCTTCAAGGCAATTTGAGCCACATAGCAAGAATAGTTATCCCTTCTAATCCACCTAGGTGAAATGTTCTCATTCCTAGTGGTATTAGTCACATTGGCTCTAGATTTCCTAGGATCATGCAAATTGGCTCTAGATTTCCTAGGAACATGCATTTTAGCTCTAGCTCTATTTCTTTCAATCATGCTCTTGATTCTACACATTTCAATGTATTTGAAGCAATTAGGTCTAATGTGACCATCAACACCACAAAAGTGACAAGTGGTAATAAAATAAGAAGACATATCATGCCCTTGTGAGTACAAAGGGGCTTTCCCACGCATTTGAGCTTGTCTTTGGTGTTGGATTGGTTCCCTCCTCCTTTGTTGTTTAGTTGGAATGAATTGCTTCCTTGGTTGACCTTGCATGAATTGCTTCTTGGCTTGATGGTATTTGGGTTGAGGGAAACTTGCTTGATGCACCCTTATTGATTGAGCTTGAGCTTGTTTCCCATGTGCTACCTTGACTTGAGAATCATTAGAGCACTCTCCTAGTTCGATCTTCTTCCTAGGATGTTGTGGGGGTGGAGGCTCTTTGATGTCCAAGCTCTTTACAAACACAGTCTTGCTTGAGGATGAGGTCTCCTTGTCATTTTCATAGCCAAGACCCTTCTTATCACTTGGCCTCTTGCCAACTCCCAACATGTGATCAAGTTTCTTCGTACTTGAAGTCATTTTAGCAATGATCTCTCTTGCTTCTTCAAGCTCCTTTTCCACCAATTCCTCATTCTTTTTGCTATCTTTACTTTTCTATTTAGGTGAGTGACTTCGGTATATAGCTTGAGATTCTCACCCTTTAGCCTTTGAATCTCTTTCTTCTTCTTCAATCTTGAGCTTTGAAAATGCTCAATGAACCCTTCGAGATCCATTCCTCCTACATCCATATTTGTTGAATGGGATGAAGAGTCACCATCACTAGAGTCATTTTCACTTTGTTTCTCTTCCTCTTCATCATATAATGCTTCCTTACTCTTGAGAGAAGATGCGAAGGCAATAAAGTTTGCCACATGATCCTCATCATCCGAAGATTCTCCTTCTTCTTCCAAGTCATCACCATCACTCCACGTGGCGGCCATAGCCTTTTCTTTCTTCTTGTTCTTTAAATTGCCACAATCCGTGGGGATGTGTCCGAAACCTCCACAATCGAAGCATTGAATCCCTTTTCTTGTGGGCTTGTCTTTACTTGACTCAAACTTCTTGAAAGGAGTCTTCTTCTTCATTTCTTTTCCTTTGGATCCAAATCCCTTCTTCTCAAATTTGATGAACTTCTTAAACCTTTTGACCATGAGAGCCATTTCTTCATCTGAGTCTTCTTCCTCCTTCTCCACCTTAGAAGTCTTCAAAGCAATACTCTTTGCTTCTTTTGAGGTGTAGGTGTGGGAGTCCATCTAGACTCATATGCTAGAAGCCTTCCAATAACTTCACTTGGCTTCATATTCTTGTAGTCACTATTCTCCTCAAGAGCCGTCACTTTTGACTCAAATCTTGCCGGAAGAGACCTCATAATTTTTTGCTTGATTCTCCTATCCGAGTAAGGATCACCAAGTTGATGTCTTTGATTAACTATGTCCATCAACTTCACTTGAAAGTCATTGAAGCACTCATCCTCCTCCATTCTAATTTGCTCGAATTGTGTTTGGAGGACTTGAAGCTTGGAGTCCTTGACCACCTCGGTTCCCTCATGGGCCGTCTCTAGAATCTCCCATACCTCTTTTGCAATTCTTGTTGTTTGGATCAATTTATACTGATTGTCATCCATGGCACAAAGAATGGCATGCATAGCCTTGTTGTTCCACTTGGATGCTTCAAACTCTTGAGTTGACCATTCCGACTTTGGCTTGGGAACTACACTTTCGTCTGCAAGAGTCTTTTCCGGAGGAGTGTAGCCATCGTCAATTGCCATCCATGCTCGGTCATTTATTTGGCAAATGTAAGACTCCATCTTGCCTTTCCAAGAGGCATAGCTTACTCCGGTGAGCAAAGGGGGTCTTGTGCTAGAGGCTCCCTCATTACCACTTCCATTTCCACTCATAGTGTTTATGTGTGAATGAGATGAATGTTAATGATGCAACAATCACAAACAAAATGCAAGACACACAAAGAGAAAGGATCACCTAAGTGTATCTAGGAACCCGCTCTGATACCAATTGAAAATACACAAAGTGTGTCTAATACAACCTAGAGGAGGGGGGGGGGGGGGGGGGTGAATAGGTTTTAGTTGATTTATTACCAACTTTTCGACTTAATCAATTTTAATATACCTACCCCATATTAGCAATCAATCAATCCAATATAAATATGCGGAAAACAATAAAAACACAAGGATTGATTTACGTGAGAAACCCTCCAACTGGGCAAAACTCACGGGCTATCCTTCTAGCCACATACAGTCCTCAAATCCACTATTTGAACGAAAGTTTACAACCTAGGTTGACCTCAAGTCACACCTACTTGGTCACTAAACATTTCACTCTACCCAACGGGCCTTTATTAGTGATTCTAGACCACAAGCTTATGCACTAACCCACTTAGTCACAAAGCTTAACAATCAATGAAGAGGTTAAACAACCTATGTGAATATGTAAAAGATATTCAAGCATGCAATTAATGCTAGGCAACACTAAATGCTTATCTAAGGATTTAAAGATGTCAATGAATGCAAATCCTAGATATCAATATCTAAATGCAAATGCATGAAGATTTAGCTAGAAGGGTAAAATCATCCTAAATGCTAGTTATCAATGAACAAAGCTCTCAACCAACAAACAACAACTCAAACATGTTATACATGCCAATAAACATAAAGATATGCAATAAAATCATAAAAAAGAGCTAACCCTAGGCAAACAAGAACATAAATAAATACAATGAGATTTAGGGCATGTTCAAGTTACCTAGTCAATGAAAGCAAGAAGAATCCATGATGAGATGATGCTTGTAAGATGTTAGATGCACATGGATTTGTGTTTGGTTGAGTAAAGATGAGTTCTTAGGAGTTTCTCTCTCTAAAGACAGCTTGGCCTCTCAAAAATGGCTTCTTGAACTCACAAAAACGAGCAAGGAAGAAAAGAGAATATATATAAGGGAGCCCTGAAACTGCGTCGTTTTGAACTTAGGGCACAGAAATCCGTCAATACCGCTGGATGGACCGCGTCTCAGGCACGTGTCCAGACCGCGGTACACACAGCAGTGCACCGTCTGGACAACAACGCAGTGTAGGGCGCTGTGCATGCAGGTGCATAGGCCGCGGTATGGGCAACAGAGGCCTACTGGACAACACCGCGACTTGGATCGCTATGCGTGCAAGTCTACAGGAAGCGGTACAGAAAGCATGACCCTACTGAGGTATACCGCTATGTACGCCGCGGTGCAAGCATGTCTTGCCAAGCGGTCTAGGCCGCGTTAAGAGAAGAAATTCTCCTTTCGGGGCAAACTCAACACACTAAGTGATGTGCAAAAAGTGCAAGTGTGGAGTGTGAGAAGTGGCATACAATACATCATTCAATTACATGAAGATAAGAGCATAATGCATGCAAGTGAGTGTGTGCAACTAGATCTCTTCAAAGAAAGTTAAACAAGTGAGATATCTTTGAAGTGCTCTTGAGAAAGATGATGTCCTTGAAGCTTGATCACACCCAAGAGGCCTAACTTACCCTTACAAAAATAATCCTCAATGTGGTTTGTCAACGAAATAAGCCAATCAAAATATGAGGAACTTACACCTATCCTTAACAAGACCAGATATCTCATTTGTCGTTAACAAGTTGTCTTAGTTCATGCATTGTCCCTCCTCACATCATTGGACAGTTGTTAAACGATTACTCCATTATGTAAAGGGTACCTCTGCTCATGGTATTTTTTTCGCAAAGAGACCACTCCTATGCTTCATGCTTTCTCTGATTCTGATTGGGCTGGTAATTCCAATGATAGTACCTCAACCTCAGCTTATCTTGTTTTCCTTGGTGCTTCTCCCATTAGTTAAGCTTCCAAAAAACAGTGTACTGTTGCCTGCAATTCTACCGAAGCTGAATATAGAGCAATTGTCTCTATTGCTGCAGAACTCAATTGGCTCACCAATCTTCTTCAAGAACTCCAAGTTGATGACAACTCGATTCCAACCATTTATTGTGATAATATTGGAGCCACTTACTTATGCAAGAATCTAGTTTTCCACTCGCGCATGAAGTATGTAGCAATTGACTTCCATTTCGTCAGTGATCAAGTTCTCAATAGTCGGCTTCGTGTGTCTCATGTTCATACTAATGACCAGCTCGTAGATTCTCTCACAAAAGCCCTTGGTTCGAAGCGATTTCTCCTCGATCGATCTAAGATTGGCATCAGTGATGGAAGCACAATCTTGCGGGGGCATGATAGACAGATATCGTAGGCTGATATTGTGGCATACAATTAGTATCTTTCCTATGTAATCTCTGTAATCTATACACATTATTCTTCCTTGATACATTCCATGATTCTAGGACATGATTCCAGGACAGAATCAAGGAATATAATTCACCTTGTAATATGTATAAATTAAACTCCTACTCAATGAAATCAGTAAGCCATTTTCTTACAATACTCTGTTAACCTTCTTAAAGGTGTGAAGGTCACTGAGGGGTTGGGTTCACTTCAGAACAATAAGAAAGGATTATCGACATCTTTTGTTGTGAAAAGGAAGGATCGAGGATGCGTCTTTTGATTTGAACGGTTGCATGAAAGCATTGAACTAGGTGTGGGTTTTATGCATATTTAGACATGCATCTTAGGTAGGTATTGTTAGTAATTTCATATAATTAGCTTGCTAATAAGTAATTTTACTAAGTCATTATGAAAATGTATTGCGAATGCTAATTAGTTTAGATGGTAAGGTTTTTGTCCTTATAAAAGATGTCTAAATAACTTTATAGATACGAGGAAATTATCAAAATTAATCCCTTAAAATTATTAATTTTTGTTTTTAATCACAAGCATTGTTTTCCGTATTTCTAACCAACCGTGAAAATTTCATTTCACTCGATAACCATACAATTAAATTAGTACCAGCCCTAGCCTAGAGAAAACATTACATCTATTCGTCTCACACCATTAGATGTGGGAAGGTCTGATTAACAAATATCACATGGCACAATTTTTTGGTTATTTGACAAAACTAAAGAATAACTTTTTAACCTAAAAAGATTACTTGATATTTACCGAAATAAACCTAAATTTTGGACTTCTCTCAAACTCTTTTTGAGTTTTTTTTTAAAACAAATAAATTGTTTTAACACACTTTATGAACTTTAATATGTTATCATATACCCTTTCTATTACAAATATTCAATGCACTATTTTTTTAATTTATAACAACAAAAACTCTTTTAAAGTTATATTTATCAAATAATCTACTAACTTAAAATCACTTTTATAATTAAATACCAAATAATATACGGATTTTTGTTAGAAGCTTTAGTTAATAATTTTTATTTTTATTATTTGTCCTATTTCATATACGATAGGCCCAAGAAAAAATAAAACTCTTCCTAGTGTGTATTTTACGTCGGAGCCTATTTCACATTGGGCCAATTAAAAAAAATCTTCCCCCAATTTCACATTGGGCCCAATATTTTTTTTAAAAGTTTTTTTTAAAAGTCTTTTTTAAAGCCTTTTTTTAAAAAAAAAAATTCTTTCTCTCTATATCTCTCTCCTCCTCTCTCGCTTTCTCTCTCTAAGGGTTTTGGGTGTTTCACGTTGGAGGTAGGTTTTCCAAAAGAAATATGAAAAACAATACATTAGGGTTAAAAAACAAATTTCAATAGTTTAAATGTGGTTCTTTTTGCAAATTCTGATGTTTGAACGTGTGCAGATGAATACCAAAAGCACTAAGAACCATATAATGATGACTTGTTTTACATAAATTGATATAGTCAAACACAATATATCCTCTCGTGTCGTGGCCATTCAGCATTTCTATATATACTTTGCTTGGGCATGCATGGGATAGTCCACTCAACTGTATTCTGCTCTTTTTAAATCATTAATGTTCACATTCTTATTAACTTTACTTGATGTATTGAATACAACAAAAATAATATATAATTAACTAAACTGAATTAATTTTGAGCATGATTTCGCTGTTTGCATATTCTAATATTAAAGAAACTATTGATCATAGGCTTGTAAGAGGCATTATTTAACTAATGATAAGTCTTTGGACTGCTTCATGACTTGTTTTAAAATCATATTGTTGTAATCTCCACTATACATACAATGCATGGAATGTGATGCAAGTCCCACAAGTCTTGCTACTTGCTTAATTTATCAGCTTTAGTTTTCAGCCTTTTTGATACAATTAGATGCCAAATGTTGTTTAAAGAAGAAACCATTCCTGTAGTTGTATATGGGGAAGTGATAGGTTCAATCAACAGTGCATGTCTGCAAATTAAACAGGCCATTCATCATCAGTGAAGCTTCATCGAGCTTATCTTAGTGGTGTCCAGCTTTATTTTGAATATTGATCCAAGCTCTTTCAGTGCCACTTGAAATGGTGATTCCACGCAGCTTGTACTAGACTGCCTAGTGTCTTGTACCTATGTGATTTTTTGTTTTCTTCTTTTTGAGTGGGAAATCACTTGATTTCCTTTCTTGGATTCTTATTTCCATTAACACCTCAAATAACATTATTCATTCTAGGTCTAAATGCATGCATGATTGAACACGGTATACATTTTGGTTAAGTGCACACCGGCCTAACTTATTTTATATATAATTTCTTTTCTTTTTTATCCTTTCAACCACGACCGTACGTGCAGATCGTATGTTTATTTCCTAACAAAGAAAAAAGAACTACACTTAGTACAGAATTTATTCTTTGGAGATGAGAACAATTTCTTGCAAGGGAAAACTCTAAATTCTAGCTAGCTGATCATGAAAACAAAATTAGAATTAACAATGGTTTTAATTTGATAATTAACAGCCCCATTAAGTGATTTTCTTTTTCTGGCCAGTTGTAAAGTGCAAACTTCGTACCTGTGTCTTTGGAACATGATACTTGATGGGACAAAAATTGGGTCCCAACTTCCAACTCCATGAAATCTCTACCTTTCAACGATCTCAATAATGCAAATCTTTAATGGACAGGCTTGCTTGGGATTTCAGGATTTGTCACTTTATAGATCACATCCTCATTTGTCCTTGGAAGATACAGGGTCTGCCAACCAACCTAAAAATTATATTGCTATGAAGAAACGTTGACAATGTATGCTTTTAAGAAAGCAGTGTTGGAATGGCCAAATTTTCTACTTGCTATTAAATTGGAAATATATTCAGATATATAACAATTTCTTATCAACTTAACTATGTATGGTATTGGTGGATAAATAGCTCTTAAAGTTCTCAAAGGGCCGGGCCATTCTATGTGAAATTTCAGCTTGACATGTACATTTTGTAGAGATGACATGGGTGGTGTCTTTGTCTCTTGATGCAAGTACACAAGTGTTCATCTGAATCATTTCCACTTTGAATTTCAACTTATCTCAGTGGATACATCTTTTGTTTGATATTAACTCTACTTTTGAATCTCTAAAGAAGAACATTGCCAACCATTGATCTTATCCTTTTTTGACCAACATTTTACATTCATCTTAGCTCAATTGAGTTTAGATGATCTTGTGATATGCTCGTCGTTGTTCTATATTTATGGGATATTATTCATTTGGTACCTATGTTATTTTGAAATGTCTATTTTTTACTCACTTATCTATTTTTCACTGAATTGGGCCCTATGTTTTCCAAAACCACTCATTTTGGTCCCTCTGACCATAATTTTGACAGTCAACGACCATGGAAAAAACAAAATGACATCTTTACCCCCCTAACCATTTAATTTCTTTTTAAAAAAATAAATTTAAAGAAAAATTAAAAAATTAAAATTTTACCCTTTATGTTAAAAAAAATTAAATACAAAAACAAAACAACAACAACAAAAAAAAGTTAAAAAAAATCTGGATTTTTTTTGAATCTGGAAATGAAACCCTAAATTAATCTCTTCACCAACATCATCATCAACACACCACCAGACAAATCACCCAAACACCCTCTCCAAACCCATTCATCTCTTCCCTAACATCATCAACACACAATCACACAAATCACCCAAACATCCAAACCCATCAATCAAGCCACCCTCACCAAACACCCAACACCCAAAACCACCCAAAACCCCCTCCACGAAATCCATCCCAGTCGCCCATCCCACCACCGATTGGCGTTCGAACTTGAGCAAGTTCAAAATAGAAGCAGCGACGATGATAACGCCAACCAGAAACGACGATGACAACGCCGACCAGAAGCGACGACGATGACCAAAATCTGACGGGTTCGATCTGGGTTCGATCGTGTTCATCTCTCTCTTTCATCCTTCTCATTTGGTGTGGATTCAATTCGGCCGGTGGGTTTGGTTTCGATCTGGGTTTCAGTTGGTGGTAGTGGTGATTTTGATCGATTTGGGTTCTAGTTGTGGTGGTGTTTTGGTTTCTGATTTGGGTTTCAGTCAGTGGTATTTATGGTTTGGGTCGATTTGGGTTTGGTTTCGGTCTGGGTTTCGGTTAGTGGTAGTGGTGTTTTGATAGTTGTGAATGAGTTGGTGATTGTGGTCTGGTGGTGATGATGAATGACTGGAGGTTGATTGGTCGTTGGGATGGTGATTGGTGGTGGTGTTTTGATTATGTATTTGGTTTGTGGAGATCTTTGATGATGGTTCTCACGAAGATTTGGTGAGTTGGAATTCAATGAAACCTGAATTTGGTTCTCAGGAAGATCTGTTTGTTAAGGAAGGTTAAATGTTGGAGGTTGATGATGATGATTTTTGATAATTTTTTTCGTTGTTTTTTTTTTTCCGAATGAATGGTTTTTTTTATTAAATGTTTATTGTTATATTAAAAATACTAAATTTAAGGAGTAAAAATTAATTTTAAAGCATTTAAAAATATATATATAGTTTTAAAATTTTGATCTCCACCATTCATCTCAGAGGTGGATGGTGGAGATCTGTTTTTCTTTTTTATTTTTTGTTTTATTCATAATTTTTTAATTTGTATTTATAATATTAATTTTATTAGTATTACATAAATATTTAATTTTTTCCATTGATTTTTGTGTTGACATGTGGCATGTCTTTGATTAAAGACAAAAATACCCTCAAAACCGTTAAAGTTGAGTAACGGTTGACTAACAGAAGGACCAAAATGAATGGTCTTGAAAAATATAGGGCCCAATCCAGTAAAAAATAGATAAATGAGTAAAAAATAGACATTTCAAAAAAAACATAGGGACTAAATGAATAATATACCTATATTTATTAACGTATGATAAATGCATATTTGTTTAATTAATACTGTACATCTCAATAAAACACAAAATCAATTTGAGAATCACAAATGAGATGGCGTATCTTATCATAATTTCTAAGTTCATGTGATGGTCATGACATGATGATGTTGTAAAAGATAATACATTTTCAAGTATGATGCTGCAATGAGCCCATGATCATAAGAGAACCGAGTTTTTTTTATTTTTATGGTCTGGTATTTTACTATTTTATATGTTTATTGCTCATATTCATCTTTATTGATTATCAATAAAAAGATCGTATAAAGGGGTTTTTTTTATAGCACTCTTTTCAATGTCATTCGTGGAAAAGTCACCAAGTTAATAATTCCTATGGAAATAGAACCAGTTAATAATTCTTATGGAAATAGAACAAATTAATGTTTTTTGCCAAAATTGCCCTTTTGTTTTTTACTTTTTAAATTTCTTTCCCTCTCTCTCTTTCTTCCTCTCTCCTCTGTTTTTTTTTAAAAGACCTCTATTGATGGATCAATGGAGGTTGAACAAACCTCCAATGGAGGTCATCGAAACGGTCGACTCCCTTAGAGGTTGTTTCGACGACCCTCAACCTCCATTGGAGGTTGTCGAAACGACCTCCGTTAAAAAAAATTCTAAAAATAAGTCTCGGGTAGCTGGCAATAAATCTCAGATCACCTAACTAAAAATTATTGCGGAGACTTATTTCTAGATTTGTTTTTTTTTAATGTTCTTCTTCATTGACCACCAATGGAGGTCAAGCTCATTTCAACCTCCAATGGAGGTCTTTGGACCTCCATTTGAGGTCTGTCTGACCTCCATTGATTCTTTGATAAAAAAAAACAGAGGAGAGAGAGAAATTTTAAAAGTAAAAAGAAAAGTAAAAGAATAAGTGAGGGTATTTTAGTTTCACCACATACTTTGGTGCTAAAAACACATAAAATTAATAACTTTGTGATATTTCCACAAAACCAAACTCATTTGGTGCTATTTCCCCCAATTCCCTCTCGTATCAATTGGATTTCATAAAAAAAAGCTCATATAGTAAAAAAAAAAATCAAATTATTAATTTTCCGTATTATAAAACATGATTTCATGCCCAAGTCATGGAGTATTACAATTATGTATTTCTTTATCAAACTCAAACTTGAATTCTAACAAAGTTTAAATAACAACTGTTTGATGATTAAGTCTTCACGATTTCTTAAACACATAAATTTGATTTTCTGATCTACCAACATTACTTGCATATTGTAAGCATTTAAAGTGTGTGCTCTGTTCATATCAACTGTAGAAGTCACAATCTATGTTTCCTCGACACGATTAAAAGAAGTTATCATGACTAAACAAATCGAATTAAAGAGGCAACATATATAGCTGGCAAAGGAGGAACGTGGGGTCAATTAAATTTAGAGTTTATATATATACGAGGTTAATGGGTAATGTTTATGTTGGTGATAATTAAATCCAAAATATCATATATATCATGAAGCTCAGAGGCTGTATTAATTAATTAATTGACTAATTAATGATAATGATAATGATGGGTTGCACAGGCAGGTAAAGATGACAAAATTATCCATGGATCAGATATCCGTAAGAACCCGTACTATTTAAAATGTGGATGTATACTATTATTTTGAGAACGGAGTAAGGATGGATGTTATCCTAATATCCATTTTATTTTCTGGGATACGGATGGATATCATCTATGGATATCCATCCCCATCCGTATCCATTATAGATTTTAATATTTTAAAAATATAAAAATTTATTATGTGATTATTAATTCTAATTTTATAAGTTATTATTAATTTTTATATTTGAATTTTATTGGATGTATTTGTTTCTCTTTAAATATTATAAAAAAAGAAATAAGAAGAAAAAAATAAAGATAAGAAATGGAGAGATCATATATGGTATGTATTAAATTTGAAAAATAAGTGAAATAGGTAGTTTTAGAAATAAACCAAAAAAAATTAATAAAAACATTTAATTTTACTTAATTAAATCAGAATTTTAAAAAGTGAGGCATGAATAGATAGACCACTCTTAATTATATCCTTTCCAAAGTCAAAACATATAAAGTTAGTGTTATTTCAATTTGTATGTATCTTTCAAATTTAGTGGATACACCTTGAACTGTTTTTTAATCTAACCATGGTACTATGTCGTCATATTACATGGATGAGGAGGTGACACACTTTGGTCTATATTGTCTAAATCTAATCAGTTAATTAAAGCTGGCACGGCACGGCAGAGTAGAGGAGACGAGGATGTGCTAATTCAATATATATATTGGTGCTAAAAGCATTTACTAAAATATTTTAATTAGGGGTAGCTAGATTTATTAATAGTAATATAGTATCATCATGTGTTAATTAAGTCTTTGTCAGTCATTTTGAATGAGATTTTATTATATTTTGTTTATTATATAAGATAGTTTTATTAAGAACACATGTTAAAACACTATAAAATGAACGTTAGAAACTATATTTATTATCTTTAACTATAATTAATACAGAAACAATACAATAAATATAAATTGATTTTCTTTTATAGTGTTTTAACATGTGCCATTATCTCAACTTCTCTTTCTGATAATTTATCTTGACTAGCTGCTTACCAAGTTAATTATGCACTTTATTGAATAATGTTTTAAATTTTAAAGTGCTTTTCGAAAGATAAATATTATAGTTTTGTTGAAACTAATTAATGCTTTTAGATACTTAGTATAAATCCTTTCTTTTGGAAATTTGACATGTCCATTACATATAGTGCTTGATATTTGTGGTAGTTACGTTACCGATCATGTGCAACGAAATTTGAAGTCCTAATAACATAAATAGTCTGATCACGTCTCTATACATATATGTTGTTTGTTCCAAAGTGTTGTGATAACATTGCATTAACATCCCATTAAGCAAGTTGCTACTTGTTGGATGCATGTGTCTGATTGTAATTTAGTTGTGTGCATGAACAAAAAGATGAGAATTTTTTAAGTGGGAGGATTCCGGTGGCATATCAAATCGATCAGGTGATATGATGGTGACTTGTTGTGTATGACAAAACATCCATTAAACAAATTGCTAGTCATTTGACGGGTTGTGGGGTTGAAGATAGAATCTATAGTCATGCATAATTAATTAGTTATATATGCCCTATAGGATCTATAATTAAGTATTTCCAAGAGATCGAGTCCTTGAAAATTAAATCTTGAACTGCATCAATTTGGGTGATCAGGGCATACTTATATATTGAAGTTGAAGAAGTACGTGTTCAAGGGATGTTTTTGTACATAACATCAAGAAGTGTTCTACAGAGATCGTGATGATCACCGCAATATATTGATCGATTGATCTGAGAAACATCTCCCATTGTCTAAGTAATTATATCTAAATATTTACGGGCATGCATGTAGCAACTAAGCTAGGCAGCTTTAATTTGTAGCAGTACAATGAATGTGCTATTATAAGATGTTGTAGCTTAGAAATATATGTTGAATCTCATCTGAACATGATATAAGTGGGTGTTTCACTTTAATCCAACACTGACAAATAGTTTTTGGCATATTCCATATTACTGTATTTGTTTGGATATATATGCAGAAAATATATAGGCAAGGACAGGCGCACATAACATAAAGATGGAAGCAATTAATGGGGACTAGTTGACAGTCATGCTATTGCATCTTTACTTCTTAAATCTGTAAAGCAATTGATGATGCGGGGACGCTTCTCAATCCCCAGTACACCTTCTTGTCCTCCACTTATATATGTAATGTACTCTCATTATAAGGTTCTGAAAAAGACTATTGTACGTGTCTCACGTACTCTTACTAGCTAGCTAGATGATGTACAAGTCTTTTAATGACTGGTTTCAAATGCTTAATGCCGTGATTACTGCGATCGAGTTATAAATAAGTTGAATTATAAACTTACAGATTAGTCATTTGGGTTGATTGTAATTAAGAGTCGATCAGGCCCTTTATATGGAATCGAAGATGCAGAATCAATTTCCTAGTAGTTCTATGGGCCTCCCTTTTAGGTATTAGTGGGCTAGTTAGGATCCTTCAGATATTAAGGTATGCTAAGCATATATTTAATAAATGGAAAGGGAATCTTATTAGACATTCTAATGGAAGCATTATTACTTAGTGGTGTAGAAATAAATGATTATTTTATGGTTGGTCTAAGGGCTAGTTTGAATAATATTCCACGCAAATTTAATTTGTTAGGGTTATGTCATATTGTCATATATGCGTATTGACACAAGAAAAAAATTGTGGGGGCAAATTAAAGATGAAGGAACTTTTAGCAAGGTGGCTATGCATATGTGCATCCTCCATCATATTGATTCTTCTAGGTTTTATTATGGTTTTTGTTACAATCAAATTGAAACACAATATAGGTCTGACCAGAATATAGTGTGGCGCTGAATGGCCACTAACATTTTACAGAAAGCTAGCTAGAAACTAAAAACTTGTCAATAAAATTATTAAAAAAAAACGAAATTATACAATGAAGTATTTATATATAAACTTTAGAATTACAGGGCTTTTTAAACGCATGCACCTGAAAGAATATGTACGTATATAAAATATTAATTTAGTATTATTCGGTATTCGGTGATATTTTTACTTACTAATTGTATAATGTGGTGATTTTATACTGTTTGAATCGAATTAAGTTATATTTACTATCTTACTATCTTATTATTTTTAAAATAAAAAAAATTAATAAAAAAATATATGGAGGCCAGTCATTTTCATATTGAAAAAGAGGTTGGCCTCTTCCTTTCCCGTTAGTCACTAGACTCCTTTCATGAAGCTAGTGGCTTTCGATTGACGAGATTAGCGGCATCCCTTTTAATCGGAGGCCTGACCTCCCTTAAAAGGAGGTAACGCCTCCCTCATTGAAGAGGAGTGCCAGCCTCTTCTTTTGAGGTTGATAACGACATCCATCATCAAGGATATTGCTAGAGATCCTCAACAAAGAAAGCCAAACCTCCTCCATATCACATGGTGGAAGTTTGGCCATCCTCATTCGTTGAGGAGGCTGACGGCTCCTCCTTAGCAAGTTCGTGTCTCTTCCGGCTGATCTACTATTAACATTGGTCAAAGTTATTGAAGATCCACCGGATCATGCGTGCAAGATCTTATATTCAATTTTTTTTAATAAATAGGATCAAGCTTAAGAGTGTTGCATTATAAGAAGTATAAACCATCCCAATTAAGTTGTCATCCAACATGATCTTTTAGTTAACTATTTATTTAAACTATAATTGAATTAAGTGTGTTTATAAATTTTTTATATTTAAATTAAAAATTATTATCAGTCCATTCCAAATATTTACGATAGGATGCCAAAGATAGTAGAGGAATACTAAATTTAATCTAAAAATGATATTCAATATAAACAATATTAAACGATTCAATCCGATTCAATCTGTATCATACATAGTGACAGACATGACGATATATGATGCATTATAGAAGCCTTTATGAGGCATATATGCCCCAACAGGCCCACATGTTTCTGGTGTGCCTCATTCGCTATACCGTGCAGTCGTGCACGCTTGTTAAACCCAAGTTGTTTCCAAATTTTGTTGTACATCTCTTGGGGAAATTCCACCTCAATTCAAAAGTTGCTTTTTTTAACTATGACATTTGACAATCACTTCTTGGGGTTACATATTAAAAGCGGCTATTACAATTAGTTTCCCCATATTTCTGCTTATATCTAAGCTGACAAGGAAGGGATCGATTCTAAAAATCATGTATCAGAATATCTAAGGAAATTGGAACGACATTATTATTAAATTAATTTGCAAACAAAACTCAATTACAATCGTGCTACAATTGAATTTACAATTTCAAACGTGGGTGTGGGGGTTAATTACCACGTGAAAATATCAAGAAATGTCACTATTTTTTTTATTGATTCTTAAAAGTAACACTAATTTAATAAATTAAGTTTAAATATTTATAGACAAAAAATACCCTCATCTCCTTTTTTATTATGTTTTACTACCATTTTAGGTTTTTTTTTTCCAAAAACCTCCATTGATGGATCCATCAATAGAGATGAACAGACCTCTTATGGAGGTCAAAATTGGAGGTCGATGAAAAAGATGAATTTTTTTTTGGAAAACTTCATTTTTGCCTAATAAGTTTCGAAAATTATAAAAATATTCAATAAGTCTCTGAAACTACAAATATCTCGAAAATTATAAAATAAATCTGAAAATATAAAATGTCTCGAAAATATATATTAAGTCTCGGAAAAAAATATGCAGACTTATTTTTGTGAGTGTGTTTAAGAGTTTTTTGTCAAAACAACACTTTATTTACTATTAAAACTTAAGTTATTAAGTTGGTACATGCTAGTCTTAAAATATGGGAGTAAGTATAGAAAATTTTGAACCAACTTTAATCATTTTTTTATCACTAATAATCTCATATTCATATCTCCCTAATGTTTCTACTTAGAGTTTATTAATAAATAAAAATTATTCAATTCATCCTTCCATGGGGTTCAATATATCAGTATAAGTAGTTGCACTAAGGGGTGTATTCGATTGAGATTTTAATAGACAATTTTGGAAAGTAAAAGTCTGTTGGTATTGGAGTTAAGACTTTTTAATAAGTTAGATAAGTAGTGTGATATTCGATCAGGATTTTC